>OX359281.1:18550958-19287324 GCA_947179155.2 Hedera helix
AATAGCACCAATGGAATCAATTTGATCATGCATGTCCAGGGGCTAAGCTGCTGAGGCAACAACTTGTACGTTGCAACAGTATAATTTTTCCACAAGACCAACTGATTTCTGTACAGTATGGTATTCAAATACAGGACTCAGAAATAAGAAAATGAACCCACACCTTTTTCCACCGAAGAAACATAGTTGGAAATTTCTCAATCACTTTACCAAGCTAGCAAATTTCATAAGGCACATCAATAATGAAGCACTCTAAAATGTAAAAGACTCGAAAATAATTTCCACACAACCCATGATAATTGGAGATTATACAACAACCTCGTTATTTCTTCTGAACATTCATCGACCAATTAAAATTGCATATGAAAACAAAATGCAATGTTCTGGGCGGTAATTTTCTGCCCAATTCAAAGAAAATATGCACTTCCAAAAATAACATATTTGGGTACACCAGGTATCCAGATGCCTACTGAAATCATCTGGATGTGCTTGCCCATTGCTTCTGCTTTGCAGCCATATTATCAAAATAAAAATAATAATAATAAAAAATAAATAAATAGAGGAAGGTAGAAATAGCCAAGAGATACAAGGAATTAATCGAGAGAAAAAAGAAGAAGTTCAGAGTAAATGGAGGGGAGAGAGTGGAAGAGTTTAATTAACCTTCAATTATTGCATATCAAAGCAAGAGATTGTCGTGTCACCTAAAATTAGAAATGGAATAGTTAACAAGCTACTGGTGCAGACTACTTGCCTTGTTGAGATAATTCAATTGCGTGGTGACACATGTAGCCACGACAAACATGAAAACCCAGGTTTCAGGGAAAATTAATTGGTTCTTTCCCTCAAAAGTCAACTTCAGTGAAGTTCCCAGGGCCTTAACACTCATCACCTGTGCATTAAACACAATTTTGAAATATATAAAACTATGCATGCTGGATAAAAACAATTAAAAATTGAGTATGCCATCAAAGTAAGAGGGCAGACCACCTATGTTGCCATACTTAACAGGTTAATATTCATGGTAGAAATTAATCTCTGATTACTCATTCCAGAAACTACCCTACCCTTGCCGTGGTTTGAGCAAGTTTTCAAACTTTCACATCAAAATATACTATGGCACCATTCCCACCACATACCTAATCTGCTAACAATGTTTAACGATGCAAAACCTATAAAAGCATCAATTTAGGTATTGAATTTAAACACCACTTTATTCCTTTGGTTTAAATTTTGCCTAACAAAACCAACACAATTTTGAAAGGAAGTGTTGGAAATACCATATAAAGTACAATTCGATGACTGTATAAACTGAAATTTCTTCACACAAATCCCAATATGTTTATAACAAGGTTTTGCTTTATTGTTTGTAAGAGAACTACTTAATATAATTAATTCTTGCAATTTTGTGGAGCTTAAAAGCACACCAAAACCACAGTTCAAAACAAAAGAACAAATAGATACAATACACAATGGGTTGTAGTGTCGGAAACTTTAAAAGGGTTCAGAAAGATAGAAACAATTACCGAGAGAGAACCCATCAACGAACATATGCCAGTGAAAACAAGTACACTTGTATGCCCACATTGAGGTGCAAAGTAGAACACCAGAATAAAAACCAGCATAACTACAGATCCCACATAGAGCAGAAAGGCTGCAAATGGCGAGGCAAATGTTCCCAGTCATTTAGGTTTAATTTGAATGCATATAAAATGATACTCCCTATGTTCTAGAGAAAGAGTCACATTTGCAAAAAAAAATTGTTCAACAACAAGAGTCCTCTTTTTGTTGATTATAGCATAAAATGATACACTGTTTGTATGTTTAACATCACAATTTCACTATCATGCTACCGTTACCAAATTAAACACTCGTTATATCTAGGGATAAACATGCAAGAAAATATATCCTTAAAGTTTGCATTTTTTATAAATGGGATTCTTCTTGTGGAACGGAACGAATTCATTTAAGTGACTTCAAAAACCTGTCTGAGTGGCCATCCTCCATATTTCCTGAACAGAAGTTATAGGACGCTCTTGTGGTGCATGAACAACAATTACTACAGAACCAGCTATGCACATCACGCAGCCTAGAACCCCAAGATGATGTAACTTCTCATTCAATATAAAGTGAGCCAATACAGCACTGCACTAGACCATTAAAAAAAATCAAAGTAATCACAATAGTATATTTAAATTTAAAGGAGTTTATCACTATAATTACCTGACAATAATACTTAGCGCGCCAAGAGGCGTAACAAGAACTGCAGGGGCAAATGCATATGCCACAAAATTTGCAACCTCTCCAAAGATCACTATATTAGAAATCATACAACAAGATAGATTCAGCAACCATTTATTAAATAGCCAAAATCCCACTGTAAATCACAGTCTGGTCCTTCTGCTTGTCATTTTGCATCCAAAAACAAAAATTGGACTAAATTCTGGATAAAAATGTTAAAAGAGTAAAAACAGCAAGACTTTATTAATTATCAAAAGGAATGATGAATTTTTATATCATATAACCATAAATAAGCAGTGTGAAATTTAAACAATTCAACAGCCAATAATTATACCACATAAACATATGGCTGTGTCTATACATACATACACACAAGCAAGTTCTGATATGATATAAGGAATTGCAAACCTATATCAAGAAATAAAATCAAACAACAATGCAGTAAATGAGCTAAAAGATTAGAAAGAGGAAACTTACTCGTGATCATGCCAAACCACCAAAGAGGTTCCAAGAGATACGAATGCCCCCCAACACCTACAGAACCAGAAGCAAATCAAAGACATAACCATTTGAGAAAATCAAAAACCCAAATCACAAAATAAATCTTCAGACAAAATCAGAAGAAAATGAGACGAATTCACACCAGCTCGGACACCAGAAGCTGCAGCTGCTCTTTTCAGGCCTTTCTTCTTGATTATGAAGCTTGCCCCTATGAACACACTTGAGAGGAGAGCCAAAACAAACCCTTTCAGATTCTCTTTAGAGTAACCCATTACTCAATCTCTCTCTCTCTCTGTATCACTTCCCTCTTCTTCTTCTCCTTATAAATATTTTCCTCTAATCTGCATTTTATTTAATCTGGTCATTCACATTTCACATCGCTGGCTAATGAAATATAATTTGTTTTTTCCTTATGAAATACGACTAATTAGTTTGGGATTGATAACATTCATTTAAACGCAATCATTTCTGTCATGGAATGGATCCAGTTAAGTTTTTGAGTCTGGGATGGGAAGTTGTGATTGGTTTAATTTTATTTTTTTTAATTTTTAAAATATTTATTTTGATTCAAATTTTTATAAAATTTAGTGATTTAAGTGTAATTTAGATGCATGTAAATATTATAAATGTACAGACTGTATAGACTTTATATTTATATGTATCCAAATTATACCTAAATCATTAAATTCTATAAAAATTTGAGTCAAAATAAATATTATAAATATTTTAAGAGCGAAAAAAAATAAAATAAATTTGTCCCAAAAACCGATCCCCCTAGATTTAGTGTAAGTTTTTAAGTCACAAAAAGTTGATTTTGAATTTGGAAAAAACACGATTGACCATCCCTTAAATTAAATGAGAAAGAAATACTCTAATATTAGTATTTAGGATGCAAAATTAAGTTCAATTTCTTTGATATCTACACACGATAAATAAAAAAAAAAAGTTACTTTCAAAATAAATAAATAAAAATAAATAGAGCAAATACATTTTTAGATAAAATTAATGGTATAAAATGGAGAATTCTTATTATCTATCGCTACTAAGAGTAGTGGCAAAGAAAATATTGTATCTAGCGTGCCGCTAGAAGAATTAGCGACTGAAACATAATTGAATTGAAAGGGGGTAAAAAGGACTTTACACGAGCCGCTACTAAGATTGTTTATGCCGCTACTAAGAGTAGTGGCAGGCTATTAATTTTTGGGTCCTTAACAATAATATACAACCATTAGAATGTAATTACAAAAATAAAACACACACAAAATAATTACAAAAATAACACAATAATTTCAAACAATTTAATTTCACATTAATAAGGAACCTAAAATCAAGGCTGCCATAATTCAAAATTCAAAATTCAAATCATATGGATGAACAAAAAATAAAAAAAATCTCGTCGTCTATCTTCATCTCTCGCCAGCTTCCTCTTATGCCGCCGCGAATCTCCGTCGTCTTCATCCCTCGCCAGCTTCCTCTTACGCCGCCGCCGCGAATCTCCGCCACGAAAAATTATTTTTCCGTCATCTTCCTCCTTTGCCATTGCGAATATCCGTCGTGAATCTTAAGCTTATGTTTCAGATCCTGCGAAAAAGAAAGGGGTGGAAAGCAAGCTGCCAATGAGAAGAAGAAGAAGAAGAAGAAGAACATTCGCTCTACAAACATAAGTAAATGGTTACCTCTGTGTGAAAGTTTTGCTACCAACTGCATCACATTCAAAAATAAATTAGTAACTTAATAAAACTAAATTGGTTACCTTGGTCTGAAGATTTGGCAACCAACTGCATGATGGTAACCAAATCTTAATACACAGGTAATCAACATTTAATACAAAGGTAACCAACCTTAATACACAGGTAACCAACCTTTAATACAAAGATAACCAAACCTTAATACACAGGTAACCAACCTTTAATACACAGGTAACCAACCTTAATACACAGGTAACCAACCTTTAATACAAAGGTAACCAAACCTTAATACACAGGTAACCAACCTTTAATACACAGGTAACCAAACCTTAATACAAATGTAACCAACCTTTAATACAACGGTAGCCAAATCTTAATGCAAAAGGTAACCAAACTGTAATATAAAGGTAACCAACCTTTAATACAGAGGTAACCAAACTTTAATACAGAGGTAACCAACTTTTAATATAAAAGTAACAAAACTTTAATATAAAGGTAACCAACCTTTAATACAAATGTAACCAACCTTTAATACAACGGTAGCCAAATCTTAATACAAAAGGTAACCAAACTGTAATATAAAGGTAATCAAACATTAATACAGAGGTAATCAAACTTTAATACAGAGGTAACCAAACTTTAATACATAGGTAACCAACCTTTAATATTAAAGTAACCAAACTTTAATAGAAAGGTAACCAAACTTTTATGAATATTTGGTTACACACAAAAACTAAAATGGTTACCTCTGTATAAATATATATTTAAAAATAAATACCTTAAAAATAAAAGCAAATGCATAGTAAATTTATATATAAAGAAATTCTATGTAAATTTTAATTTTGAATGATTAATTAAGAAAAACAAGTGCATAGTCAAAAATTTTAGTACTGTTGAAAACAAAATAGAAAATAAAGTTGAGAAGAAAAAAAAAACCACCATTGATCTCCTAAGCTTTGGTCTGGGATAACTGGAGGAGGGGGAGGCGGGCGAGGGAGGGAGGGGAGGGGGGCAGGCGTTGGAGGCGGGGGGAGGGAGGCGAGATCTGGAGGCGGGGGAGGGGGGCAAGCGGTCGAGGGAAGAAGGAAGGAGGCGAGGGGAAGGGTGGGGGGGGGGGTGGGGGTGGAGGGGAGGAGGGACGGGGGCGGGAGTGGGGGTCGGCGGCTGGGGAAGGGGGAGGCGGGAGGGGGTCGGCGACTGGGGGGAGGCGGGAGGGGGTCGGCGACTGGGGAAGGGGGAGGCGGGGCGGGGCAGGCGGGGGAGGGGAGATCTAGAGGAGCGTCTGGGGGGTGGTGGTCGGAGGGGGTGGGGGGGTTGTGGTGGAGGGGAGGAGGGACGGGGCGCGGAAGTGGGTCGGCGGCTGAGGAAGGGGGAGGCGGGAGGGGGCAGGCGGGGCAGGCGCTGGAGGCGGGGGAGAGGAGATCTGGAGGAGGAGGAGGGAGGCGGGGGAGGGTAGGCGGCCATGGGAGGGGAGGTGGTCGGCAGGAGAGGGGAGAGGGAGGAGGCGGCGGCTGGGGGTGGTGGTCGGCAGGAGAGGGGAGAGGAAGGAGGCGGGTGAATGAAATGGAGGAAATAAATTTTTGCTTCTGATAATGACAGTAATGAAGATGAAATTTAAAATTTAAAATATCCAACTAAATTAAAGGAATGCTAAATATATTAATTTTGTAAATAAATATGAGAAAATTTATTACTTTTGTAATTATTTTATGGATGCATCATTATTGTAATTATTTTTAAAAATGTACTAAAATATGTAATTTGTCTTTAATTTTTTTATATTTTGGACCGTTAGATTTATAGATGGACAGTGTGAAATTAATTCACTAAAATAGTGTGCTTAACAACCACTTATTATGAATTACTATATATATAAATAGAAACTAGAAGAAAAAAAATCCCTAGGTGGCCATAATAAAATAGCGGGAGTTTTAGAGTAGCTTCTCGATTTAAATTTTATGGACAATTCAATATTTTCTGGATAATTTAATATATAAGGACTTCTATATTACATACATTAAGACAAAGAAAGGCCTAAAAATGTGATGTTAATGTTATGAACTTATGGTAGTCAAAAGTGTTCAAAAAAGTACATACTCAATATATCATCTTTTAATGTTTTATATTGACTTAAAAATATTTAAATGACTTCTATATTTTAATACGGGAAAAAAAAAACTTTTTTCTTTATTTAAAGAGTATCATATACTTTTTTTTGTCATAATTTTAAAAGGTCTAAAAAAATATGCATGTATATGTAATTTTTGACATAAATTTTAAGGGCCTAAATGATAAGTATAAAAAGCTATACGCTATAAAGTAAAAGATCTAAAAATGTAGGGTAGCCTGCCCACCGTTCCCCCGAGCCCAAGCATACCTCCGTCCTATATATATATATATATATATATATATATAATCAAGGACGAAATCAGTAATATTTTTTGCAAGTACCGGCATATTATGACGTACTCAAATATAAAATAATTTTACTACTAAATATTACTCAATATAATAATAGAAAAAATATTGTAGTTTTTTTTTTCTTCAAACAGTATAAAGAGACCTAAAATAATATATATATATATATATATATATATATATATATATATATATATATATATATATATATATATATATATTAATATATTAATATATTAATATTTGAATAGCCTAATTTTTTTTCTCCCAACCCCAAGGCCCTTGTCGCGTACGGCTTTTTTCACAAGTTTTGAAAAGCTAATGTGTTATATGATGTTTATGAAAAAAGGATTTTTATTATGATGGGTTTGAGAGGTTTAATTTTATTATGTGAATGATCAAAGTTTATAGAATTAACATTTAGAAAAATGTTAAATAGATGCATGAACTCTTATAAATTTGAGTTTGTTAATTGAAAATGATAAGGACATACTTGGTTTGGATGAGAATCAAGGAGACTCAAAGTTTGGGGAGATCCAGTTCAAGTTTTAATTGGATCGGTTACACGAGCACGAGTTAAACGATTCAAGGAGGGACTTGTTGGATTAATTCAAGAAATATGGATTAGAAAAATTGCAAGTGAATTAAACCATGTAGAATACTTAAAAATGGTTTATATGTTGCAAGTAAGTACAAGTCAAGTTCCAGAAAATCAAAGAAAAGTCAAAACCGAAAATCAGACCTAGTGTCCCCACGCTGGTTTTGTGAAGGAGCACAGTGCGCTAGCGCATTTTAACAAAGACGACAGCGCTGCCAGTGCATGCAGAAAACGCCCTGGCGCTGTACTTGGCTTGGCGACCAGCGCTACACCCTGGCAAGGAATAAATAAAATGCGTTTTTCCAAGCATTTTTGAGCAGTTTTGATTCTAAATAGGACTTTTATATTTATAGATGACTAGATTTGTAATGATATTTTCTATTGATTTAAGGATTAGAATTTCATAGGAGTAGTATAAATATACATTAAAGCTTTTGTAAACATAACAATTCATTATTATTCGTCAAATATATTCTTGAGATGATTTATTCTTCATCTTTTGATTCTTTGAGAACTTATAAGCATTTCTTAGTTATTCTTGAGATTCAATATTGACTTATTATACAACAATTCATACTTGTGCGTGGTGTCTTCTACCGCATCAATCGTCGATTGTACCGAGTTTCTTATCTTTTTATAGACAACAGGTTTAGGTGTCGTTTATGTCCATTCAACGCAATTATCCTACACAAACAATTGTACCAAGGTTCTCGCTTCAAAATAAACGACGAGTTAAGGTGTTATGCGTGTTTCACAATACAACTTGGCTAGAAAACGATCCGACCAACGTTCACCTTACGCAAGCGTACCGTAGACCTTATCAGTTGGCATCAGAGCTACGTTTATCTAGCGGGTTATCTATCTTTACTTTTATTGTTCTAGTTGATTACTAGTAAAAAAAAAGTATAAAAAATTAAAAATAAAAATAAAAATAAATTTCTTTATTTTTTTTTCAAGTTTATTTGTTATTATCAAAATTCTTACGAATTGTAAATTGGAAGCTTCAATTAAGTGCAATCTACAAAGATTAAAGAATTTCAAGGCGTATTCAAAAGCGAACAACCCGTGAATCTTGTCAGTAACACAATTATCATACTTTACTATTTATTGTTCTTGATAATTCTTATTGGATTGATAGATACTTTGATTGTGTTTAGTAAATTCGAAAAAAACCTATAAGAGAGAATATTTGAGTGGTAAAAGGCAAGAGTTGTGAGATTAATTGAGGGTAAAAGCCTATAGAGTGATATACAAGCGATCCATTGTATTGAGCGAAACACTTAAGGGAGTGGTGAGAATTTTTTTTTACTAATAACCTTTGTATTATAGTGAAATCATATCTGGTATAAAGGATAAGAGCTTGTTTAGAGAGGGTTCATCTATGGCGGATCAAAGGATGTATATGTTAGAATTGAATGACGTATTACAAACTATTTTGCAAAGAATAGGGTAGATAGAAAAGAAGGAGCACTCATAGCTTATCATCGGCTCTCGAAAGAGGGAGAACTCTTGACGAAAAATTACTGAATAGGATGACGAGGAATCCGTTGGTGGGAGGTACAATGAAGAGGAAGATTTTGATCCAGACCTTTGAAGAGTGAATGACAATAAGGATTAAAGAGATAATCGAAATAGACAGGATATAGAAGATAAGAGGGATAGAGAATCTAGGAGGGGTAAAGGAGTTAGAAATCGGGAAGATGACAACTTGGGCAATATTAAGTTAAAAATTCCAGTTTTTCAAGAAATAAGTGATCTTGAAGCATATCTTGAGTGAGAGAAGAAAGTGGAATGGGTGTTTGATTGTCACAATTATTTGAAGTGTAAGAAGGTTCAATTGGCAGCCATAGAATTCACTAATTATGTAGTCATATAGTGGGATCAATTGAAGATTAGTCGAAGGACATGTGAAGAACAATCAATTGAGACTTGGGAAGAGATAAAGAGAGTAATGAAGAAGCAATTTGTTCCAAGCCATGGCAATTTGATCTACGTGTGAAGCATGACGGGTTCACAAATAAGTATTCATTTGTTTACAAAGAAAAATCGATTGTTTTGGCATCATTGAGTCCGAAACAAGTTCAAGAAGATTAATTGCATTGACATAAAAGTTGTAAATAGAGTAAGGAAAAAGAAAAAGTTGTAGAGAGAGTAAGGAAAAAGAAAAGAATGAAAAAAAAGAGTGAGAAAAATAGAGTTAAGAGAAAAGAAAGCGAGAGAAAAATAGAGAGAAGGGCAAATTTCTTGGCTAAAGAGAGTGATGTTAAGAGAGCTTTATTTTCTAAGCAGCCGATGATTGTACTTTTGTACAATGAGGCATTGAATACTAACGTGTCTAATTCTTCTTTTCCTATTGTTGTTGTAACTCTTTTGTAGGAATATGGCAATGTGTTTCCCAAGGATCTACAAAAAAGGGGTTACCATCTATTCAGGGTATAGAACATTAAATTGACTTTATACCCAGTGCTACCATTCCAAATTGACCGGCTTATAGGAGCAAAATCCCAAAAAGATGAAGGAGCTACAAAGGCAGGTTGATGAATTTATCGAGAAAAGGGTTCGTGAGAGAAAGTATGAGTCTGTGTGCAGTTCCAGTAATCTTAGTATTTAAGAAGGATGGGAGATGGCGTATGTGCATTGATTGTTGTGCGAAAAATAATATTACGGTAAAGTATCGACATCATATTCTTAGATTAGATGATATGTTGAATGAATTGCACGAGTCTTGTATATTTTTTAAAATTGATTTAAAAAGTGCATAGCATCAAATTAGAATGAAAGAGGGAGATGAGTGGAAAATTGCTTTTAAAATAAAATATGATTTATATGAGTGATTAGTTTTACCTTTTGGATTAACTAATGCACCTAGTACTTTTATGAGATTAATGAATCATGTTTTATGACATTTCATTGGAAGATTTGTTATTGTATAATTTGATGATATTTTAGTTTATTGAAATTTTTTTAAAGATCATGTAGTGCATTAAAAATTTGTTTTTGATGTACTTAGGAAATAAAAATTATTTGCTAACATGGATAAATGTACATTTTCCACGGATAGAATTATTTTCCTTGGTTTTGTTGTTAGCTCACAGGGAATTCAAGTTGACGAAGGAAAGATATGTGCAATCCAAGAATGGCTGAGTCCTACTAATGTGACCCAAATCTAAAGTTTCTATGGATTCGCGAGTTTTTATCGGTGATTCATGAAAGATTTCAACAACATTACTGTGCCTATAACTGAAGTCATCAAGAAGAGTGTTGGGTTCAAATGGGGAGATAAACAAGAGAAGGCTTTTCAATTAATTAAATCTAAATTAATTAATGCTCGTTTACTTGCTTTGCCTAACTTTACTAAAATATTTGAGCTTGAAAGTGATGCTTCAGGTTTGGTAATTGGAGCGATTTTGATGCAAGAAGGTAAAACGGTGGCGTATTTTAGTGAGAAGTTGTGTGGGGCAGTTCTTAACTATGCTACCTACGACAAGGAGTTGTACGCATTGGTTAGGGCCTTGGAGACATGACAACACTACCTGTGGCCTAAGTAATTTGTAATTCATATGGATTATGAGTCATTGAAGTACTTAAAGGGTCAACATAAATTGAATAAGAGACATGCGCGATGGATGAAATTTATCGAGATGTTTCCACATGTCATTCAATATAAACAAGGTAAGAAAAACATCGTGACAAATGCTTTATCATGAAGGTATATGTTGTTAAATATTCTTGATGCTAAATTACTTGGTTTTGAGCGAATTAAGGAGTTATATGCATTAGAACATGATTTTCGTGAATAGTATGAATATTCTATTTAGAATGCAGTAAGTTAGTACTTTAGGCATGATGGTTTTCTATTTTGTGAAAATAAATTATGCATACCTGCTTGTCCTTTACGTGAATTACTTGTAAAAGAATCACACGGGGATGTTTTAGTGGATCTTTTTGGAGTAGTTAAGACATTATCTGTTTTACAAGAATATTTTTATTGGCCACATATGAAACGTGATGCAGGAAGAATTTGTGATAGATGTATTACGTGTCATCAATCTAAATCATGTGTTCAACCCTATGGGTTATATACATCATTGCCTAAACCTAGCGAGCCTTGGATTGATATTTTTATGAATTTTGTGTTGGATTTACCTAGGTATAAGAATGGTCATGATTCTAGTTTTGTGATCGTGGATAAATTTTCTAAGATGACACATTTTATTCCATGTCATAACACTGATGATGCTTCCAATGTTGTTAATTTATTCTTCAGATAGATCGTTAAGTTGCCTGGAATGCCTAAAACAATTGTTTTTAATCGTGATACTAAGTTCTTGAGTTATTTTTGGAAGACTTTGTGGTGTAAATTGGGTACTAAATTGTTATTTTCTACTACTTGTCACCACAAATTGATGGGTAAACGAAAGTTGTTAATTGGACTTTGTCATCATTATTAGGGGCTATCATTAAAAAGAACATTAAGCATTGGGAAGAATATTTATCACATGTTAAGTTTGCTTATAATAAGTCTGTTCATTCTGCTATTTTTTTTTACCTTTTAAAACTATATATGGTTTTAATCCGTTAACACCATTGAAACTATCATCATTACCTTTTTATGAATTTATTAACATGGATGGAAAGAAAAAGGCTAATTTTGTTAAGCAGATACATGAGAAAGCTAGACTTAACATTGAGCGTTGGATGGAGCAATACGTGAAGCATGCAAACAAAGGGCGTAAATAAGTGATCTTTGAATCTGGTAAATGAGTGTGGTTACATTTGAGAAAAGAGAGATTTCTAATTCAAAGGCTTTCTAAGTTGCTTCCACAAGGAGATGGTCCTTTTCAAGTTCTAGAGTGCATTAACGTTAATGCCTACAAATTGGGTTTACCTGGTGAGTATAATATTAATGCTACATTTAATGTTTTTGATTTAAGTCCGTTTTATGCAGGCGGTGATTTGAGGGCAAGTCATTTTTGAGAGGAGAGGAATGATGAGGACATGCTTGGTTTGGATGATAATCAAGGAGTCAAAGCTTGGGGAGATCCAATTCAAGTTTCAGTTGAACTGGTTACGCGAACACGAACTATATGATTCAATGAGGGGCTTGTTGGATTAATTCAAGAAGTATGGACTAGGAAATTACAAGTGAATCAAGCCATCCATAATACTCAAAGATGGTTAATATGCTGCAAGAAAGTACAAGCCAGGTTCTAGAAAGTAAAAGGAAAGTCAAAATTGGAAATCAGGTAGAGCGCCCCAACGTTGGTTTTGTGAAGTAGCACAGCGCCCTGGCGCATTTTGACAGAGAGGACAACACTACAACGCATGCAAAACGCGTCGGCATTGTATATGGCTTGGCGACCAGCGTCCTGATGAGGAAAAAATTAAATGCATTTTTCACGCGTTTTTGAGTAGCTTTGATTTTAAATACGACTTTTATTTTTATAAAGGACTAGATTCTTTTGTAATGATATTTTCTATTGATTTAAGGATTAGGATTACATATAAGTAGTATAAATATACATTAAAACTTTTATAAACATAACAGTTCATTATTATATATCAACTATATTTTTGCGAGGATTTATTCTTCATCTTTTGGTTCTTTGAGAATTTCTAAGCGTTTCTTAGTTATTCTTGATATTCAATATTAACTTATCATTTAACAATTCATAGTTGTGTGTGACATCTTCTACCACATCAATCGTCGATTATACCAAGATTCTTGTTTCTTTATAGACAATGGGTTTAGATATCGTTGGTGTCCATTAAACGCAATTATCCTACACAAACAATTGTACCAAGGTTTTCGCTTCTAAATAAGCGACGGGTGGAGGTGTTGTGCGTATTCCATAATACAACTTGGTCAAAAAACGATCTGGGCAGCGTTCATCTTACACAAGCGTACCGTTAACCATATCAGAAAATGTCTTATTGATAACTGTAATTTTTTGTCACAACCAATAATTATGGGTTTACTTAAGCAAGAAAAAAATGTTAAACACCCTCAGGCTTCCTTGAATCGTGATTACTATATTTTTTTACATTTTTTTAAACTAAAGAAAGTGCCTAAAATCTAAGTGAAATTCTATGTGATTGTATGATTTTATAACAATGTGTTTGTGAGTTTAAAAAGAGAAGAAAAAAAATTGAATTTAAAACTTATGAGCGAAAAGAAAGTGAAAAAATAAAACAAAAGAAATTTACTTTATTTTCTTATATTTGTGAGTTTTGAAAGAAAATTTTATTCAAAGTGTATATTACTAATTTACCGTTATGAATTACAATTCAAAACTATTATAATGATAATTTTAGTATTTTAGTATGTTATTTAAGTCTTTAAATAAATAAAAAAATTTAAACTCAAATTCTTTATAAAAAAAAAATCAAAATTATCCACGAACAATCCATATATACTTAAAAAAATTAAAGTTGTTTTATATTTGTAATGAAAAGACTATTATCTTTCAAGATGTGTTATTGAGAGCGAATAATTTGTCTAAAGATGTATCCTTAATTCAATCAACATTTTGTACTATTTTATGTGACCAAATACAAGGTTAGGCTAATCACGTTTGATCATCTGAAATGATACTCTCTTTGTTACATATAAATAGTTTTATTTGTCGAATAATTTTATTTTATAAAAAATAATTTCTTACTAATACTAATATAAAATAATACTTCATCTATTACAAATTATATGATTATTATTGACTTTTTTTTAAAAGTCAAATTTAGATATTTTCAAATTCAAAATCGACATAAATTCATTTAATTTAAGTCAATACAATTATGAATATTATAAACTAACTTAAAAATATTACTAATTATAAAATATATTATTTTTCACACTTAAATGAATCATGTCAATTTTAAAATTAAAAATATCTCAAATTGACTTTTAGATAGTCAATATTAATTTTATAATTGAAAACGGAGAGAGTGTAATATTACTACACTTATACTATTAATGATCAAATAACAACTTAAGAATAAAACTAAAGGCGATAACTTAGTGACAAAGATTTCTCTTTTTATTATATATTAGTTTATGTGGCACAAACTATGTGTGCAATTAAAAAAAACAAAATATTTAAATAAAATTTAAAAAATATAGATTAGAAAATGTGGCGTCCCCAAATCGAGCCCACACCACCCAATTTGAGTTATTAAAAGACTATAAAAAATTATTACAATACACTGTGCAGTACCCAATAATACACAACTAAGTCTTTACAATTATTACTATCCTATAATACATTGAAGACTACTATAGTAACTATCACGGACCGCTACTCCATTCCCCTTTCCTTCTCGGTAGTCCCGGCTACGCTATCATTTCCTGAACAAATGTACAAAAAGGAAAAGGTGAGCTCAAATAGCCCAGTAAGAAATATCATGACTATGATAATGAAAAATAAATTATTCTTAGCCTTCAATAGTTGAGTTCTTAATTGAATATAATAGATAACAAGTTTTAAATCAACAGCTGCAGTTGAGTTGTTAATAGAGTAACGTAAACAGTAAGATTTAAATCAACAACAGTAGTTAAATTCTTGAACAAAGTTCCACTGTAGTGAAATGATCACCACTAAGAGAATTAAGTAGATCATGATGTCTATTATCTTCTCTTTTTAAGAAAAAACATAATCAACTTTTATCATCTGAAACACCACTGGTCATGATTATGTCAAACAACAGTTCTTCTTTGCCCCCGGCTAAAGATAACATTCATTACGTGTCTTTGTCATCCAACCAAAGACACTCAACAATTATATCGCCTTTATACTATATTGCCTTTAACCTATATCGCCTTTAACTTATCATCTGTGTCCCAGGCTTCAGATTTTCAAAATAATCTGATTCTTGATGATTGAAATGACAACAGAGATAATGAATAGAAGAAATAGAATAAACAATAATATTAGGAGTTAGCAAATTTTACTTTGTCTAGATTCAAATAATTTCCAAATTGTCAACATGATGTAGAAAAAAAGATGTTCAAGTCCAAGAGTAATGTCCAAGATCCAAAGGGAAGAAGTTCAACGTTAAAGTTTACGGTACAAGAAATTAGTCCAAAATGTTCACGGTTCAAATAAATGTCCACATTTAAAAAGTTCAAGGTCCATAAGTTCACAGTTCAAATATGATGATGAAAATTTAATAGGAATGTTCTTGTCAAAGGATAATAGATGAAATGCAAACTATTAAGGGAATATTAATGAACTATTAGTTCAAGAATTTTCACCGTTTAATAATATTAGACGTACAAATGAGAAACTTTCTTACCGTAGTAAGTTTAAGTGATAGAAGATGAAAAAGATGGTATTCCTTACAAGTAAGAAAAAAAATGATATCCCTTTATGATGATGAAAAGAATGATACCCTTTACCTTTTGTCGTGATTAAACATAGCTTTTATGAGGTTGATCAACTTATATGTATATTCATAATTTAATTAGTAAGTAACACATACCAATTTTATGTATATAAAATCATCAAAGTGACTATATAGTATAAATATACTTCAAAATAGTTTTTAAAGAAAATAATTTTTCAAAGTAAAATATTTCAAATGAAGTTTTTCAAAATAAATCTAATAGAAGAGTCTTTTAAAGAAAAAGTTGTAAACTGATGTGTGAGTGTTTATATAACTTTTATAAAAAAACTTACTTAAACAATACTCGTACCTTTCTAGATCTTCAATGCTTAAGATAATATTAATACACTTAAAGAGACACTTATACTAAAAAATATTTAGAAAATGAAAAAAAGATTGAGTGAGAAATGTATGAAACTCTTTATGCTAAACCCTTTATTTATAGCCAAAGCCTAACCAACTTTTCCACACACATGTTACACATTTTAATCTCATCTTTTAATCCAAACCATTCATCAACCAACACACGTTTCACACTTTAATCTGCACCGTTCGTTGACTAACACGCGTTTCACGCTTACATGCATTACACATTTACGTGTGTTACACACTTACGCATGTTACACACTTACATATTATTTTATTAATTTAATATCTTAATTATTAAACATATAATGTTTTTCAACTAATAATTTTATCTAATTGTTTAATATCCGTGACTACAACCGTAATAATTATTGGCCCAATAATGCAAGATGTTGTGCATTATGACAATTATTGACTCAATAATATGGAACACTGTGCAATTAATAATGTAAAATATTGTGTAATAACAATTATTGATTCAATAATGTAAAATACTGTGTAATGACAATTATTGATGAAATACTGTACATAGTCACTTTATTAGTTTAATAATTTAAACATTGTGTAATATCTTGTGTTGCTGTAAAATACCATATGCTACCATACTTTTATCACTGGTTATTTTAATAGTTAAAAGTGATAATACCGTTGACCATTTTTATTTAAAAAGGTTACTGCTATCATTTTCTACATCCAATAATATTTCGTTGGGAGGTATACCTATAACTGAATATTTCGATGCCGTCGTATGAATATTCCCGATAGAACGAATATTCCCCAATAAAACGAATATTTTTCGACTAATCAAATATTGTCCGACATAAACTTTTTGCACATAACATCTTTAACTTTAATTTTTATTAGTTTAATACCTTAATGTTAGGCATAAAATTATGAGAAAATTTTTAAATCTATTTATTAAAATTTGGGGTCTTACATCCTCCCCTCCTAATAAAATTTCGTCCCCGAAATTTACGTACCTAACATTTCGAAGAGATCAGGATACTTAGCTCTCATTTCAGATTCCAATTGTCAGGTCATTTTCTCAGTATCTTGCTTTTTCCATAAAATCTTGACTTTAAGTATAATCTTTGAGTGGAGGATCTGCTCCTTCCTATCTAAGATCTTGATAGGTACCTCATCATGCATTAAATCTTCTGCTATCTCATCTGGCTCCAACTCAATAATGTGATTTTAGTCCTTCACATATTTACGTAACATAGATATGTGAAAAACGTTATGAATGCGGGACATGTTTGGTGGTAAAGTTAGTCTGTAGGCCACAATTCCTATTTGGTCAAGGATTTAAAATGGACTAATAAATCGAGAATTGAGCTTTCCTCTCTTTACAAACCTTGTAATTCCTTTTCATTGGAAAACACATAAGAATACATGATCTCCAACGTTAAAACTTTCATCCTTTTGATGAAGATCAGCACAATTCTTTTGTCATTCTTGTGTAGCTTATATTCGTCGTCTGATTATTTGGATCTTTTTTGTCATCATGCGCACTAGCTCAGGTCTTAACAATTTTACTTCTTCCACCTCATTCCAACATACTAAAGAGCGACACTTTCGTCTATACAAAGCCTCAAATGGAGCCATTCCTATACTTGCTTAATAACTGTTGTTGTAGGAGAATTCAATCAATGGTAAATACTTGTCCCAACTTCCTTTGAAGTCTAGCACACAAAGCCTCAATAAATCTTCAAGAATCTGAATTGTCCTTTTTGATTGTCCATCTGTTTGGGGATGATAAACAGAACTAAATTATAGTTCGGTGCCCATAGCTTTTTGTAGACTGATCCAAAATCGTGAAGTGAATCTAGGGTCCCGATCAAAAACTATGAATACTGGTATGCCATGCATTCTCACAATCTCACTTATGTACATATTAGCTAGACGCTCAAGTAAATAGTTTTCTCGTATAGGCAAGAAATGAGTGGACTTGGTCAATTTATCTACAATGACCCAAATCGCGTCCAAGCCTTGAGAAACTTTAGGAAGAACCGTCATAAAATCCATATTGATGTATTCTCACTTCCATTCGGGAATCTCAAGTGGTTGCAATGGACCCTTAGGCACTTGATGTTCCACCTTAACATGTTGACATGTCAAGCACCTCGAGACAAACTTAGCGATCTCCTTCTTCATATTGTTCCACAAAAATGTATGTCGAAGGTCACAATACATTTTGGTACTTTCAGAATGAATTGTAAACGGCGTATTGTGTGCCTCCATCATGATTTTATACTTCAATTCAGGGTCGTTAGGAACACAGAGTCAAGAGTTGACTTAGAGTATACCTTTATTATCGATTCTTACTTTTGGAATAACACATTCTCGTATTTTTTTCATCATATTCATCAATTTTTGATCAGTAGCTTGAGCAGCTTTGACTTTATCAATCAAAGCTAGTTCTACTCGTATGTGCACGATCCTTATATGGGTCCCTGGTGACTTTAGCTCTATCTCCATCTTTTGTAAATTGTACAAAATGCGTCTTTGTGTTGTTAGTATTGCATTCGTACTCGCATATGATCTTCTGCTCAATGCATCAACTACCATGTTCGCCTTTCCTAGGTGGTACTGGATAGTGTGGTCATAATCCTTTAAAAGCTCAAGCCAACGTCATTGTTGCATGTTGAGTTCCTTCTAGGTGAAGAAATACTTGAGACTTTTATGATCTGTAAAGATCTCCACTTTTTTTCTCGTACAAGTAGTGTTTTCAGATCTTCAGTGCGAAAACGACCGCTGCTAACTCTAGATCATGAGTAGGGTAATTTTTCTTATAATCTTTGAGTTGTCAAGAGGCATAAGCTATAACTTTCCTGTGTTGCATAAGAGTGCATCCTAGACCTCTACCTGAAGCATCATTGTAGCTAACAAATCCTCCTGATCCTATGGTATAGTCTGGATAGGGGCTGAAATAAGTCTCCTCTTGAGTTCTTGAAAGCTTTTCTCGTATTCCTTACTCCATTCAAATTTTATATTTTTCCAAGTCTGCTGAGTTAGTGGAATGACAATTTGAGAAAAACCTTCTAAAAATCTCCGATAATAACCAGTTAGACCCAGAAAACTTCATACTTCGGTTACTGTCTTAGGTTGCTCCCAATTTAAAATTGCTTCAATCTTCATGGGATCAACCAATATTCATTATTTAGAAATCACATGCCCAATGAATGTTACTTCCTCAAGTCAGAACTCGAATTTCTTCAACTTAGCATATAGCTTATTTTCACGTAGCCTTTGGGGTATTAATCGCAAGTGTCGTTCATGATCCTCATGACTCTTGGAGTATATGAGGATGTCATCAATAAAGACAACCACAAAATGATTCAAATATTCTTTGAATATTCGATTCATCGTGTCCATGAAGGCTGCATGAGTATTAGGTAGTCCAAAAGGCATGACTAAGAACTCGTAATGCCCATAGCGAGTTCTGAAGACAGTCTTTGAAATGTGATCAGCTTTAACCTTCAATTGATGATAACCAGATTGGAGATCGATCTTTGAAAAATACTGAGCACCTTGTAATTGATCAAACAAGTCATCAATTCGAGGTAACGGATACCTATTCTTAATGGTAACATGATTCAACTCTCTATAGTCAATGCACAATCTCATACTCACATCATTCTTCTTTTCAAATAGAACATGGGCACCCTAAGGTGATGTACTTAGTCTTATGAACCCGGTATCTAGGAGTTCATGAAGTTGGACTTTCAACTCTTGAAGTTCTATAGGAGCCATTCGGTATAGGGCTTTAGAAATAGGTTTCGTACTGGGTTCAAGGTCAATACATAATTTAATTTCGCGGTCTAAGGGTAGGCCTGGAAGTTCTTCGGGAAACACATCAGGGTTGTTCAAGTTTACAGAGTTTTTATTTAGATTAATGATTCATTTTTTAATAAACGAATGACTTTATGGCTAGAAATAACTGTTATAGATTTCAAAGGTTTGGTTACTTGAATTTGCATCATAGGTTGGTTAGGAATATGAAAGCTAATGAGCTTATGGAAGCAATCAATTTTAGCATAGTGGGTAGTCAACTAATCAATTCCTAAAATCACATCAAACTCATGCATTTATAAAGAGATAAGGTCAACGGGTAGTGTAAGGTTATTGATTTGAACTAAACAAGATTTATAAATAGTAGATGTAACGACTATTTTTCCTAATGGAGTTTCAACACATAAGTCAAAGTCTAAATTTTCAGGAATCAAATTTAAATATTGAGCACATGCAGGTGAGATAAAAGAGTGGGTAGAACCAGTATCTAATAGGGCATAAACTTCACAAGAGTTTACGAATAACTTACCGGTTATCACCTCGTTTAGGTTCCATGCCTTCTGAGACGTTATAACAAAAGCTCTCCCCTGGACTACAGATTTTCCCTTGTATGTGCTAGCCTTTGGAGCCATCATCACTACTGGACTTGATTTTATAACAGGACAAAATCGAGTAATATGAACTTCTTTCCCATAATTATAACAAGACTTGGATGCTGAGTATAGTTTGGGCTGATGTGACCCTCTTAACCACACCCGTAGCATTTTACGGGTGGTTGATCTCTTCCCCTTGAAACTATTATCGGTGCTGATATTGGTGTTGGTGCCTTTCCGTGAACATTGTGAGATCTCTTTATCTTGAAATTGTTCCCACTTGTTTCTCCCATTCTATTATCTGGATTGGAATTACCCCCGAAGTGGTTACTATTTTTGAAATGGTGATTGCTGCCTCTACATTTTTCGTTCCGGTAATTGCTAATGTTATTTCTTCCTCTTGATTGTAATATTTCATCTTCTTGTTCGACTCTTTGAGCCCTATCTACCACATCTGAATATAAATAAAGTTTGTGAGAGATGAGGTGTCGGCGAATTTTGGGTCTCAAACCTTGTAAGAACATTCGAGCCATTCGAGCTTCATCGTCCACCAAATGAGGCACGAATCGGGATAACTCCGCAAACTTGGCTTCGTACTAAGAAACAGTCATATTCCCTTGTTCTAGTTTAATAAATTCCACATCTTTCATATGACAAACACTTTTTAAAAAATACTTCTCATTAAACAAATCCTGAAACTCCGTCCAGGATATCTCAAGTGCTGAATGATGGGCACGTTTTATCGATTCCTACCAATGGTTTGCTTATCCTCTTAGCATGAAGGTAGCAAATGGAGCCTTCTGATCATTAGTGCAGCACAGAACATCAAATATCATTGTCATCTGCTTCAGCCATGTTTCTGCCTTAAGTGGGTCCGGCTTCCCAAAAAATTCGGGTGGTCCCAACTTCTTAAATTGCTTCACAGTGACTATCCTCGAATTACCAGCATTTCCATCGATGGGAGTTCCCCTTGTTTGATTTTTCATGAATTACATAAAGTTTCTAAAGAAACCATCATAATTCGCTTGGCCACCTGTGTTATTTTCTAAAGCTGCAGGAGGATTATTTGTAGCCTTCTGGTTTTCTGCGGCATAATTCATCCTTTGGTTTTCAGATGCCATTCTGAAATGTGGTCACAAAACAACTGTTAGTTAAAACAAATTGATGTATCACTTTTTGTTGCTTCATTCAAGCCAACTAACAAAATTTAACTTAGGTAGGACATACTAGCGAATGATTCTAATCGTCTCTCCCCTCCTAGTTCTAATCCCAGATCTTAATGCAAGATCATATTCCTAAGTTTTGATGCCAACTGTGACGTCCCTAAATCGGGCCCACACCACCCAATTTGAGTCATCAAAAGACTATAACAAAATTATTACAATACACTGTACAGTACCCGATAATACACAACTAAGTATTCACAATTATTACTATCCTACAATACAGTGAAGACTACTTTAACAACTATCACAGACCGCTACTCCATTCCTCTTTCATCCCCGCTAGTCCCGGCTGCGCTTTCATTTCCTGAACAATTTAAGAAAAAGGAAAAATGTGAGCTCAAATAGCATAGTAAGGAATATCATGACTTAGATAATGAAAAATAAATTATTCTTAGCCTTCAACAGTTGAATTCTTAATTGAATATAATAGACAACAAGTTTTAAATCAATAGCTGTAGTTGAGTTGTTAATAAAGTAAAATAAACAGTAAGATTTAAATCAACAACAACAGTTAAGTTCTTGAACAAAGTTCCACTGTAGTGAAATAACTACCACTAAGAGAATCAAGTAGATCATGATGTCTACTAGCTTCTCTTTTTAAGAAAAACATCAACATCTTTTATCATCTGAAACACCACTGGTCATGATCATGCCAAACAACAGTTCTTTTTTGCCCCCGGCCAAAGAGAACATTTGTAATATCCCAGATATTTACAAGATTTGTAAATAAGATTTGAAATAATTAATTAAAGGTTATGGTTTAAAACCTAGAGTTGTCGAAGTGAGATGTGTAGAAAATGGGTAAACATTTGTTTTTTTACATAATTTATTTGTTAGAAATTAAATGTGAGAATATTTTAATGATGCATGTAGAGAATTTATTAAGGAAATAAATTCATTTGAGAAGTGAGGGTGGATATATATATTTATATATATATATATATATAAGCTATAAAAATAAAGCAAAAATGGGAGATTTAATCCCATTTTACTGAGATTTAAGGGAGCCCACATGGGGTGGCTTGTTGCAAAAATGTTGCTTCTTTTACATTCCATGCAATGCGTCACTCAATGGCCATAAATTTTTACAAGCATGAATTAGAGAGTTAAATTGACTAACATTAGTTGATTAAGGAAGTTAATTGAGCTTACCTAAGTTCTAAACCTAAGAGGTTAAAAAGTGTTCTAAACCTTCCTTAGTGCATTTTTATAGTCTATATATGTTTTAATCGGTTAAAAAGTATTTTTAACCGATCAAAAGTTATTTTGATGCTCTAGAATTCTAAAACTATGATATATAGATAGATTCATGGTTTGGTATATTTATTTCATGAATTTGTTTGGGCGGTATGCAAATAAATGGAAGGAAATTCCATATTGTGTTACCAGGAAAACCCTAGATGATTCGATCTTAAATTTCTTGTCAAAACATTTTCAAAAATATGATCGAATCATGAAATATTGTAACAAGAAGTTAGGAAGACATCAACATTGAGTTGGTGTCATTTGGATGTGTAGATTTCATTTTATTCAAGTTTGAACCAATCGAACTAAGTATTTATGAAACTAGTTTTTCATTCTGTCTTTGTGAGCGATTTTATGGATATTTCCATTTGGAATTTAGATTTGTGATCTAAAGAGAAGTTATATAACATGAAATTCTAATGAATTTAGACTCAAAAATCACCTCAAAATATTTTCGTATGACAAATTTATGGCCAAACTACTGAGAGAGGTTCCGATAGCCAAAGTTAAAGTTAAAATCCGAACACTGGCATCTAGACGCCCATGTGTACGTCCGGTCTTCTATCCATGGGTGTAGATATGCCCCAGAAATGCCTTGGGACGGCGTCATGACGCCCATGCTTGTAAAAAAATTTGATTTTTAGTCCAGACTTGTTCAGAACTGAAAGTTTCGCTTGTCGTACATTGTAAAATTTAACAAAAGGTAATTACACAATTGAAATAAAGATAAACTATTGTAAAAGAGTTTATAAGTGACTTAATGGTATCTAAATATTTAAAATAAAGACTAAAGTTAACACAATTAAAAGTTAACTATTGGTATTGATTGAAGATTATTAAAATATTATTAAATGATCAATAATATTAGTATATGATTTAAAAGCTATTAAATGATTAATAACATTAGTACATGATGAAAATATTATTAAATAATTAATGACATAAATAAGTGATTAAAATATTATTAAATAATTAATAATATTAATAAATGATTAAAATATTATTAAATGGATAATGATATTAAGAAGTGATTAAAATATTATTAAATGGTTAATAATATTAATAAGAGATTAAAATATTATCAAATGGTGAATAATATTTGTAAATGATTAAAATATTATTAAATGGTTAATAATATTAGTAAGAGATTAAAATATTATTAAATGGTTAATAATATTAATAATAGATTAAAATATTATTAAATGATTAATAATATTAGTAAGAGATTAAAATATTATTAAATAATTAATAATATTAATAAGTGATTAAAATATTATTAAATGATTAATAATATTAGTAAGAGATTAAAATATTATTAAATGATTAATAATATTAATAAGTGATTAAAATATTATTAAATGATTAATAATATTAGTAAGAGATTAAAATATTATTAAATAGTTAATAATATTAATAAATGATTAAAATATTATTAAATGATTAATAATATTAGTAAGAGATTAAAATATTATTAAATGGTTAATAATATTAATAAGTGATTAAAATATTATTAAATGGTTAATAATATTTGAACGTAGTTGTATATTATCAAAGGTAGATAATATTTTGAGGTATTTGATACATTTTTAAATGTCCAAATCATTAAGTTATGTAAAAGAAGAAAATTTAATTGAATTAAACAAATGTAAATAGTCCATTTGTGACTAATTTAGGCAACTTAATTAAACGTAAGTCGTATGAAGAACGTGTAGTGAAGGCGTAAGATGGTTAAGTGTACTCGACATATCCAACTAGGTTTGGACTAGGATTTTTGTTAGAAAGTTAAAAGTTCGTTTGTTGAACATTTTAAAAGTTTATAGATGAAGTTAAGGTCTTAAGTTAAGACTAATTTATAGTTATTATAACTAATGATTATGTCAATTTTATATATAAATTGTAGGTTGAACGAATGACGCAAATAATCATAACTGGTAGAAGTAAACCAAACAAGTTTTTTAGAACTTGCTCCTATGTACATTGCTATGTTACAATGTGTTATTAAATTATTAATATGAAGATATATTGATAATATTTGTGATACATGAACAACATGAGATATGGTTACATGTGAAATATGTACAAATATGAAGCATGATTGCTAGACGTTAGTTGTTTATTGCATGTAATGCATAAGAAGTATGATGCATTCATAAAATGAAAAGCATGAAATGCATGATGTAAGAATAAAATGCAAAACATGTATAATATGTGAAGCATGTAATGTGTTATGTGTAACTGTTAAACTTGCTGAGCCGTCGTGCTCACTCTTGCTTAAAACCAACATTTTCAGATAGTGCAAGTTATTCAAAGTTTTTGATAAAGATCAAGAAATAGGAGCACATACTACTTTCACTGAATGTATAAACGACTATTGTAGATATCAGACCAAATTGGACAGGTAAAATAATTGTGTAGTATAAGAATTGGTTGGTATGTAATATGAGTATTAAATACTCAAATTGATTGTAATAGAATGTCGTATTATGTATGATATTAAGACATACTAGGAATGTATAAAGATTGCGATTCTGGAATAGAAAGAGGTGTTGTAAAATTATTAATAAATGATTTTTTGGCAATGATAATATTGTTATAAGTCATGAACAATAAGAAAAATGCAGTACTCGTGTTGAACCGGATCCGAGGTTCGAGGAACCCGGATTCGGGGTCGTCACAACATTCATCACGTGTCCTTATCATTCGACCAAAGACACCTAACAATTATATCGTCTTTATACTATATTGCCTTTAACCTATATCGCCTTTAACTTATTATTTTATTCACATGCCTCAAATATTCAGAATAACCTGATTCTTGATGATTGAAATGACAACATAGATAATGAACAGAAAAATAGGATAAACAATAACATTAGGAGTTAGCAAATTTTACTTTGTCCAAATTTAAATAATGTCCAAATTGTCAACATGATGTGGAGAAAAAGATGTTCAAGTCCAAGATTCAAAGGGAAAAAGTTCAACGTTAAGGTTTACAGTACAAGGAATTAGTCCAAAATATTCACAGTTCAAATAAATGTCCACAGTTCAAAAGTTGAAGGTCTATAAGTTCACAGTTCAAATATGACGATGGAAATTTAATATGAATGTTCTTGTCAAAAGGTATTAGATGAAGTGCAAACTATTAAGGGAATATTAATGAACTATTAATTCAAGAATTTTCACCGTTTAATAATATTAGAAGTATAAATGAGATACTTTCTTACCGTAGTAAGTTTAAGTGATAGAAGATGAAAAAGATGGTATCTCTTACAACTAAGAAAGAAAATAATATTCCTTTATGATGATGAAAAGAATGATACCCCTTACCTTTTCTCGTGATTAAATACAGTTTTTATGAGGTTGATCAACCTATATGTATATTCATAATTTAATTAGTAAGTAACTCATACTAATTTTATGTATATAAAATCATCAAAGTGACTATATAGTATAAATATACTTCAAAATAGTTTTTAAAGAAAATAATTTTTCAAAGTAAAATATTTCAAAGAAAGTTTTTCAAAATAAATCTTCTAATAGAAGAGTCTTCTAAAGGAAGAGTAGTAAACTGATGTGTGAGTGTTTATATAACTTTTATAAAAAAACTTACTTGAACAATACTTGTAACTTTTCATATCTTCAATGCTTAAGATAATTTTAATACACTTAGAGAGACACTTATACTAAGAAATATTTAGAGAGTGAAAAAAAGACTGAGTGAAGAATGTATGAAACTTCTTATGCTAAGCCCCTTATTTATAGCTAAAGCCTAACTAACTTTTCCACACACATGTTACACATTTTAATCTTATCTTTTAATCCAAACCATTCATCAACCAACACAGGTTTCACACTTTAATCTGCACCGTTCGTTGACTAACATGCATTACACATTTACACGCGTTACACATTTACGTGTGTTACACACTTACGCGTGTTACATACTTACATATTATTTTATTAATTTAATATTCCAATTATTGAACATACAAGATTTTTCAAATAATAAATTTGTCACACTGTTTAATATCCGTGACTACTACTGTAATAATTATTGGCCCAATAATGCAAGATGTTGTGCATTATGATAATTATTAATTCAATAATATGGAGCATTGTGCAATTAATAATGTAAAATATTATATAATGACAATTATTGATTCAATAATGTAAAATGCTGTGTAATGATAATTATTGATGAAATACTGTGCAATAGCTACTTTATTAGCTCAATAATTTAAACATTGTGTAATACCGTGTGTTGCTGTAAAATACCATATGCTACCATACTTTTATCACTTGGTATTTTAACTGTTAAAAGTGATAATATCGTTGACCATTTTTATTTAAAAATGCTACTGCTATCGTTTTCTATATCTGACAATATTTCGTTGTGACCCATAACCGAATATTTCGGCGCCGACGTACAAATATTCCCGACAGAACAAATATTTTTCGACAGAATGAATATTTCCCGAGCAATCGAATATTATCTGACATAAATTTTTTGCACATAACACCCTTAACTTTAGTTTTTATTAATTTAACACCTTACTGTTAGGCATAAAATTATAAGAAAATTGTTAAATCTATTTATTAAAATTCGGGGTCTTATAGAAAAGATATGAGAGAAAATAGGGATACTAAATAAGAGAAAGAAAATAAAGTAATAATTGATATACTGTGATTTAGCCTCAAGAAATAACCATTCTGCTCCCCCTCTCCTTTTATAATATAGACGTTTGTTTGCAATGGTAATACTTCAGATTGGACTATTACTCTTAAATCCTTTGGTTGTTTTAAAAAATTAGACTTGAGACTATTAGTCTAGGGATAACAAAATAACTTGTAACGTGGGACTATTTAATACCATATACCATATCCAACTAGGTATTACAATTTCTATCATTTGGGATTACAAATTTGTGGACAAAATTAACTTTTACAATTTTTTCAAAATTATCAGTGTATCATATTGTTGGGATATAATTATTTGGGTCCGATTAAGGTGAAACCCATTTTATTTTTATTATGACCCGAACAAGGACTTTAACTCTTAATTGGTTTTGGGTGGATTAAAGCAACTACATATACAACCAATAACAGCGATCACGGTACATTCATTCATACAAAATTTTATTATTTTCTAGTAATTTAATTCCCTTCATTGTTTACACTTTTGGCTTGTACTTATTCTTACACCGGAGCTATCCCCCAAAGGCCCAAGTTGTCAGGCTCCTCTTAGTGTGACTATTAATTGTGTAGGTTGCTTATGCTTTTTAGTGATTTCTGGCGTGCATACAAAATTTGGCGTTAACATTGGCTCTAGAAGGAGGGTTGCAAAATTCTATTCGGGAAATCACTAGTTGTTCAAAGTTCTAGTTGAAGTTTGCATTGGGATTTATGGCAAGACAAGTTGAAGGTGTGTTAGAGTAGGAGGGTTCATCGGCGGAGCAGTATAATCCCCGTGGTTCAGTACTTGTTAGGTTGGGTTCGTCCTCTAATAGACGTCGACCTATAGCAACACAATCTGCACCTTTAAGGCGTCAATTATTTTCTTCTCCCAATTCTCCAGTCCAAGATTTGTGTACGAGGAGGACAAATAATCAATCCCCGACTTAGCAGGATCAGACTGGGGGACAAGATCGGAACAGGGAGTCTGGTGGATAGGATCGACAAGAGACTATACGAATGCAGACCATCCAGAGGGCTAATGTGATGCCCTTAAAATTTTATACTTTTATCTCGAATTTAGTGCTAATGATACCAATCATACAACACATATATCTACCCATTCACTACATAATAACATACATTTTTACATAATATAATAATAATTAGCTTAATAATCATTCCAGGTCTCATCAACCTTTAATGATACATTGTAGCTCTTAATAACAAAAGACTAACATTGTTCATATCTAAATACATAGGCATGGATACATAATCAAATCTTAGGCTACTCAGTGGCCTTGGCTTTGCCCTTGTCTTTTTTGGAACTACTGGCCCTTTTCGTCTTAACTATAAATAGGGTATATAAAGCAAGAGTGAGTAACAAATTTGTTCAGCAAGTATATAACAAGCAATAACAATAATCAAGCTTAAAGGTTTATGATCTCATTATGTTCAATAGTTTCTGATAAGACATGGTGTGAGTTAATGAATCATGATTGAATAGTTCCTTAATAGTTCAAAGTCTGGAAGATACAAGGTCCAAATGATTTATGAATAACCAATCATTATGTATCTGACAAAAGAAAAATCTCAATATTTCAAAACATGAGTGTTTTTCATGACTGAGTGGTTATTAAGGACTGTTGAACTCTGAGAAGAATTAACAGTATTGTACTAAAAACCTTCAAAAAAATAAATAAACAGGCGCATAAGGTGATCAGCCCCGTCGTACCTTACATTATGCATAACATTTAGTCTTAGCGAGCCAGTCGTTTCCACGGCTTAAAATAGTATCCCCTTTATAAGGATTGTTCATCTCAGTATAATAGAGTTTGTAATGTTCCAAACTTTTGAGAATCTTGTAATTTGACTTTATGTGAATAATAAAGGTTATGTTATACTTCAAGAATGTGTCATGTGATTGAATTATGTTCCAATCTATGTGTATATTAAATTATATGTATAGAATTATGTACTTTAAAGAAAGATAAGTATTAAAACCTAAACCCTAATGGTTAAAACCTAAAAATCAGTTATGCCTATGAAATCCATATTACATTATTTTGAGACTTTTCATATTTCACGAAATAGTGTTTATATGAGTCATAGAACCCAGAGAACAAATAAAATTCTTTTTTCGAGAAAAAGACAAAAATACGATTCCCGAGAAAGTGCTTTTTCGTCTTTTTGGCAGTTTTATTCGTTGTTTCGACTTTTTTCATTTCACGATATAGTAATTATATATTGTATAGATGCCAAATATCCAATAATACTTTCCCAGTGAATAAGACAAAAAATAATATTCATTTAAATACAGTTATCCGAATTTGGAAAATTCACATTCCTGAATAGCATTTATTCGGACAATAAATGCATTTTCACCAATAAAAATTTTACCCAAAATAATTTTTGAAGATTACTATTCCCAAATATGGGACGGATACGGAACGAATACGAAAAGAATACGAAGGATAATACGAGAATTATACGAAACATTATGCGAGATTAATATGAAGTGTAATACAAGTTGAATACGAGTATTATACAATGTATTATACGATGTAAATATGTATAAATACTTAAGTATTATACTAATTAATCAAATTAGTTGAAATTAAACTAATTACTAACTAATAATCCAATTAAAATATTTTCGACCAATCGCGTGCGAGAATTGTAATCTATGTGAACTAAAATAGACCAATCATGGTTAAGAAAAGAAAAACAAGTTAGATTAACTAAACTAGGTAAAGAAACACTAGTTACACTAACTAATTATCAACTAAATTCATGTAAAAATGAGTTAACAAATAAAAATCCAAGCTAGCTATTAATGTGATTATTTCTCGACCAATGAGAACAAAGTAAATCAAGATGAAATCTAGGCCATTAGATTAAAATGGCCAGCCACTTTGTACTTTTTATGAGGTGTCCTAAGTTGTTAAATATGTGTCCAAGTCCCTATGTAAACTAAATATAACTTCAAGGACTAAAAGTTCAATTAAAGGAACTTAATTTTTCCTATAAATACCCACCTCCACCATTCATTTTCTCTACCATTTTCAAGAGCAAATCAAGAACTAAAGCACTCTCTACATATATATTGTGAGCGATAGTGAGTGAAAAATTACTTTCAAGTAACGAAGTTCTGTCAAAACTAGGAAGTAAAACAAACTACTTCAAAGGTAACCTCTTGTGGTTATTTTATTTATATTTCTTTTATTAGTTAGTAAAAATACACTTTTACAAGTAGTTATAATGCTTAAATTATTTTAAATGTATAGTATAAAAGTTACTTTTATAAGCAGTTATTATGTCTGTTTTGTTTCAAGTATAAAGTAGTAAATATCCGTTTTATTAGCAGTTATGTTGTTCGATTTTCTTAAAGTATTTCTTCAAATACTCCTTTTATAAGCAATTATAATGCTAATTTTTTTTAAAAGTATTTCTTTAAATACTCCTTTTATAAGTAGTTATAATGCTAAATTTTTTTTAAAATATTTCTTCAAATACTCAATTGATAAGCAATTATAATGCTCAAAATTTTTAAAGTATTTAGTAAAATATTCATTTTACTAGCAGTTATACTGTCCAAATTATTTTATAAATAATCAAAGAAGTCTTATATATAAGAGATTATAATGTCCGAATTAAAACTTAAAAGATTTAATTCTTGTCTAACTAGTTTAAATATAAAATAATGACGTATAGGAAAAATATCAAGAACTTAAGCCGTAAAAATATCTAGAAGGTAAGTTTTCTTCTACCTTAAGGTTATTATTTACAAGCTTTATATCTAATTTATGCACTTTGTGCAACAACGTGTTATAAATCTTTTATATAAAAGTTATTGTTATTTGATTCGGCATAACTTGAGAAATGAATATGTTTATTTGTGAAATATTTATTTGGGCTTTTTAGTCAAACCAAGTTAACTTGGGGCGACTTCTACATGCGAAGTAAACTAAGATGAACATTCTTTTAAACATTGTCATGATTAGTTAGTGTAGTGTATATTGTGCATAACATAGGATATTGTTAGGTTGATCTCCTATATATGTCCACTATATGGTTCTAAGTCGTATTGACTGACGAACGGTTCTTGGTTATATTACCACTCAGCTTTGCCATGTTAAACAACTAAACTATCATTTGTGAGCTATTTATTCACTCAAATCTTTATCGGCTTGAGTTCTCTTACATGCTAAATGTTTAAACTTACCGAGCTATTGTATCCTCATTCTTGCAATAAACTTTAATTGCAGACATACCCGAGAGTATCGGCTCTAAGAAGAAAGGAAAGAAGAAATGCATAGGCTAAGCTATCTTTACCTGTTATTCTGTCTACTTTATGTTTTGTATGAAGTCTTTATGACTTATGTAAATATGAACAAGTACTACGAACCTTGTAACAGAATATTATATCAATAAAACTATCTTATTATCATCAACTGTGTTATGTTTTTACTTTTATAAGATTTAGAACTGTTAAAACATTAAAATGGTATTGTTAAAGAATTATACATCTAGGTGAGGATATTGAATAACATTGTGAGTGTTGTAATAATTCGAGACAGGATCACCTATGAAGAAATTCATCGTAAGACTCATCGGTTCCAAGTACAAGTGTGTTATTAATATTCTGAATTTCAGATAGAAACGGATTTTCAATATGAAGAGATAACTATCAGTTATGAAATTATGTATCCAAGTGATAGTATTGTGCACATTGAATTTTTAGGGTATGAAGTTGTCTAATTGATTGCCGCTTTTCTCGGAAAGCTTTCTTAGTTACTGGAAGAATTCTTTATGCTGATACTGTGAATTTTGGATATATAGTAGTCATAAATGATAAGGTATCTAAAATCTTAAGGTTAAAATTATGAAAGTTAAGTACTAAGTCCTTTGTATTGATTGCAAAGTCTTGGTATAAAATAGTAAAATATCTTTTGGAAGTTAAGATGATAACTTTGTTTGTAAAAATGTTTAGTTGAATGAGGATATTGGTAATATGGACTGATCATGTTATGCCAATATTCTGAATTTTAGCTAGATAAGGTTTATAAATTAAGGGAATGTCTGTACTTAGAACAATCTAACGTTGATAGTGAGCACCAAATTATCTATAACAAGTATAATGATTTAGGGGCATTATAGAGTCCGCACCAAAGCAATTGATTTGGATAACTTCCACAAAGAAATAAGATTGATTGACAATTTAGGTCATCATTTGTCTAGTCAAATCAAGTGACATAGACTTACTTCCAAATAACTTGTCTGTATTTAGGATTCTCAACATTTAAAATTTAATATTTGAGAAATTTTTCTAAGCATTTACATATGAATGATTATATTCAAGTTATAGTAATTTAGATTTCAAGTATTTATTTCACATGTAAAATTTACACGGAATAATAAAGGTGTATAAGTTAAGTGTACTAGCCTATTACGTCCGTTTTCCTTTGTTTTAGATTATAGACATTCGGTTGATCTACATAAGTCGTGATTCGATCTATCGATTAGTTTCTATTAGACCATCATTAAACTTACATTGATTTAAACTACCTTATAAGCCTTCACCATTTATCTCCACACTCAATCTTTAACATCTCCTCATTTACCTCATTCACTATTTCCTTTATCTCACTTTATTATTCATCATTTATTAATATTTATATTCATTTTTAACAAATAAAATAACCCATATTGGTATTTTATTTGCTTAATAATTACCTTCACAATCATGATATTATTTGTTTATTACATCTCATTATCATAGTCTATAAATAAAATAAATTTTGTTATTATTTTATTTGTTTAGTCATTCTTCATATATATATATATATATATAGTCTTTATCATTATCTTCACAAATAAAGTAATCTTATTATTATTTTGTTTCTTTAAACACTTCTCACTATGTATTATTATCAACCTTGATAAATAATCTTAATTACCATTATTACTTCTTACAAATAAAATAAAATTATTTTATTTGTTTAATTAACATTCACCATTAATCTTTATCTTATTACTTTTCACAAATAAAATAACTTTATTATTTTATTTGCTTTATGGATTCCTTCTCTTTAATATGCATCTTCACCAATTAAATAATCTCAATAACTTTACTATTATTTCTCATTAATCATTATTATTATTCTCCACAAATAAAATACTAATATAATTGTTATTATTATTTTATTTGTTTAATTATCTTCCATTAATCTTTCAAATAATTTTTAATTATCATTTCTCATTACTCAAATAAAATAATTCAATTTTTTTTTAATTTGTTTAATCATTTCTTATTATTTAATTATTTATTTAATTTAATTTTTTTGACTCGGACCCGACCCGGACTGTTCTGAGCCGACCCGAGTTGGTTTACACATTTTGCCGTGCCAGCGCACCCCGCGCCCGGATAGAACGTAGACAGATTTTCCAAGCTTGTGTGTGCTTTCTTTTTTCCTTCTGATTTTCATGTTTCGTTTCTTGATCCTATTGTTCCGTAGCTTCATATCTTAATCAATATACTTCTAAATGAGTTCAAACGTGAGTCATAACTTAATAGATTCATTATTTTACGACATTTTAGGGTTTTTGATATTTTCAAAAACTATTAACAACCAGCATACAGTCTAAGGATCTAGAGTTTCTCATCAACACACATTTTACTAGAAATGTTGTCATGACTTTATTTTAACTCCGATTTTGTTCGTTTAACTTGGATTATATCCGTATTTTATAGATCTTTAACATGCAATACATAGATTTAGCAAATCTTACACATATCATAGTTCAATAACCATTTTACCACTTGATGTCTTTTAAGTTTTCACCAATATGTTCATCATCTTTAGCGCTTCATGCCAATAACCATCTTTACCCATATTTCAAGGCATCCAACAAGATCTTTACAAGTGATATACACAACTTATGATAAAAGTTCATTATTCACTTAGTTAGTTCATGGTTTATGCATATTCTCCTCCTACACATATCTATATGAAACAAAACACATATTGAACATACAACTCCTTCAAGATCCATCCTTGTACCTCCGAAACCCACCATGGTTTCCCACAACACAAGATCCTCCACAGCCAAGCATGGTATAATTATCATATACTAAAATACACTATAAGAACTACAAGATTTAAGTTAGGGTGTTTATACCTCATAGATGCATTCTTTCTCATTGTTAGAAATCTTGTGAGACTCTGCACAATGACTTTTCCTTTTCTTTTTTTGCTTCTTCTTTCCTCAAAGGTCTCCCCACACTTAGTATTTTTCTCAACTCTTTCTATTTCTCTTTTCTCTCTTTAGCTCTCTTACACTTAGAATAAAATGAAGCAAAATTCTTTAAATGTTGAGAGAGAGTCATATATATAGGAAAATCTTAATCTTGCTTACTTGCATTTAATCATCCAACACTTGGTAAATTTAGAGCTTAATTAATTTAATTCCACTTATTTTAAGGAAAAGTAAGCCTTTATTGGAGTAATTTATGGAGCTTTTACAAAGCTCAAAAATCACACATTGCTCAAGGGTAGGGGAGGCTCAAGGTGTTGGATTTTTTAGCATTTCCTTTTTTTTTTTTTTTTCCATTTCCAATATTTTAGAATTTAGGCACTTACATTGGGCCAACACTTGAGCTCTTTTTAATTAATGTTTGGGCTACATTCTTGGGCTTATTTAATTAGATTATTGGTCCTAGTCTTGGGCCATTGACAATTATCTACAAGTCATACTATTTCTTACAAGATTGGGCCAAGCAACTCCCTTAATATAACTAATAATATTGGACTAATCCAATCTAATTCCATTTAAGACTTATGCACTAAACACTTGAGCTTACTTAATTCTCATCATTCACTTAACACATAATTTATCCAATTATGGATTTCCTATAACTTTCCTTTATAAAATTAAGGTAACCAATACATGACCAATTAGTTAATTATTTAATTAACATAATTACACCTCCTGTGAGGATCTGAATTTTCAGAATTATTTAATAAAATTAAATAAGAATTTAATTGATACAATTTTCAAGGTTGTGTAAAGAAATGGTTATTTTATGTGAATAAAAGTACGTGATGAGATTTAATTAGTAAATTAAATCTGTACGGAGATCAGGATAAAGTATGTTGAATTAAAATAATTAAAAAGTAAATAAATTGTTTAAAAATAATTTATGAGGAATAAAAGAATTTCAGGTAAATGTACAATAAAAAAATTATTGTGAAGGTGCAGGAATTATTATTTAAATAATGTTATTAGATATGAATATATATATACATTTGTATATATATATGTGTTATGTTTAATTGTGGTTATTATAAATGTTATTAATTATGGAAGTAAAAGGATTAATGGTTAAATTAATCCAATTTTTAAATAAAAAGCGAATGAGGAAGTTAATAAAATTGTAATTATTGATTTTATATTTAATTAAGAATTATGGTGGAAATTTAAAAATTGATTGAGGAGAAATGTAATTATATAAATTATATAATAATAAATTATATAATTTATATAAGAAAATTAAAGTGATGTATAAAGGAAATTATAATTATATAAATTATATAAGTATAATTATATAATTTATATAAGAGTATTAGAATAATGAGAGAATTAATGAATGTATAATTATTGATTATATAATTAATTAATAATTATGGAGGAATTTAAGAAATTATTTAAAAGGAGAATGTAATTATATAAATTATATAATATTAAATTATATAATTTATATATAAAGAAATTAATGTGAATATTAAAGAAATTGAATAATAAATAAGAAAAAGGAATGTTTTAAGTTATTAAAAATTATATTTATTTATAATGGAATTTTTATGATGTTTATGAAAAATAATATTTCAGAAATGTGAACACATTAATGTAACATGTTGTCCAGGTAACGAAGTGAAAAATTGTGAAAAATAATTTTTATATATTATATGAATTATTTTATGATTTTTGGAGGTATAAATTACCTCATATAATTACATGCATAACGTTATGCGTGTACAAAATTTGTTAAGTAAAGTACCCAAAAGAGGTATTAATATTATTTATAAATCAATTTATGATTTTTAGTGAATTAAAATAAATATTTTATATACATTATATAAAATATTTATTACACGAATTAATTACGTAATGTATTAAATTATATTTATGCATGCTATGTTGGAAAAATTCGGAAGTTTCGAGTGAGTGAAAGGCGGTGAATTTTTTTTTAAGTGGCCAACGTGGATGGTTGAATGTGGGTTATAAAAAGAAAGGAAAAAGAAAGCAAGAAAGAAGAAAGAAGAAAAGAAAAGAAAAAAAAAAAACCACACAAACTCTTCCTCTCTTTTGCTTTTCGTCTGACAGCACCACCAACTTGCCACCAACCGGAAAACCTCCATAGCTACTATGAGAAAGGAGTTTGATGCCATCAAGAGGAAGATTCACAAGCTTTAAAGGTATAAAAAAAAAACTAATTATTTGTTTTAGTTATGTAGATTTTGTGTTAAAATAAAATTTTGGAAAATTAGTAAATAAGTAAAATAATTATTCTAAATAATTTATGGAAGTGTAATTATGAATTTGAACATGTTTGGTGTAATTATACTGTGGAAAAGTAGAACAAAAATAGTGTAAAATGGAAAATATAATTGTTGGCTAGTTACTGTCGCAGGAGGAAGAAGAGAACAGATCGCCGCGCATTGCGCGCGACGCATTTTTTTTCTGAGGCGGGACAAAAACGGCGCCGTTTTGGGGCACGGTTTTTGTCGGCTGCGCCATGCGCGGTAGGACGCCAAACGACGTCGTTTAAAAGGAGTGGGTGAGGGGCTGCCGCGCCATGCACGGTTGAATTTTCGGCTGAAATTACGTTTATGCCCCTGCCCTTATCCAGAAATGTCGAGCGTGTCCTATATGCGCCAAAATTACGGTTTTACCCCTTCCCTTTCCGAAAAATACCAAAATGAGTCCCTAGAAGCGCGGTAATTACGAAAATGCCCTTGGACTTTCCAGAAAATTCCGGCTATGTCCCTAAGGGCGCGAAAATTACCAAAATGCCCCCAGAAATGATTTTTAATTGAAATAAATGTTTAAAAATTGTTTAAAAATCATAGAAAATTATAGAAAAATACTAAAAATATAGAAAAGATATTTGAGCATTAAATTTAATATTTTTGTAAAAATATTAAATATGAGTGATTAATATTTAAATTGTAAAAATATTAAATATGAGTGATTAATATCTAAATATTTTAAATATTAATCTAATGAGTTTAAAAGTTAGAAAATGATTAAATAAAAATTTCGGACAACCAAATATGCTACATTGTATCCGATGAGCCGGGTTGTCCGTATTGAAGGATATTGATATTAAGTTATACGAATATATTAGGGAATGGGGTTAATTTAATTAACCATATAAATTAATAATTGGCCCAGAGATGATATTAATTAAGTAAATTAATATCATAAGGAGATAAATAATTATTATTTGATTATTTTATGATCATAGGTTGATCGAGTTAAGGGTTTGAGCTAACAATTTAAATAACTGGACGCCAGACAAGTTCTTCAGTCCTTTATGTTAATTGTTGTCTGTTATGATATGTAAATACTTGTTTAAATGCATACAAATTATGTGCTATGTGATACGTGATTAATATGACCACAATATGTACTTTGTGCAATGATATGAATATATATGAGACATATTGCTATAGTAGGAGCACAAGCACATGATGTATGACACACACTAAGCATGATAAGGTATGTGCTACGTGAAGTATAACTGTTGAACTTGTTGAGCCGTTGTGCTCATTACTTGCTTAATAAATATTTTTGCAGGGAAATATATAAATTTCAAGAATATCGGACTATGATAGAGATAAATTACCTAGAAGGTTGGAAACGTAATTGGTATATTTTTAACATTACAATTCAATTTGAGAAATTTGTTAATTTTACTGTGAGGAGCTGTATGTATATGTTGAATCTGGAGATGATAAAAGTTCAATTATGAATCGTGGTTGTTAAGATAATTGCTACAATAGAAATTATTATATGATTGATTACGAATAATGCAACAAGGAATAATTGTATGAAAATAAATAATATTAGATTTGAATGTGAGCATTATGACGCAGGTAATAGAAAGAAAAAGTTAAGGTTACGATCCAGGGACTAGGATTTAGATGTAAGAATTTTAAACATCCAAATATTTTAATGCAATGATTTGGAAAGAGAAAAAAATTTATACCCAAAATTTTGGTAATTGATGATTTATAAAATCAATCAAAGGATTAAAGAAGGTGATTAAAGATTTATTAACGAACCGAAATTTGGACATAAGGCAAATAATATTGAACAAATATGAAAATTAAGATAACAAAGTGGGTCGAAATTCGGGGTCGTTACAGTTGGTATCAGAGCTAGAGGTTATGAACCTTAGGTAAGTGACACCTTAGGCTATAACCTAAGTAAGAGTAAAGATAGTTGTGTGTTCTAAAAACTCAAGCGTATAGTAAGCTCGTGACTCATGATTATATGGCGGAACTCCTTTAGCGAATGAGCGACTATGGCCTGACTAGGACAAGCTCCTCAACCATATGATTATGGTAAGTTCCTGAGTCCAAATACGTGATAAGTTTGATGAACATGGGGGGATTAGAATGGAGAGATATAAGTTGAGAAAGATGTTCTCAGATATTGGCTAAGGTTAAGGAAATCAGAAAGATATAAGATTATAAGAAAGAGATAAATATGTTAAGAAAGATCTGAACGAAGGTAAGGAATTGAGAAAATTCATAAGTTTAATTAAAAACATATCTGAAAGAATATTTGAAATGATTCAAAGATGAATCTTAAAAATAATCAGGGGACACCTGATTTAAGCAATAAAGGTGACAAGGTAATCTAAAACGTATAGAAAGAGATCATAATAGCATGATCAGGAATGGTAAGAGGATCGTACTACGATACGATCACGAGATAAGGGAAGCGAGTAAGAAGTGGATTGTAAAGCAAGGTCATGATGGGATCAAGTGAGAATGTGAAATAATAGAAAGACCTGTTAATGGTCAACAAGGTATAGCTTGATGCTATAAAGAGATATGGTACTATGAAATAGTACAAGAAAAATTCAGAGAATGATGAGACATGAATGACAGAAAGGTTATGATAAGGGGGCAAAAAGCTTGGGTACAATTGAAGACTCATGTGGTGACTGAATTGCACAATCCTTTGTATGGGCGAAGGATTTGTGTTTACTCAGTTACTATGTGATAATCATTGAAATGTTAGAGTTGCGCTAGCAGTTTTGATAGGTAATAATATTGACGTAAGGCAAATAATATTGAACAAATATGAAAATTAAGATAACAAAGTGGCTCAAATTTCGGGGTCGTTACACCTCCTTTGAGACTTATTACTTAATTTCATTTTGAACTTTCATCTTGTCACACAAGGCTCATTGACCGAGCTTAGTTAATTCATATCGTAAGCGTGTCACAGATTCTCATTTATAAATTCATCTTAGTTTCTTCTTTTAATTCATACTTAATCCAAGTTCATTGAATTAGCTAGCTTCATATTTTTTCTATCACATAGTCACACTTACACACAGAAGTGCACATACATATTTAAAATAATTCTTCATTTCCATTAATATAATACTATTTACAAATTTCTTGGTTATTACAACTAAAAAGGCATTGAAAGCTTTACACCGACAACAAGAGGAATGGGTAAGGCTTCTAGAAGAGTTACAAGATGCAATGAACTCTAAACCATTGTTAGGGGGTCTCGGGAACTAACGCCATAGAGCTGAGTTCGGCACGGTCGTGTGAATGACCCTCCAACATCACAACTGAAGAAAAATTCTAAGGGTCATCGCGCAGAACCAAATCAAAGGGATATAAGGCAGACCTACAAGGAAGATACAAGGAGAGGAGGGACAAGGTAGGCTTCTTATGATAGAGAAACCATTCACTCGCACCACTCTTGTCGGAGGAGAACTAGGTCCCCGATTGCTAATAGGGCTGATGATGATATAAGGAGGAAAATCAGATCCTCGCCTACTACTAGGGTTGATGATGACAAAAAAAGGAGAACCAGGTCCCCGCCTGCTAATAAGGCAGATGATGACATAAGGAGAAGGGAAAGACGTGACAGAGTGCTAGATGTCCTTGACCCAATCTTAAAGAAAATGGATGAACTAGAGTGAAGGTTGACTGGGAAAGAGCCAGATCCGAATCCCATTGATCTCAAATCTCCTTTTTTTCCTGGCTATTATTTAGGAGAAGGTTGATCCGGCCAAGAAGCTACCACCATTGGAGTCGTACGATGGAACTGGTGATCCATATGACCATACCCATTCTTATCAGAGCGTCATGGATTATTACAATCACTCAGAGGCTCTGATGTGCAGGATGTTTTTCACCACCTTAAAGAAGTCGGTGAAGTAGTGGTTCATATCTCTGCCCCCAAATTCCATTGAGTCTTGGCAAGAATTGTGCAACAAGTTTTATAACCGGTTTTGTAGTAATGAAAGAAGGGGAAAGCTTACGGCTTCACTCATGCAGACCAGGCAGAAGCCCACCGAATCCCTGAGTTAATATGTGCAGAGATTTAGATATGTAGTTGGGAAAGTTATAGACCTTAACATGACTCAGGCTTTGGATTTTTTCACATCGGGCTTAGATGTTGGAAGGTCTCGAAAGCTTATGAAGGACATCATGTTCAAACCCCTGAAGGACTTATTGTATGCATATGAATGAGTAGAGAATTTTATCGTAATTATGGAGGCTATGTCGAAATTGAACCAGAATCAGAAGAGGGTTGACCGACAAATAATGAAACTAAACTGGAGGTGTGGGATCGGATTGACCCGAAGATAAATCCCCCTCAGACAGACTAGGCATTCTTTCGGTCGAAAGACTTATACTCCCTTAAACACTAATAGAGTTCTTATTTTGGAGGAGATTCGGAGAAAGCCATTTTTTGAACCCCCTCGAAAGAGTGGTCACGGGTATAAGGGGGAATATGAAGGCGTATTATAACTATCATCGGACAACAGGGCATACAATAGGGAGGTGTCATGAACTCAAAGACCTTATAAAAAAATGTTCAGAATGGGGAGCTTGTCCAATATGTAGCTGAGAGGGAGGCTCCGACCCGAATACAACCTATAGAGGATTATCGGGACACAGAACAAGACAATCGTCCGAGGAGAGTCATTGACATCATCACTAGAGGAACCTTTAAGAAGTAGACTGAGAAACAACGACGATCAATTTTAGATATAGTGATAGCATTATTAGATTAGACGACAAAACCTGACCGGCCATTCCCAAACACAGTTATTTTCTTTTTGGCGAAATATTACCCCCTGATGTAGTGGAATCACATGAACATACCCTAGTGATGACTGCCCAAGTCGGATCGGTGGACATAAAGAGAATAATGATTGACAATGGGTCATCGGTAGATTTTCTCTACAGTTATGCATATTAACGAATGGATTTAGAAGGGGTAAAAATGGAGGTCGGATGTAGTCACCACTTTATGGTTTTGGGAATGAGGCAGTACGTGTGGTGGGTACGGTGGAACTGCTAGTGGTCTTCGGCATGACTCCTCGACATATTTAGATTAAAGTCAAGTTCATCATAGTTCAAGTGGCCTATACCTATAATGCTATTCTGGGACGTACCACCTTTTTGACACTTCATGTAGTGACTTCAATCCCTTATTTTAAGATGAAGTTCCCTACAGCCAATGGGGTCGGTGAGGTGAAGGGTGATCTGGATCTTGCAAGGAGGTGTTATCTGTAACGTCCCAAAATTTCTGTACTTGCTACAACGGACTTTGTGTATTAAACTTTCATAACATCTACCAACTTAAACAACGATCTCATAATCATATTAGTTGTACTAGTCTACTATAAACAATTCTTTAAAATTTTCTTTTACTTAATTCCTGGATCATAATTTGGTCTCGATCTCATCCTTACAATAAACATCAACTTGTAGTTCATCCGTATACACGAATAACACCATATATATCGGTTAATTTTAACCTTAAAATTTAAACATTCTATACTTCAATATATCCAAGGTTCACAACATTAATAATAGGATTGTTCTTTGAACAGAAGAATCTTATGATAAATGTTTATATCTTTATCCGTAACACGTTTATTTTTCTTATAGAACTCCCTATATTATTCAATACCCTTACTTAGATACATATCTTTATAGAGATATCTCTTCATATCGATATTTTTTATTTATCTAAAATTCACAATATTAGTAACACACTTGTACTTAGAATAATAGAACCTTGCAATGAATTTAGTTTCTTCATCGGTGCTAGATCTCTGTTCTTATAGCACATACAATGTTATTTAATATCCTTATTCAGATATATAATTCTTTATAAATATTGTTTTAATGTTTAATAATTCTAAGTTATTTTAAATTTAAAGACATAACACTCTTTGATGATAATATGATAATATCATTAAATAATATTCGATTACATGATTTACTTATTCTTATTACAAGAGTCTTATGACTACAAATAAAAGACAAGTAAATAATCCAGTCTACGCATTTTTCTTTACATCCATGATATTCTTAAATGCAAATAAAGGTTTATTCATAAGAATGAGCACTACGACTTAACAAGTCTAACAAATAAGACATACACAGTTTATGCTTTCATATAAATTTTAACATGCTTTGACTTATCATATATCTCAGTTCAACATATCACAAATAAACTTACAATTCATGAATTTATAACACATTATCACACAAAGCGTATAAATCACGTTTATAACTTGTAAATATAACACATAAGAGTTAGAGGACTTGCACATAACATAATTTGAACAAGGTTAAACCTTGCCTGATTTGATAATACATTTTATATTAATTTTTGAGTTCATTCACATGGTCTACAAGATATGTGAGTTTGACATAACCATTAGTCATAATCAAGACTCTCTTACAATAATTTATCTTTTAAATTTCAACTTAAGATTCTAACCACAAGGGGTCGTAAAATGGCTCACAAAGTCAGTATGACAACTAGGTTCATACCTTCTTGATTCTAACCATCATGTTTTACCACTTTATAACATCAAATGACATAATCATAAACTTACTTATGTAGAAATTTATAACTTTTATTCAAGAACACGCGCGAAGAACAAATCAAACATGGTAATAACTAGTGTTTATCATGTTTTTGACTTTATTCTTGAAATAAAATGGACTTTATAACTGCTTATAAAAGTAATTTTTTCTACTATACATGAAATAATTTGAGCATTATAACTGATTGTAAAAGTGATTTCTTTTACTATATATGAAATAATTTGAGCATTATAACTGTTTGTACAAGTATATTTTTACTAGAAACTTGAAAAAATTTAAACATTATAACTACTTGTATATGCTCAAATTAACTAAAATTATAAATTAAAATTGACATAATAACAACTAGAATTATACCTCTTGAAGTATAAGCATTAATAATTTCTTTGCAAGGCTTCAATATTTGAAAATATAATTTTTCTCACAATAACTCTCAAAATATATTTATAGCTTATTTGCTCTTGGAAATGCTTTGTAAATGATTGGAAATAATGAAGAACTTTGGCTTTTATTTATAGGCCAAGCAAACTTAAGGCATTTTGGTCTTTAGGGCATTACTTCGAAGCTAAGCTAAGTAAAATATCTAGCTCAAACTTCCTTACTTTATAAATATTTAGCAAAATATCCTAGCATAATACTTTCAAAGGTTGTAAGTATTCCATATTTTTAAAATGGCCAAAATGGCCTCAAATTCTCTACCGTATTTATATCGTATTATTTTCGTATTATACTTCATATAATCTTCGTATTATACTCATATTATTTGTCGTATTAATCTCGTGTTATACCTTGTATTATCCTTGTATTATACTTCTTATAATTCTCGTATTATACTTTGTATAATGCTTAGATTTTCTGTATTTAGTTTTAGACTAATGTATTTTTTTCACCCTAAAGTTTATTTGTCAGACACCTGTCACACCCTAAACTTATAATTTTAGTGTTAAAGTGCTCACTCCAGACTTTTAACTAGTCACTTTTGACCGGGAGTGACATGTGCACTTTTTTTAGGGTTAAATTGGTCAATTCAATTATCTCTTTCACCAATTATTTTATCTTTTGATTTTCTTCATCTTCTTCCCCATTGCTCTCTCTCTTTTTCACTCTCATTTTCTCTATCCCCTTTCCTTCCATTATCTCTCTCTCCTAAATGGTTGCTTGTGTATAAACAAAGAGAAGAACGCCTAGTACAATTTGACAAGCTGCCATAATTATGACCAGAAGATTGAGGAAGAGGTTCTGACCACCACCCAGTACTACTTCCCCAACACCGTCTCCAACGAGCACTTGATTATCGATTAACTTAGCAATAAAAAATCAATCTCTCATTCATTAATTTCATGAAATTGTTGATCTAATTGTCATGTTCTTAAATAATGAGAAAGAAATGATGAATCATAAGAAGAATAGTGGGGAGAGAAGATATCAAATTGATTGAAAATTCTGGTATGAATAATTTGTTGAATAGATCCTTTGTAAGAAGATAATAACTGACATTCTTCATGTGTTTTGGCATATGAAACAACTCCGTAGATGATCAATTTATTTAGGTTTGGACATCTTTTAAGAAAACCTGCAACCCAATTAGTGAAGAGATCATTAACGACAGTCCATCCGAGCTCCAACGTAATCACATTCTCTAGAGGTGATAACTCTTTTACACCATTATGCAACACTCCATCTCGTAAAGTACTCTCTCAAGTCATAACTTAATGCTAGATGGCTCAACCGTGGGGAACAAAGAGCAACGGTTTCCAAATCCACAATCTTATCTATATCATCAAAAACCAAATCCCAAAGTCGAAGTCTTTGCAATTTGGATGATTTGGAGATCATCTGATAGAACTTGGACTAATATCAAGATGTATAACACTAACATTATCGATCTTAAAATGCTTCAGAGTCCTTTTTCCAGTTAGTTTAAAAAGCTCGAGCGCATAGTTTTTAAGATACAATTTTTCCAGTCTATCAACCTCCAATATAAAATTAATGATCGGTTAATCTACCTTTAGTTTGGAAGAGAGACAAAGCCAGCTAGCCGCTGTAATCAATTCTTCGACTTTTGCATACCCATCGATTATAGTATTCACTCATTTTATCTCTTTCAGGCATATTATCAAACAACACTCGAGCTTCTTTCAACTCACCTGATTTTACCAATCCAGCAATCATCGAGTTATAAGGAAACGATATCTCTCTCCTACATCACTCTAAATAACTTCCTCGTTGCATGAACACCTAACAACCCTCACTTGCAGTAGCTATCACTTAACAAATTAAGCATAAAAATATCTGAATAAAATATAAAACCTATATTTCTCAATATGGTTATGAATCATTCTTATAATTGAAAGCGAAGAATGGCCCGAAAAGGCCTTCAAAAGAAAAGGGGAAGTAAAATTATCAGGCCAAACACCAGAACTTTGCATACAGAAGAAAGTATCAAAGGCATGGAATGACTGAGAGTTATCATTGTATTGTATAAATACACATTGGTTCTTGAATTTGATTGAAAACGATGATGGTAAACACCATTTTGGAGACAATTAAAAAAGGCAGTGACGAGTTTTGGTGCTACAAATGGGTCTTCTGAAGAAAGAAAATATTTGTAAATGAGTGTGTGGACTTGCTTTAGTTGATGAAGATTCAAAAACGGTAAAGGAAAATCAACCCTCAATTTGATTCTCAAATATCAAAGCTGAAATAAGTAAAAAGTCCTCTCAAGAACAAGAAAAGATAGAAAAATTTGGGATTTAGAAAAAGAGAGACACACGCTTGGATAATGTGGTTAGAATATTTTACCCCTTAAGCAGGTAGGAGGCTGAGTGAAAATCGAAAGTCCTGGTCAAAAGTGATCGATTAAAAGCCCGGAGAGTGCAATTTAAAACTAAAATTACAAATTTGGGATGCAAGTCTAGACCTTTTAAAGCCTAAGGTGTGACAGGTGTCTGATAAGTAAACTTTGGAGTGCAAAATGTGCATTAGTCTTAGCTTTATTTTCACCAATTAATTAGGTTTTAATCAATTTTAGATTTTAACATTTTTGAATAAATACTACTTATTTATATTCCGTAAAAATGCTATTCTGTAAAGAGAAAAACGTTTTCTTGTAAATATTTTTTTCGCGACCATTTCTAAAAAAATAGAGAAATGACAAAATAATTAAAAAAACGAAAAACATTTTATGTGTGAATAGTGTTTTCTGCGCTTTTTTCGAAAAAATCTTTATTGGCTCCTAGGTATCAATACCCCATATAAGCGCTTTGTCGTGAAATACAAAAAGTTAAAAAGACGAAAATCATTTTTCTCTTGAATAGTAATTTCTGCACTTTTTTGAAAAAAACTTTTATTGGCTCCCAGGTATTTATACCCCGTATAAACGTTATGTCATCAAATGTATAAAGTCAAAATGATGAAAAATGTTTTTCTCTTGAATAGTATTTTTTGACGTTATTTTTAAAAAAAAATTATTTTTCTATATTAATCAATGACATATATAAGAAATCACATAACATATAGATTAGAGCGCAATTCAATATTTATTAATCATATAACACATAGTATATGTTAAAAGTTTAACTTCTAGTCGTATATGATTGTATTTTTAATTCGTATTTAGTCTTTAAGATAGCTCAAAGTATACTCGAACAATCGTTCTTAGGTATTAGTTTCACATGAAATTAGGTTTTAAATTATCAATGTAACGCACCCGAAATCCCTACGTTCTTTAATTCTATCCATTTAATTCTGGGTTTCATAATCATTAATCTTAAAATCAAATTATATTATCCTCAATCATCTTAATGGCAATTTCGTGCGTTAAAACATAACTTTTAACCCTTAAAGACATTAATTGACCATAATGCGGTCCATAAATCTGTTTATTTATCTTACAATCATCATTTTGCTTCAAGATCGTAACGTTCACTTACTATTTATTAGAACTTAGATCAAACATTTATTAACTGTGACCTAGTCTATTACAGTTTCATAATCATATAATTTGTAATTCAACTTAACATCACCTGTGAATATATTCATCATATATCTCTGTCATATATAAAACTCTGCTTACCTCATGCCTGCTCCGTATTTGATCCTGTTTACATATAGTCATCCATCGTATCTATATACATACATGTATCTGTTTATACGTATCTGTACCATATATAGGAGATTATTACATATAAAATTCGATTACCACATAATACCTTCACCTTATTCTTTTACAACATTTCTAAAAAATAAATTACATTTATAGCTATCACTAGGAATTTACAAACCATTCGCTCATTCCTATTACAATCATGGTTTAATATTTAAAACCAAAATGTTTCATCGCTTGCATCTGTACAACTTTACATTTATTTGGCTTGCTTGCACATTGCACAAATTACATATAACAAATTTGCTTCTCGCTTATCCGTACATTCACATTCCTTTACCTTAGTTTAACTGGAACAACCGGCCTTCTCGTACTTTACTTGAAATGTTAGTTCATAGCAAGAGTGAGCACATAGGCTCAACAAGTCAATCAGATAACACATTTCATGCTTACAGTTTATATTTATGCGTCATGCATCTTCTACTTTACCATCCCATGCTTCATGGCACAAATTCCACTTAACAGTTAATACACATAGTTTCACGGAGTGCACATTTTAACTATCACATAGTTCACGTAGAACAATTAGTACAATTAAGTCCGAAAAACTTGCCTGATTTGCATTTATCTTACACTTAACCTTTACTGCCTCGCTTGGCCTTCTTATCCTTTCATAACCGTCTTGTCGGTCTGCTACTTCGAGCACTATCTGTAAACATTGCACTATATGCATCAATATAGAATCATAAACTTTCTATAACTTGCCAAACTTAAGCCATAATCGCTCAACCATTTAACTCTATTCATTTCACTTTTGATGTATTATACCCTATTTAGGTTAATAATACATCCTGGCTTGTCTCCGACCTAGCACATAAGCATTACAATGCTTTTATATAGCTGTAGGTATATTATAGTATACCATTTTTCGTTCTATTACCTTAATATCCTTATCTATGTTTACCTCTTCTGGTACTATCTTACCTTGATTGGGTCCTATATAACCATAATATTGGTCCATGCATTCATTACACACATGTGTATGCTAAACCTTGTCATATAAACTATCTTTCATCTTTACATAATTTTAACTCGTAGCACATTGTTCCTTTTATACTTTAATCTCTACCACATTGATCATTTTTATCAATTTGTAGCTTATTATGCATGTCTCTTCATATAGCCATTCTTCTTCTAGCTATGAACCTTGCTCATGGTGTACGCTCCACTTTGATAGCTTAATGAGCTTATCTTGTACACTTATCCACCAATTTCTCCAAGGTTTTGCTCAAATCCTAGCCTCCTTCTTCTTTCTCTCTTAAGCTCTCACTTGGAACTTGAAAAAAATGAATGAAGTGTGCTAGCTTGATGCTTGAAATATAATCACATATTCATATTGATCAATTCTCCAACAACTAACCACACATGGTTAGTTTAACACTATCATGGTTAGGGTTAACTATGTCATTTCCCTTCCACTAGCAATGGCATAATGGCCAATTCTCATGAGAAGGACATCAAGGCCATTTCATAATTTGACAAGGTAACATGGTCATTAGCCACATTTCTTAGAGAATTTTAATTCTCATAAATCATAACTTAATCATTTTTAATCCAATTCAAGCCCTTTTGATCCAAACTTGTTTCATTAGGCTTAAATTTTATTTCACAATCAAATATTCCTTAACTTGCTTGTCCCATAACACTTATCACACTTCGAAAATTGAATTTCATTAATTAATTATCAATTTACCATTTTACTAAATTGCACATCATTACCTTCTCAATTTTCTACGAACCTTTTTGGTTCCTCATTTAATTAATTTCACTTTTCGATATCTCAATATAATCGAATTGCTCATCTTTTCTATAAACTGCTTCCTCAAGAAGCGAACCTCGACTGGATTACCAAAATCCATTATTCTTTTTATCCTTTTATGCTCATATAGGCATTATACGAATTTTACGTTCTTTGGTACATTACTTAGCACACATACGCCAATTCAAATTAAACTTGCACACTAAATTCCTTGTACTCACTTTCAGGAGTATTACCTTGTATACATACACATCGTATATATATTTACCTCATGCCAATCAATTAAGATCAATTCCTTGGCAATTCCATATATTCACATATCAAATTTTTAATATTGTATTAATCCTTAATAGACCGATTAGGTCAAACTGCTACTCCTTTTTTACGCATACTGACTTACCTTGTCATTCTCAAACTCTCGCCTTTCTAGGCCTAATCATTAAGCTATTTATTAACTTTTATAACTTATGCTCAATTTGCATACTCTTTTCTCATTTCTTTATTTCTAACTTTAAATTCTTTATTCAATCACACACACACACACACACACACACACACACATATATATATACATACATATTCAACCTATTACCTGCTGACACATAATATCGCGTCTTACAATAATTCTTTTCAAATTACCTTATTATAGGCATTACAGTCTATCATTCATCTTTAATCCTTTGCATTACCATTCAACCATCAAAATTCACATTCATTTCGATTTCAAAATTTGTTACGTCACTTATAAACTTTACATAAATAACTAGTCTTTTTACGTTTTATAGACCCTTATTTACATCAAGAGTCATTCCATATCATTTCAACCACATAGGTCACTGCTATCACATTGATTAAAAAAATGATTAAATTTAATCGCATAATAATACATCATATCCATCTAAACTAGGTTTTAATCCTCTAACCTTTACTTAATTAGCCATAATCTTCATTTAGAAGTCCTGTAAAAATTCGGGATGTCACATTCACCCCTCCTTCAAAAAATTTCATCCTCGAAATTGCTGTGTACTAATATCTTGCTCATTTGCAACATACACATCTATTTGCATTCATTTCATCTCAACTAGGTTTTCAACTAACCTTTACATTCTATCATCTTTCTACCTTGCTTTTTGGGTTGAACCACGTTAACCAACCCACATATCATATCATCCCCTTTTCAGGGTTGTTCGCCTCAGACTTTAAAAATATTTTCTTTACCCATTTCTGGATTCAAAATTATTTACTCATTTCTTTAGCAAAATGGTCTAGCCGAAACAGATGGCATAGACTCACATCATTAACTGTTCGTTTATTTCAAACTTGAACTTTTCAAGAATGTTGTCATTGGCTCAAAACTTGAAACTAAGAAAATCTTTTTAAAATGCTTCATAATACCGCACTATCTTAGTAATACGTTGAGAATTCAGTCATTCAAGACCTCTTAATACTGTACCGACATAGACATAGAAGTACATTGAGAATTCTGTTATTTTATCATTACACACCATATTCAATAGTGTGACAATGATTTCATAAATACATTTTAAAGTTTTCAAATAACTTTTATCTAGCCGAATCAATTGGCATAAACCATGAATCACGAAATTTTAAAAATTATAGTTCAATATTTGAACAAAATATTTCAATGCACCAACATGAGAATAAGTACATTTTAAAACATTGATGGTCTAGCATAGCTAGAAGAGTGGATTGCCAACCTAGTCTTAATCACCATTCCTTTCCTTCCTTTAACTTATTCTATTCTTCCTTAACATTTCTATTTCTTTCCTATTTCCTTGTCCTTAGCCAATCTCTGAGAACTATTTCTCTCAACTTATGTCTCCCTTTTCTAACCCACCCATGTTCATCAAACTTGCCATGCATTTGGGCTCAGGAACTTACCACAATCATATGGTTTGAGGAGTTTATCCTAGTCAGGCCAAAGTCTCCCATTCGCTGAAGGGTTCCACCACACGATTATGAGTCATGAACTTACTATACGCTTGGATTTTCAGAACACGCAACTTAACTTACTCTTTCTTACTTAATCATTCTCACTTCCTATGTATCAGGTACACGTAGAAGAAAAGAATTACCTTTCTCAACATACATAACCGATACCGTGACGCTAGATCTCCAATGATTATCATTATAGAAAGCTAAGTAAGCATAAATTCCCGCCCATATAAGGAAGTGTACAACTCAGCCACTACCACGAGTCCTCAATGAAAAATCCCACATACCCTAACATTTCCTTAACTTAGTTTTTCCTTACTCTGATATGAATTTTATTAATTCATATAGAGTTCTTTTTATTCATATCTGACAATTTATAACTCATCAAGAGTCCCTTAATCTTATTTTACCATTTACGACTCATCAAGAGTCCCTTATCTTTGATCATGTATGATCTCATATCCCTTTTACTATTTTTCAATATCTTATCTTAAGATATCCTTTATCATTTCTTAATCCTGAATTCTCAAAATTCATTTCTTTACTACTCAACTCCTCTAGAGTCCTTTTCTTTACTATTTCCTTTTTTCTTACAAAGGCCAGAGCCTAAGGTACTCCTACCTAAGGTCTATAACCTGTTTGCTATGATACCAACTGTAACGCACCTGAAATCCCTACGTTCTTTAATTCTATCCATTCAATTATGGATTTCATAATCATTACTCTTAAAATTAAATTATATTATCCTCAATCATCTTAACGATAATTTCATGCGTTAAAACATAACTTTTAACCTTTAAAGACATTAATTGACCATAATGCGGTCCATAAATCTGTTTATTTAACTAACAATCATCATCCTGTCTCAGGATTGTAACGTTAATTTACTATTCATTAGAACTTAGGTCAAACATTTATTAACTGTGACCTAGTCTATTACAATTTCATAATCATATAATTTGTAATTCAACTTAACATCACCTATGAATATATTCATCATATATCTCTGTCATATATAAAACTCTGCTTACCTCATGCCTGCTCCGTATCTGATCCTATTTACATACAGTCATCCATCGTATCTATATACATACATGTATCTGTTTATACATATCTGTACCATATATAGGAGTTTATTACATATAAAACTCGATTACCACATAATACCTTCGCCTTATTCTTTTACAACATTTCTTAAAAATAAATTACATTTACAGCTATCACTAGGAATTTACAAACCATTCGCTCATTCCTATTACAATCATGGTTTAATATTTAAAACCAAAACGTTTCATCTCTTGCATCTGTACAACTTTACATTTAACTGACTTGCTTGCACATTGCACAAATTACATATAATAAATTTTCTTCTTGCTTATCCATACATTCACATTCGTTTACCTTAGCTTAAATGGAATAATCAGCATTCTCGTACTTTACCTAAAATGTTAGTTCCTAGCAAGAGTGAGCGCATAGGCTCAGCAAGTCAATTAGATAACACCTTTCATGCTTACAGTTTATATTTATGCGTCATGCATCCTCTACTTTACCATGCTATGCTTAATGGCACAAATTTCACTTAACAGTTAATACACATAGTTGCACGGAGTGCACATTTTAACTATCACATAGTTCACGTAGAACAATTAGTACACTTAAGTCCGCAAAACTTGTCTGATATGCATTTATCTTACACTTAACCTTTACTGCCTCGCTTGGCCTTCTATCCTTTCATAACCATCTTGTCGGTGTGCTACTTCAAGCGCTATCTATAAACATTACACCATATGCATCAATATAAAATCATAAACTTTTTATAACTTGTCAAACTTAAACCATAATCGCTTAACCATTTAACTCTATTCATTTCACTTTTGATGTATTATACCACACAAGCATTACAATGCTTTTATATAGCTGTAGGTATATTATAGTATACCATTTTTTGTTCCATTACCTTAATATCCTTATCCCTGTTTACCTCTTCTGGTACTATCTTACCCTGATTGGGTCCTATATAACCATAATATTGGTTCATACATTGGTTACACACATGTGTATGCTAAACCTTGTTATATAAACTATCTTTTATCTTTACATAATTTTAACTCGTAACACATTGTTCCTTTTATACTTTAATCTCTACTACATTGATCATTTTTATCAATTTATGGCTTATCATACATGTCTCTATCATTTTATATCAAAACATTTTAATTTGGACTTAAGATAAAAATTTCTTGGCTGGAACAGTACATCTCACCCGGACGAGATGTTTCACCTAGAAGATCTCGCTGGCTGCGAGATCTTCTCGACCACACCACGCCCCGGCGCCCCCTGATTTTTCCCCTGCTTCACAGAGCACTACACCTCGGTGCAGTTTCCAGTTCAAATAACTACGACCCGGCGCAGTACTAGTTTTTCTGCAAAAAATTTCTTTCAAAAATCCATGCTATTTTTGGCCCTTTTTTGCAAAACTTGGTTCCAACATGTCACATAACATATATAACATATAATTGACTTGCTTGGGCCTTCAAAACAATTAAAACTTTTTAAATGATTTTATTTTTCCAAAGTTTTTATTTTAGGCGTCAGCGAACGTTTTAAAATGTTTAAAATTCATAATTGTCGCCATTGACACCAAATAACTTTCAAAACGACTTTAGCACATGTATTTACATAAAACTTAGTTGTTTGACCTCATTTGATCATTAATTATCCAAAATGGCTAAAAATCATACGTTGATGGAATTTTTGCCAATCTTTCAAAACTTTTCTCTTTAACCTATACTTCAATTCTTGACTTCACACATCATATACATTATCATATACTTATTTAGCAACTTTATGAATTCACATAACTTCTATATGCACCTTCTAATTCACTTTACAGATTATAATTTAGTCTATACATAAAGTATAGCTTAATATTGTAACTTTCTATCACAATTCATACATTTAAACTATTAAGGCATCTAGCTTGCCATTTAGCAAAATAATTTGCTTGCATCAAACATGATCAACCTTTTTAGTTAAGTTTTTATCACTTTTAGCAATATATAACACATAATCCTTCATAAATCATAGGTTAATATTACATTTTCCCTAAACAAAACATGCTTCTCAACCTTTATAGCTTTTAGTATGCTATCTAACATGAAATTTCTCATGTATCCAACATGATCAACACTTTAAACTTGGTTTCCATCATGTCTAACAAAATATAACACATGATCATGCTTAAATCATAGTTTTTAGCCTTGAATATGTGCATGAATAGTGCACCACCTTTGTTTTACTACCTTAATACTTGGGGTTTCAACATAAGCTACAAATATAACACATAATTCACATAATCAACATGTATATCCTTAGATACATGCATGGCTATACATATTCTTGAATTTAATCACATAAAAATAAGTTTTTGTATGCTAAAACTCATTTTTACCTTTATGTAGCCTTTCTTCTTCTAGCTATGAACCTTGCTCATGGTGTATGCTCCACTTTGATAGCTTAATGAGCTTATATTGTACACTTATCCACCAATTTCTCTAAGGTTTTGTTCAAACCCTAGCCTCCTTCTTCTTTCTCTCTTAAGCTCTCACTTGGAACTTGAAAAAAATGAATGAAGTGTGCTAGCTTAATGTTTGAAATATAATCACACATGTATATTGATCAATTCTCCAACAACTAACCACACATGTTTAGCTTAACACTATCATGGTTAGCGTTAACTATGTCATTTCCCTTCCACTAGCAATGGCATAATGGTCAATTCTCATTACAAGGACATCAAGGATATTTCATAATTTGACAAGGTAAATGGTCATTAGCCACATTTCCTAGAGAATTTTAATTCTCGTAAATCATAACTTAATCATTTTTAATCTAATTCAAGCCCTTTTGATCCAAACTTGTTTCATTAGGCTTAAATTTTATTTCACAATCAAATATTCCTTAACTTGCTTGTCCCATAACACTTATCACACTTTGAAAATTGAATTTCATTAATTAATTATCAATTTACCATTTTACTAAATTGCACATCATTACCTTCTCAATTTTCTACGAACCTTTTCGGTTCCTCATTTAATCAATTTCACTTTTCGATATCTCAATATAATCGAATTGCTCATCTTTTCCATAAACTGCTTCCTCAAGAAGCGAACCTCGACTGGATTACCAAAACCCATTATTCTTTTTATCCTTTTACGCTCATATAGCCATTATATGACTTTTACGTTCTTTGGTACATTACTTAGCACACATATGCCAATTCAAATTAAACTTGCACACTAAATTCCTTGTACTCACTTTCAGGAGTATTACCTTGTATACATACACATCGTATATATATTTACCTCATACCAATCAATTAAGATCAATTCCTTGGCAATTCCATATATTCACATATCAAATTTTTAATATTGTATTAATCCTTAATAGACCGATTAGGTCAAACTGCTACTCCTTTTTTTACGCATACTGACTTACCTTATCATTCTCAAACTCTCACCTTTCCAAGCCTATTCATTAAGCTAGTTATTAACTTTTATAACTTAAACTCAATTTGCATACTCTTTCCTCATTTCTTTATTTCTAACTTTAAATTCTTTATTCGATCACACACACACACACACACACACACACACACACACACATATATATACATACATACTCAATCTATTACCTGCTGACATATAACATCATGTCTTACAATAATTCTTTTCAAATTACCTTATTGTAGGCATTACAGTCTATCATTCATCTTTAATCCTTTATATTACCATTCAACTATCAAAATTCATATTCGTTTTGATTTCAAAATTTGTTACGTCACTTATACACTTTACATAAATAACTGGTCTTTATACATTCTATAGACCCTTATTTACATCAAGAGTCTTTCCATATCATTTCAACCACATAGGTCACTACTATCACATTGATTAAAAAAATTGATTAAATTTAATCGCATAATAATACATCATATCCATCTAAACTAGGTTTTAATCCTCTAAGCTTTTCTTAATTAGCCATAATCTTTATTTAGAAGTCCTGTAAAAATTTGGGATGTCACAGACAACCTTTATATAGATCTTTTCATATCATATTTACTAGCTTTGAAATATTTGGGATATTACATTCAACCCAACTTACAAGAATTTTGTTCTCAAAATTACTGTACAATTATCTCCAATCAATTAATATCAAATTTATAGGTTTTATAAATATTCAGGATATGACATTCACTCATCCTTATAAGAATTTTGTCCTCAAAATTACAGTATAATTAACTCCAACTTACTTTTCAATATGAATTTTCTCAGCTTTGCTCACATCCAATTCCTAATTCTTAAATTAGGTCAAGAATGTTCAATCTAAACCTTTCCTTGCACTAGGTTTTAAATCTTTAAACATACTCTATCTTTGCCTCTTCAGAGGATTCTTCTAATTGATACCGAGGAGTCCATAAGACCTTGAACTTTTTTCCAAATATAATGGCTACTATGACCCATGAACGTTTAACAGTCATAAGGGCTGAAAAACTCCTTCTGTTTAACAATCAAATAAGATTGAGAACACACTCCATGTTTAACAATCATAAAGAATGAAAACACTAATAACAGTACTTCTACTGATCAGCCTTTAATACCACATGTCTTGTATGACATTTAGAACATCCGAACGCGTCAGATTACTGATCTATCGGACTTTATAACAAGGTTGTTTAGCTGAAACAATTGGCATTAACTCATCGTTTAAACCATTCAAAACTTTTAAAAATTAATTTTATGGCTGTATATAGCACCTTGTAATAGTGTGTTGATGACTCATCTTTTATTATATCCACACCAGATTTCATGGTGCGTTGATGAAAAATTCATTTTTACTTTTCAATTTAATTTTGTCAAGCTTGATCAATTAGCTATATATAAGAATAACACAACTCTAATTTTTTTTCTTCTATTTTTAATAATTATTTTAGATTATATCATATAAAAACAGATAACGATGTGTTTATTCCACACCCTGGGGCTACCGCGTGTTGATGATAACAAATTCATTTATCTTTTCAAAGGCACCCAAGTACGAATACACGCATGAAGATCTAGTATAACTAGAAGATTTGAATACCCTTAATCTTCTATCTCTTCCATTTTCCTCTAACCTCAACAAAAGTTTTGCAAATATATAGTAATATAGTAAATTGATTGGTTGTTTAAACCAAGAACAAATATATCAGTTCCCCTTCTTATCAGCACGAGATTGAAAATGTCTCAGTTCGTATTGATATGTTTTAACATCTCCCTGAATATGATAATTTTTTAGCATTATATTAGAGTCGGTTCGACTGACATATCATAACCCTTTCCTTTACAAGGGTTCGTTCACTCAGTAACTAACATACAAATATCTTTAAACTATAGTTTTGATGTAACAACTAATAACTATTCAATATAGATATGTGAAAAGAATCAACTTCTCAGAATATATATAAAGAATTAGTATGACCCAAGATTTCAATCTATTTTCATGATAGTAAATCAAGTATTTCCTCCACCCAAGAACTAATGAATCAGTTCTCCGTCTATTCCACACTATTCCCGATGATATCATTCAGTGTGTATCCCGCTTTGAAAACACTGACCATAAATCATTCGTACCAACAATATAGTTAGATTGGTTCCCTGAGACATATTAAACTCCTGCCCACACAAGAGAGTCGTTCAACTCAATTACTAACACGAGTTTTCAACTGAAATCTATACTCATTTTCTAACTATGATTTTTTTTTAATTCAATACTTATCATTTACATCTACCAACTTAACGCCCCAAAATTTTTGTACTTGCTATAGCGGACTTTGTACATTAAACTTTCATAACATCTACCAACTTAACCAATGATCTCATAATCATATTGGTTGTACTAGTCTATCACAGACAATTATTTAAAAATTTCTTTTACTTAATCCTTGGATCGTAACTTGGACTCGATCTCATCCTTACTACAAGTATCAACTTGTAGTTCATCCGTATACATGGATAGCACCATATATACTGGTCAATTTTTAACCTTAAAATTTAGACATTCTATACTTTAATATATCCAAGGTTCATAACATTAATAATAGTATTGTTCTATAAATAGAAGAATCTTGCGATAAATGTTTGTATTTTTATTTGTGGCAAGGTTCCTTTTCTTATAAAACTCCCCATATTATTCAATACCCTCATTTAGATACATATCTTTATAGAGATATCTCTTTATATCAATATTTCCAATTTATCTGAAATTCACAATATTAATAACACGCTTGTACTTAGAACAAAATAACCTTGCGATGAATTTGGTTTTTTAATCGGTGCTAGATCTCTGTTCTTATAGCACTCACAATGTTATTTAATATCTTCATTCAGATATATAGTTCTTTATCAATATTTTTTTTAATGTTTAACAATTTTAAGTTATATCAAATTTAAGGACATAACATTCTTTAATGATAATATGATAATATTATTGAATAATATTCGGTTAAATAATTTACTTGTTCGTATTAAAAAAGTCTCTATGACTACAAATAAAAGACAAGTAAATAATCTAGTCTGCACATTCTTTTTTATGTTCATGATCTTCTCATCATTCTTCTAAACTACATATAAAGGTTTATTTGCAAGAATGAGCACAACGACTGAGCAAATCTAACAAATAACACATACACAGTTTATGCTTTCATATAAACTTTAATATCCTTTGATTATTATGTATCTCAATTCAACATATCACAAATAAACTTTTAGTTCATGAATTTATAACACATTATCACATAAAGTGTATAAATTATGTATATAACTTGTAAACACAACACATAAAAATTAGAAGACATACACATAAAATCATTTGAACAAGGCTAGAACTTACCTGACTTGATAATACATTTTACGTTAATTTTTGGGCTCATTTATACAGCCTACAAGGCATGTGAATTTGACATAACCATTAGTTATAATCAAGACTCTCTTACAATAATTTATCTTTTAAATTTCAACTTAAGATTCTAACCACAAGGGGTCATAAAATGGCTCACAAAGTTAGTATGACAACTAGGTTCATACTCTCTTGGTTTAGCTAGGTGAAACATGGTGTTATACGTATGACATCCCGGATTTTTACAGTATTTCTAATTGAGGATTTTGATTAATTTAAGTAAAGGTTAGCAGCTAAAACCTGGTTTAGATGTATAAGAGGTATTATTATGTGATTAAATTGAATTATTATGTGATCAATGTGTTAGAAAGGACCAGTGTGGTTGAAATAGTAAAGAGGGACCTATGTGGTCGAATATAGAAAGATGAGTTAAGTTAAAGAATTATGGAAATGAGTTTAAGTTATGAGAATTAAGAACAAGCTTAATGAATGGGCCTGGAGAAGCGAGGGTATTAGAATGACAAGGAAAAGTATGGTAGCGTATATGGAAAGGAAGGAACCGTATGATCTAATCGATTTATTAAGGATTTATGGAATAATAAGTTAATGATTGTGAATATTCGTAATTATTAAGAAATTGATATTATTGATTGAAATAAGATAAGCAATTATATGACGTGTAAAGGCAAAAAGGTAATACGCACAAAAATGAGTAGAAGGAATGTGGGTTGCCTCTATGTTGAGAATTGGCTTATGTCTGTGAAATGAATAAGTGAATGGACATTAAAGTTGTAATGATGATATTATGAGTTTAAAAGGATAAAGGACAATGGAATTTGGTAATTCGGTTGAGGTTCGTTTCCCGAGAAAGTGGTTTATGGGAAAAGTGAGTATGACGACTATAGACACCAAAATTTTGCACTGTTGTATTAACCTTGACAGGAGGGCAAAATTGTAACTTTGAACTGACCTCTACATGAACGTGTTGAATGTGGCATTGCATCATCTTAATATCTGTGTTGCATATGTACTGTCATTTTCATGCGTTGGGTGCCTACTTCTTTATCATGTTCATTTCATATTTCATTCCATAAACATGATAAAGAGGGGCAGCTGTAGACACCAAAATTTTGCACTGTTGTATTAACCTTGACAGGAGGGCAAAATCGTCACTTGATCCGACATACGAAAAGGAATGTGGACCCTAACACGAAGCCACCACAACGGCTTGCGGTCAAAGCTATCACAACGAATGACGAGCATCAGGTTACTTGAGGCAAGACAAACAATTGACCTAGAAGAGACCTGATTTGATCACCAGGGACGACGAATGGCCACTACGCTTACGGAAGTCGAGGGTCTCGCTCCCCGGTGAGCGAGCGGCTGCCCAGCTCGCCGATGAGCTGGCGGGGGTGTAAGGGGGCAGTGCCCCTGGAAGCCAAGCACGAAGAGCAGCTTCTATATCAAGTAACATCCTTCCGAAATAATACAGCAAAAAGTGATATTTTTAGACTGCGTGACATGAAAATCGAGAAAAGTAAACAGGTCAGCCGCAGATGCATCTACGGCTAACGACAAATGGGCTCTTTCGTGACTCGAGGAGACAACACGGCAGCCGAGGATTCAGCGCAGACGGCCACAGCAGGCAGCCGCAGATGCACCTGCGGCTGCTCTCAATCACCTATACAACGCCATTTTTGATCTACCGAGAAGGAGAAGAAGGAATTTTAGGAAAATAGAGAGAGAAAGAAGGCGAGTTTAGAGAGAGAGAGGCTCGGGTTACACCAAATATAGTGAGAAATTAGTTTTTCTTGCTCAAATACTTAGGTATTCTCGTGTTATTTGCTCGATAGTGAAATATAAAATATTTATTGGCATATTGCAAGGTGAAAAAAATTGTGTTTTCCTTTAAGTTTTAGTTTATTTCATTATCGTAATCTTTTGTTGTTGAGTTGTTTGGATGTAATATTTTGGTGTATCATTGAGGATCCGTGGATTAGGGATTATTAATGAGGGTTCCGTCAGAACGAAATTTCCTCCTAATGTCCCGATGATATCCGTACGGTAATATGTAGTTCATTGTGTTAATGGATAGTTCATAGTGTTGGACTTGCAATTTTTGGTTCTTATGGTATAGTAACAAGTCTAGTGTTGTTAAACTTTCTGTTGTATGGTTATGTTGTGATTTTGGGGATTGTGAGCCTAGGGATGAGATCCTCGTGATCAAATCCCGAAGATGGACAAATTTTGTTGTATGTAGTCACGACAATAAGCCATTTTTGTACATATGTAAATATCGGGCCTTAAAGCGATATCGGGTTTAAGGCCCCGTAATAGTGAAGTACGTGATTGTGGGTGTTTGGGGTTATTTAGACGGCTCATATGCCCATGGATAGCCCCGACACAATTTTGAAGGCTTGATTTGATTTACGACACAAAAAACGATTTCAGAAAATAAAGCAAATGACAAAGATTTTCTAAAAGTGATCAAATTAGGGTATTAAGAATCACGAGGTTTAAAGTTAAGAGTTTTAATGGATGTCGATTCCTGTTTGACAAAAAGGCTACAAGCGTTTTTTTAAACATCAAAAAATGGTTTGTAAAAATAGATAAATGTTTTCATTAAACTTTGTGCATATGGTTAAAGAGCTCCTAGAAGTTGCCTTCATATTATTTGACTTTACTATATAAAAGGCAATGTATAGTCTCGATTCCTATTTGACGAAAGTTTAAAAACTCTTGTTTTCTGAAAACGACACCTAAGAAAATCTCATCATTTTCAAAATTAAAATCAATCTTTATTATAAAACAAAGCCTTGTCATTTGGGTCAAAAGATATTCTAAAAACGCTTTCTAAGATAAAACGCGTTTTCTGCATAAAGAATCAGAGCGGTTTTTTTCCCATCACATTTAGGCGCGCGCACACACACACACACACACGTTTTAGGATTTTAAAAGGATAGGAAAACATCAAGATTGCGGTAACCGTGTTTTCATGGAAGTCGGGGGGTGCCTAACACCTTCCCCTCGCTTAAGCAAGCCCCCGAACTCTATGAATCTCGGTTCGCAAACCAATTAATTAGGAGTCATACATGAGCGAGCAATTACGAAAACAAAATTTAGATGAGTTGGTACATCCATTTTAAATATACCAACTGGCGACTCTGGTCATTTGGCTCATCAAAAAAATCGATCTTTCAAAACCCGTCGACATGCAAGCCGACCCTTTTCCCAAAATCACATCTTAAATTCAAAAGCTAAAATTGGAAAGGAAAATTATAAAATAGGAAACGACTTTCCCGGCGTCGACAACGACTAGTTGAGATGTCGAAAAGTAAAGTTTATGGAATATGGAATCGAGACGGTTCGTAGGAAAATTATGAAGTTAATAACATGTAAATCGACAATTATTATGGATAATGATTATTATGTAATGTAATTCAATTTTTCAACGTGTGACAATTGTTATGGGACGAGCCAATTGTTAAGAATTTGATGGTGGAATAAAGTTCAAGCATAATAAAACAAGTTTGGATCAAAATGGATTTGAATTGGATTAAAAATGATTAAGTTAGGATTTATTAGAGATTAAATTCTCTAGATTTTTGGTAACAATGACCATGTTGCCCTTGAAAAGTGATGAAATGACTATGGTATCCTAGAATGGACTAATGACCATTATGTCCTTAATTAGCCATGGGAATTAACATGTATAACCTTGACCATGCATGGTTAGCTAACTAGTGTTGAGTTTATTGTTGGAGATATACATACAACATGTGTATGTATATCATTTGTAAGTAATAAGTTGGTTTACTTAGCTTCATTTTCGTGTACACCATCCAAGTTGCTAAGCAAGAGTTCGAAGAGAGAAAAGAGAGAAAAGAAGCTAGGGTTTTGAGAAATGGTTTTTATACCTCTGATTTAATTACACTTGAGCTTGATAAATTGCTTATCTTTAAGTATTTATGTTAGTTTTTATGTGTTTTTATTTGTTTGTTGTAATTATTTACTTACTCTGTATTACTTGTTGACTGCGTATACTTGCGCGTTTTGTTCATTCAAGCGAACTCGTCGAGGTCGGAACTCGATAAATAAATAAAAATATAAAAATAGAATAAACAATTCCGATTTCGGCACCAGAAGTTTTTGGCGTCATTGCCGGGGAATTATATTTCTAATGTTTTTCGTTATTGATTTAATTCTTGTATTTCTTGATTTAAACTTATAAAAAAAAAATGTGTGTTAATTAAAATTTGCATTCTGGGTTGCTGCGTAGCTGCGCCACTTTTGCATTACCTTACTGCGCAGCTGCGCCCTTCCGCAGAAACAGAAGACATGTTCTGCTGCACTGCGTAGCTGCATCCTTACACAAGTAAAAAACAACGCAGTTGTGCCTGAGCAAAATATACATATATTATTAAAAATTCAAAAATATTTTTCTTTTATTATATTTATTTATGTGTTTTGTTTTGTTTTCCAGGTAGCGCATCTTAGCGGGATTATGGAAGTCGGTTGCTTTTGGCGACAACTGACATATATTCAGGGAAGTCCTTTGCTTTTAAATTCCTTTATTGATTACATTTTGGACTTGTCAGTTCCAAGTTTGGGGGTCTTTCTATATGTTGCTTTGATGATTGCTATCATGTTTGAATTTTGGGGGTATATTCTCTATAAACCCTCACGAGACAAAACTCGTCCTCTTGGGTAACCTTGGGGTTTAACGGCTTGTTGCACGTGCTAAGTGTAATCGTACTCCCTACGAAACTGGGTTCGTTATGTGTTGTTAATATATGTCGTTTTTGTTTTTGTTTTGAGTCGTTGTAGTATAGGTTGTGTCTCTTGAGCATTGAGTTAATTTGCATTGAACCATAATCGAAGATCAGACATTGATTACTTAAGTTATAACTCGTAGAAAATTGATTAACGTCGCTTCGTCTGTGTGCTTGTCGTACTGTTGTTTACATAACTTGTGATCCCTAGATCTTCGAGCACTTATCCATTTGTAGTGAACTAATTGTTTAATGTGAGGTGGTTTTTATGACTACTGTGAGGATCCGAATTTCCAGGATTTCTTTAATAATATTAAATGAGAATTTAATTGATAAAACTATCAAGATTGTTAAATTAATTATTATTTTATGTGATTTAATGTATGGAATGAGATTTAATTAGTAAATTAAATCTGTACAGAGATTATGATGAATGGTATGGAATTAAAGAAATTGAAAAGCAAATAAATTGTTTAAAGACAGTTTATTAAGAATAAGAGAAATTTTAATATTGAGAAGTTGTTGTGGAGGTACGGAAATTAAATGAGGTTATATGATAATGTAAAATGTATGAATTAAATATGTATATATTTATATATATACATTTGTATATTATATATGTGAATGTTTAATTGATAATCTTAAATTTCATAAATTATGGAAATAAAGGGATTAATAATTAAATTAATCCAAATTTAAATAAAAAGTGAATGAGGGAGTTAGTAAAATTGTAATGATGAATTTTAGATTTAATTAAGATTTATGGAGAAAGTTTAGAAATTAATTGAGAAGGAAAGGTAATTATATAATAATAAATTATATAATTTATATAAGGAAATTAAAATAAGGTATGAAGAAAATAATAATTATATAAATTATATAAAAATAATTATGTAATTTATATAAGGTGATTAAATGGAATAAAGTTGGGAGAAATTAAGAAATTATTTAAGAAAGGATAATGTAAATATATAAATTATATAATATTAAGTTATATATAATTTATATATATAAAGAAATTAATATGTTTATTAAAGAAATTGAATAATAAATAAGGAAAATAAATGTTTTAAGTTATTAAAAAATATATTTATGTATAATGGAATTATTATGACTTTTACGAAATATAATATTTCGGAAACAAGAATATGTTAGTGTAACATGATGTCCAAGTAACGAAGTGAAAAATTATGAAAAATAATTTTTATAGGCTATACGAATTATTTTGTGATTTTTGGAGGTATTAATTACCTCAAATAATTACATGCATGTCGTTATGCGTGTACAAAATTTGTCAATAAAAGTACCAGAAAGAGGTATTGAAATTTATTATAAATCATGTTATGAATTTTAGTGAATTAAAATAAATATTTTAGATATATTATATAAAATATTTATTACACGATATAATTACATAATGTATAAAAATAATTTATTTGCATGCTAAATTAGAATTTTCGAGAAGGAGGATAAGCCGGCTGGAAGGAGTGTAAGAGGCGGTGGAATTGTTGTAGTCTTAAATTTATTTAAGACTTGAGTAATATAAAAAGGAAAAGCAATAAAGAGAAAAGAAAGGAAATAAGAAAACAAAGCTAAGCTTTTTATTTTCTACCATCCTTGAGCTACCATCACCGCCACTCCCCACCACCGTAACAGCCATAACCACCGAGAAGAAGAGAAAAGATTGGTGCCAACATGGGTGTAGAAAAGCTTCATGGAAGGTAAAACAATTAAATTGTTGGTTTATTTTAAATTTATTTTGGTATTATGATGTTAAAATAATTTTATAGAAAATTGGTAAAAAAATAAGAAAATTATTCCAAATAATTTATGGAGGTATATATATGAATTATGTGATTTTTGGAATAGTTTTATTGTGAATTTTTGGAGAAAAAATGGTGTTTGGATGATAAGTTGATGCACTGTTCGCGGCTGGGGAAGGAGAAGAAAACAGGGCGCCGCGCATTGCGCGCAGCGAATTTTCCGGAAACAGATCCAAAACGGCGTCGTTTTGGGGTGCGCAGAGGGGAAAGGCCGCGCATTGCGCGTAAGCCAATTCTCGCAGCCCAAACGACGTCGTTCCGTGTTAGGCAGAAGAAGAGGCCGCGCACCAAGCGCGGCCGAGTTTTAGGCAGCGAAATGACCATTTTGCCCCTGGACATTTCCATTAATACCGAACGTGTCCCCTTGGCCTCGGTAATTACAGAAATGCCCTCGGTCTTTCTGGAAAATACCGAATATATCCCTAGAGGTGCTGAAATGACGGAAATGCCCCTGGACTTTCCGGAAAATTCCGGTTATGTCCCTAAGGGCGCGGAAATTACCAAAATGCCCTCAGAAAGTGTTTTTAATTAAAATAAATGTTTAAAAATTGTTTAAAAATCATAGAAAATTATAGAAAAATACTAAAAATATAGAAATGATATTTGGGCATTAAATTTAATATTTTTGTAAAAATATTAAATATTGGAGATTAATATTTAAATATTTTAAATATTAATCTAATGAGTTTAAAGATTAGAAAATGAATAAATGAAAATCCGGACAACTGATTATGTTAAATTTTATCCAATAAGCCGGGTTGTCCGTAGTGAAGGTATTAAATATTAAGTTATGCTAATATTTTAAGGAACGATGTTATTATAGTTGGCCATATAAATTAATAATTGGCCCAAAGATGATATTAATTAAGTAAATTAATATCATAAAGAGATAAATAATTATTATTTGATTATTTTATGATCATAGGTTGATCGAGTTAAGAGTTTGAGCTAACAATTTAAATAACTGGACGCCAGGCAAGTTCTTCAGTCCTTAAATGTTAAATGTTGACTGTTATGATATAATAATATTTGTTAAATACATATAAATTATGTGTTATGTGATCTGTGGATACTATGACAGCTATGTGTATTTTGTGCAATGATATGAGATATATTGTTATAGTAGAGGTACAACACATAATGCATGACACACACCAAGCATGATAAGGTATGTGCTACGTGAAGTATAAACTGTTGAACTTGCTGAGCCATTGTGCTCATTACTTGCTTAATAAACATTTTTGCTGGTAAAGATATAAATTTCAAGAAATATCGGATTATGACGGATTTTTCCTAAAAGGCTGTGAACGTTATTATTAAACGTTTATATTATGATCCAATGTGGATAATTTGTCACAGTTATATTGATGTTTTGTATGTACATATATGTTGGATCTAGATAGGACGAATAATGTTAAATTATGAACTGTGATTGTTCAAGGTGATGATAAAGATAGAGATTATTATATGTTTATTTATGAATTATGAAGCAAAGAAAGATTTTATGGATATGGACAATATTAAAATTTGAATGTTAAGTTTTATGATATTGGTACAGAGAGAAAAGAATAAGTAAAGGTTGCGATCCAAGGATTAGGATTCAGTTATAAAGATTTTAAATATCCAAATATTTTAATACAATGATTAAGAAAAGAAAAAGAAAAATTTATACCGAATATTTGGTAATTGATGGATCAATTTAGGTGATGAAAGATTTATTAACGGACCGAAATTTGGACGTAATGAAAATAATGTTTATTAAATACAAGATTTAAGGGAATAAAGTGGGTCGAATTTCGGGGTCGTTACAACTACATGCTTAGTGAGATAATCTTTTACTTTAAAACTCGTATATGCATCACTCAAAACGATCTCTCATGTTTTATTTGTCTATTGCGTGAGATGAAGCGTTAAAACGCACTCACATAAAATAAAAAAAAATAAAAAAAAGAAAAGAGAAAATGAAAATAAAAAAATAAAAAAATAAATATAAAGATAGTAATAAATATAATAATTTACTTGACTAGTCGAGTTTTGTGGCCTCTGTTACTCGAGTTATTAGGCCCTTAGGGGTGTCTTTACACCTAATGCCCTAAAACCAACTGGTTTGAGAGTCATTGGTCGAACGCTCGTTACATGAGTAACTCTGAGCCTAATGGAACGAGACATTGCACATGTAAAGATTTGTTTTGTTTGGACTTATCTACTAGGACTAGTGGAGAGTGATGTCTTGTTCATGTGCTTTTAAGTTTTTGATTTCTTTCTTAAGGTAATTTGTCTACACGATCCCTCTTTGTGATGATTAGTTTGCTGCAGATGGTTCACACACACACGTGGGTCATGAATTGTGTATTGACTGATGTGTGAGCTGAGAGTCTAGACTTTGCAAGGTTTTGAAAATTTCTTGTAATTATAACTTGAAATAATTTTTAAGCCATATTATTTTGTCTTATTAACTCATTGCTCAAGTTTTGTGTTTTTGTTTGTATAATCAGTGTCGTGTTGCTTGAGGGCAAGCAATGGTTTAAGTTTGGGGATAATTGATAAGTGGGTTTTATACCTCTGATTTAATTACACTTGAGCTTGATAAATTGCTTATCTTTAAGTATTTATGTTAGTTTTTATTTCTTTGCTGTAATTTAGGTTGTATAATAAGTTTACGTGTTTTATGTTAGTTTATGTGTTTGTCTACCACATTATTACAGGATGTGATTTTCTTTTACTTTTATGCATTTTAACTTTATGTACAGGAGTTATAATAAGAGCATGATGTGCGGATGTGAACGAGCTAAAGCTGCAGAAAATCAAAATTCACTGTGCATTTCTGCCAAACGGCGCAGCTGTGCCCTTCCTTAGTACAAATAGGGAGCAGTTGCACCGTCCGCCTGATAGAGGCAGTTTCTGTTAGACAGAGCAGTTGCACCGTTCCTCTGGCCATTTTGGGCGCAGCTGCGCCGTGTGTCCGCAGACTCCAGAAAGTTTTGCTATAAATAGAATAAGTTGTGCCCTAATTAAAACATATCCGAATTTTCTCCAAGAGGATGCGGCTGGGATGATTTTGGGAGGCCAAGATGGTGCTTCCATGGTGCTCCTACATCAATTTGATGCCATGATTTAGGGAGTTTTCTTTATTTCTTCTTCTTGTCTCTCTTTCTATCTTAAGTAATCTATTGAATGTTTGTTTTTGGAATTATTATGGATGAATATTGCTCCATGGATGTAATATTCTTTGGTTTAATGTTATCCATTTGGTTTTGATTCATTATATGTGCTATTACTCACTTGATCAATGATGTTTTGTGCATGTGTTTTGGATTAAGCCATGAATCTAGGTTTTGTTATGGAACTCAATAGGTAGTTCTAGTTGATTGCTCTCTCTTTGGTTGGCACCATATGGATTGGTTGTTGTATTTGGTATTGTGCTTCATGTTTAATTTCTAGGTCTTGCATTTACTTAGTAGCCTATACGGAACTGAGATGGGGAGTATAGTGTTTGACCCAAATATGTTAAACATGTTCGTGATTCCACCTGGTGTTGGGATTATGATTCGTGGAAAGGATAGAAATATACCGATTCACCATGTGCAACCTTTGAGAACCTAAGCTTCAACCCTTGCTATTATTAGTTTGGGCATTCCTTCCCGTTTATGTTGCCTTGTGTCGGATTTGGGTTGGATATGGGTATGGTGCAGCAAAAGGTGGTCATATTTTGTTATAAAGAGTTTTTGGTTGACCATTCATTGATTGACAACTTTGGATGGGTTTTCATATTTTGAGCTTAAAGTGTATTTGTTTGGCTTAGTTATTAGGATGTAACTCATATGGAACTGAAATGGGGAGTGTGAGTTTGTCCTGAATACAGTGACATGAGTTTGTGAGTTAGGATAGAAATATACCAGGTCCCTCGTGTAGCCTAGAGAGAATCTGTTCTTCAACCTATGTCATTCTTGGTTGGGGTGTTCCTTCTTGTTTCTGTTGCCCTAGGGTCAGATTTGGGTCGGATGGTGGGTATGGTGCAACGAAAGTTGGTCATATATAATATAAAGAATTCTCGGTTGACAATTCGTCGTGACCGTATAATTGAAGAGAGAGTTAGGAGACTTAAATGAACTATTGGGGGAAGTTGCATGCTTAGATTCACTTATCTTTAATTACTTTCTAGTGTAATTCATGTAATTATATTTTCATTGCCATTATTGATAACCGTTTTAATTGAAAGATGCTTGATAGAATTGATGTTGGAAAATATTTGCACTAATTCCTCGTGAGATCGATAATTTTACTTACTCTGTATTACTTGTTGATCGCGTATACTTGCGCGTTTTGTTCATTCAAACGAACTTGTCGAGGTCGGAACTAGATAAATAAATAAAAATATAAAAACAGAATAAACAGTTTCGATTTCGGCACCAACAGGTTTGCACAAAAGCCATGAAAGATTTATGGAAAAGTGAACAAGAGAAGGAGCGCATAAGTCATCAAAATGGATCATCAAGCTCTTAGAAGGTTTTATTAAGAAGAAAGAGAGCAACATGAAGGTATAATGATGTTTAATGCCTTAATACTTTGTATTTATGTTTTCTAAGTGCTTAAAGTTGGGATTTATGTGAAGTCATGCAAGTATTCATGGTTAAATGTGTAAGTTATATGAGATTATGTGTTAAGAGGCTGATTTATGTGAAAACCTTAAGGGTTGAAGTTGATAATATAGATTTTTTGTGCAAGCATACTTATGCTCATGTATAAAAATCATGATTTATAGATGATCATGTGTTAATTGTTGAGAGTTTTGATGAAAACCTAGTTAAAGATGTTGAGCATGATTGATACATGAAAAATCTCATGTTAGATAGCATATAAGAGGCTTTGAAGATTAAGAAGCATGTTTTGTTCAAGGAAATTCAATATTAGGCTATGAATTGCATGTAGCCCGAATCGTAATCTGTAAAGTACATTAGAATGTGCATATAGAAGTTACATGAATACACAAAGTGGTTAAATGTGTATGTGATAGCCTATGTGGTGTATTGAGTCCAAGAATTAAAGTTGAGTTTAAGGTTGGAATTTGTAAAGTTGATGAAATGTCATAAATATATGAATTTTGGCTATTTTGGGAAATTGAAGGCCAAATGAATCCAAAAAACTAAGTTTGATGTTAATATATGTGTTAGAGTCATTTTGAAAGTTATTTGGTGTCTATGGCAATAATTGAGAGTTTTAAACGTTCGTCGACGCCTAAATCGAATCATTTTAAAAAATGAAATCATTTGAAAAGTTTGAAATGTTTTGAAGGTCCGTACAAGTTAAATATGTGTTATATGTGGTAAATTGTATGTTGGTATTAAGTTTTTCAAAAATGGGTCAACAATAGCGTAAATGTTGAAACATGGAATGTTTGAAAATTTTGATAAAAATTCAACCTTAAGGGTGATTTTGGCAATTTTGAAGAATTAAAGGTGAAATGAAGTCACATGACTTAGTTTTATGTTATTACATATGTTTAGGTTGATTTGGAAATCAATGAATAGAAATTTGAGCAAAAAGGCGATTCGAACGATCGAAATCGATCGTTTCGACTCGAAATGGATTTTTACGCATAATTCTCGCCTCGTGCGAAGTTTTATGGTTTTAAAAGTTTGGACATGTCATATATGACCTAAGTGAACTATGTCAAGTGTTAGAATGAAGTTTTAAAGCATATGGCCAAAAATCACAAAGTTAGAAAAATTAAGTTTGAAAGTTAAAAATTTTCTAAGTGTTGGAAATGTTTTGAATAGCCCTTTTATGGGCTAATGTATCAATGATTTTAAAGAGCCAAATGTGCCAAGTATTATTTTTTTTAAATACTAGGTAGTAAGGTCTAGATGTGGTCTAAATTTGAGCTCATTTGAATGTAAGATGAAGGAGTTAAAAATCGACAAAGGTACAACAAAAATCAGAAATTGTTATTTTTGAACACTTGGTGGGGGCTAGATGTTTTGTACTAAATATCTAGCCGGTGCACAATGTTACTGTTCATGGTTGAGGAGATTTCGCGACCAGCGAAGTCTGACGGCACCGAGGCGAAGTTTCTGTGCATTTAAAAAAAATTTAAGCTTCTAAAAAGCTATATTTTGATATGGAATGATAGAAATGAGTTATATAAACCCTAGAATTGATAATAATAGTCAAATTAAAGGGTGTTAAGGTATAATGATATGATGATTGGCATAATATAGCATGCCTAAAGCTAAGCCAAAGTGTGTTTTAGGTTATGAAAAACGTCGAAAGCAAGCTAGGATGTATTATTAACCTACATAAGGTATAATACATCATATGTGAAATGATTAGAGACGAATGATTGTGTAATTATGAGATAAGTTTGATGAATTATATTAAGTTTTATAATCCTATATTGATGTGTAGGTTATGTATTGACAAATGGCGCTCAATGTAGAAAACCGATACGAGGAAAGATAGAAAGGCCAAGCGAGACAGTACATGTTAAGTTAAATAAAAGCGTACAAGCAAGTTTTTCAGATTTAAGTGTACTAAATGTTCTACATGAACTATGTGATATTTAAAATGTGCACTACGTGCAATTATATGTGTAACTATTAAGTGGAATATGTGGCATTAAGTATAACATGGTAAAGTAAATGATGTATGACGCATATTATGAACTGCGAGCATGTAAAGTGTTATCTGATTAACTTGTTGAGCTTTATGCTCACTCTTGCTATAAACTAACATTTTAGGTAAAGTATGAGAAGACCGGAGGTTCCGGTATAACTAAGGTAAAGAATGTGAATAGAAGGATCAGCATGAGAAAAGTTGTGATATGTATTTGCGTAATGTGCAAATAAGCCAGATAGATGTAAACCTACAATGGTAATAAGGGTTGATGATTTGTAAATCCATAGAGATAAATGTGTATGTATGTATTATCCAATTAGAAGATGTAAAGGATATAGTTTGATGTATTATGGTTAGTTGAGTCTGATATATACTAGAACTCGCATGTATGATACCGAGGTATGAAACTGGTACAAGTAAACAGGATCATGTATGGAATAGGTATGAGTATACAGGGCCATGTATCAATAGACTAATGACGAAATTTATTTACAGGTCATATTATTAAATCATAATATATTATATGATTGTGAATGGTAATAAACTAGGTCACAAATAATAAATGTTTGGCCTAAGTGCTAATGAATGTTAAGTGAGCATTGCGATCCTTGAGACAGGTAATGAATATATGATAAAAATAAAATAAAATGGACCGCATTATGGTCAACTGAATGGTTTAAAAAATTAAAGGTTAAGTTTTAACGCACGTGATTCCAGTTAATGTGGTTTAAAGTTAATGATTATCTTATCCAGACATAATTAGACTTAATTAAGGGAAGGTGGGATCTCGGGGCATTACAATAAGCATAAAAAAATAAATAAACTTTTAGTTCATGAATTTATAACATATTGTCACATAAAGTGTATAAATCATATATATAACTTGTAAACATAACACATAAGAGTTAGAAGACTTGCACATAGCGTAATTTAAACAAGGTTAGAACTTGTCTGATTTGATAATACATTTTATGTTAATTTCTGGGTTCATTCGTATGGCCTACAAGGTATGTGAGTTTGACATAACCATTAGTCATAATCAAGACTCTCTTACAATAATTTATCTTTTAAATTTTAACTTACGATTCTAACCATAAGGGGTCGTAAAATAGCTCACAAAGTTAGTATGATAACTAGGTTCATACTTTCTTGGTTTAACTAGGTGAACCATGATGTCATACGCATTAAAAAAACTAAGCCATCATGTTTTACCACTTTATAACATCAAATGACATAATCATAAACCTACTTATGTAGAAATTTAGGATTTTCATTCAAGAACACGAAAAACGAATCGAACATAGTAACAACTAGTGTTTATCATGTTTTCGACTTTATTCTTGAAATAAAATAGATAACGTCTTGTAAAAGTGAATTATTCTACTATAAATAAAATAATTTGAGCATTATAACCACTTGTAAAAGTGATTTCTTTTACTATACATAAAATTGACATAATAACAACTAGAATTATACCTCTTGAAGTGCAAGTTTTAACTATTTCTTTACAAAGCTTCAATATTCGAAATTATAATTTATCTCACAATAACTCTCAAACTATATCTATAACTTATTTGCTCTTAGAAATGTTTTGTAAATGATCAAAAATAATGAAGAACTTAGGATTCTATTTATAGGCCAAGCAAACTTAGGGCATTTTGGTCTTTAGGACATTACTTACAAGCTATGTTAAGCAAAATATCTAGCTCAAACCTCATTAGTTTACAAATATTTAGCAAAATATCATAGCATAATACTTACAAAGGTTGTAAGTATTCTATACTTTTAAAATGGCTAAAATGCCCTCAAATTCTCTATCGTATTTATATCGTATTATTTTCATATTATACTTCGTATAATCTTCGTATCTTACTCGTATTATATTTTGTATTAATCTCGTGCTATACCTTGTATTATCCTCGTATTATAATTCGTAAAATACTTAGATTTTTTTTCTTTAGTTTTATTTTCACCAATTAATTAGGTTTTAATCAATTTTAGATTTTAACATTTTTGAATAAATATTACTTATTTATATTCCGTAAAGCGAAAAGTAGAAAAGCCAAAACAAGTTTCCCATGAATAGTCTTTTTCACAACCATTTCTCAAAAAATGGAGAAATGATTTTTTTTAAACGAAAAGTGTTTTATGCATGAATAGTATTTTTCATATTTTTTTGGAATTTTTTTTATTGGCTCTCAGGTATCTATTCTCCATATAAACGTTATGTCATGAAATGCAAAACGACGAAAAGCGTTTTTCTCGTGAATAGGGTTTTTTGCACTTTTTCGAGAAAAACTTTTATTAGCATCTAGGTATCTATACCCCGTATAAATGCTATGTCATGAAATGCATAAAGTTAAAACGACGAAAAGTGTTTTTCTTATGAATAGTGTTTTTCAGCGTTATTTTTTCAAAAAATTTATTTTCTTATATTAAGAAATGATATATATAAGAAATCACACAACACATATATTATAGCACAATTTAATCTTTATTAATTATATAACACGTAGTTAAGGTTAAAGTTTAACCTCGAGTCGTATACAATTGTATTTTTAAGTCGTATTTAGTCTTTAAGATAGCTCAAAGTATACTCAAGTAATCGTTCTTAGGTATTAGTTTCACACGAAACTAGGCTTTAAATTGATGAACTTTATATAGATCTTTTCAGATCATATTTACTAGCATTGAAATGTTTGGTTTGTTACATTATCGGCATACCATGACGGCATCAGCTATAGGAACTAATAAACAGAAACAAACTATGGTGGTCGATTTTAAGTCCTTTACCTAGGGAGTAACTGAACCCATAGCAACTTCTACAGAAAGGACGAAAGACGTAGAGCTTATACCTGGTAATGTGGCTACAATTGTGAAGATAGGGGTCGGGTTGCAAGATTCTGTCAGAAGCAAATTGATAGAATTTCTCAGAACATATGTTGATATCTTCACTTAGATGCCCCATGATATGTCAGGGATAGCAGGAGACGTGGCTATCCATAGGTTATTCGTTAATCCCGATAAGAAGCCAACTTTTCAAAAGCGTTAGATCTTTGCTCTAGAAAGGTATACGGTGATCGATGAGAAAGTGGCAAAGCTTTTGGATGCTGGTGTAATAAAGGAGATTGAGTATCCAGAATGATTGGATAATGTGGTATTGGTTCAGAAGCAGAATGAGAAGTGGAGAATCTGTATAGATTACATCGATCTTAATAAAGTGTGCCCAAAGGACTTTTATCCACTTTCCCACATTCATCAACTCATAAATGTGATGTTAAGCAATACCATCTTGAGTTTCTTGGACGCGTTTTTGGGATACAATCAAATTCTGATGGCGAAATAGATCATCCCGAAGATGGCCTTCATCATACATCGGGCCATCTATACTTATAACCGGATGACGTTTGGGCTGATAAATGTTGGGGGTAACTTATCAGAGGATGATAAACATGGTATTTAGAAAGCAGATTGGCCATAATATGGAGGCATATGTGGACGATATGATCGTCAAAAGTAAAAGGCTTTAGGATCACTTGAAGGATCTAAAAGAGTGTTTCTAAACTATTAGACATTACAACATTTTGACTGGGTTCGAGCAAGTTTTTAGGTTATTTGGTCAACAGACATGGAATTGAAGCTAACCCTGAAAAAATAAAGGCGATTTTAGATATGAAGTCTCCTAAGTCATTTAAGGATGTTTAGCAATTAACAACTCAGGTAGTAGCTTAAGGAGGTTTATGTTAAGGTCAGCAGAGAGATGTTTGCCTTTCTTTGATACATTAAAAGGGCTGAAGAATTAGAAGTCATTTCAATGGACATCAGAGTGTGAAGATGCCTTTCAAGGAATTAAGAGATATTTTTCTTCGGTTCCTTTATTGCAAAAATTGTTACCAAAGGAGGTTATTTACCTTAACTTAGCAGTCAGTTCGTTGGCAGTTGGAGTAGTGTTGGTCTGAGAGAAAGATGGCCAACAACGTTTAGTATATTATGTGAGTCACGCATTAAGGGATATTGAGACAAGGTATCCGAACTTGGAGAAGTGTGCATATGTATTGGTGATTGCTAGTAGGAAGCTTCAACATTACTTCTAACGTCGAGTCATTGTGGTGTATTTCGATCAGCTTTTAAAGAAAGCCCTACATAAGCCAGAAGCCTCAGGAATGATGGTGGCGTGTTCGGTAGAGTTGAGCCAGTTTTTATTGGAGTATCACCCTCGAACGGCGATAAAGGGACAAGCTTTGACAGATTTCATGGTAGAATGTATGTTCTCGAAAGAGGATCCGAAGCTGATAACCGGGGGGCAGCGGGTCCTAATATCTTCTTGGACGTTGTACGTAGATGGATTGTCGAATATTGACGCTAATGGTGCTGGGGTCATTGTGACGACCTTAAATCCGGGTTCCTTGAACCTCGGATCCGGTTCAACACGAGTACTACCTTTTTCTTATTGTTCATGAATTACAACAATATTATAATTGCTAAATAATCATTTATTTACAATTTTACAACTTCTATTTCTATTCCAGAATCGCAATCTTTATACATTCTTAGTATGTCTCAATATAATACATGATACGACATTCTATTACAATCAAATTGAGTATTTAACACTCATATAATATACCAACTAAGTATTACACTACACAATCATTTACCCGTCCAATTCGGACTGATATCTACAATAGACATTTAGATCTTTAGTGAAAGTAATATGCTTTCCTGTTCCTTGATCTTTATCGAGAACTTCAACTAACTTGTACTATCTGAAAAATGTTGGTTTAGGCAAGAGTGAGCACGACGGCTCAGCAAGTTCAACAGTTACACATAACACATTACATGCTTCACATATTATATATGCTTTGCATTTTATTCTTACATCATGCATTTTATTTTATGAATGAGTCATACTTCTTATGCATCACATACAATAAACAACTAGCATCTAGCAAATCATGCTTCATATCGGTACATATTTCACATGTAACCATATCTCATGTTATTCATATATCACAAATATCATCAAAATATCTTCATGTTAATAATATAACATCAAATTGTAGCATGTTAATGCACATAGGAGCAAGTTCTGAAAAACTTGCCTAGTAGCTTCTACCATTTACGCCTATTTGCGTCATTTGCTCAACCTACAATTTATATAACAAATTGACATAATCATTAGCTACTAGAACTATTAATTAGTCTTAACTTAAGACCTTAACTTCAAATTATTAATTCTTTAGTTGTCCGACAAATGAACTTTTAAGTTCTGGACAAAAATCCTAGCCCAAACCTAGTTTGGACACGTCGGTACACTTGACCAACTTACAACTTCACTACACGTTCTTCGTACGACTTACTTTTAATAAGCTTCGTAAATTAATTACAAATGACTAATTATATTGATTTAATTCAATTTAACTTTCTTCTTTTACATAACTTAATGATTTGGACATTTAATAACGTACCAAATATCTTAAAATATTATCTATCTTTGATAATATATAACTACATTCAAATATTATTAATCATTTAATAATATTTTAATCTCTTATTAATATTATTCACCCTTTAATAATATTTTAATCCTTTACTAATATTATTAACCATTCAATAATATTTTAATCACTTATTAATATTATTAACCATTTAATAATATTTTAATCACTTATTAATATTATTATCCATTTAATAATATTTTAATCACTTCTTAATATTATCAACCATTTAATAATATTTTAATCACTTATTAATATTATCAACCATTTAATAATATTTTAATCATTTATTAATATTATTAATCATTTAATAATATTTTAATCACTTATTAATATTATTAACTATTTCATAATATTTTAATCACTTATTAATATTATCATCCATTTAATAATATTTTAATCACTTATTAATATTATTAACCATTTAATAATATTATAATCTCTTACTAATATTATTTATCATTTAATAATATTTTAATCATTTATTAATATTATTAACAATTTAATAATATTTTAATCACTTCTTAATATTATTAACCATTTAATAATATTATAATCTCTTACTAATATTATTTATCATTTAATAGTATTTTAATCATTTACTAATGTTATTCATCATTTAATAACTTTTTAATCATTTACTAATATTATTAATCATTTAATAATATTTTAAATACACATTAAATAATACTAATAGTTAACTTTCTAATTGTGTTAACTTTAATCTTTATTTTAAACATTTAGTTACCAATTAATCATTAATGGATTTCATATATATTGGTTTAATAACCAAACACATTCATTTTACACTTATTTCAACTTAATTTTTCAAAGAAAACTTGACGCAAATTGTTCTGACGCAGCTGTGTCAATCCTGACGCGGCTGCGTCAGCCATTTTGTCCGAAAGTCAATTTTTTTTTGACTGTTTGACCTTCCGACGCTTCGACAGCCATAACGTCTTCAGTTTAAAACATTTTGGGGTGATTCTTGAGTCCATTCTCATCATAATTTCCCCCTATACAACTTCTCTTTAGATCACAAATCCAAATTACGAACGTAACTAGACCAAAAACTGCTCACAAGGACAAAGTGAAAACTAAAATCACAAATCCTTGGTTTTAATGGTTCAAACTTGAATATAATAAACTTTACACATACCAATGACACCAACTTAGTGTTGTTGTCTTCCTAACTTCTTGTTTTACAATATTTCATGGTTCAATCACATTTTTGAAAATGTTTGACACGAAATTTAAAGATCGAACCACCTAAGGTGTTACCGGTAATCACAATATGGAATTTTCTTCCATTTATTTGCATACCACTCATACCAATACATGATTTAAACCTATCAAATCATGAATCTACCTATATATCATAGATTTAGACTTTTAGATCATCAAAATAACTTTTGATCGGTTAAAAATATATTTTGACTGTTTAAAACTTATATAAATTATAAAAATGCACTAAGGAAGAGATAGAACACTTTTGAACCTCTTTGACATGGATGTTCTTCTTCTTCTTGATATGATCTTGTTAAGGACTCCTCCTTGACTATTCGTTAGCTCTTTTTCTTGGTGGAATCATCAATCTCCCAAAGTTTGCTTGTTTTTCTTTCCAAGAGCTCTCTCTTTTCTCTCTAGACTTTCTAGACAAATGACTAACAAACATAGCCAATGTGTAGAGCACTATATTTATAGCACATCCTTAATCATCATCAACTTTCCTTAATCAACTAACATTGGTCAATTAGAGGCTTAATTGAGATTACTATTGGATTGATTGACTCTTGGATTGACATGTTGATTGACCTACATCAAGTTTGCTTACAAGTTATAGGTTGAGTAAAACAAAAGCAACTTTCTCCAACACTTAACCAAAGTGTGGTTAAGGCCTTTACTCTTGTAACCTATGATAACTCAACTATCAACCATGGTTCAAGCTCATCAATTAAACATACACACATTTTCCACCAAACAACTCAAGTAGGGTTAATTCTCTACAATCAATTATACATACATATATATATATATATATATATATATATATATATATATATATATATATATATTCAATATAGTTATATAATTACTAACACTTAACTCTAGCATTGGTTAAGGTTTTATTTTTTTATTACCACTTAGGGTTAACAAGTAATCCAACAATGGTTAGTTCTCTACAACATAAATTTATAATTATTGATCATCTTCATTGACTAGGGTTGGTGAACCACCCATTGGTTAATTCATTTAACCAACATTGGTTAACTCTCTACCATTTCATATACTTATAATATATATATCTCTACATATTCACTAATAACCTTTTATTTAAATCACATCAAAGCTTGAATTGACTAATTTAAATTGAATACAAGCAACATGCCTCTTTACTCAATCTCTAAGTGGGACCCCATGTTTGGTCAACACTCCACCATTTTTCCTTTATTTTTATTATATATACATATCTATATATAATACTTGCAATTTCTACTAACACTTAACCAATGTATGGTTAATTCTCTACAACATGCAACCCATGGTTACCTACCGATTCTACCTTGGTGAATTATATACATATATAATTGTATTTATAATATTCTTCCTACAACTAACCCATGCATAGTTAAATGTTTAATTTATTTACTACCTAGGGTTACTCAATTAACTCATCCGTAGTTAATTCTCATCATCAAATTCATTCACCTAACAATTAACCAATGTTTGGTTAATACTTTCTCTTGTCTACCAACTAGAGTTATTCAATTAACCCTACATTAGTTAATTCTCTACACTTAACAATACTTGAATTTATTCTCCCAACATATTGACTAACATTTGACTTTTAAATTTGGACTCAATATTTGGGCTACTAGTTTATTTTGCATTGGGCTCCCTTATTTAATTATTTGGGCTATCCAACACAACTCACATGTCTTTATAACTTGGGCTAGGTAATTAATTTAATTGGACTACCACCTCATTATATACAATACTTGCCAACATAATTTAATTGGACTTATATTAATTACCTCTTGGACTATTAATCAACATAACATTTAGACTTATTATTTAATTACCCATTTCATACCAATATTCCCATATTGGCTAACATCTATAATCATTTTGGGCTAGTCCACTAGTAGTAATTAAATTACTTGGACTCTATACCACAACTTAATAATTAAGTTCATTACTTAATTAATTCACTTCTTAATATTGTCATTCTAGGCAATATTCCACTTCTCTACTTGCTAATCTTAGCTGTAATTCATGACTCATATAATTAACTCAATTAATTATATTACATGACTTTCCTTCTTAATCCATACTTAAACTAATTAATTTATTAGTTTTATTGAGTATCTAATTTACTCAACTTTTTGTTTGGTTAACAAACACAACTCTAGGAATATATAACTATGTATATATATCCTTATAATCATCTTCACTTCTGAAATGAATTTATTTTCTTAATAAATTCTCTATATGCATCATTACAATATTCTCACATTTAATTTCTAACAAATAAATTATGTTTAAAAAAAAATGTTTACCAATTTTCTACACATCTTACTTCTCAAATTCTAGGTTTTAAACATTAACCTTTAATGAAATCAATTAAGATCTTATATAAAATTTTGAAAATATCTGAGATATTACAGTCATTCTAGCTAGTCCTAAAGGTTCAAGATTCAACATGCGATTAGATTCCGTTTTAAAGTAACCAGCAACAAAGCATAATATAAAGACATTTTAGTAGGGTTGAGATTGGCTCAGAGCTTGGAGGTAAATAATGTCCTAATCTTCAGTGATTCCTAATTGGTTGTAAAGTAGATTCAAGGAGAGTATGAGGTTCGGAGGACAAGGATGACAAAGTACCTGTCCGATGTGAAGATGCTTTTGTAGCACTTCGAATCCTATTCTATTCAGAATATAGATCGGGATAGTAACTCGGTTGCTGATGCACTCTTTAAACTGGTTGCTACTCTGGCAGATTCATTCACTAGTATTATGAGGAAGGAGGTAAAGTTTATAGAGAGATAAAATTATTAGCTTACTCCATATCTGGAATATTTGGTTGATGGAAAATTACCTTCGGATAAGGTACAGGTGAAGCGAATAAAGTATCGAAGTACCTACTTTTGCCTTATTGATGGAGACTTCTATCGATTTAGCTCCATTATTGAGGTGTTTCGTCTTGTTCGAGGCATCTTATGCACTTCAGGAGGTTCACGAAGGCATTTGTAGAGACCATATGGGCGCAAAGTCTTTGGCTTATAAGTTAATTTAACAGAGTTATTACTAGTCGATCATGTTTCAGGATGCAATTGAGTTTGTACAGAAATGTCCAAAGTGTTAGTTAAATAGCTATGTTCCCCATCGATTTTCAGAGGAGTTGTCATCGGTATTATCTTCTATCCCTTTTGCAGTGTGGGAGATATATTTGTTGGGGTCGACGCCGAATGCTAAAGGGAAAGTAACTTATCTGGTGATGGTAATTGATTACATGACTAAGTGGGTGGAGGTGAAGCCACTTCGGCATATTACCGAGCGAGAGTGCATCCAATTTCTTAAGGAGTCAGTTGTTTTCCATTTCGGCATACCTATGGTTTTAGTGTCAGATAATGGATTGCAGTTTGTTGGGGGAAAAGTTTGAAGAGTTCCTATTTGATCTTGATATTCAACATTGGAGGTTGTCTGCTCGTTACTATAATAAAAGGGCCACACAAAGGAGGTTTGATGTTAGTGATCTGGTGCTATGGGAGGCAGAGGTTTCAATTCCTTAGAATACAAGAAAGTTGATGGCTAATTGGGAGGGTTCGTATGAAATGGTAAGTTGTTAAACCTGGTACTTATCGGCTTCGAGATATGTCACATTAAGAATTTTTGGCATGCTAGTATATTAAAGAAGTATTATCAATAATTCAAATTTACTTTTGTTAAGTGATCGGAGTAGTGTTATAGGTAGTCTATTTGTTATTTATACTTAGTTAGTCATGGAGAATTAATGTTCTTTGGGAGGGAAGTTAGAAGTTTATACAAGTCAGAAATATTAATAAAAGTTTTCATTCATTCAAAAATTCTTGGATAATGGTTCATAAGTATAATATTCCTGATTCAGAATTGCAAATCATTCAAGAGAGAAGAAGTTATAAAAAATATTTAGGAGGAAGGAGCATTGGCTTCTTCTTCTTCATCCGAAGAGAAGCCCATGGTCTTAGGGTTGTGGTCGACCTCTTTGATTAAACCTTTGGCGTATATGTAGCCTTAGTCGTATTGAGCTACTACTACTTCTGCCAGCTCTTTTGATTTTTTATGCTCTTCAATGATGGCATGGCGATTGTCTCTGATAATGGTTTGTGCTTAGGTCTTCAGGGTTTGATTTTCTTCCTCAAGGAGTTTATTGGTTACGATAGATAGTTGAAGGGTTGCATCCTTTTAGTTGATCTGATCGGAGAGAATGTAGTTTTGTTGGAGCAGTTCTTCTATTTTATTATTATGAGTGATTTTTTCTTCAAGGAGTGTTGTACATTCGGTAGCTATGTCAGCTAGTTTTTTTTTTGTTCTATTTATTTTTATGCTCAGCTTTGGCTAGTTGGGTTTGAACGACTTGAAGGAAGAATTCGTGCACCTCGTGCTCAATGTGCAGGGTTATGTTGCCTTCTTTAACCTCGGTGAGCTCAACTTGTAATCGGGTAGTGGTTGCTATTTGTTCTCTGTTTTATTAGTTGAGTAGTTGGAGTCTGCTGAAGGTCCTTAAGGCCTATTAAAAGGGGAAGGTTAGTATACATTAACTAATATTTAAGGGAGGTAAAATAAGGACCAAGGTGAAGAGAAGCCAATGTCATAAGGTTGGTGAAGTTAGAAGATCCGTAATGGGGGTTGTCGAATGGCAAATTAAAAAAATTGAAAAGTTCAAAAGGGAGGGTTTCTTCAGGGTTTATGGGCTGGAAGGTTAACTTGGAGTGGTTGGGGTTAGAAGTTGAAGGTTAAGAGGTGGGGATAATTGGAGTTGGATAGGGGGGGGAGAGATTGACGAAGGTGAGGGTCAGAGTATATTTCTATGCAGGAAGGTGATCGGGGGGGGGGGAGATGGTTGAGATGGTGGTGGAGTTATATCATGATGAGGAAGTTCGGGTGATTTTGATAATAGTGGCGAAGGTGATCGGGGTGGTATGGCTGAGATGGGTTGGACATATATGGGATGGTCTGGGATATTTTTGTTTGGTGAGGTAAGGACAGTAGCGGTATTGGTAGGGACGGTTTCAGTAGCTGTTATGGGGTGCTCAAAAGAAGTTTGGGTGGTTTCGAGGTTTGGGTTTGAGTTTGTTAAGGGTTGAGGTGGTTTTTCTATGGATGGGATAGGAGTCTAGGGTTAGGATTTTGGTTTGTAGATAATCACTACTAAAAATAAAAGGAAAAGGGAGGAGTAGAAGGTCAAAAGTAAGCATGATATTAAATAAAGAAAATGTCACTAAAGAGGGGATCAAGTACTTACTTCTGTGATTGAAGGGCTATTTTTGGTTCTGGAGTAATTCTAAGTCCCATGGTTCAGTTGACATGTTGGAGAAGAAGTCTTGGAATTCTTTCTTTCTGTCGTCAGGCAATTTATTGATTTGGGGTTTGTCAAGTTCGTCCCAGGATTGAATGAGATGGGTGTCTGGGACTAAGATGAGCATCCAATAGTGATGCCATCCCTTGTTGCTGCTCAAGGGTTGTATCCAGGCTTGCCGACCAGGGAGTCAGTTTAGGGCTCAAAAGCCTATTTCTTGGGTTTTGGTGAGGGTGAAAATGGAAAGAAAATAGTCGAGAGAGGGTTTGATACCTCTTTATTTGCAGTAGACTATACAACATATTAGGTGGATATATGAGTTGGGCATGAGTTGGGCAAACCCAATGCCGACGAAGGTTAGAAAATAGGAGATAAACTTATGAAGGGGGAACCTAACTCTGTTATTCAAAGCATAAATGGGCACTCTGAACCAAGACGTGGTCGGTCGCCAGTACATCCCTTCTTAGGGTTCTGGGGCTCTTAGAGAATATTCGATTGGGATTTTGAATTTGGCTCAAAGATGAGGGATGACTGCGTCTTTGATGATGGATTTAGTGTTGGCATGGCTGTAATCCTTGAATTTCTTTCTAGTCTTCGCTTCGTTGTCTTTGATGGTGGCTAGTTGAGTTTATACGGGGTCTTAAATAGTGGAAGATGAAGGGTTTGGAGCCATTAATGACTGGAAAGGGGGGAAAAAGGTTAGGGATTTGGCCGGAACTTATGGGGAAATTGACTGGAAATATGTGTTTACAAAAGAGAGAGAGAGAGAGAGAGAAATGATGGGGGTTGAAGGGATTATTTTTGCGAAGATGAATAGTGATGTGACCGATTGGTTTGAATTTGGAGGGTTTTAATGATGAGATCGGGGTTTGAGGGCGGTAAAGGTGTGCAATGCACGTGTGGGTATTGGCAGTTAAAGAGTTTTTTTTAATACATTTCGGATGTTACTCCCCTATTTAAAATTCTTTAAAATAAGATAATGGGGGACAATGTTGGGATATAATTATTTGGGTCCGGTTAAGGTACAACCCAGCTTATTTTTATTATGACCCAGATCCGGTGTTGATCCTTGGGTCAGCCCAATACAGTTAATTCTGGTGGATTGGGTAAAGAGTGTTAAAGTCTATATCAAAATTGGATTGAGTGTCTTAATTTGGAGAGATAAGGGAGTTCTAATTGGGAAAAGACTCGGTCAACTAAGCAATGATAGTGATAAGTGGAATTGAACAAAGACTTTCACTCCTTATTGGTCTCGGGTGGATTAAAGCAACAATATATACAATCATTAACACTGATTACAGTACACATTCATTCATACATAATTTTATTATTTTTCAGCAATTTAATTTCCTTCATTGTTTACGCTTTTGACATGTACTTATTCACTAGAGCTATTCTCCAACGACCTAAGTTGGTAGGCTCCTCTCAATTTGATTGTTAATTGTGTAGGTTGCTTGTGTTTTTCAGTGATTTCTGGCGTGCATACAAAATTTGGTGTTAACACATATTTTATCCATCTATACTCACGCTATTGATAATATAATATCTTTGTAATTACTTATATGGGTATAATAGCCTAAATGATAATTTTTTAGTTAATCTTTTAAATAATTTCAAACAAAATAAACATAACATAAGATAGATTATTTTATATTATATCATGAATAATTTCATTATAAACAAACATGTGTAATTATGACTATTTAATTCTGTAATTTATAATTTTGAGATTATAATTCATAAAAATATTTAAATTATAATCTATCGAAACATAATTTGAAAATTATAATCTTTATAAATAAAGATGACTTAAGCGAGAAAAATTATGATAGGACAAAAAGTGAAAGATGTTAGGCCATCTCTAGCAGGTCGGAGATCCGAACTTCCTAGACTAAATATAGTCTAGGATAAACCCTTCCCCTCCAGCAGGTAGAGCAAATATAGTCTTCTTGTTTTTCCTGTGGAACAAAACGATTATATCAACGAATCTGATTTTGGTGGACTAACATTTATAACATATTTTAATGGCAGAGAATGGGAGAGTGAATAAGAAGTAGGAGATGAAGCTTTTGAGGTTGGGGATGACTGAGAGAGGAAGAAGATAAAGGTAGCCTGCATCTCAACGGAAAAAAATAAATAATTATGCTTAATACATGCTCTAAGCCTCCAACTGATATAAAAAATATATATGAGTAGAAGTGACTGAATGCAGAAGTCACAGAACGGTAAAAAGAAGAAGAAGTCATAGAACGGTTATAAAATAAAAAATTAGTGCAACGGTCAAAATATATTCCAACGGATAAAGTTAAAAATTATGATTGAAAAATTTATAAATATGTACAATGATTCAATACATTTTACCATCTCTTAATCAACAACTTCAACCTTTAGTAATTGTAAGTATTTGATTAAACAGTTTGTATTTTTATTATATTTATTTTTTATTTTTTTATTGATAATATCTCTCTAATTTATTTTTTAGATGGAAAATCATGGTCCTCCGATGTATTATTCTTTATTATTATCTCAAGATTTTTCACTTGATGATCTAAATTTGTTAGATGAATTCTCAATTTAAACTGATGTACCAATTCAGACTCCTGAAATGAGTCCAACAAAAGAACAGGGCGAAAGGGAAATTACACAATTGATGAAGATGTCCTTGTTTTTGGATGGCTTAATAATATAAGCATGAATCCAATGTTAGGGTTTCGACACAGAGAAAGCAGCGGAATTTAAAAAAATTTCTGAAACCCTAAGCCAGGATCCATGCAAAACCATATTAATTCAGAAGTTTAGATTATTTACCGATTATTCGAGATGGACAGAAGACGATGGAATTCTGAAACGGCTTCGAATCTTCAACGCAATCCAGCGACTGCGTCTCTACAGTATCCACACGAACGCTCCGCGAACCGTCACACGATCTGCAGAAAAAGGGATATGCGGTACTAGTCACCAAGATCACGATTTCTAACATATTTTTCTCTCTAGCCTCTTTCTGAAAGCGGCTAGGGTTTTAGTTTTTCCTTACGTGACTTTTAGACTACTGATATATCATATATATAGTAGTTAATAGGAATTAACTAAAACCTAAAATAAATAGAAAAATAAAATCCGAATTTATATATATTATATTTTAATTAAGTCTTACTTAATTAATATACATATATACAAATTATCCTATTAATTTAAATTCGTAATTTTTAAATACTATCAATCATATTGACATATTTAAAATACTTACAATTTAAATTAATTCCCTTTTAATTACGTTCTAAGTGTGTGACCCTATAGGTTATTATTATGTTGGCAATAATTTTAAAATCATATTATAAAATTATAAACAGTGAGCGACATCTATTATGCATCACTGCTACCCAAATAATAATAAGATCGGTGATTCGATACAACCTTTTCGTGACCAATGTATCAATGTAATTTAATCATTTTAACCTTATATCCTAGATTAAACTCGAGGCATGGAATGTGTCATACTCTTCATAATTTAATCTGAGTTTTCTTGATCAATGAGTAGACTATATGAAACAAATCAATATTTGAGCATGACCATGCATTTCATAGTCCTACTCAATCAAGAGGCCTATGGATATCACCCCTAATATATAGGAGGGTTAAATTCCATCTAGATCACTCATATTCCTCACACGATTCATGATGTACCCAATACTCACCTTTATTGTCCACCCTATTAAAGGTGGCATTTGATGATATCAAAGTACACAAATTCTCGTGTAATAATATAGTGACTTCAGGTCGGAGGATCATTACATCATTGCCACTATAAGAATTTCTTATGACATTTTACATAATGCTCCATGTAGAATTCTCATGGTGGGTCAGTCCAGTACATTGTTCTCTAACATGTACCTATGCATTGACTCAAATATCTCATATATTTATGACCAATGAGATTTGGCCATCAGTCAATCCACATACTAGTCTCAATGCATCATTGTTGTCCCATTAACAATGATACTCGACTAGGGACATTTAAGAGCAATGATACTAATTATAATTATATAATCTCATGTTCAAGTCACATACTTAAAGCTATATAATTCGTATAATTATTCTAAGGGCTTTTATTATGTTAACATTTATATAACGCAGTAAATGAAATCATAATAAAATAATCCATTTATTCAATCAATTATAATATCAAAAAATGTTAAGCAATTACATCAAATAATTAGCCTCTAGGGCATAAACTCTAACATCCAATTCAAGGAAACGATCAGAAACATGGAAGATATTGGGAAAGAGTTCATGAATACAAAAAAATTGAGTCTAAATGCAATTATACTGTTTTGGCGAAACGTTGGTCAACAATTTAACTCGCGGTGAACAAATTTTGTAGATATTATGCTTCAATTGAAAGCATGCAACAAAGCAGTGTAGGTGAACAAGATAAGGTATTTTAGTTTTTTCATATAAAATTTCAATAAGTTTATTCTTATAGTTTATACTTAATACTTTGTAAATAATTTTCAAAATAGATATGTCAAGCATTAGAGATATTCAAAAGTATCCAAAAGCAACCATTTAGACTTATGCATTGTTGGAGACTATTAAAGGATGCACCAAAATGGAGAACATATAATATTGGAAAAAAATAAAAAATTATTAGAAAGTCAAGTCCAGCAGCATCTTCTCCAACAACCGTAGAAGACGTAAGTTTGGATGAAGACAATGGTATTGAAGATACAATCTCTGCAGAATTGGAGAGGCCAATGGAAAGAAAGGCTTCAAAAGCACAAGATAAAAAGGACAAAGGAACCGGTGATACTAGTACACCTATGGAATTGAGGTTTGAGAAGTTCGAGCATCAGATGAAATTGAACCAACAAAAGAGACAAGAGAACATGGACAGAATATATTTTCAAGAGCAAGAGAAGTTGAATATTATGAAAACACAAGAGGATTAAAGGATCATGATGATTGACACCACTAACATGGAGTCTGAAGTAGCTGAATATTATAAATAACGCAAGAAAGAAATAATGAAAAGAGTTATATCTAGTAGTTGACTTGCTTATTATTATAGAATCATGATTTGCTTATTATTATAGTAGAATGTAATGGATTAGGCTCTGCCATGTAGTGCCCATAAGTGTTGAATAATATCTTCTTTAAGTTGAGAATGAACTTGTCTATCCCTTATGCGAAGATTGACTTTAATGAATTCAAGTAATTGTGGGGTACGCTCATGAGAGACTTCTACAATAGGAATCTCGTCATGTGTATCATAGGTTGTTGGTTCTTGATTTTCATCTCGTTCATCCTCAATGATCATATCATATAGTATTATGCATGCAGTCATAATTTCTTTTAGTGTTGTTTGATCCCAAAATCATGCAGGACCACGAACAATCGCAAAACGTGCTTGGAGTACCCCAAATGCTCTCTCAACGTCCTTCCTAAGCGCTCTTGAGTCTTAGAAAATAGTTTTCTTTTATTTTTCCGAGGTGCCAAAATGGTTTTAATAAATGTTGCTCATAGGGGATATATAGCATTAGCAAGGTAATATCTCATCATGTACTTATTTCCATTAATTGAGTAGTTCATAGCTGGAGCACGACCTTCAGTAAGAGCAGGGAAAATAGATGATTTCTCCAAAACGTTAATATCATTATGAGAGCCTGGTAATCCAAAAAATGCATGTCATATCCAAAGATCGTATGAAGTCACCGCTTCTAAAATAATTGCTGGCTTATGCACATGTCTAGAATATATACCATGCCACACAACCGGACAATTTTTCCATTTCCATTGCATGCAGTCGATGCTCCCCAACATCCCAGGAAAATCGCGGTTTTCAGCTTTTGATAACAATCTAACGATGTCATCATTATTGGGGGATCTCAGATATTCATCACTAAAAATTGCAATGACTGCTTTTACGAATCTTTTAAGACTTAATATAGCCGTGCTTTCACCGATCCCTACATAATCATCAATGGAATCGTCTGAAATACCATAGGCAAGCCATTACAAAAGAAAAGGTCATTTGGCAATTATGTTTTGGGCAACGACTTGTAAACTTGTTGCTAAAAATATATGTTTAGCAATGAATTTTGTCCTTTGTTGCAGATTGGTAAAGGCTTTTATTTTTTGCAACAAAATTCATAAATCGTTGCAAATTTTCGTTGCCAATTTATTGGAGGGAAAAAATTTCGTTAGCAATTCATTGCAAAATTTTCGGCCACTTGATTTCTCCTCATCATGGGCAACAAAAGTTTTTTTTTGGTTATATTTTGTTGCCTACTATAGAACACATTCATTGGCAACAATTTTTATTTTCGTTGCATATTTTATATAGCGTTTTGCACTGACAATTAAAAGGTTGCCTTAAATTAAGATAATCCCAATAACCATGTTTTTATAAAACCATATTCGGTATTTGGAGAATTGTCAAAAAATATTCGTTTTTAGTAATTGAAAATTATGTCCAAATACGGAACATATTCGTTTCTGTTTTTTATTCGAATAAATAAATTATTCAAATATCCGAATTCGAATATCAATCACCTAATAAAAAATTTATTCAATTTATTTATAAAAAGTAAAAATAAAAAAATATTAACCAATTACTCATAAATTACAGCCATTTAAGGTTGTAAAAATACATATCATAAAAGGGAGAGAGACATATTAAATACATCATTATTCATAATTGATCATAAAAATCAATTAAAATTTACTAATATAAATTGAACATATAAATTGTGTATAAATTGTAAATATAAATTATTTCATTTTTTTTGTTGCTAAATTTAAATGTATATAAAAGAAAAGAAATATATATGATAATTGGATTTTATTCCTATTTATTGAATATTTTTAGACTTAATTATTTATGAGTTTTTAAGTATTTTAGGTGTTTTATTTATTATTACGCATTGCTATTATTTATATTATTTTTATTTTTTTTTAATTTTATTTTGTAAGTATATTAAAGTGGAATGATAATTCTGTAAAAAAAAATAGCTGCCCTGATGGCATTTCAGTAAATAATGGGGTCAATGGCAAAATTGTAAATGACAGGATTTGAGTCAAGCATGCGTGGTGTAAGACCCCGAATTTTATGAAATACAAAATTTAATTTTTCTTCATATATATTTTTTTTGAAACAGTAAGTGGTTAAATCGATCAAGTTAAAAGTTAAGGATGTTATCTGCAAATTTTATTTTGTCGGACAATATTCGCTTTGTCGGGGAATATTCGTTTGGTCGGGGAATATTCGTGGCGTACGACGGCGCCGAAATAACAAATTATTGGTGGACCCCGCAACGGAATATTTGTCGGATATAGAAAACGACAGAAATAATATTTTTAAATAAAAATAGTCAACGGAACTGTTAAAATACCGGTGATAAAAGAATAGTAGCATACGGTAGTTTTTGGTATTTTCTGTAGCACACGGTACTCTACAGTAACACACGGTATTGCATAGTGTCTCATATTATTGGTCTGATAATTGACACCGTAACTGTTACGCATCATTTCATCGATAATTGTCACTGCATAATATTTTATATTATCAATTCAATAATTGATGTTACACAGTATTTTGCATTATTGATTTAATAATTGTCATTACACTGTATTTTATATCATTGAGTCAATAATTGTTGCTGCACTGTTTTTAAAATTATTGAACCTAATAATTGTCACAGTAACATATGCACAGTAATTCACATTATTGAATCAATAATTGTCATTACACAGTAACGTATGCTTTCTTTTACATTATTGTTATCTCTATTATGATGTTATTTAAACAGTTGTATTTCATTAATTTATTGACTTGATATCTAAGAGCTAACTATACTGTATTTATAACAATTAGTCATAATAATTGAATTGATAAAGTTATTTGTTTATAATATAAAGTTAGGTGATTATTAGGTAATATGAAATGAATGGTGTAGATTAAAGTGTGAATTATTGTTGAATAATTGAATTGATTTGTTTATAATATAAAGTTAGGTGATTATTAGGTAATATGAAATGAATGGTGTAGATTAAAGTGTGAATTATTATTGAATAATTGAATTAATTTGTTTATAATATAAAGTTAGGTGATATGAAATGAATGGTGTAGATTAAAGATAATATAAAATTTGAAATGGATGGTGTAGATTAAAAGATGATTTTTTTAAATGAATGGTTTAGATTAAAGGAATGATAAGATTTTTGGCTATAAATAGAAGCCTTAACTTAAGGATTTTTCATAAACTTCCTTACTTGTTCTTTCTTTCTCTCTCTAAATACTTCTTGTGAAAGTTCTCTCTAAGTGTGCTTAAGTCATCTTGAGTATTTGTGAAGATCTATAAGTATACGTGTACTGTTCAAGTTAATCAACCTCATTTAAATCAATATCCAGTCACGTGTTGAGGTAAGGGATACCATCTTTTTCATCTTCCATTATTCAAACATACTATGGTAAGGGATTATCATTATTTGATTCTCGATAATAATATTGTTTCTTCCTTACTCATAAGACATGCCTTTTATTTCCATGTATTAAATTGTGGGAATAACCTTACGGAGCGGATTGCCGCCTGTTGGTGAATAACCTTTCGTATTCATTCATTATTAATCTCTGAGAATAACCTTACGGAGCGGATTGCCGCCTGTTTGGTGAATAACTCTTTGTACTCAAATTCTATTAAATTGTGGGAATAACCTTACGGAGCGGATTGACGCCTGTTTGGTGAATAACTCTTTGTACTCAAATTCTATTAAATTGTGGGAATAACCTTACGGAGCGGATTGCCGCCTGTTGGTGAATAACCCTTTGTATTAATTTCCTTCACCTTTTGTTAATCAAACCTGCTACGGTAAGGAATATTATTTTCTTTCATACTCCTAAATCGAAATTTATTATGGAACTATTGCTTCTATAATTCCTGAAAATATTATATGTTCCATAATAGTTGAACTTCATTATTTCAACTGAACCTTCCTATTTACGTGAACCTTTCTATTGAATTGTAACTGTTATTCTGAACTGTGGATCTTGAATATCATTTTTAAATTTCACTCCACATCATGTTGACAATTTGGACATTATTTGAATCTGTACAAAGTAAACTTTCGATACTTATTGTTATCCTATTTCTTCTGTTCATCATTTATATTATTCTAATCATCCAAAAATCAAGCTGTTGTGAATATCTGTGGCCGGGGGCACAGATGTGATATATTTGTTGAACAGATGATAGGTTAAAGGCGATATAATAGGTTAAAGGCGATACATCTGTTCGGTGTCTTTTATGGCACGTGGTGAATGTTCTCTTTGGCCCGTAGTGCAAAGATGAACTGTTGTTTGGTATGATTATGACCAAAGGCTGAATCTGGTATAATCATGACCGTTGGTGCTATATTGAATATCTTTGGCCCGTAGTGCAAAGATGAACTGTTGATGTGCATGATTATGATCAGGAACTGTGAATTTATATTATCATGACTAATGGTATTTCAGATGATAAAAGTTGATGATGTTTTTACGAAAAAGAGAAGCGAGTGGACATTATAGTCTGCATTATTCTTCTAATAGATTGCTCAATCCGCTGCTATTATTGATCTGAACATTGTTTAAGAATTTAACTGCAGTTTTTGATATAAACCTTGTATTCTATTGTATTCTATCAAGAACTCAACTGTTGAAGGCTAATGATAATTTATTCGTCATTATCTTAGTCATGATATTTCTTACTGGGCTATTTGAGCTCACCCTTTCTTTTGTTCCATTGTTTTTCAACAGGAGATGAAAACATAACAGGGTCTAGCCGGGGAATGGAGTGAGGGTCCGAGGAATAGTTATCATAGTCTTCACGTTTTGTAAAATAGTGTGGCAATAATAGTGAAGACTTAGTTGTGTATTATTATACACTGTATTGTTGTACGTTGTGCTTTGTTGTAATAATTTTGTTGTAGTCTTTTGACGACTCAAGTTTGGGCTGTGTGGGCCCAGATTTGGGGGCGTCACACGTGGCGCGCATGATTTTCTAACTTGAGTAAATGCGATATCGTTTCATGGCAGTATCAAGAATTAAGGCTCGCGCAATGCGAGGGAGGCTATGGTTTAGTTGGTTCAGTGCCTAAACGGCGTCGTTTCGTAGATGGCATCAGAAGGAATTAGCGCGCCATGCACGCAATGCAGCAGTTTGACCGATCAAAGGATCAGGGGCGTGTTTGGCAGTTACATAATTGCATCAATTCGGGATTATTTAAGATTTTTGGGATTATTTTGATTCTGATTTGGATTTTAATTCTACGTTTGATTAGGATTATTAATGTAGTCCTATAAATACACTATGAGACTTTTACTTTTAGTATATTAACAGAATATTAACATAGTTTAAAATAGTTAGGAGTATGATTTTATTATTTTTGAAGCAAATATTTAACGCGAATGATTCAATAATAGAAGACAGGTTTTGGAATTAAAGATTGTGATTCAAGTGATAAATGAATATCAAAATACAGATTTGATTCTTTTCTTTCTCTTTTATTTTTGTTATTTTGAGATGCTGAATTATTTGTTGATAATTTATTATTTATTTATGATCTAATTTTTATTTGAGATTGCAATTGAACCCAATGTGTAGTTTAAATTAATTTATTTTTCTTTTTAATAATATTTAATTATAAATGAATTTTTTTTATCATATTTTATGCATTCAAAAGTATTTAATTATTTGTATTAATTAATGTGATAATCTATATGAAGTTGACGAATAAATTATTGTGTTTGGACCTAATTAAATATTTTGTGCGTTAATGTATTAATTAATTTTGGTTAATTATTGGGATAATTTATATGAAATTGAAAGATGGAATATAAATTTAGATCTGAATATGATAATATATGTTTGTGTTTTCTGCGTTAATGGAATTCATGATTCGTGTATAGGATAGAGATATACATATATGTTGTATGTAACCTTAAATAGAATCTGATCTTCATACCCAAAAAAAAAAATAATGGAAGGAGACAATTACCAACCAACTAAAAATAAAAAGGCATGAAGCCAGCATATATGATTATTTATTTAATTTATGAATGACATATATGAATTTCCTTAGTTCTAATTCAGAGGTGGAAAATAACTATCAAACACAACTCAAGTTGGATATGGTCTTCTGACTCCCTAAACTAATCATAACAACCTCATTAGTAGTGTATTATATATATATATATATATATATATATATATATATATATATATATATATATATATATATATATATATAATTATTTTCTTAATTTATTAATCACAATTTAGATTTTTTCTTTCATAAAATTGAGATGGTATAAAGATGTTTGTGAATGAATCCATTCCTTCACATGAGGAGTTTTCTAGCGAGGGAATAGTGAAATAAATTTTTTTATTGACAATATAATTAGTAGCGAAAGATACATCCTTCACAATTTATATTTTTTTCCCACAATATTAAGGTGGTTGAAGGATATTTGGCGCCAATTTATGATGAAAACTTGTGAAGCAAAATTATTATTAATGAAGGGATTATTACTCACTATATATTATTGTTGAGAGTTTTTTTGCGAGAAATAAAATTGATCATTATTTTGTTCGAAATAATTATTTTAGAATTAAGTATGATGAATACAAATACATTTAGTTTTTTTACAATAACAAATTAATTTGTAATAATACGTTTTAAGTAGTTTGCAATATCGACTATTTTTTTAATAAAGTAAATAAATTTAATAATTGTATTTTTTTTTTGTCTGATGTCAAAGATCATTTTTTTTCTTTGTTTGTTTGTTTTTCAGAATTTCTCAAACCGAAGAATGGTGGCATTAAAAGTATTTGTGAATTCATTTTCTAGATCTCATTTCCAATAAAATACATTTAGTTAGCTAAGTTGGATCTATTTAGCCTTTATATAGTGAACTTCATATCTCAATCTCTTGCCAACTATATTTCTGGATATAGAAAATTTTATATTTTTCTGTCCATCGGAGGATTAGTCTCTTATTTCTCAAGACTTTGTGGCTTATAAATATTATGCTGGGATAAATATTTGAAAGATTTGAAAATCCAAAAATATTCTTAAGTAAGTGGGCTCAAGCTTCTTCACCTCCAATTCTTACCAGAATTGACTTTGTATTTTCATGCAAATTTATGCATTTTTTTTATTACTGATACTAGGTGCTGTGATATATCAAGGAGAACATCCTTTTGCAGTTTCAAAATTCTCAGTTATAAGTTGAACTCATTTATGAAATACCTTTACCTTTTTAATGCTAATTTCAAAGTGGACAGTATGGTATGTCAGTTTTTCTGTTTGGATTTGTAGCAAATGATATTGTGATTGTCTATTTTCCTTTTTCTACTTATGTGCAATATGGTGTACATTAGTACCATGCAGCAACTCTATTGTCTTTATGTATTGATTTTGGCATTAAGTGCCTCTGGTGACCAATTTGCTTCATTTTTCTATAGTTATGACTTGCTATTATTTTTAAATATGTGCAGGAAGACTGCTTCTATCCGCCTTATAGTACTAGATACCAAATTTCCTGCATATGATGCGCTATGTTTACGGAATAAAAAGGAAGAAATAAGAATTGTACTCTCTCTATATATAGATATATACTTGATTGAAGAATTGTAGCAGTCTTAGATGGTTGATTGTAAAGAAGATGAAAGATTATGTACGGGATGATTTTATTAAATTAATAATATTTCTGTTTTTTGTATTTTTATCATTATTTGCTATGGGGACATTGAGCCAGCTAGATACACAACAAGATTGGCAATTTTTGACTTGGCAATGATATAATCAATAGCTATTTTGTTACCAAAGCGTTGTACAATTAAGGATATAACAACTTTTTACACATTTAGCAACAAGTTTACGTTGCTAATGACATTAAAATGTAATTTTTGGCAACGAAAAATTAACCCAATAACAACAGGGAGGATATTGTTGTTATACCTAAATAAAAATGAAACATTTATATCGTTGTAAATTATATCAATTTTCGTTGCACCTATAAAGAAACGGCAACGTATAGTGTCGTTGCTAATCGACAACTTTCGTTGCTATTGAAAAATAACCCGCATCAAACATTATCGTTGCTGATTAATCATAATGTCGTTGTAAAATAGTATCATCAGCAACGAACATCGTTGCTAAAAATATTACAATCAGTAACGAAAACAAGTTTAGGCAACACTTTTCATGTTTTGCCACAATGAAATAAATTGTTGGCAAAAGTAAACCAATCGCAACGAAAGCACATGTTCATTGTTAAAAAAAAAGAGCTCATTTCATTGCCAATTAGTATGATTTTGCAACAAAAGTTGTTTTTTAGTAACGATTTTTTTATAATTCTGCAACAATATATTCTGTTTCTAAAGGATCAATGCTTTTGCACGAAAGTCAACTTTCGTTGCAAAATATATCACCTTCGGCAACGACTAAAATACGTTCGTTGCAAAACAATTAGCAACGCTCATTGCCAACGAAAGGTGCAACGGTAGAAAAATTGTTGCCAAAGCGCTTTTGCAATGAAATTTGGTACCTTTAGCAATGAAAACGAGTTGTTGCTAAAGCGACATTTTTTTTGTTGTGAGCATCCGCATTAAGGCAATTATCTTTTGAAGAGAAGATAAACTGAATTGTCCTGCAACATTTATTTTTTGGACAAAGTATGAATCATAGGCTTCAATTGCTCTTTGAATTTGGTAGAAAAGTGGGCACTACATTCGAAACCTTCTCCGAAATAGATACCCTATGTAGGATGTTCAACAAAATAATTACGAAAAAATCGATTATGACCTTCATGTTTACCACGATCAATGGTAATACTACTTTGTACAGAACTACGATGACGTGATGCATGCCTATTGACATTTTATTGTTCTTCTTCAATAGTTGACAGCCTAAAAACTGTCCATATGCTTCTTCATTAATGTGCAATATAGCTAATTTGAATTGATGAGAAATATTTAAAATAACGTATTTGACTGGAAGACTGAATTTGAGATGAGTGAATATAAAAGACTGGATGTGACTTATATTTATAGAGGTTGTTTGTTCTTTAAAATATATCCGTTGGAATATAGTCATTAGAATATGGCTGTTGGAATATAGTCGTTGGAGTTTTTTTAAATTTATTGATTATTTTAATTTTTTTTATATTATAGTCCGTAGGGATAGTCCATTTACTAGAATGATTGAAAACTAAAAGATATTATATAATATCATATAGACTAAATATAATTTAACAAATAGTCCATCTGCTAAAAATACTCTTAAAAAATTCGTCTGTTGGACTCGTATAGTTGCTTATACAGGAAATTCGCATTAAGTCCAAAAAATAATTCCTCCAGAACTTATTTGTCAACTACATAGAAGTAATTGTTATATAGAATTGTGAGTTTAATTTTAATATGATTTATAAGTCATTTGTGTACAAACATGACTTTAGTGAGAAAACTTATGATAGGACAGCCGGACAAGAAGTGAAAGATGGTTAGAAAATTCGTCTGCTGGACGCGTATTGTTGCTAATACAGGAAATTCACCATAAGTCCCAAAAAAATCATTGCCTCAGTAACTATTTGTCTACTATAGAAGTAATTGTTACATTGACTTATGAGTTTAAATTTAATATCATTTTTAAGTTATTATCAACTCTGAATTATATAAATAAAAATATTTCGCACTAGTTTAATTTTTAAATGAGAAATTATGTTTAACTATATTGTGAAAGTGTTTGATTAAAATAATTTATAAGTTAAAATAAATTATTAAAATTATTAAAATAAAAGTAAAAAAAGTCTTTGTATTTGGCTAAATATACTTATTTTAAAATTACTTATAAATTATTTTTTGAAAAATGAAAAGTTATTACTTTTCAAAAATTACTTATAAATCAATTTTTTTTAAAAAAAAAATAAGTCGTATACAAACACTTAAATAATAAATTAATTAATTTAACCAACTTATAAGTCACTCATGAACGTAAATAATTTAATTTAATGCAATGATAATAACTAATTTGATATTTATTCCCTTTCACTCTAATTTCGATATCTATTCACAAAATTTATAAAAATTATAATTAATGTGCTTCATTTAAAATTTATAATTAAGAATATTTTAAAAATATTTTATAATAATGATGACGGTTTGACACTTTACAGTAACATGTTTCTTGCAATTATTATTATATCACTTAGATGGAAATTTAAAAAGATTTATAAAAACTACTCACATATTCATATTCTAGTGCTTTGGAAACTAAAGTGGTTTAGGCAGATTCGAGTCATGTTATGTTTTGCAATTTTTTTTATTGAATTATAATTGAGATTTATATTAATACATGAGATTAAAAATGAGTATAAAATTGATCTATTATATTATATTTTTTATTAAAAAAATTATTGTTAATAATTCTTTATATAATTGATAATAAAAAAATCAATTCATAAAATTGCAAGATTATACATTTCCCTTTCCTTTGTTCTTGTGAGAATAGAATTAGTAACTCCCGTTCAGTTTCACAACGCTTACATAAATGCCGCCTTCGTAGAAAAATAAAAATTATATGTCCACGAAGAAATGAATAAACCAGTGCCTTCGACTTCGATGTATACACATACATTAAACTAGTTCTACTAGGTCTCCACAATGTGTAAAAGTATACAAGTTCAAGTTCAAACTATTAGTAGGAAGATAATCTAGCCACGAGAGAGATAAAATAGGAATGATTTTTTTTTTTTTTAAACTCCTCCAGAAGAAAAATATGACATAACTTCAAGAAGTAATTATTTTTCTTTATCTCCCTTAATAAAATAGATAGATATTATTGATACCCAAAAATGATTGGTGCCATATAAGCCTCGTACACAATGTCAAATAAGGCACTTTGAATGTTTGACCAACTGATTATGAGTCCCACAAGCATATGTGGCAGGAGTTAGGTTAAACAAGTGGATCACCCTTTGATGGATTAGATGACCATTTGTGACGCCCCTAAATCAGGAGTTATACAGCTCAATTTGATACGTCAAAAATACACGATAATTATTACAAAACAGTACATAGTATAAAAATAAGAAACTTAATAGTGCACAATTAAGTTTTAACTATTATTTCTACACTATTTTATAACATGTGAAGACACTATAACTATCACTCGGATCTTCACTCCATCCTGTGGCTAGACCTAGTTATTCTCTCATTTTATGGAGAATAATAAAACAAACGAAAGAGTGAGCTCAAATAGCCAGAAAAAAAAATCATGAATAAGATATTCACAATAACTTGATTCTTGATGATTAGAATAACAACAGAGATATAAATGATGAATAGAATAACATAATACTTTGTCACGAGTCAAATAATGTCTAAATTGTCAATATGATATGGACTCAAATTCAAGAATGATATTCAAGACCCACAATTCAAAATAACGGTTAAAGTTCAATAGAAAAGTTCAAATAAAATGATATTAGATGAAACGCAAACTATTAATGAACATATAATTATTTCAAAAATTTTACCGAACAATACTTACTATAGTAAGTTTAAGAGTATGAAAGAAAATAATATTTCTTAACGTAGTAAGTTTAAATAATAGAAGATAAAAGAAGATGATATCACTTACCTTAACACGTGACTGGATATTAATTGATCAACCTATATATTTATACTTTAATTAGTAACTACCACATATAATATTATGGTGTATATCAATTCGTATGAAATCATCAAAAATGATTTGATAGTAAAAATTTGTGTAGTGTACAAAATAAAGTATAATAACTTCAAAATAGTTTTTGAAAATAATATTTCAAAAGAATCTTTAAGAGAAAAAATTTCAAAATAATTTTTTTAAAGAAAAATACTTCTAAAGGAAGATTTATAAACACCATGTGATGTGTGTGGTTACTTGACTAACTATTATGAAAAAACTTACTTGAACAATACTTGTACTTTTATAAATTTTCACAAATACACACTATAACTAAAGCACACTTAGAGAGAACCTATACAAAATAATATTTAGAGAGTGGAAGAAAAAATAAGCAAGAAAGTTTATAAAAAATCTTTAAGTTAAGACCTCTATTTATAGTCAAAAATCTTATTATAATTCAAGATTTTTTAATTTAATCCAAACCGTATATTTCAATATAGTGTTTAATCCATACCACATATTTTATCTTTTAAGATTTCTTTAATCTAAATCATTCATTTAAAAATCATCTTTAATCTACAATAATTATTTTAAATTCTATAATTATTACATTATCTTTAATCTGTACTATTCACTTCACATTTCCTTTAATTTGTACCATTCATTTAATAAACTAATTAACTTTATATATATATAACTAAATTTATATATAAAATAACTAACTTTATATATAAATCAATTAACTTTATATACAAAATAATTAACTTTATATATAAATCAATTTACTTTATATATAAAACAAATAACTTTATATAATATATCATAATAAAATAATTTACTTTACTTTACATAATTTATATAAAGTTAATAACTTTATATAATTTATTATAATAAAATAAATAATTTTATCAATTTAATTATTCAACAATAATTCACAGTAATTCATTATTATGACCAATTGTTGTAAATGCAGTGTAGTTTGCTTTCTGAGTTAGATACTCACAATACTAGTAGAAAAATCAACTAATAATAGAATACAACAGTTTAATTAACATCATAATACGGATAACAATAATGCAGAAAATAAATAAAAGAAAGAACACGTCACCGTGTAATGACAATTATTGATTTAGTAATGTGAATTACTGTGCATATATTATTGTGACAATTATCAGTTCAATAATATGAATTATTGTGCATGTGACAATTATTGGTTCAATAAAGTTAATATTGTACAATAGCCAGTTTATCACTTCAATAATATAAAATACTGTGCAATACCGTGTGCTACTATGCAATACCGTATGTTATTTTACAATATCGTGTTTTACTGTTCTTTTTTCATTGGGTATTTTAATAGTTAAAAGTGATAGTACAGTTGATTATATTTATTTAAAATGGTTACTTATATCATTTTCTATATCTGACAATATTTCGTTGTGGGGTCCACTAATATTTGGTTATTTCGGCGCCATCGTGCAAATCGAATATTCTCCAACATAACGAATATTTTTCAACAAAACGAATATTCTCCGACAAGATAAAATTTGCACAAAATATTTTTAACTTTAACTTTTGTTAATTTATCCACTTACCATTTCAGAAGAAAATATATAAAATAAAATAAAATTTGTATTTCATAAAAGTCGGGATCTTACAATCTCCCATCTTTATAAAATTTCGTCCCCGAAATTGATGTACCTAATATTTCTAAAAGGTAATGATACTTAGATTTCATTTCAGATTCAAGCTCTCAGGTCATTTCCTCAATATCTTAGTTCCTCCATAAAACCTTGCCTTAAGGAACCTTTGAGCGTATGATCTGCTCCTTCTTTTCTAAGCTCTTGACAAGTACTTCATCGTACGTTAAATCCTCTGCTATAATGTGACGCCCTCAAATATAGGCCTACATAGCCCAGTTTGAGATGCCATAAAATACACGGTAACTAAAACAAACAATACATAGAACAGAAATACATAACTCAATAATACAGAACTAAGTCTTCACTAATATTGCTACACTATATACAATATGTGAAGCCTACTACAAATATTTCTCGGACCTTTACTCCATTCCCTAGCTAGACCTAGCTATTATCTCATTTCCTAAAGAACAATGGAATAAAAAAGAAAGGGTGAGCTCAAATAGCCCAGTAAGAAATATCATGACTAAGATAACAATGAATAAATTATCATTAGCATTCAACAGTTGAGTTCTTGATAGAATATACTAAACAACAAGTTTTAGATCAATAATAACAACGAAATGAGCAATCCATTAGAAGAATCATGTAGATTATGATGTCCACTAGCTTCTCTTTTTAAGAAAAATATCATCAATTTTTATCATCTTAATCACTACTGGTCATAATGATATAAATTCATAGTTAATGATCATAATCATGCAAGTCAACAGTTCATCTTTGCACTACGGGCCAAAGATATTCAAATATAACACCAATGACTATGATTATACCAGTCTTCAGCCTTTGGTCATAATCATACCAAACAACAGTTTTTCTTTGCCCTAGGCCAAAGAGAACATTCACCACGTGCCATAAAAGACACACAATAATTATATCGTTTTTATCCTATCATCTGTGTCCTAGGCCACATATATTCATAACAACATGATTCTTGATGATTAGAATAATAACAGTGATATGATGAACAGAAGAAACAATATGATCAATAAATATCGAAAGTGTCGACGCCGGGATTTTCGTCATTTCGTTTTTTAATATTTAAAAAGCCCTTTTTCCAATTTTAGCCCTTAGATTAAGATGTGATTTTTTGAAAAGGGTCGACTTGGTGTCGACGGGGTTTCTAAAGGTCGATATTATGATGAGCCAATTGACCAGAGTCGCAAGTTGGTATATTTGAAATGGATGTACCAACTCATCCGAATTTTATTTTCGTAATCGCTGGCTCATATGTGACTCCGATTCATTTGGTCCGCGAACCGAGATTCATAGAGTTCGGGGGCTTGCTTAAGCGAGGGGAAGGTGTTAGGCACCCCCCGACTTCCGTGAAACACGGTTACCGCAATCTCGATGTTTTCCTATCCTCTTAAATCCTAAAATGTGGGTGTGCGCATATGTGTGCGTGTGTGCCTAAATGAATGTTTGTGGTGAATTTTCGCATAAAAGTTGCTTTGATTTTATATGGCAAATGTGTTTTATCGAGAAAGTGTTTAGACGTCTTTTGACCCAAATGACAAGGCTTCGTTTTTTATAATAAAGATTGATTTTAATTTTGGAAACGATGAGGGTTTTTTATTAGATGCCATTTTTAGAAAACAATAGTTTTTAAACTTTTGTCAAATAGGAATCGAGACTATACATTGCCTTCTAACAGTAAATTCAAATAAAATGAAGGCAACTTCTAGAACTCTTTAACCCCATGCACAAAGTTTAATGAAAAAACGTTTATCTATTTTTTTTATTTACGAAAACATCATTTATGACATTTCAAAATCCCATAGAGCCTTTTCGTCAAACAAGGATCAAAGTTCGCCAAAACTCTTAATTTTTAAACATCGTGAATCTAATATCCTAATTTGATCATTTTTAGAAAATCTTCATCATTTGCTTTATTTTTGAAAATCGTTTTTCGCTTTGTAAATCAAAACAAGCATTCAAAACGTGTCGGGGCTATCCACGGGCATGTGAGCCGTCTAAATAACCCCAAACCCCCACAATCACATATTTTTATTATTACGAGACCTTAACCCGATTACGGTTTGGTATCGCTTTAAGGCCCGATATTACATATATACAACCATGGACCCTATAAAATGATTACATACACCAAAAATGTCCATCATTGGGATTTGATCACGAGGATCTCCTCCCTAGGCTCACAACAAAAAACGTCACAAGGCAAGCAATAATAATAAATCTAACGGAAAGACATAATAAACTAGTTCAACACCCAAAATGATAATAAATGATAATGGAACTCTAAACTAACAATAGACCCAAAAAAAAAACGCAAAATGGACATCATCGGGTTATTATGAGGGAACATCGTTCATTAGGAACCCTCGATAATCACCCTAATCCAAGGATCTATGCCAACCCGCTAAGAGAACTACATTTAATCTACCCAATAGCAACAAAATCAATATTAAGAAAAACACAATAAGATGCTACGAAGATGGGATTTCAACCTTGCAAAGCTCTCAAGAACTCTTCGATATTTCAATAACAAGGCAATACACAAGATATGGGAGAGATTGGAATAAAAGGAAGACAAAATCAAGACATTATATGCCTAACCCAAAGCTTTCTCTCTCTAAAACCTCACTTTCTCTCTCTCTTTTCTATTTTCTTTCTTCTTCTTTCTTTCTCTCGGGTGGAAATGGCCGTTGTATAGTGTTCCGCAGGCAGCCGCAGGTGCATATACGGCTGGGCTCGCTAGCCGCCCGCGCCGAATCCTCGGCTGCCGGGTCGTCTCCTCGAGCCGCGCACTGTCCCCTTTGTCGGTGGCCGCAGGTGCACCCGCGGCTGCCCGACTTGCTTTTTTCGATTTCCGTGTCACGCGGTCTTAAATTGTCAATTTCTGCTGTATTATTTTGGGAGGTTGTTTCCTGATACATGAATCTTTTTAGTGCATGGTTCTCTGGGAGCGAGGCTCCCTACCGCTATAAAGGTAATGGTCTGTTGTCGTCTTTGGCGATCGCATCGGGCTTTGTCTGGATTGACCGTATATCTCGCCTCAAATGACTCGATTTTCATTGCGCGTTTAGCAGCCTTGATCGTAAGCCGTGGTGGTGACTTCGTGTTGGCGCCCACCTTTACTTTTCGCATGTCGGGTCAAATGACGATTTTGCCCTCCTATCAGGGTTAGTACACAGGTGCAAAATTTGGGTGTCTACAGAAAGTTTATGATTTTACTTTGTGCAGATTCAAATAATGTCTAAATTATCAACATGATGTAGACTCAAATTCAAGAACGATATTTAAGATCCACAATTCAGAATAACTGTTAAAGTTCAATATAAAGATTTAGAAAAATAGGATGGTTCAATTGAAATGATATTACATGAAGCGCAAACTATTAAGGAACATATAATCATTTCAGGAAACTTTACCAAATAGTACTTACCATAGTAAATTAAGAGTATGAAAAGAATGATACCCCTTACCTAAATACGTGACTGAATATGAAGTTGATCAACCTATATATTTTTAAATTAATTAGTAACTACCACATATAATTTCATAGTATATACCAATTCGTATGAAATCATCAAAAGTGATTTGATAGAATAAAGTAGAATAACTTCAATATAGTTTTTGAAAGAAAATAATATTTCAAAATAAATCTTCCAAATGAAGCTTTTTAAAATAAATATTCTAAATGAAGAGTCTTCTAAAGAAAGATTTATAAACACAATGTGACGTGTTTGGTTGCTTATATAACCTTTATAAAAACACTTACTTGAACAATACTCGTACACTTACAGATCTTTACAAATACTCAAGATGACTTTAGCACACTCAAAGAGAATTTACACAGTAATATTTAGAGAGTGAAAGAAAGAATAAGGAAGTTTTTATGAAAAATCCTTAAGTTAATGCTTCTATTTATAGTCAAAAATCTTATCATAAACTAAGATTTTCTAATTTAATCCAAACCGTATATGTTAAGATAATGTTTAATCCATACCACTTATTTCATTTTTTAAGATTTCCTTAATCTAAATCATTCATTTAAAGATCATCTTTAATCTATGTCGTTCATTTCTAATTCTATAATTATTACATTATCTTTAATCTATACCATTCATTTCAGATCTCCTTTAATCTATACCATTCAATTAACTTTATATAAAACAACTAACTTTATATATAAAACAACTAACTTTATATAAATCAATTAACTTTATATATAAAAAAAATAACTTTATATAATTTATCATAATAAAATAATTTACTTTACATAATTTATATAAAGTAAATAACTTTATATAAATTATTATAATAAAAATAAATAACTTTATCAATTCAATTATTCAACAATAATTCACAATTATTCATTATTATAACTAATTGTTAAAAATGCAGTGTAGTTGGCTTTCTATGTTAGATAAGCAAAAAAAATTAATAATGGAATACAACAGTTTAGTCAATATCATAAAAGAGATAACAATAATGCTGAAAATAAATAAGAAAATAGCACGTTACTGTATAATGACAATTATTGATTCAGTAATGTGAATTACTGTGCATATACTACTATAACAATTATCAGCTCAATAATATGAATTATTATGCATGTGACAATTATTAGTTTAATAAAGTCAATATAGTACAATAACCACTTTATCAGTTCAATAATATGAAACAATGTGCAATACCGTGTGCTACTGTGCAATACCGTATGTTACTATTCCTTTACCATCGGGTATTTTAACAGTTAAAAGTGATAGTACTGTTGACCATATTTATTTAAAAATGTTACGTATGTCGCTTTCTATATCCGACAATAATTTGTTGTGGGGGTCCACCAATATTTGGTTATTTCGGCGCCGTCGTACGAATCGAATATTCCCCGACAGAACGAATATTCTCCGATAAGATAAAATTTATACAAATATTTCTTAAATTTCACTTTTGTCAATTTATTAATTTACTGTTTTCAGAAGAAAATATATAAAGAAAAATTAAATTTGTATTTCATAAAAGTCGAGGTCTTACATATAACGTCTGACTCCAACTCAATGATGTGATTCAGATCTTTCACATATTTACGTAGCATTAAAATGTGAAAAATGTTATGAATGCAGGACGTGCTTGGTGGTAGGGCTAATCTGTAGGCTACGGCTCCTACTAGGTCTAGAATTTCAAATCAGCTAATGAATCGAGGATTGAGTTTCCTTCTCCTTCCGAATCTCATAACTCCTTTCCATGGAGAAACACGTAAAAATACATGATCTCCGACATTAAACTTTCATCCATTCGATGAAGATCAACATAACTATTTTGTTGTTCTTGTACGACTTGTATTCGTTATCGAATTATTTTGATCTTTTCTGTTGTCAAGAGCACTAACTGGAGTCCCAATAATTTTTCTTCTCCTATCTCATTCCAACATACTGGAGAGCGACACTTTCATCCATATAAAGCCTCAAATGGAGCCATGCCTATGCTTGCTTGGTAACTATTATTGTAGGAGAATTCAATCAATGACAAGTACTTGTCCCAACTTCCCTTTAAGTATAGTATGCAAAGTTTCAAAAGATCTTCGAGAGTCTGGATCGTCCTTTTCGATTGTCCGTCTGTTTGAAGATGGTATACAGAACTAAATCGTAGTGCCCATAGCTTTTTGTAGACTAATCTAAAAATGTGAATTGAATCTAGGATCTTGATCAGAAACTATGAAAACTGGCATGCCATGCAATCTTACAATCTTATTTATGTACATACCGACAAGACGCTTAAGTGAAAAGTTTTCTCATATATGCAAGAAATGGGCGGATTTGGTCAAACTATCTATGATGACCCAAATTGCATATAAGCCTTGAGAAACTTTGGGAATACCAGTCATGAAATTCAAAGTGATGTATTCCCATTTCCATTCTGGAACTTCGAGTGGTTGCAATGGACCCTTAGGCACTTGATGCTCTGCCTTGATACATTGACAAGTTAGACACCTTGAGATAAAATCTACAATCTCCCTCTTTATATTGTTCCACCAAACTGTATGTAGAAGGTCATGATACATTTTGGCACCTCCTGGGTGGATTGCAAACGGCGTATTGTGTGCCTCCATCATGATTTTATGCTTCAATTCAAGGTTGTTATGAACACAGAGTCGAGAGTTGACTCAAAGTATTCTTTTCTCGTCAATTCTTGCTTCTAGAATAGCACCATCTTGAATATTCTTCATTATGTTCATCAGTTCCAGATCAGTAGCTTAAACAGCTTTAATTTTATCGATTAAAGCAAGTTCTACTCGCACGTGCACAATCTTTATGTGGGTCCTTGTTATTTTTAACTCTATCTCCATCTTTTGTAAGTCGCACAAAATGTATTTTTGCGTAGTCAGCATTGCACTTGCACTCGCATAAGATCTTTTGCTTAATGCATTGGCTACAACGTTCGCCTTTCCTGGATGATACTAGATAGTGTGGTTGTAATCCTTTAACAGCTCAAGCCAACGTCGTTGTCGCATGTTGAGTTCCTTTTGGGTGATAAAATATTTGAGGCTTTTGTGATCCATGAAGATTTCTACTTTCTCCCCGTACAAGTAGTGTCTCCAGATCTTCAATGCAAAAATGATCGCTGCCAACTCTAGATCATGAGTAAGATAATTTTTCTCATAATCTTTAAGTTGTCGAGAGGCATAGGCTATAACTTTTTCATATTACATAAGGACACAACCTAGACCTTTGCTTGAAGTATCGTTGTAGATGACATATTCTCTCGATCCTGATGGTATGGTCAGACCATAAGCTGAAATAAGTCTCTTCTTCAGTTCTTAAAAACTCTTCACGCATTCTTTGTTCTATATAAATTTTATACTTTTTCGAGTCAGCTGAGTTAATGGAGTGGCTATTCGAGAAAATCCTTTTATGAATCTCCTATAATAACTAGCTAAGCCTAGAAAACTTCAGACTTTAGTTACTGACCGAGGTTGTTCCCAATTTGATATTGCTCTAATCTTTGCAAGGTCAACTAATATTCATTGACTAAAAATCACATCTGTAATGACCCAAAAATTCATAAGACTGATTTGCATGGTCTTAGGTGATTATTGTGATTTAAGGCTACGTTAATTCTCGGATGAGGGGGTAGTGGATAGTCGATTTGGGAAAATTTTTAAGCTTTTGAGGATTCGAGCGGAAGATTGAGGTTTAGCTCTAAAACTAACCCTGGTAAAGTGACAGACAATCACTGGAAAGGAATTAGAGTCCGGTCACAAAAAGGCTAGGACAGTGTTTATAGAACAATAAGTAAAATAATGCATATGTTAAGATAATCGATGAGATTGTTCGAAGGGGAAAATGTTGTAAGGGTTTGGAAATGGACCAAACTCTAACTAAGTGGTGGTAGTGGTAATTCCGAGGATGAACTCATCTTCTGGGTAAGTCAAAATTTTAATCTGAGGAAGAGATGAATGCGTAGGAATGACTAAGCATTTAACCTAATACGAATATTAGGGTTAAAAGAAAATATTTTAATATAAATAAATGAATTTATTGAACAGTAATTGTAAATTTCTGTGCAATTAAATTAAATCATTATATGATGGCTTGAGATTATTTAATTATATGTTGAGATAATTAAAGGAATTTAAGGAAGGTTCAATTAATGGATTTAGTAAATTAATGGACCAATCTAGGATGTATAATATCAAAGTTTGATATGGTTATTGAGCTATGTGATTATTTGATTAAATAGCTAGCAAGTTAAATTTGAGGTGTAAATTAATTAATGTGGTTATTAATTAATGAGAATGCGTAAACATTAATAATGTTATATTTATTTCCATTTGGAAAGTTGTTACTAGTGAATTATTAATATTTTACAATTCCACTAGGAAATTAATAATTTGAATTTGTCAAATTAATTTCTTTAAACTAGCCCAATTTAATTTAATTGTTAATAGACTTGTAAATTGGTTATGAGATAATTTAATCTAGTGGCCCATATGATGGTGGAATATTTGAGCCTAATGGAAATTTAGTGTTAGCCCAAAACTTAGCTCAATGAATTAATTTCGGTAGCCCAATTTGGAGTTCATTTAATTTAATTGTTGGGAGCCCTAAAGGATTTAATTAAGTAGCCCAATGAAAGTTAGTGCATAGTCCATTGTATAGCTCAATTGATTTAAATGCCTAGTCCATTGATTTAGTTAATGTTTGGCCTAATCATTTAATTAATTGAAGCCCAAATAGAATTAATTGTCAAGCCCAATATTAATTTAATTGACTAGCCCAACAAAATGATGTAGTAAGCCCAATGAAAATGTAGAGAATCCTAAGGGTGGGATTTAATTTCCAAGCACAATGATTTGGTAAATAAAGACCCAAACCCTAGCCCAATTGGTGGTAAATAAGGTGCATACATATATATAATTAATGTATATGTATATAAGCACTAATGGAATAAAGAAAAATGAAAATTTAAGGGTTTTGGGGCATGTGGGCCCCAAAATTCGGCTGGGCACAAGGAGGAGAGAGGGATGGACTTTAGGGAGCTTAATAGCTTCCCTTGGGAGCTTAATTTACTTGGGGAAGAGCAGGGAAGAGAAGTGACAAGTTGGTGATAGCTTAAAGACTATATAGTAGCTTGTATTGGGAGAAATAATATGAATATACATTCTATATGTATATCACTAGCTAAGTAAAGGGAATTGAGAGAGAGTTGGTCATTTAATTCATTTCCACGTGTTGGAGAAAAGAAATGAAAAGCTAAAGAGCAAAATAAAGAAAAGAAAGAAAACTCTAGAGAAAAGAAAAAGAAAAGAAGAAAGTGTGTAAGCTTGAGAACCAAAGTTCTAGATGAGAAGATAAAGAGTCCATTTTCGGATTCTAGCCATGGATAAGGAAGATGATCAATCAATGGAAGAAATCCATTCATGAAGAAGAGGAAGCTCTAGAAGGTTAAAAGTGTTCTAATCCCTTTTAAAACTCTAGATTTACTTTCAATTGTTAGATCTAGTTGTTGTGGGAGATATATGAGTTTTGATGGCGGAACATGGTGGTTCCGATGATATAAGGTGATGTTGGTGGTAAAAATATTGGTAGACCACATTTTTAATCATGTATAGTTAAGAAACCAAGAGTTGGTTGTTAAAAGTTTTAAAACCCTAGCTTTGATTCATGGTTTTTCAAGTAAACAACTTATTTGTTGGTGTGTTTTAAAGATCTATGGGTGAATACCCTAGATCTACAAGTGTTATATTAACTATGTTGGGACAAATGAGAAATGGAGTCTAGGTAAGCTCATATGGATTTTTATATAAACTATGTTCTTCTTGTTCTTCGTGTTCTTGGGTAAAAGTCATAAATTTTACATAAGTAGGTTTATGATTTGGTTATTTTTATGTTATGAAGTTGTATTGGGTTATCTTAGCAAATTAATGCTTGAGGTGTCATGTTTTACCAATCGGATCAAAGAATGAACCTATGATTCATTTTGAATGTAATCGCCATTTTTCAACCCTTGCACTAGGAATCTGGAAATGGAATGTAAATGAAAGTTGTAGATATTGCAATTCTACACAGTTTAGACTCAAGAATCATTCAAAAATGTTTCCATATGAGAAAGTTATGGCCATCGGAGTGAGCGGAGGTCGGGCAGACAAAAAGTCCGAAAATGTTTTTGTTTTGAAAGCCGGGGCTTTCAAATCAGTGCAATTTTGGAAGCCGGGGCTTTGATGACAAATTTTTGAAAAATATTATTTTTCGATCCGGGTCGGGTCAGGCCATTCGGGACGGATCGGGTCGGGTCATTTAAGTCCAAAATGGGTCAAAATGTTTAAAAATTAATATAATTAATTTGAGAGCCAAAATTAATAATTATTTATTATTTATAATAAATAATAAATAAGGTAAATTAAAAGTCATTATTATGATAAATTAGTTAATTAATTATTATTTAAATGATATTAAATAATAATTAAAGGGAGATAAAATTAATATATTAATTATTTATTATTTAATAATGAATAAGGATAATAGTTAATTAATTATTATTTAAATAATAATAAATAATAATTAAAGGGAGATAAAGTTAATATAATAATTAATTGTTATTTAATTAATATTAAATAATGAATAAGGATGATTAATTATTTAATTATTATTTAAAGGATATTAAATAATAATTAAAGGAAGATAAAGATAATAAGGTAATTATTTATTATTTAATAAATAAGGATGATTAATTAATTAATTATTATTTAAAGGATATTAAATAATAATTAAAGGGAGATAAAGTGAATAAAATAATTATTTATTATTTAATTAATATTAAATAATAAATGAGGTTAAATTAATTAAGAAATGATTATGTAATTTATATTCGATAATCATTAAAGGAATGAAGGAGAATTAATTAATTATTATTTAAATTAAATAATAATTAAAGTGAATTAAGGTTAATGATATAATTGTTATGTAATAATAAATATGTTTATGTGAAGATAAATAAACAAGTAAAATTAATTGAATTAATTGTTTATTTAAATGATATTAAGTAAATAATGTGAAGTAATTAATGAAATAATTGTTTAGGTGAAGATAAATAAACAAGTAAAGTTAAGGGAATTAATTATTTATTTAAATGATATTAAATAAATAATGTGAAAGAATTTAAGGTAATAAAGTGTAAACAATTGACAGGTAATTGTTGGAGTTTTTAGTTATTACCAATATTATAAATTATCATTAAATAGTTTATAATTGACGGTAAGTAGTTAAATATTATTAACGGATTAATAATATTGGTAATTGGGTAAATATTATTAAGGGTTTAATAATATTAGTAACCAATTAAGGTATTGTTAGGTACCTAAGTACAGTTGAAAATTTAGTGTTGTATTATTAATGTATAATAATACTGATCGATAATTAAAATATTATCCATGGATGATACTATTATCTTATAAATTATGAGTTAATAAATAGGAGATGTTGTGTTGTAGAGTCAATTCTTTTATGAATAACAGCTGAGTTCCTATGTACTTTACTAATTGCCAGATAAGCAAATTAGGTCTTTCGAAGACAGTAATTCGATTTGTTAAACGTTAATGATGGAACACGGATTTCAGACTGGTAGCGTAAGTCAATGCGACTATCAGGCAAGTTTTTTAGTACTATATGCTATACTTGCGAACCTATTTGCTATATGTATAAACTATTAAATGTGCACTCATTTTATGTGATAACTGATTTTAAATGTGCCTGCGTACAGTCATATGTTGTTAATAGCTAATTTTAATGAATGCTATGAGTTGAGATGTGTTATATGAGTTATATAACCTAGAAATATTGATATGCATGGTAAGCATGGATAAATTATATAAATGCAAAGCATGATAAGCATGATGCCTATATAAATGCAAAGCATGGAGCATAAAGCATAAAATAAATGTGACCTACGTGTTATGTGTTAGCTGTTAGACTTGCTGAGCCGTCATGCTCACTCTTGCTATAATAAACATTTTCAGCGAGGAGCGAGAAATTTGAAGATCCCGGTAATCGCGACGAAGATGTGTTGAAGATTAGTTATAATTCTAGACGTTACTAGAACTGTTCAAAGATAACGTCATACCATGTTGGGAGTAATTATCATTCGGTATTATCCCTATTTTAAAGCCTTATAATAATAGTGAAAGACGGTTGTATATCAAGACGAGTGTTAATGTTTTGAAAACTCGTGTAATTAAAAGCAGTTAGTAAATAGTCATATCGACTTATTGATTAGGTTGCGAGCTTTTATTTGCTCACAATGGGTGTAATACACTAGGTCATCAAATAAAAATGATCTGATTTGTAGTATTTATGTAAAGATTACGATTCTGAGACAGAATTAAGTAAATGTTATAAAAATTTAAATTTACTGAGTTTTTCAACAACATGCCTTTATTTAAATGTTGTGGAGTTTATTCGTTGACGAGCGGGAGTCACAGTATGGTGTCAGGTGATTTTTCGCGGGGCGTCACAACATGCCCAAGGAACGTGACTTTTTCAAGCCAAAACTCACACTTCTTCAACTTGGCATACAACTTATTCTCACGTAGCTTTTGGAGTATTAATCTCATGTGTTGTTCATGATCCTCACGACTCTTGGAGTATATGAGAATGTCATTAATAAAGACAACCAAAAAATGATCTAAATATTTCTTGAATATCTGGTTCATCATGTCCATGAAAGCTGGAGAAGCATTGGTTAGTCCAAAAGATATGATTAAGAACTCTTAATGCCCATAGTGAGTTCTGAAAGTAGTCTTTGAAATGTAATCAGCTTTGACTTTTAACTAATGATATCCAGAGCGAAGATCAATATTTAAAAAATATTGAGCACCCTGTAATTGATCAAACACGTCATCAATTCGAGGTAACTGTTGACTTGGTCACGTTCCATTCATCCTTATGTTTTGATGATGACATTATATAATACTATACAGTGTTTTATTTATTAACCATGCAACAAGCTTAAACGCATTATGAAAGAGAAAAAGAGAATTTTGCATCAATACAACAAGCTGATTACTAAACTGGATTAAAATGTCATTCTGCTAAACTGTCCAGGAAGGTGCATGAACACAATTTGTCTATTCAGCATGCCACATACCTAAGCTGGATTGGGATTGCAGAATTGTTAGAGCTGAAGACATCTCAGGCGTATTCATAGTTCAATGTAAGATCTTAGTTTGAGTATTTAAATTTAATCAAAGCCTTCTAGATTCTATTTCATACATGGTAACATTATTCCCTCCCAGTCTCACGATAACAGATCTTTACAATATATAAATATATAAACTGCAATATTTTGTAGATACCATAAATACACTGCATCGAGTATGATCATGACACCTTTCCTTATATATATATTGAATCAATCTAATCTGGTAAGGAAACAAATTCTCTGTATTTAAAAGGGTAGATTGATTGGTGGGTTTTGTGGAAATATCAAAATCGGTAAGGTACAAACCTTCCACGTCAAACGTTGGATTGATTGGCATCGTATGTGTTGAAACACACATATCAATCAGTGACTTAATTTCTGGAAATACCCGTGCATACCTGTGTATCACATATCCTTCTAACGGTAATATTGGTCAGTCATGATTGATGGACATCACAGTTATTGATATTACATATCAATCAAAGGGTTAAATCTGGATTTTCTTCTATACGAAAATATGGTTTTCAGAAAAACCTCAAATTGTTAAAACTCGTCTCTGTTGTGATTGAAGCTGTAAAGCACCATATATTATGCTGAGTCTTTTATCCCCTAACGGTAACATACTGCTTTTGGAAATCATCTTTACTAGTCTTGGGTATATAAATATATGGCTCTTCACTCAGCAAAGGACATAACAGAAAATATACTTGAATAATTCTGAAAAAGGCTATTCTGTTCATCATCTATTAGCAAGTAAGCAATCTGGTTGTGTGAAGATCTCAAAGCAAGTTAGCGAAATACTTAATCAAGATCATATCTTATCTCGGTAATACTGTTTCATTATTGATCATTGCATATAGGGGGCCTTGCATTGTTTTATTACTCTTGCTTTGATCATAGGACTGTTTGTGTTATTTTATCTATTTCATTCTATCTAATCAGTGAGGTTACAATTAGTTCACAAGGAAGCTTAGGAGCTTGCTGAGTCAAGGGACTCAAAGGAGCACAAGAGTGCAACAGTGAACATATAGTGCTTGGGATGATAAGTCCTAAAAAAGAAAGTAAACTTGAATTGTAATAGGATAAATTGTGAAGTGAATTTATCAATAAAAGAATTCTCCAATATCATTTGGTATTGGACGTGGAGTAGGCCACTAGACTAGTGGGTAGGAGCCGAACCACGTAAAAATCTCGGTGTTAGTGTGATCGATTATCGTGTGGTTTGATTTAACTTGTTTTCTTGTGAACATATATAAAATGTGCACCAAACAGGTTACTAGATATAATCTGTATAAAAACAGTAACCTATTCAACCTACTGGATTTCTAATTCAGCAAACTATATTAACATTTAGCATATTGTTTTGGTTATCTAGCAGACTGTTTTATATATTCAGCATACTGTTTTACAAACTGTTTCATTATAACGAAAATTGGACATAGATTCTCCCACACTTATTCACCCCCCTTCTAAGTGTGCTTATATTATATTTCAATTGGTATCAGAGCTTGGCTCTACTTATCTTGGTCTTAAAGGTGACTTATAGGGTAAGATCTTGTTATGGCACAATACAGAAGTAACGTACAAGAAGAGCAATCAACCAATCGGCCTCCATTGCTACATGGAACTAAAAATTACAACTTTTGGAAGTTACAAATGAGGATCTATCTAAAAAGGGATCCTTGGGAGTGGTGGGTTGTAGAGAATGGTCTAGTTACTCCAAAAAAGGATGATGGTACTCCAAAAGTTTTAGCTGAAATGGATTCAACCGAAGTATATATGACATCTTATGACTCGAAGGCAATGAACACATTACTTAGTGGCATGGTACAATCTAAAATAAAAAAAGTTTCATCATGCAGCACGACCAAGGACATTTGGGATACACTAAAGGTAAGTCATGAGGGAACATCAAAAGTAAGAGAGCTAAAACTAAGCATGCTTATGCACAATTACGAGATGTTCAAATTAGAAAGAGAAGAGACCATCAAGGAAGCTCAAGCTAGGTTTCTAGTGCTCATGAACTCCTTAAAGTTACTTGATAAGACAATTCCTCAAGGTGAGATCAACAAAAAACTACTTCGGGCTATGCCCAAAAGGTTTGTGTCAAAAGTAACTACACTTCAAGATTCTTCTACTATTTCTATTATAGATACATTAACTTTATTTGGTGAGTTAGAAGAATATGAACATCAATTAAAAAGGTATGATGATGAAGAGGAAACTCCTTGAAAAAAGGTATTAGCTCTTAATACAGAAAAAGAAGATGAAACAAGTGACGAATCAGATGAAGAAATTGCCATGCTATCTAGGAAGCTAAATGGGATACTACAAAGGAAAAACAAAAGGAAGAATTTCACACTGCTCAACAAGCTCAAAGGAAAGTCAGATGAAGAAACGTACTTTGAATGTGGTCGATCAGGTCATTTTAAAAAGGACTGCTTTCAATTGAAGAACAAAGGAAAGATAAATTTCAAAGACAACAAGAAGAAGGCATTAGTAACATGGAGTGATGATTCAGACATATAAATCGATGCAACTGACGAAATCGCTCAAGTATGCTTCATGGTACTTGAAGGAGAAACAAGTGAGGTAACTTCTACTGAGTATAATTTGTTGAAACAGAAAAATATAAAATTAAAATAAAAAATATGTATTTAAAAGATTTAATAAGTACACTAATGAATGAGGTTGATACCCTAATAGAAGAAAAAGAAGAAATGGAAAAATCGTCACAAGATGTGAGAATTTTAAATGCTAAAAATGATTACGTAGATAATTATAATAAAATACTTTATAATAAAGTAAATCATATGAATAGTGAAAATGAGAAACTAAGAAATGAAATAAAAATGAGAGATGTGTGTATTGATGCTTTTAATGATAATTCATGCACAAAAGAGGATAACGATAAGACTAGAGAATTACAAAAAGAAATTGAATCATTAAAAGTTTCACTGGCTAGGTTTATTCAAGGAAAAGAAAATTTAACAATCATGTTAGGAAAACAAAGACCTAGCTATGAAAAACAAGGAATTGGGTATCAAGAAACAACTAAAAATATTAATACAAAAATATTAAAATCATAAGTTACATTGAATTATTGTTCTCCTTTCATTACATGTCAAAATTGTGGAACTAAAGGACATTCTAATTGCAACAAAAAGATTAAGAAGGTTTGGGTAAAGAAAAACAAAACAAATGTTACTAACACAAATGGACCCAAAAAGAAATGGGTACCAAAACAGTAAACTATATTCCTATTTCAGATATGCCTCAAAGCAAAAATTCCATCTCAAAAGTGGGTTCTAGATAGTGGATGCTCTCGACACATGACGGGTGATAAAGATAAATTTTTGGAACTATCTCTCAAAAAGAAAAATGGAACTGTTACGTTTGGAGATAACAAAACCTGTGAAATAATCGAAAAATGTAAAATATGGAATGATAAGATTAGTATTGATAATTTTCATCTTGTCAAAGGTCTTTGATTTAATCTCATTAGTATAAGTCAACTCATGGATAATGGTCATCAAGTTAAATTCGAAAAGGATAAATGTTCTATTTTTCGTGGTACTAACACTGTTATTCTAGTTGCACAAGGAGAAGAAAATATATATACTATTGATTTTGAGCAACAGGAAAAAGAGGTTTGTCTATTGGCTATGGAAGATATGGCAAATCTATGGCACAAGAGGTTGGGACATGTACACATGGATCTAATAAAGAAACTATCATAAAAAAATCTTGTGAGAGGACTGCCCAAAATCAACTATGAAAAGAAAGGAATATGTGCTTCGTGTCAACTTGGTAAGCAAATAAAAATATCATTCAAGGTCAAGAACTAGGTATCAACTTCCTCACCCTTACAATTATTACATCTTGACTTATTTGGTCCAAAAAGTTATGCTAGTTTAAATGGTAAGTTTTATGCATTTGTTATAGTTTATGATTATTCAAGATTCACTTGGGTGACATTTCTTAAAACTAAAGATGAAGCTTTCAGAGATTTTGCTAAACTAACAAAGAATTTAGAAACAAAGTATAATCTAAAATTGATAAGAATAAGAAGTGATCATGGTGGTGAATTTCAAAAAGGTTTTATCTCATTTTCTGAACAAAGAGGAATTAGCCATGAATTCTCTGCACCAAGAGCTCCACAACAAAATGGAGTGGTTGAAAGGAAGAATAGAATGTTACAAGAAACGTCTCGAATATTATTGCAAGAGAGTAAGCTTCCACAAAAATTTTGGGCCGAAGCAGTAAATACATCGTGCTATATTTTAAATAGAGTTCTAATTCGACCTATTCTTCTCAAAACTTCATATGAATTGTTAAACAATAAAATTCTTAATATAAGTTACTTCAAGGTTTTTGGTTCGAAATGTTTCATTTTAAATACTAGTGGTAACTTAGGAAAGTTTGATGCTAAATCATAAGAAGGAATTCTTATTGGATATTCTTATTGGATATTCTCATCATAGCAAAGCATATCGTATTTACAATACTCATAAATATGCGGTTGAAGAATCTATGCATGTGTGTTTTCATGAACCTAACATTGATTTGTCTAAAGAAAAAGATGAGGATACAAGAAATATAGAAGAAAAAGGAAATTCAACAAATCAAAAAATCAAAAGCAGTTTGCCAGATTCCAACTCAGCAGCCCAGAAAGATTAAACTAGCTCACTAGATTCCTCAAATTAGTATATTCAACCAACCAGAAGAGCAAACCAAGACACTGTTTTGGAAATCCAGGAAGACGAATTAAACGAATCAGATGAAGAACATCAAGATCCAAACTCAAATTCATATAAGGAACAAATGCACAACATAGTAATGCCTAAAACAGCGAGGCACATTAAAAACCATCATCCTGAAAACATTATTGGTGATATTAATCAAGGAGTTACCACAAGAAGAGGTGTATGTAATTTATGTGCTTTTTCAGCTTTCTTATCACAAATCGAACCAAAGAATGCAACAAAAGCATTACTTGATGAAAATTGGCTCTTGGCAATGCAAGAAGAACTTCAACAATTTGAAAGATGTCAAGTATGGGAACTAGTTCCTACACCAAAAGGAACATCAATAATTGGAACCAAATGGATATTCAAGAACAAGCTAGATGAACATGGAACTATTACTCGAAATAAAGCTAGGCTTGTGACTCAAGGATACAATCAACAAGAAGGGATAGACTGTGAAGAAACATTCACCCCAGTTGCAAGATTGGAATCCATTCGAATACTCTTAGTGTTTGCTTGTTAAAAACAGTTCAAACTACACCAAATGGATGTAAAAAACGCATTTCTAAATGGGTACATCAATAAGAAAATATACGTAAAACAGCCTCCCGGATTTGAACATGAAAATTACCCTCATCATGTGTATAAGCTAAAGAAGGCATTCTATGGACTCAAATAAGCACCTAGGGCATGGTACGAAAGACTAAGTAAATTCCTTACTTCAAATGGGTTCACAAGAGCAAACCAAAGATAGCATATACATTCATCAGACCAAGTACATAAAGGAGTCACTCAAAAGATTTGGGTTTGACCAGTCAAATCCAAAAGGAACCCTAATGAGCACCACAATCAAGCTCACTATTGATGATAAATGTATCGATGTGGAAGTAACAAAATATCGAGGTATGATAGGAAGCTTATTATATTTGACTGCCGTAAGACCTGATATAATGTATAGTGTTCGCCTAGGTGCTAGATTTCAAGCAAAACCAAAAGAATAACATTTAAATGCTGTTAAAAGAATATTTAAATATTTGTGTGGCACTATCAATTCCGGTTTATTTTACCCAATATGTGAGGATTTTGACTTAATGGGTTATTCAGATGTAGATTATGTAGGATGTCAAATTGATAGAAAAAGTACTAGTGGTGCTTGCACATTTTTAGGACAAAGTATGGTATCTTGGCATAGTAAAAAGCAAACATCTGTTGCTTTGTCTACAACCGAGGGAGATTACCTAGCTGCAGGAAGTTGTTGCTCACAAATATTATGGATGCGTCAAACATTAATAGATTTTGACGTTTTATGCAAAATTGTGCCTATTTACTGTGATAACACGAGCACAATAAACATCTAGGAATCCTATTTTGCAATCACGCACAAAACATATTGAAGTTAGGCATCACTTTCTTAGGGATAGTGTGTATAAAGGTTTAATTGAGTTAATATTCATTCCTACTGAGCATCAATTAGCTGATATCTTCACTAAACCACTCTGTGAAGAAAGGTTTTGCATCTTAAGAAGAGAACTTGGCATGTGCATAATTTCTTAAAAATAGACTAGTATGTATGATAGTATATGACATGCTGAATTGCATCCTGAATACTGGTATATTATTATCTGTTCAAAATTATCATATTTTACCTGCATGATATTTTTTGTGATTTAAATTGATATGTTATTTGAAACTTAGTCTATGGCAACCAGGTTTTCAGTTAAACAATTAAGTTCCTGATTTATAGCAAATTTAAAAAAAAAAATTAAGGAAACTTCATATGTTTTGGTAACCGTGTCAAGCTATATATCAATCACTTCCCCAAATCGCAATATCAGTTGTTTCTCTCTCTTACTTTACCAAAATCCTACCGTTTTCGTCCTCTCCAAAAACCTCACGTCAACTCAGAGCCATCTTCAATTTCTTATAGATGAAGACTAGGACCTCTAAGCGGCCATGATTTGTGTTTAATTCAGATGAAGATACACCAATTATAGCCATGAAAACCAAACCAAACCCCAAAAAGCAGGCTCCAGTAGTTTCAAAGGTTCCTGAACCAGCAGTGGCGACTGGGTCATCTTCTAAAAGAGACAAAGGAAATAGTAAGGTGAACCACCCATCAATGGAGATAGTACCTGAAAAGGAACCAATGGCGGTAACAATCTCTTCTTCAGTCTTTCAAAATTCAGCAACCATTTTTAGGGGTAACAATTTTGAAGCCCGTTACAAAAACTCCATCATCTCAAAGTCTTTAGTTTATGAAAAATCCATGGACCATTTCTGTATCAAAACTCTGTTTTGCAAAATTTGTTCGAGTCATGTGGTATGGCCTCCATGATTTTTCCTCCATCTATTGCCCACCCTCAGTTAATTCAACAATTTTATGCAAACTTTGAGCTCAAACAGAACTCATGCATGTCGTTAGTTAAAGGGACTTTGTTTGAACTCACTGACAAAATTTTATGCGATATTTTATCCATATCATGTGTGGGTCCCTGCCCCTTTACACTTAAGGGTGCTATCAAAGACCCTTTCCCTTTCTTGACCCAATTATAAATTGTCAAAGATGACAATTCATTGATTGAGCTTGTGTTGCCCACTACTATGGAAGTGTCTCCAATTGCAGCAGTTATCCATAAGATTTTTCGGTTCAATCTGTTGCCCCGAATTGGGGGTGGAAGAAATTTCACGTATCAGGATCTAGTCTTAACTGCTATGATCATTGATGGTGAATCATTTAACTTTGCTTTAATGATGCTCATGCATATGGATAGTTGTGTCAAACAAACCAAAAAGTGTCTACCGTATGGTGGTTCTCTTACTAAAATCTTTCAGTACTTTGATATTTCTCTTGATGGTGAAGTCTTTATTCAGCTTGTTGAATCCATTGACTCTGACAACCTTAAAAATTCAAATATGTCATTTGTTGATGGTATTTTCACTCGAATACCTCGTGACCATACATCTGCACCAAATCCATCCAATCCTCCTTTTAACACAACTTCTGAAAATCCTGAAATCTTGTCCATTCTCAATCAACTTCTCTCAAATCAGCAAGCAATGCAGAAGGACATATGTGATATTAAGGACAGGCTTGGATGTTTGGAAAAGGGAAAAATTACGATGATAATTCCTACTGCTTCCTCCTTGTTCCGATAAGTTGAAGATGAGTTCATCGATTTGCAAGCTGGTTTTATAACTCAAACAAATGCCATGGTCGGAGCTTTGTAGAGGAAGATGAATCGCAATGCATGTCAACTTAGTCACGACCTGCAATTCGTAAGCCATCAGATAGGAGAATTAAGTGCTTTTGTAGCTTTGTAGATTAACGATATCCGATCTGAGTTTGGCCTTCGCTAGCAAAGATCTTTTGTACTTGACTAGATTAGAGCAAACTGGCTTGCTGAATATCGAGAATATTTCCTGGATCTTCCCCTTCCTCCTGCAACTCATATCCCTCAACCTCCTCTATTTGCCAATATGCTGTCTGAAGAAGAACATGCTCAACGACGTCGGCATCATCCATACTTTACCCGTTGTGCACAACATGGGGTTAACATCGAAGAGATTCCATAATTATCCACGCTCCTTTCATTTAGTTATTTAGAACTGGCGGTGTGGTGTCACTGAATGATTCTAGATGTTGTGTTTCACAATTTGACATTCACTATAACTTGCTATTGTTATATTTTCTCTCTAATATGCTGCCACTAGTTTTATACGTAATGTTTATCTTTTTGCATGATGACAAAAAGGGGGAGCAAAAGCTATGCGGGGTTTGAGGGGGAGCTTCTTTAAAGCTCTGTCTATATATATGTGTCTATCTATCTCAAATTCTATTTTTATTGTGTAATATCATGAATTTAGGGGGAGTTTGATGTATAGTGTTGTCATCATCAAAAAGGGGGAGATTGCTGACTTGGTCACACTCCATTCATCCTTATGTTTTGATGATGACATTATTTAATACTATGTAGTGTTTTATTTATTAACCATGCAGCAAGCTTAAACACATCATGAAGGAGAAAAATAGAATTCTGCATCAATACAACAAGCTGATTACTAAACTGGATTAAAATGTCATTCTGCTAAACTTTTCAGGAAAGTGCACAGGCGTATTCATAGTTCAATGTAAGATCTTAGTTTGAGTATTTAAATTCAATCAAAGCCTTCTAGATTACATTTCATACATGGTAACATTATTCCCTCCCAGTCTCAGGATAATAGATCTTTGCCATATATAAATATATAAATTGAAATATTTTGTAGATACCATAAATACACTGCATCGAGTATGATCATAAAACCTTTCCTTATATATATATTGAATTAATCTAATCTGGTAAGGAAACAAACTGTCTGTATTTAAAAGGGAAGATTGATTGGTGGGTTTTTATGAAAATATCAAAACTGGTAAGGTATAAACCTTCCATGTTAAACGTTGGATTGATTGGCATCATATGTGTTGAAAACACATATCAATTAGTGACTTAATTTCTGGGAATACCCGTGCATACCTGTGTATCACATATCCTTCTAACGGTAATATTGGTTAGTCATGATTGATGGGCATCACAGTTATTGATATTACATATCAATCAAAGGGTTAAATCAGGGTTTTCTTCTATACGAAAATATGGTTTTCAGAAAAACCTCAAATTGTTAAAACCTGTCTCTGTTGTGATTGAAGTTGTCAGTCACCATATATTATGCTGAGTCTTTTATCCCCTAATGGTAACATACTGTTTTTGGAAATCATCTTTACTAGTCTTGGGTATATAAATATATGGCTCCTCACTCAGCAAAGGATACAACAGAAAATATACTCATACAATTCTGAAAAAGGCTATTCTGTTCATCATCTGTTAGCAAGTAAGCAATCTGGTTGTGTGAAGATCTCAAAGCAAGTTACTAAAATATTTAATCAAGATCATATCTTATCTCGGTAATACAGTTTCATTATTGATCGTTGCATATAGTAAGCCTTGCATTGTTTAATTACTTTTGCTTTGATCATAGGACTGTTAGTGTTATTTTATCTATTTCATTCTATCTAATCAGTGAGGTTACAATTAGTTCACAGGGAAGCTTAGGAGCTTGGTGAGTCAAGGGACACAAAGGAGCAGAATAGTGCAACAGTGAGCATATAGTGCTTGGGAGGATAAGTCCTCAAAAAGAAAGTAAACTAGAATTGTAATAGGATAAATTGTGAAGTGAATTTATCAATAAAAGAATTCTCCAATATCATTTGGTATTGGACATGGAGTAGGCCACTAGACTAGTGGGTATGGGCTGAATCACGTAAAAATCTCGGTGTTTGTGTGATTGATTATCGTGTGGTTTGATTTAATTTGTTTTCTTATGAACATATATAAGTTGTGCACTAAACAGGTACTAGATATAATCTGTATAAAAACAGTAACCTTTTCAACCTACTGGATTTCTAATTCAGCAAACTATATTAACATTCAGCATACTGTTTTGGTTATCCAGTTATTCTGTTTTATATATTCAGCATACTATTTTACAAACTGTTTCATTATAACGAAAATTGGACATAGATTCTCCCACACTTATTCAACCCCCCCCCCCCCCCCCCTTCTAAGTGTGCTTACATTATATATCAATAACGTGTACCTGTTTTTGATGGTAACATGATTCAACTCTCGGTAGTCAATGCACTTTCTCATACTCCCGTCTTTCTTTTTGACAAAAAGAACAAGAGCACCCCAAGGCGATGCACTTGGATGAATGAAACTAGTATCTAATAATTTATGTAGTTGGACCTTTAACTCTTGAATTAAGTTCAATAGGAGCCATTTGGTATGGGGCTTTGGAAATGGGCTTAGTACTGGGTTCAAGATCAATACAGAATTCAATTTCACGATTTAGGGTAAGCCAAGAAGTTCATATGGAAAAATATCAAAAAACTAATAGGAATATCATTAAAGGTTGACGTGTTTTTGTTCAAATCAGTAACATGAACTAAAAAGACTTGACATCCGTTTTTTAATAAACGAGTGACTTTATAGCTAGAAATGACAGTTATAAAGTTCAATGGTTTGATTGTTTGAATTTGTATGACAAGTTGATTAGGAATATGAAAACTAATGATATTTTGAAAACAATCAATTTTAGCATGATGGTTAGTCAACCAATCAATTCCTAAAATTATATCAAATTCATGCATTTCTAAAGAAATAAGGTCAACAGGTAATATGAGGCTGTTGATTTGAACTAAGGAAAATTTATATACAGTAGATGTAATGACTATTTCTCCTAATGGGGATTCAACTGATAAGTTAAAGTCTAAATTTTTAAGAGTTAAGTTTAATCGCTGAGCATATGCAGGTGAGATAAAAGAGTGGGTAGAACCAGTATCTAACAGGGCATAGACTTCATGAGAATTTATGAATGCTTACCGGTTATTATATTGTTTGGGTTTCGTGCCATTTGGGTTGTCACAACAAAATCTCTCTCCTAAACTACAGATTTTCCCTTATCTGTGTTAGCTTTTGGAGCCATCATTGCAGCTGGACTTAATTTTGTAACAGGACAAAATCGAGCAACATGACCTTCTTTTCCATAACTATAGCACAACTTGGATTGCTGAGTACAGTTTGGATTGATGTGACCCTCCTAACCACACTTTTAGCATCTCACTGGTGGTTGATTCCATCCCTTTGAAACTGGTGTCGGTGCCCTTCCGTAATCATTGTGGGATCTCTTCCTCTTTAGGTTATTCCCACTTGATTCCCCTCTTCTGTTATTTGAGTCGGGATTACCATCGAAGTGTTGATTACCTCCTCTATGGTTCTCGTTCTGGTGATTATTGTCGTTATTTCTCTCTCTGCTAGTCATTAACTTTTGGCTGTAATATTTCATTTTTTTGCTCCACCCTTTGAGCCCTATCCACAACATCTAAATATAAACAAAATTTATGAGAGCTAAGGTGCCGGTGAATTTTGGTTCTCAAATCTCGCAAGAACATACAACTCATTCGTGCTTCGTCGTCCACCAAATGGGTAGCAAATTGGAATAACTCTGCAAACTTGGCCTCATACTGTGAGACAGTCATGTTCCCCTACTTCTGCTTAATGAACTCCACCTATTTCATGTGGCGGATATTTAATGGAAAGTACTTCTCGTTAAACAACTCTTGAAATTCTATCCAAGACATCTCGAGTGCTGAATGATGGATACGTTTTACCACTTCCCACCAATGGTCCGCCTCACCTCGTAACATGAAGGTGGAAAATGGAACCTTCTGATCATTGATACATCGTAGGACTTCAAATATTTTTGTCATCTGCTTTATCCATGCTTTCCGCCTTTAGGGTCCGGCCCCCCAAAAAATTCAGGTGGTCCCAACTTTTTAAAATGCTTAACAGTGACCATCATTAAATTATCAGCGTTTCCACCAGTAAGAGCTCCTCTCGCCTGATTTTGCATGAATTTTATAAAGAAATCATAATAATTTTCATGATCACTCGCATTATTTTTCGAAGCTACAGAAGAATTATTTGTAGCTTCTTGGTTCTCAACTACATTTGCCTCGGGCAGTGGATAGTTCATTTTCTGATTTTTGGAACCAATTCTAAACTACGGTCACAAGATAAAGGTTAGATAAACAAACTGACTCCTCACTTCTTGTCCCCACATTCAAGCCGACTCATTAGATAACAAAATTTAATTTATGTAGGACACATTAGTGACGTATTCTATTCGTCTCTCTCCTCGTACTTCTATCCTAGATCTCCATTCAAGATCATATCCCTAAGTTTGGATACCAAATGTGACGCCCTTAAATTTGGGCCCGCACAGCCCAATTTGAGACGCCAAAAATACACGATAACTATTACAAAACAATACATAGTATAAAAATAAGAAACTTAATAATACACAACTAAGTCTTCACTATTATTGTCACACTATTTTACAACATGTGAAAACTACTACAACTATCACTCGGACCTTCACTCCATCCCGCGGCTAGACCCAACTACTCTCTCATTTCCTAAAGAACAATGAAACAAACGAAATGGTGAGCTCAAATAGTCAGTAAAGAAATATCATGACTAAGATAACAAAGAAAAAATTATCATTAGCCTTCAGTAGTTGAATTCTTGATAGAATATAATAAAAAATAAGTTTTAGATCAATAATAGCAGCAAAATGAGCAATCCATTAGAAGAATCATGTAAACTATGATGTCCACTATCTTCTTTTTATTTTATTTTATAAAAACATCATTAACTTTTATCATCTGAAATACCATTGGTCATGATCATACCAACAATAGTTCTTCTTTGCCCCAGGCCAAAAAGAACATTCATCACGTGCCTTAAAAGACACACAACAATTATATCGCTTTTATCCTATTATCTGTGCCCCCAAGCTACAGATACTCACAACAACTTGATTCTTGATTATTAGAATAATAACAGAGATATAAATGATTAATAGAATAACAGGATACTTTGTCCTTAGTCAAATAATGTCCAAATAATCAACATGATGTGGACTCAAATTTAAGAATGATATTCAAGATCCACAATTCAAAATAACGGTAAAAGTTCAATGGAAAGGTTTAGATAAATAGGAAGGTTCAAATAAAATGATATTATATGAAGCGCAAACTATTAATGAACATATAATTATTTCAGAAATTTTACCAAACAATACTTACCATAGTAAGTTTAAGAGTATGAAAGAAAATGATATATCTTACTGTAATAAGTTTAAATAATAGAAGATGATATTCCTTACCTTAACACATGACCGAATATTGATTGTTCAACCTATATATTAGTAACTACCACATATAATTTCATGGTATATATCAATTCATATGAAATCATCAAAAATGATTTGATAGTAAAAAATTGTATAATGTACAGAATAAAGTATAATAACTTCAAAATAGTTTTTGAAAATAATATTTCAAAAAAAATCTTCAAGAGAAAGTTTTTCAAAATGAATATTCTAAAGGAAGATTTATAAACACCGTGTGATGTGTGTGGTTACTTGACTAACTATTATGAAACGACTTACTTGAACAATACTTGTACTCTTACAGATCTTCACAAATATTCATGATAGCCTAAGCACACTTGGAGAGAACTTACAAAAGTAATATTTAGAGAGTGAAAGAAATAATAAGCAAGAAAGTTTATGAAAATTTCTTAAGTTAAGACCTCTATTTATAGTCAAAAATCTTATCATAATCCAAGATTTTATAATTTAGTCCAAACCGTATATTTTAAGGTACTGCTTAATCTATACCACACATTTCATATTTTAAGATTTCTTTAATCTAAATCATTTATTTAAATATCATCTTTAATTTACATCGTTCATTTCAAAATTTGTAATTATTACATTATATTTAATCTATACCATTTATTTAATAAAATAATTAACTTTATATATATAACAATTAACTTTATATATAAAATAACTAACTTTATATATAAATCAATTAGTTTTATATATAAAACAACTAACTTTATATATAAATCAATTAATTTTATATATAAAACAAATAACTTTATATAATATATCATAATAAAATAACTTACTTTACATAATTTATATAAAGTAAATAACTTTATCAATTCAATTATTCAACAATACTTCACAACTATTCATTATTATGAACAATTGTTGTAAATACAGTGTAGTTAACTTTCTGAGATGGATACTCACAATACTAGTAGAAAAACTAACTAATAATGGAATACAACAATTTAATCAACATCATAATACGGATTACAATAATGCAAAAAAAAAGAGTACATTATTGTGTAATGACAATTATTAATTCAGTAATGTGAATTACTGTGTCTATGTTATTGTGACAATTATCAGTTCAATAATGTGTATTATTGTGCATGTGACAATTATTTGTTTAATAAAGTTAATATTGTATAATTTTATATATAAAACAAATAACTTTATATAATATATCATAATAAAATAACTTACTTTACATAATTTATATAAAGTAAATAACTTTATATAATTTATTATAATAAAATAAATAACTTTATCAATTCAATTATTCAACAATACTTCACAATTATTCATTATTATGAACAATTGTTGTAAATACAGTGTAGTAAACTTTCTGAGATGGATACTCATAATACTAGTAGAAAAACTAACTAACAATGGAATACAACAGTTTAATCAACATCATAATACGGATTACAATAATGCAAACAAAAAAAAACACATTATTGTGTAATGACAATTATTAATTCAGTAATGTGAATTACTGTGTCAATGTTATTGTAACAATTATCAATTTAATAATACGTATTATTGTGCATGTGACAATTATTTGTTCAATAAAGTTAATATTGTACAATAGCCACTTTATCAGTTTAATAATATGAAACATTGTGCAATACCGTGTGCTACTATGCAATACTGTATGTTACTGAGCAATACCGTGTTTTACTATGCAATATCATGTTTTACTGTTCTTTTTCCACCGGGCATTCTAATAGTTAAAAGCGATAGTATCGTTGACTATTTTTATTTAAAAATGTTACTTATGTTATTTTCTATATCTGATAATATTTTGTTGTGGGGTCCACTAATGTTTGGTTATTTCGGCGCCGTCGTTCGAATCAAATATTCTCCGACTGAATAAATATTCCCCAACAAAATGAGTATTCTCCAACAAGATAAAATTTGCACAAAACATTTTTAACTTTAACTTTTGTCAATTTATCTACTTACCATTTCAAAAGAAAGTATATAAAGAAAATTTAAATTTGTATTTCATAAAAGTCGGGATTTTAAAGCATTAATAAACAATGATTAATAAAAAGGCATAATTGAATGGGACCTCTCTCAAGGCAACTACTTTCCTTGGGGTAGAGAGTAAGAAATACCCTCAAAGAGACCTACGTGATTTAATTTCATCCTAAGGAAAAATTAATAAAGAGCAAGCTCCAAGCGTGGAGGATGCAATAGTAATTGATGATCACTAAGGGAAAGAGGGCAAGGTGGTTGATCTTGACCTGTGGAATGATAGGAGGTGTCCTTTTACCAACCAAGAAAAAGCGACTTCCCAATTTGTCCCTTAAGCTTGAGAACCTGGGGGCTTATTGAGGAGGAAAATATCTTAGAGAAAGATACCAAAAGATATCTTGGTAAATAGTAACTAGATATTGAACCATATCCAAAAGAAACCTAAAGGGGCCTAGCCTAAAGAGAGGATGAGACCTATAGGGGAGGGGACACGTAGCCTATAAACATGTAAGGAATTAGAGGAAAAATGTTGGTAGGCAAAGAGGGAGAAAAAGGTAGAACACATAGGGATACTCTAAATTACTATTCATCTATCTTTGAGCTTGATCAATATACTAAACCCAGTGTGAAGAAGGGGAGGAGGGATAAATAGCTGGAGAGGAAGCTTGTGAGAGTGAAGATCCATAAATGGTGAGCTAAGATCAGCATCTCTGAATCCTCTGGCCCTAGTGCTCTTCTCTCGGTAATATGTGTCGTTACTAATTTTATTGTGTTTGGAACTGCATGTTTGATTTAATGATGACATGATCACTTACATTGACGATTATTGATAAAAGTATATTTGCTAAAATAGTTTTTGTAAAGTCCTTTCCTGTTTCGTATTGTACAAGGACTTAGTTTAGTAAAGATCAAATGTTTTAGGTTGATCTTATGAGAAAAATTATTGTATAGAGTTTAGGACAGATCATATTGATGACAACTCTAAATCGTATAACATTAGGAAGATTGCATTGCACGGTCTGATCGTATTGGAAGACATGTTTGTATTGGAAGATAAAATCGTATTGTAAGTCAAGTTTGTATAATAACAGGAGGATCTCATTGTGAAATCAAAATCGTATTACAACTTTAATTCGTATAGCAAGATCTGTTCACAGAGCAATGTGAAATCGTATTATAAAGTTCAGATGGTGTAATGAAGATATGAGCTCAAGATAAATTCCAGAACGTATAACATAAGGAAGATCGTATAGAAACTAGTTCGTATAAGAGCTTCTCTGATCGTATAGCAATGTATCTTCTATACGATTAACTCATTTCGTATAGTAGCCAGAAGCTGTCAGAAGACTGGTAATGAAGATGTCTTTGATTGAAAGGCTCGATGCAACTTTATTTAATCAACATTAAAATTCGCAGTTCAAAGTTGCTTGTGTCTACTGGCTTGTTTGGCTATAAAGCACCAGTAATATAATATCTATCTTTGGTGACCTGAAAAGTCAACACAGCAAAAAACTATTTAGTCCATTCCCAAACTGTCTACATCAAAGATATCAAGAATCGAAGCATTAAATGAGCAACAAATATGTTGCAACGAAAATATTTCTGAAGGACTATAAAAGATCGAGCAGAATTCAAATATAAAAAAAAAAGAACTAATGATAAAGGAAAAAATCTAAAGAAATTATGCGAGACTCAAAAGCCACTATAGGAAAAACAGAACTACTTATATAAGCTGCTAAGTACCTGAGAATAGAATCGTATTGCAAACTTAGCAGCAACACACAAACATCTATGTCTACATCCTGTGTCTTAGTGACAATCTACTGAGTCTTAGTGACTTGAAGATATCTAAGTGATTTGGACTAAGTGTCCTTGTTTTCTAAGACTGAGTGACTCAAAGGAACCTTAGTAGTTCGATTGTAATTGATCTTTGTGATTATATCCTTATTGAATTTTCTACTCATGAAGTAGAAGAGTGGATTAGGAGTTATTCAATCTCCGAACCACTTAAACTTTGTTGTCTCTATTATTATATGCTTTCTGCACTTACGTTCTGTCATATACTGAACTGTGATTATGTGTGACTTCATCTCATAACTATATTTGTTATATCTTATCTAAGGGAGATCTTTAAAATTATATTTCGCTATGCATAATTAATATTGATCAACTTATCATAAATTAACATTAAAGAAACCAAAATTTTGAAAGACATATTCAACCCCCCTTCTAGATCTTGTTTGTGCCTCTGAAAAACTACATATTGTTGTTCTCTGATTCATGTCTTTGGGATAAACCACTTTCTAGTCTAGAAACCAACCAACGGGCCCTCTTGATGGTAAACATTTGAATGCATACAACTTCACGATAAGTATTATATTCCCGATTAGTTCTATTAGATTCTATTTTGCATTTATCTTATACCTTCACGTTGTTCATATATCTTGAGGTTGCATTTGAACTTGGTTACAACCTGCTCCATTAATCATTATGTGTCCCACGTTGTTGACCCTCAATAATCGAGAACCCTATGTGTCATCTTATGTGCACTGAAACCCACAAAAATACCCCCAACATTTGGGTGACTCTGCTGGGGAAGGTGAAGCTTAGGGTGAATGGTATTGACTAAAGCTGCCAGTGTTTAGATGGAACAAATTCATTCTAGAACTCCACCTTCTGTTCAGCCTGGTAATGGGAGAGTATTGGTGCACCTAACCTTGCCTGCTGATTGTCCTAATCAAGTTGTGGTGGAAGTTATGGAGAATAAATATAGCACCCCAAGAATCGTTGCACTGACTACAACCGACCTTGTGCGCTGAACACAACCTTTTTACTTTATAACTATATCATAAAATCATAATACAGTTCATAAATTTATTTATTTAAACTTACATTCATCACTTGTCTTAGAATCGTAATATTTACATTGTATACATTAGAACTCAGATAATAAATATATAAATCATGAGCTAGTCTATAACATTTCAAAATCATATATCTTATGATTTAACTTAACTCAATCCGTGAACATAGTCACTATTCATAATTATCCATACATAACCCTAGTTACTCATATTTGTTTCCATACATGCAAGTTTAATACATATAATACTCGACTTAAAACGATACATTAATCATATCCCATTACAAGTTTCTCTGAATAAAACTTGCATACATAACTATCCTAACGGATTTATAAAATATACATATCATTATTAACGATAGAGTTTAATCTTTAACAAAAATGTTAAACAACTTATACCTTTATAGGTTTACATTCATCTAACTGGCTTGACATATTACAAAAATTAATATAACACTGCCTCATGCGTTTCTATGCATTTATCATTCCTTACCCTTTTGCTTTACCAGAACTCCAGCCTTCTTGTACTTAGCTAAAAATATCAGGTTAAGCAAGAATGAGCACGACGACTCAACAAGTCTAACAAATATTACCTTTCATGCTCGCAATTTATATGCATGTATCATACCTTTTCATGTTGTGCATATTATCTTTGCATCATATCTATCATGCTGTGCATTTCAAAACATAAATCTCACGTACTTCATTTTAAATAGTTAAATTCATATAGTTGCACAAAATGCACATTGCAAACATAATCACGTTGATTTCAGGTAACACAAAAATCTTACACATAGTCTATCAATTAGTTCACATAGAACAATTTATCACATTTTAACAAGTTTTGAAAAACTTGCGTGTTATACATATCCATTCTAAACCTTTACGTTCATCGAACGGTCAACACATTATCCTTCGCGTCGGTTTGTTAATCTGAGCTCTGTCTGCCATCGGACAACCTATATAGTATTATAAGGTTATAACACTTTATATAACTCCTTCGACTTAAACCATAAACATTAGACTGCTAGTCTTTATTCATTACATGTTTGATGTATTATACCTTACATAGGTTAATAACACATCCAAACCCATTATCGACCTTTTATACAAAACATAAACATGTTTTTTCTTAGATTTAGATATATTACATTATATCATTCATTGTCCCATTATACCTTAACACCCACCACTTTAACCATTTTTATCAATTTAAGGTTTACATAACAAATCTTTATGTCATATCAAAACATAGCTTTTCGGTTAACATTAAAAAAAAAATATGGGTACAAGGTACTGCGCCCCAATAAGCTCTGATGTCGCTCCTAACGATATCCTCTCAGTTAATTGTGCCCCGGCGCAGTATTTAGTGTAAAAACCTGTGCCCCAGTGCACTCTGCAGATTTTAGAAAAATTAATTTTTGTAATCACTTTGCAGATTTTTAACTCCTTCATCTTACATCCAATTAAATTCAAATTTGAACCATAACTAGATCTTACTGCATAGTATTTTACAAAAATACAACTTGACTCGTTTAGAATTTTAAAATTATCGAAGCATTAGCCTGTAAAACAATGTTTAAACACATTTTTACCATTTTTTCATCAACTAGTGATTTTTGGCCATTCACTTCTAGAGTTCATTCCAACACTTGATTAAACTTTCATAACACATATTAAACTTGTCTAGCCCTTTAAATATAACTTTGGTTTACAAATGGCAATATTTTTTCGTAAAAATTATTTTAACTTAAAACGATTAATTTCGATCGCCCGAAACATATTTTCATTCTAACTTTCATCCGTTGACTATAAAATCAATGTAGACACATGTAACTTCATAAAATTAAGTGAACAAACCTAGTTTCATCACTAAACTCTCAAAATTGTCAAAAATCACATTTGAATTGAATTTTCATCCACTTAACAAAAAAATTCATAAAACTCATTTTTCAATTCTTAAACTCCACTTTCCATACACTCATTAAAGAGTTTATTTTCAACATTTGTAGGCTTATGCTACACATATATGAATCTTTCAAAATTCATTTACTTTCAAAATATGTTTATATGAACATTTACTACAATAGCTAGTTATAGCTTTCAAAATCATACTTTCTATATATTAAAGTATTTAACATGTTATATTACATGTAAATACGCATCACACCATCATGTTCAACCTTATAACTTAAGGTTTTATCATGAACTTCTAACTCATGACACATAACCTTCCATAACTTCTACTTTTAACTATACATACATGCATACACATACATAAATCAAAATTTTAAGTTAAGAAAACTTTTAAATCTTATTGGATGATCTACTTTCTTACATAGGAAACTTCACTATGATGAGGCATTCAACTTTAATCTTTGTTCTATGACCATCCAACCATCCAAGCTTATCATCCAAAGCTTTTATGGCTTCCTTTCCCTTTCCCTCTCTTAGGGTTCTACTCTTGCACTAACAAATGAAGAGCTCCCTTTCTTATTTGCTAAGTTTTGTTGAGATTAAACTTAAGGTAGGTTAATTAACATAACCACGATTAACTCAACCAATGACATTTTGGTCTTTTCCCATACTTAGTCAAAGACATTTTAGTCATTTTATTTTTTTAGGACACCAAGGTCATTAATTAACTTGTCAAGAGTATTTTGGTCATTTGCCAAAATATCTAGACTTTTCTTTTAAGGAAGGTTTTCATTTAAGGAAACTTTCCTTTTTAGGCAACTTTTTATTTTTGAAAAGTTCTAACTTCATTCCTATTGGTCCATTCCTACTCACATGGATTGTGTTTCTTTCCCCACTTTGATTGATTCATACTCATTGATCTGGATTAAACTTTCTTCAGTTTAATTAACTAGATCAATTAACTATACAATTTTTTTCTAATCATACCTTTTTACCTAATTTCATTTAATTTGCTTAGTTAGTTATATAGCCATAAATCAACTAAATCACTTTCCTTAACTAGAATTACGTTTCTTGTTTCTTACGAACCTTACCGATTACGCATTTTATCATTTCTAATTTCCATCATTTCAATTAATAGAAACGCTAATATTTTTCATAAAAACACTTTCTCGAAAAGCGAACTTTTGATAAAATGAAAAATGCTCACCACGTGAATAGTGATTCCCGCGTCAATCTCTCAAGAAAATAATTTTCTTTTAGATTCATATAACACATATTTTTTGTCATATCATACCCTGATCAAATTCTCAAAATTCATCATCGTTTACCATTTATTCTCATATTACCTATTTTATGACTTTTAGGTCATTAAGTTCATTTGCTTTATACATATATGATAATTTACATCATACAAGTATTCTTAACTCACTCTACTCATATTTGGAAGTATTATCTTCTGTATTTTTACGTTGTATAAATACGCAGCTTAGTTTAATCAACTAATGTAGATTCATTAATCAATTTTAGAAATTTAAATTTCATAATTCTTATCACATAGTTAATTCCTAATATACATATTAGGTTAAATCGTTCTATTATTTATGCACATCCTGCCATACCTTGCCTTGCCATTCTCTTAACGTAGCCTTTTAAGGCCAATTCATCAAGTTGATTATTAATTTTCGTAACTAAAGCTCAATTTACACATTCTCTCATTATCTCAATTTTCTCTAAATCTTAGCTTTCCTTTCATTTCTTAGATCACACATACACACACACACACACACACACACACACACATTTAATTTACCACATTATGACACAACACAGTGTCTTACAATAATTCTTTTCTGACTACCTAATCGTATGTAATACTTCCTATCCTTTACCTTTAATCCGTTTCATTTTCATTCAACCATAGTAAATTATATTTATCATACTTTCATCTATCAAGTTACTAATGTATCTTAAATTAATGACTGATCTACTTAATCTCTATAGAGCCCTTCTTACATTAAGAATCTCGTTGTACAAATTCAGCCAGATAAGTCATTCTTAACACATTGATTAACTAATAAAATAAATTTAATCACTTCTTTACACTTTATGTTCTTCCAACTAGTCTTTAACTTCTAACTTTTATTCAATTAACCAAGATCTTTATTTAGAAATCTTGTCAAAAATCTGGGATGTCGCAATAAAGGATCGAATGTAACCTAGGATGATTACCTAGTACCCTTTAGTAAGCCAAGACCTACCAATCGTCTTCTAACCGAATTAAATGGAGTAGTTAATGTCATATCTCAAGTGTTAGCCCCATTGGTAACCCATATCGAACGATCTTATTCAGATGTGACTAGAGAAATGGGGCCTTCAATGGAAGACTTGAGGTAAGAAATGGATAGGGGAAGAGAAGCATGTGTATCTTCACCTTCAACTAAGTTGTTAATGCCTCATCCTGCACCCAACTTTTATCCTCATTTAGTGTTTCAGGCTAGGGTAGGTCAATCCTCATGTGAGTGACTAAAGCCCAACTATTGTACATCAAATAGACCATATTCCCTTTACGAATCCTACTCATTATAAATTGAAGAGCCTATCTCAGTAAAGGAGTTCTCATCTACCAACTTGGCATGAAAAATCTTCTCATAGAAACCCAGAAAAACGCCCCATAGTAAAAAGATATGCTACTAACCCTAATGCGAGAGTGTCTTTACAAACTAATTTTCATGCTGGGATAGAAAGGGCTAGGTCTGAAGATCCCTTAGACTTCTCAACATCTTCATATAGCAGAGATTACAGGCGAAGAAACGGACCATCCTTATTGGCCCTAGGGAAATGCTCGTGATGGTCGTCACCGTGCTGAGTGAGATCGACCTCCTCACCTTAAAAAGAGGGATGTGAACAAAGAGCCTTACGTGTCATCTTCTGCAAGGGGTTATGATGCAAGACTTCTTGTGAGAGCTGAGGTAATTATGACTACCCCTCTAAATCTCCTTTCGTATATGCCCCAATAACTACCCTAACCCCCAGTACATTTACCCCGCCTTCATTTGCTCCTACAATTATCCGTGAACTAAGGTTATCATTACAACCTCATGTTTAAACATAACTACCCTATGTACCTGTTCTTGTTAATATAGCAACCCCAGTTGTAGCTATTGCCCATGCATAACTAGTGATTACTTTGGCTACTATTGAAGAAATGGTCAAATAGTCCCTTGATTAAAAGAAAGAAGGAAGAGAGCCGGATAGTCGGCCCAAGTACCCTCACTAGTTGGCATGTACTCCTTATCCTGCAAAGTACAAACCTCTCATCTTTAAGAAATATGACGGAGTTGAAGAGAATGCTAGGGAACATGTGGCGCAACATATAAATGCTCTAGCTAATAGGTACCTTTGTATCCGACTATGATCTATGTTTAAGGGAGTTCTCTAAGTCTCTGAGCTCTCATGCTTACACATGGTATCATGCTTGGATGCTTTAGCTTGTTCATAGGGAAGTATAAGATGGAAGGGCATCAAAACATTATGTTGGATTTGGCATAGGTTGTGCAACGCCCTGGAGAAAATCTTATTGATTACATTAAATGCTTATGTAGAGTAGGGAGTGTAACGACCCCGAAATTCGACAAACCTTATTACCTTAAATTTCATGTTTATTATACATTATTTTCCTTACGTCCAAATTTTGGTTCGTTAATAAATCTTTAATTACCTTATTTAATCCATTAATTGACTTTACAATCATCAATTTCCAAATTTTTGGTATAAATTATTCTCAATCATTGTATTAAAATATTTGGACATTTAAAAACTTTGCATCTCGATCCTAGTCCCTGGATCGCAACCTTTACATTTTCTTTCTGTTACAAGTATCATAAAGTTCAACATTCAAAATTTAATATTGTTTATATCCACACAAATATTCTTTGTTTCATAATTCATAATTAGATATATAATACTCTCTATCATAACAACTATCTTGAGTTATCACAGTACATAATTTAATTCTACTCATCCTATCCGGACCAAATTTACATGTATTTACAGCACATCCACATAAACTTCGCCAATTTACCCACATTGAATTATGATATTGAAAATATTACAATTACATTCACAACCTTCTAGGGTAATCCATCTCTAACACAATCTGATATTCCTGAAATTTATTTCTTTACCTACAAAAGTTTATATTATGCAAAAATGAGCGCTACGGCTCAACAAGTTCAACAGTTTACACCTTTCATGCTTCATGTAGCACATAACCTAACATGCTCTGTGTGTGTCATACATCTTGTATTGTGCTTCTACTAAAGCAATATATTTCACGTGCATCATATCTAACTCAGGTTAACGATTACTAAAAGAAGACATTGAACAACTTCACGTATAGTCACATATTTGCACCGAAGGCACATAGCAGTCATATTAACAATGAGTCACATAACATATAATTTTATATACATTCGGACAAAAGTTAATATATACTAACAAATAATAATTAACAACAAGTACTGAAGGACTTACTTCGGTGTCAGAATTAATAAATAATCAATTTATAACTCTTCGCGTACAACCTATAGTAAATCGATTAAATAATAATTGATTAGCACTCTAATATATTAATTTAATTAATATAAAACACATTCAATGCGTACAACTCGGCTCGTCGTATAAAATTTAGCGTATTCAGTTGTCCGGATTTTATTTAACACTTTTCTCAATTTTAAACTTACTAGATTAATATTTAAAATATTTAAATATTAATCCTCAATATTTAATATTTTTATAAAAATATTAAATTTAATGCCCAAATATCATTTCTATATTTTTAGTATGTTTTTATAATTTTTAAACATTTATTTAATTAAAAACCAATTTTTGAGGGCATTTTCGTAATTTTCGCACTTCAGGGACACATTCGGCATTAACAGAAAAGGTCAGGGGCATGGTCGTAATTTGCTGAGGCCAAGGGACATGCTTGGTATTTTCTGAAAAGGTCAGGGACACGTTGGTAATTAACCAGCGTTGCCGTCCGCCGCGCATTGCGCGTAGCCTTCTTCTATCTGCGTCAAACGACATCGTTTAGCCTATTGTTACCGAGTCTTCGCGCATGGCGCAACTTTCCTTCTTTCGCTTCCAAAAAGTTTTGACCTGGCGTACGGAAAAAAATGGCCGTCGCACAATGCTTGGGCGACCCTGAATTTTCTTCTTCCTTTTCCGGCAAATAGTAGCCAACCAAGAACATTTTACACCATATTTTTGTTCATAATTTTCACAACATAATTGTTCTAAAAATCATATAATTCACAAATATACATCCAAAAATTATTTAGAATAATTATTCTAATTATTTAAAAATTTTCCATAAAATTATTTTATCATAAAAAATACTAAATAAAATCACATAATATGATTTATACCTTCCAAAGCTTAAAATTTTTCCCCATGAAGCTTGTTGTTCACTTTGATGGCCCCAAAATGTTGTTTCCGTGGTGGTGATAGAGTTTTACGGTGGAGGTGGTAGTTTCAGATAGTGATGGAAATAGAGAGGGAGAGTTTGTTGCTTTTTGTTGTATTATTTTTTTTTCTTTCTTTTTACTTGCTTTATTCATTTTTTCTTCTTTTAAATAACCAAAATGGTCTTAACCACTTTTAAAGGATGAACAATTCCACCGACTTCCTCCAACCGACTTTGGCTTTTCGTAATAATTCAACATACACAAATACAAATTTAATACATTACGTAGTTATTTCGTATAATAAATATTTTACATAATATATATAAAATATTTATTTTAATTCACTAAAAATCATAAATTGATTTATAAATAATATTTATACCTTTTCAGGTATTTTACTTGACAAATTTTGTACACGCATAATGACATGCATGTAATTATATGAGGTAATTTATACCTCCAAAATTCATAAAATAATACATACAACATATAAAAATTATTTTTCATATGTTTTCACTTCGTTACTTGGACAACATGTTACATCAACATGTTTACGTTTCTAAAATATTATCTCCAATAAAAATCATAACAATTCCATTATACAATAAACATAATTCTAATAAATTAAAACATTTCTTCTCCTCATTTATTTTCCTATTTCTTTACTATTTGACATACTTTAAATATACACCATATAATAAAATAATGCACCATTGGTACAATTATATTTCCTATCTTCATTAATGTACTCTTCTTATATAAATTATATAATTATTTTTATATAATTTATATAATTATTATTTCCTTACTATTTACTTTAACTTTCTTATATAAATTATATAATTTATTATTATATAATTTATATAATTACATTCTCCTTTTTAAATAAATTCCAAAATTTCTCCATAATTATCAATTAATTATATAATAAATAATTATACCTTTATTAACTCTTTCATTATTTTCTATTTTCTTCCATCCTCAATTAATTGAATTCCCTTATATAAATTATATATTTATTCTTATATAATTTATATAATTATTATTTCATTAACATTTTACTTAAATTTCCTTATATAAATTACATAATTTATTATTATATAATTTATATCATTAATTTCTCCTCTTAAAATTTCTAAACTTTCATCATAATTATTGATTAATTGAATAATCACTAATTTCAATTTTACTAATTCCCCCCTTTAGCTTTTCATTAAAAATGTGAATTAATTTAATTATTAATCTCTTTACCTCCATAATCAATAAACTTTATAAATATAACAATTTATGCATTTTCACAACTATTTTTAAATATTAATAATTTAAATATATAATTACATGAAATTTCTCTTATTCTTCATAAATTGTTTTTAAACAATTTATTTACCCTTCAATCATATTAATTCAACACAATTTATCACCATCTCTGTACAGATTTAATTTACCAATTAAATCCCATCACACACTTTAAATCACATAAAATATATCAATCACAAATAATTTAAACAACCTTGATATTTTTTGTTAATTAAATTCTTATTTAATATTATTAAAGAAATCCCGAAAATTCGGGTCTTCATAGGGAGTTTATGTTTTGAAAATGTACATGTTCATTGCCTTTCGCTTAAAGAATATGTCATTGAAGTATAAGATGGTTGGCTTAGAAAATTTGGATATCACTACCTATGAAGAATTGATGAGAAAAGATAGAAATACCAGGGATACTGTGAAAGTGACTTAGGCTAAAGAGGCTGAAGCATTGAGGCCCAGAGGAAGAATGATACCTATAGTAGCAAAAAGCCGTGTGGGAATAATAGGATAGGAAAAAGAAGGGGAAAAAGGCCTGATGACATACCTGAGTACCCTTGTGACATGATCAACGTTAATTAAATGGTGGATGAGTGGATCACAAATAGGACTCTATCCCTACCAGCAATGGAAATGTTGCCTAACCTAAAGCAGGTTAACAACCCCAATTATTACAAGTACCATCATCATAATTGGCACCCCTTATGCGATAGTTAGTCGATTAAGAGGTTCTTTGCAAGAAAATTAGCTATGGGAGATATCAATATTACCCCTCCCACTAATGTTCAGAACGTGCCCCTCCTTGAGCAGAGGAATCAAGGTCAAGCATTGATAATTTCTTTGTAGAAGGAAGGTAGTAGAGAAAATGTAGTTGTCCCTGTGGATGTCCCAAGCCTACAGTAAGGCATGTGGTTATTCCTAAAAGGGCTTCGAGTACTCTTGTTTCCAAGACTTATGTTGATGGCATTACCTCCACTACAACATGGTTATTCACCTATCACGAGTTGGTGGAAATGACAAAAATGAGGGATAAGATCAAGAAGTTCATGTTGAGATAGGATTTTCTCATGAAGCTAAGAAGATACTGGCTGAATCTTTTCTGACGGTGTATGCAACCTTGGGGGCTAAGTGTCACATGGGGAAAATCTCTTTCCAATTTAGGAACACTGTTTTTAATAATAAGGATTTTCCATCCTCGAAGATAAACAACCAACCTTTATACCTAGAAGCTTTGGTCAATGAGACAAAATTCAAGGGTGACCTCATTTATGGTGGGTCTTTTGTCAATATTATACAACTCACTACTTTGAAAAGGGCAGGGATACCCAAGAAGAAGATAGTGAAGGAACCTATAGAAGTTACTAAGATTGGAGATGGTAGACATACCACTTTGGGTCATGTGAGAATTATGTTACAGATGGGCCCATTGAAGGCCAATGTCAAATTCTATATTATCAACACTTATCGTTCTTATCACCTATTGCTAAGAAGACCATGTATCCCCGTCTTTAAGGAAATTCCATTTACTTACCATCAGTGCCTTAAAGGCAAGTATCTAGGAAAAGATGTTACCTTAAAAGCAAGTGTGAGACCTTTTGTAGAAGCAATGTATTTTGATGAAGTTGATGATGTAATGATTAAGAAAATCATGTAACTTGGTAATAAGATTATGAATTAGGTGTAAATGAAATGATGTTTATTTGGAAATTATTGTTGTGTATGTATATGATTGAGATTATGTGTGTATACATACATACATACATACTATATATATATATATATACATACATACTATATATATATATATATATATATATATATATATATATATATATAAGTAATGAGGAAAGAAGTTTATAAGTAAACAAGCTAATGAATTAATTAGTTAACCTAACTATGGAACAAAAATGAAAGCCAAGATGCATTAATTAATTATAAGTGTTATTAATTAAATTAATTACAAGTGTCATTAATGAATACTCAAGTTGCCAATTAACAAAGTGTGTAAGCCTTGCTTGGAAAATTATAAGCAAAACCAATTAATCTATTAAGCCCAACTTGTAATAATACTTGCAAGTATTGGGTAGAGATATTGGAGAGCCAAATGTATTAATCAATTAAGCTAAGTGGCAAGCCCAATGGAAATCATATAAGAAGCCCAAACTAATGTTAAAACAACCAAGCTTTGGGAAGCTTTGTAGCAAGAATTAAAAGCTCAATGCAAGCCCAAGTCTTGTATACACTTTAAGCCCAAACACTTGACCCAAGTGCTAGAAGGATGTAATGCAAGCCATGTTGCATTAATGGCCCAATTTGGCAGCCCCAAGGGGGTGTTATGAGAAATGACTTTTTGAGCATTCGACAACCCCAAGAGAGCCACAGCTGGTGCAGGTTTCGACATCCCTTAGGGCAGCTGGTGGTTGAGTTTGGCAGCCCCAATGGGGGGAGTAAGAAGTGACCTCTTATATACTAGTAGGGGCTATGTTAGGGGTTTAATAGGGACTAGGATGTGATATTGTAAGAGAGATATATATGCACTTATATATATATAGCTAGAGAGAAAGAGAGAGCCCTCTATAAATACTCAACTTAAGCATTACTTGCAATACTTAATTTTTTCTAAAAGTGTAGGCTAAAGAGCTATTATAGAAGAGCTAAGAAAGAAATCTCTGTGGAGGGAGAGTAAGAAAAAGAAGAAGTCTAGTAAGCTTAAGCAAGGAAGATCACCAAGCCTAAAGGTTTAAAAGTTTTCTTAACTCAAGTTATTATTAATCTTAGTTTCATTGATATAAATGTATGTTTGGTTGTGGGAGTAGGTGTATGACGAGGATCATGGTGGATCCGAAGTTATAAGGGTGGCTTAGATGGTGTTTATATGGCTTATAATGATCTTTAGATGAAAACATGAAAACGGGAAACCTAGAAAATGATTGGACACCGGGGCGCCATGCTATTTAGAGGTCCATACCAAGGCGCCAGAAAATGGCCGCCAGGGCATGGCACATAGAATGGTATGGGGAAGGTTAGACGTCGGGGCGCCAGACTTTTGGCCACTGGGGCTTCGGCTTAGCAAAGAGTTGAGAATCAGGTAAATGATTTTGGTTGACGCTTAAGCATTTTTAGATGGTTATATTGTGCATAATATATAGTACGATAGGCTGATCCCTTAAAATACACATCTTGAATATTATCAGTCTTTGTGTTTGTTAATGTTCTTAACGAGTTTATGGTCTTATGACCTTTTGGATATTATCAGTCTTTGTGATTGTTAATATTTTTAACGAGTTCATGGTCTTATGACATTTCAGCAAGAAAGTTAATGATTCTAAATCAAAGAAAATTGTTATCTCTAGTTATTCAAACCACTTCTCAATTATTGTTTAATTGTGGAAGATTATGCGAAAATGATTATTCTCTTCATGAGAGATTATGCCTTAAATCTGTTTTATATGTTCGGTGTAAAGTAATTGCTCACTCTTACTTAAAAATAATATTTTAACTAAACTAGAAAGGTCGGATGATCTGATAAGGATAAGGGAAAGGGAAAGGCAAAAGATTAAAAGTTGTTAAGCTTATGTGTTACCGTTTGTTTGTTAATAACGATGTAATATGACTTGACATTGTTATATTTTGTAATTCGTAAAGGTTTAAGTAACTTACGACTAGTGTAACCCTTCATTTTGTAAGAATATTGTATTTAAGTTATGTTTTTAAGAAATGTATAGATATGGATGGGTAGTAGTGTAGTATCGTGAGCACCATACCCAAGGTTAAAGGTAATCTTGATTTGGGGGCATCATATATAAGGATCTTTTCTTTACCATGATACTGAAAGTAGTATGCCCTTAAACCAATCACATTTGATGTGATAGGCATATATTTTGTAATCTTATTCGATTTATTAATAATAGTATCAAGTCATTTCTTTATTCATGATTAATTGACTGAGTTAATTATATGAATATTTGAACAATGCTTTTAGAAACATTATGTGGATCATGTTAATGAGATTTAAATTCTTGATAGCTCAAAAACTGAAATGTTCCTAATCGTGGGATCACTAAAAGGGGATTAGTGAATTTGGATCGATTAGTACATACTATGTTTGCTCTTATGAAGATGATGATTGATATCATAATCATTTGTGTAAAGACACTAAAGCAAGTATGTAGGTGCTTATTAGAGAATAAGTTCATTGAACGTGATTCGCACAATGAACACCTAATGGAGTTTTACTTACATGTCAATAGGAGTTCCTTTTGTGATAGTAATACAAGTGATCCTTGGACTTGAGATCATCATAGTACCTTGTGATGATGAGTTATACTTTGGCATATTCCTTAAGACCTTTAGGGTATATCAAAGGGTATGATCGGGTATCAGAAGTTGTACATGGAGGTAGGTGAATGGTCAATAAATGATCTACCACTTCCAGTAAAGGAAGAGAATGTCCTATGTAATTTGATAAATGACAACTAAGAAATCTTTGGCCAAGGTGGAATGAAAATTAGAAAAGAGTTTCTAATTTACATTAGAGTTGTACATTCGAGAATTGAAATGCATATGATTAAATAAAATCAGACTTGACAGAAACTTCATGTCTTATATTTGATTGGGACATTGTGTGGTAGAAGGATTGAGTTGTACCATAACTATTGACGGAATAGGTTCTTTTGTGATTAAATGTTGAAATATATATTATCTGAAAAGTCATTAATCGCTAAGGGTGCTTACCCTTATTGTGGAATAAATATTATTTATTAAATAAATTCAATAGTTTAATTCATTCATATAAATAAGATTATAATAGCTCTAATTAATTCATTATATAACCGGTTTAATATAGAGAACCTAAAGGGTCACATTGCAAAAGAGTAATATTTATTTTAGAAGTAGATGACATAATCGTAATAATAAATTAAGAATATTTAATTTATACTATGGTGATAGAATAAATTAAATAGCTTAATATTTGCAAGTTAGTATTTTAAAAATACTAATTATAAATTAATAAGATTATTATTATTATTATTATTATTATTATTGGTACTACTGTTATTATTATTATTATTATTTAGTTCCTAAATGATTTAGGAATTAGTTAATAAATAGTAGTATTATTATTAAGTTCCTAAGTGGTTTAGGAATTGTAATTATAATAATTAATTAAGTTACTAAATACTTTAGTGATTAATTAATAAGAAGTACTTTCATTATTAAATAATTAAGTACCTAAATGGTTTAGAAATTGTAATTAATTTAGTTCATAATTAGATTGTGAATTAAATTATAACCCTAATCCTAAATAGTTTAGGACTGTTGTCTGTAGCTATAAATAAGATGAGTCTTATTATGGATTAAGGTTACAAACTCTTTCACAAGAATTGAGAGAATTACATAATTCTCTACATATAACGAGTTAGAGAGAGAATTAGGGCTAGTCACCAATTAGGAAAACCAAAATCTACTTCTTTAATTCATAGATCTCTTGGTAGATCACTTCTAGAGGCTTCACACTTGGAGAACTAACATTAATTCGTGAAATCTAGTTGGTGAATTTGAATAAAAACGCGAAGTATTAAAAGGAGTTGAACTTGTGTTGGTTGAAATCGGAACTGTTTATTTATATTTTATGTATTAGTTAAATTCTGATCTCGAATTCATTTGAATAAATAACGTGCAAGCATACACGGTCAACAAGTAATAAAGTGAAAGTAAAAGTCGATCCCACGAGGAATTAGTTCTAACGAGTTTCAAATACCAAGTGCATCAAGTCGATCTTAATTCAAACATTTGATTGAATGGAAGAAATGGAAATGTAAATAACGCAAATTAACAATTCAACTAATAAAGCAATAAAGATAGATGAACCTATGATTATATTTTCTCCCAATACTTCATTTAAATCTCTTAACTGTCCATATTTGTTCTTACAGTCACGATGACTTGTTAACCGAGAATACAATAGTATTTACACGCCTCTTTTGAAGGACATATAAATATACCAAATTCAAACCTATCACATTCGACATAATTCAGACAAGGACACCCAAGCTAAGCATTTCACTATATGTCTTTGAAAAATAGCAAAGCAAGGATTTGAAGCACAAATTCTCACATTGGTTATATGTGGCATAGGTATATGTCTATCCTACATATATATTATGAATTCATTCCTAAGAACAAATAGCATAACACATGTTATCATAGTCGGGTCCAAACCTATAATCCATTTCTCAATTTCATACAAGTTACCAAACTAATCACCTGGCCAAACAAATAAACAAGAAGAACTAACTATGATAATCCAATTCATATGGTGTCATCCAAGAGATAACAAACCATAACCAATGAAGCACAAAACTATGCAAATTACAAAACAAACTTCATTGGGACAATTTATCGAATACTTGGTGTGCAAAGTCAAATCCTTCTCTCAAAGAACTCATAAATACAATAACAACCAAATAAGAGAGAGAGATTCAATTAAACTACGTACTAGACACCCAACACAATCATAAATTCCATGTTCAACCCATAACAATTGAGTAAAATCACATCCAACAAGCATACAACATATACATAGTTAAATGAGATCAAAACACAAGTCACCATAGCTAAAACATGTTATAGATTCAATACCCAACATAGATACAAGATCAATGGATAGATATTAATCCATTTTTGGATTTTTAATCCAACTTGTTCCAAAAATAAACCAACATCAATGGAATACATAAATAAAGGAAGAGAAAAGAAAACCCATAACTCCCCTCAATCCATAACTTTCAACTGATGTTGAATCCCATTCCTAGCAACTATGGAAGGTGCCTTTCATCTTCTCTTGGCCTCCAAAATCGCCTCTAGAAACCTCCCAAAGAAGAAGAAATCAAATTAGATTGTTTAGGGCTGTAGTTTTTCTCTTAAAAATTGATTTATGCGTGTAGGAACAGTGAATCGTCGCGGCAGTCAAAGGCAGCCCTGCGATGGTCAAACATTCTACTCAATTCAGGTTTTGTACTACCACTGCGGTGGTGGAAACCACCGCTGTGGCGCTCATACAATCTGCCCAAATATGTTCCCTTTTTGGACTGTTGCATCCTCCTTCAGTGTTTTGGGTATAACTCTCTCATCCGACCTCCGATTGAGATGATTTAAAATGTTTTGGAAAGTTGAGAAGTATATATACAACTTTTATGTTGGATGAATTGAGAGATACTGTCTAGATCAAGGTACAAATTGAGCTGTAAGTGGCTGCTATGTAAACGACAAGCCAGAAATCCAAATCTGGCAACTCTAAGCTTTGATCTACCAAGCCCTTATTCCAAAATCCTACAAACAAAGTAAAAATATATAAAAGTAATATAAAATCTAAACAAGATTAAAACAAAAACAAAAACTGACATAAAATGTTAAAGAATTGACGAATTATCAAGTCTAAAAGTATCCAACAAATAGGTATAAAAACCAATCATTAACTTGTTCCCATGGAAGCTTGTTTCTACAAAGGTATAAATCTTTTATCCTTCCTTAATTAATAATTTTCGCATAAGAAAGATGCTAGTTATTGGTTTGTAAAAAAATTTAAAATTTGATTTTGTTTGCTTCTGTTACGCTATTATAATTAGATTGTATGTATGTCATGTTTTTATAAACCAACAATGGCATCAAGAGCCAAACTTATGTGAATTATTAATTGTTTTCATTCCATATATGTATGAGTATGTGTTTAGAACAATTTAATTTGGCAGACATCTTGTATAAAATCTTGGGTTTTCAAAACAAGTAGAAAAAATATGTTTTTGGAATAAAAACATCAAAATTCAAAAAACTAAAAAAACGCAGAAACAGTTCTGTCGGTGTGACGCTCCTCGCGTCGTAATAGTGAAGGAATTGGCACACCACCGGCGCGCTCGGACCAGTACAAATACGGCACACCCCGCGCCGGTCCACCAGAAATTTTTTTTTTTTTTTGATTTTTTGTGCATTTTTTCAAAAATTAAAATAAATGGTTATTTTACATGATTTTATAATTAAAATAAAAGATTTATTTTAAACATGAAATTTAATTTCATGCAACTTTAAGTTGCCCATTAAATGATACTAATATATATATGGAATGATTCATTTAATTCATGAGATGAATATTATTTATTGATATATATGATAATAAATGAGATTGATTATGGGTTATTGACCAATATGGTTGTATTTATTTTATGTGGATGCATTGAATACATGAGTTTTAATAAATGGGGTCTACATACCCCGTCTATCTCTAATTTTCTATTGTAAATTATATCTCTCTCTTATGTGTTTCCCCTTGACTGTTGATCAAGGTTTCTATTTAATGTAAATAGTTTGTAATATGATTAGTTATATTTATTTGAAGAATTGGAGCCGAAGACAAGGAACATTTGAAGACTCGTTTGTAATGAAGCCTTGGTTAAATCTAATAGTTATATTTATATATTTATTCTTACACCCTAGGTTTGACCTTTTGATTTATTTGGTGGCTCGAATAAACCAAACTAGAATAAAAGTACATAATCAACCCAAATAGAATATAGTATTCTATATGTGCATGCTTATCAAACATGCTTCACAAGTTAATTAATATAATGCGTATTTTATATATATATGTGCATGCGCGCTAAACAAGATGGGACAATTAATATTAACAAATTCCTCATTATGTAGAATAAATATTATTTATAAAATAAATTAAAAGGTTTAATTCATGAATTAAAGGAGTTTAATTCAATTAAATAAAATTAGAATGGTTCTAATTTATTTATTCTGCAACTTATAATATTAAGTTGTAATGTTCAAAGATATTTGAAATATCGAACATCGCCTTCTAGCATGATAAAATTATAGAGCATCAAATAGTCAATATATATTTGTTATGCATATACAAGACTTATATCGATTATTTGAAATGTTATTTTATCACATTGGATGCTTATAAGGGAATTGAACATTACTGTTTTGTTGTGCACACACAAGGACAGTCTTTTTCTCTTTACTTATATGGAAGTGCTAGGTTGGACTTAACTGGGATAATTTTGATTTGGATATACACATACATGATTATAATAATCTAATAGGCAAAATACAAGGAGTTACAAGTTGATGTAATTGACAAGAGTTGTCCACCTATTTATTTATATATAGTTTGTTGTGCAAACATAAGGCTATATATATTTGAAATATGATCCTTATTCTCTATAGTGAATCTTTAACTAGATTCGTCGAACTATATAAAGAAGGTAATATAGTTTGATGAAAATAATGGGATACACCATTTTAAATAAATACCTAATTAACTTGGTGATTAATAAAAAGAATGCATATTAATATTGTTATTAATCAATTTAAAGAATATTGCTATGTTTAATTCACTAACACTACATAGCATATTGGATGCTAACAAATTAATCGAACCAAATTGTTCTAATTGATTAAAGAAATTCGAGAATGGTTCTTCAAGCTGAAAAGCTAGCAAATGTCTTTAATTTGTCTATCCCTACAAACGTTGCAGATAATGCCTTTGAGAAAAATATTATTACTTTTAGAAGTGACAAGATGATGCAACTATGGCTCAACGCATTATGCTCACATCCACGAGTATCGAGTTACACGTCAACACGAGAAAATTGATGTACCTACTCTATTACTGCACCTTCATGAGTTGTATGGTAAGCAAAGTAGGTCAACTAGATATAAGATATCTAAGGAGCTCTTCTGATCTATAATAACTGATGTTACTGCAGTATAGACACATGCCCTAAGGATGATTAATTGGATTGATCAATTAGTATAATTAGGTTTTATCAAGGATGGAGAGTTTAGTTAAGATTTGATTTTTCAGTCACTCACTGATACCTATTCACAATTTTTTGTAAACTTCAACATTAATAAGCTAGACGTTAGTTTAACTGATTTGCTTAACATGTTGAAGACTATTGAGAGTCACTTTTCTTCATAGAAAAACCAAGTCTTACTGATAGATGAATCTTCTAAGCGAAGGAAAATGGCCAAAGGTGTTTCTGATGAGTTAAAAATGATAGAAGGTAAATGAAAGACACTAATTAAATGACATAAATAAAAGTAATCCCGAAGGCAAATGAGTTTGATTTCATTGTAATAAACTGAGACACTAAAAGAAAAACTACAAGAGAGTTACAGTACCTAAGCAAAAGAAGCTTGGAGAAGCTTCTAGTGCAGATATATATTTGTTTATAATGAAATAAAACTTTTTATAAGTCAAGTTCTACTTGGGTATTAGATACCAATTTGTGGTCTCACATATGCAAGCCATTGCAGAAACTAGGCAGAAGTAGAAGGCTGAACTAAAGATTAGTAATCATGTGCGTGTGGATGGAGCAAAAAGTTGCTGCATTAACCATAAGAACTTACAGTTTAACATTGCCTATAGACAAGTCTATTAAGTTAGTAAGTTATTACTATGTTGATTACTTAATGGACATTGCATACTTGACTTACATGACTTTTTTTTTTTTAAACTGAACAATCTAAAGGCAAAGAGATGATATGAATCATACCTTCATGCAACACTATTAACTAGGTCATGTTATTAAAACAAGACTAAACAAGTTGCATAAAGATGGGTTCTTTTACAACCTTTTGATTTTTTGAATCAAATACAACATGTGAATCTTGTATCATAGGTAATATAAATAAATCTCTATTTAGTGAACATGAAGAGAGAGTTGCAGAGTTGTTAGAGTTAGTCACATAGTTGTGTGTGCATAGTTGTGTGTGGGACCTATGACAACAAATGTAAGAGGAAGGTGTTCATTCATTACTTTCACTAACGATTCTAGATTTTAATATATGTATTTAATGAAATATAAATTCAAATCGTTTGAAACGTTCAAAGAATTCAAAAGTGAAGTACAGAAATAAACAACCAAAGTTTAGTAGTAAGTTTCTAGATCATCTCAAAGATTTTTTGATTAGATCGATAAGGGAATACTTTAGCAGTAAGTTTCTAGATTATCTCAAAGATATTTGTATTATCTCACAATAGACATGGTGATGATCCACGATAAGTTATATTGTCCTTCCAGTATCCTTATAGGGTTATACCATAGAAACGGCCACATATCTACTAAACAAGATTCCTTCAAATTATGTTCTTAAGACTCTATATGAGTTATGTATAGGGAGGAACTAAGTCATAAGTACGTTAAGATTTGGATTGTCCAGCTAATGTCAAAAGGTTTGATAGTGATAAGCTTGGGACAAGATCTAACAAGTGTAAACTTGTGAGATATCCTAAATGAAATTTAGGGTATTACTTTTATAATTCGACTAATTAAAAGGTGTTTGTCGAAACACGCTACCTTCTAGAAAAAATAAGTTTATACTTGAAGGGTTTAGTAGGAGTAAGATAGATCTTGAAGAAGTTCATGAACCACAAAACACTACAGATCAAGTCAAGGAATCTGTACAAATAGATAAATTTGTTGTACCATAACCAAGTCATAAATCTGGTTTAGTACCGAAGATACCTGAGAGGCATGGATTCATCATAGATGATGATGATGATGAGGTACGCATCATGGTGGATGATGATTCAGTTATATATGATGATGCATGATAATAGCGAGACTCAAGATAAATGGTTGAGGACCATAAAATCCAAAATGAGTCTTTAGAGAAAGACTAAAACACATGGCAAGGTGGAGACCTATAAGACCTAACTAGTGATAAAAAGGTTTCGAACAAGGTCAAGAAATTGACTACGATAAAAAAAAATTACTAGTAAAATTGCTTATATCCATTCGGATTTTACTTGCAGTTGTAACTAATACAAAAAGGATGTATGTATGATACAACCAAGGAATTTGTCTCCATAAAGATAGAGTAAATCAAGTATGTAAACTGCAATGATCCAATTATAAATTGAAGCTAGTTTCTCAAAGTTAGAACATCCGTTTGGATGAGACAATCAAAGGAGTTTGATTTTATCAAAAACGAGGATGAACCAAGTGTATACAAAAGGTTAGTGGGAGCACTGTGACATTCCTAGTACTATATATTGATATACCACTGGTAAGAAATGACATACCAATGCTACAAGCAGTAAAATTGTAGTTGTCTAAACACTTCTCCATCAAGGACTTAGGAGAAGCATCTTAACATTCCGTTGAGAATAAAAGTCTATAAAGATAGATTGTAAAGGATGCTCGACTTAACCTAAGGAACATACATTGATTTGATACCAAAGAATTTTATTTGGACATTTAATAATGTACCAAACATCTCAAAAATGAAATCTACATTTGATAATATAAAACTACATTCAAATATTATTAACCACTTAATAATATTTTAATCACTTATTAATATTATTAACCATTTAATAATATTTTTAATCTCTTACTAATATTATTAATTATTTAATAATGTTTTAATCATTTATTAATATTATTAACTATTTAATAATATTTTAATCTCTTACTAGTATTATTAATCATATAATAATATTTTAATTATTTATTAATATTATTAACCATTTAATAATATTTTAATCTCTTACTATTATTATTAATCACTTAATAATCACTTATTAATATTATTAAATATAATTAATTTACTCCTTTTGTAATATTTAATATTTAAACAATTAAATATAAATTGTTTAATCATTTCCTTATTCCTTTAATTTATTTAATATTAATTAAATAAATAATTAATCTAATTAACCTTACTTTTCTATTTATCTTTGCATAAACAATTATTTACATAACCTTATTTCTCTTTAATTATTGTTTAATATCATTTAAATAATAATCAATTAATTAATTATCCTCAAATCCTTTAATGAATATTTAAATAATGCTCTCTTAATTAATTAACCCCATTTAATAGTCATTAAATAACAAATTGTCATTTTATTCACTTCATCTCCTTTTAATTATTATTTAATATCCTTTAAATAATAATTAATTAACTAATTATCCTTATTTGTGAAAATAATAAATAATTACCTTATTAACTTCATCTTTCTTTAATTACTATTTAATATCCTTTAAATAATAATTAATTATCTAATCATCCTTATTTATTATTTAATATTAATTAAATAATAAATAATTATTTATTAACTTTATATCCTCCTTTATTTATTATCTAATAATAAATAATTAGCTATTATATTTATTTACTTTAATTATTATTCACTATCAATTAAATAATAATTAATTATAATAATGACTTTTATTTACTTTATTAATTATATAAATAATAAATAATTGTTAAACTTAGGTCCCAAATTAATTATATTAATTTTTAAATATCTTTATCCAATTTGGACTTAAATGACCCGAACCGACCCGGAACGAAAAATGCACTGCCCATGAACAGTGACTAGGGGCCCGGCCCTAGTGTTGCAGAAACCTTTTCTAGGTTTTGTTTGTTCGATCCTCTTTCACTAAAACTGTCATAACTTCTTCATTTTAAAATATTTTGTGGTGATTCTTGAGTCCATTCTCATCAGAATTTTCCCCTCTAAAACTTCTCGTTATATCACAAATTCAAATTCCAACCAAAACTGGACTCAAAATGGATCACAAGGACAAAGTGAAAACTAACTTCACAAATCCTTAGTTCATTTTGTTAAAACTTGAATAAAATAACATCTACACATCCATATGACACCAACTCGGTGCTATTATCTTCCTAACTTCTTGTTTTATAATATTTCATGGTTCGATCATATTTTTGAAAATGTTTTGACAAGAAATTTAAGATCGAACCATCTAAGGTTTTACCGGTAAATCACTATATGGGTTTTTCTTTCCTTTAATTGCATAATACACATACCAATACTTGTATTAACTATATAAAACTATGAATATACATATATATCATAGTTTTAGACCTCTAGAGCATCAAAATAACTTTTGATCGGTTAAAAATATATTTTAACCGTTTAAAACATATATAAACTATAAAAATGAACTAAAGAAGGTTTAAAACACTTTTGAACCTCTTTTACATAGATGTGTTTCCTCCTCTTGATATGAACTTGGCTTGTGACTCCTCATTGACTATCCTCTAGCATTCTCCTTGGTGGATCTTCAACTCACAAGAGTTTGCTTGATTTTCTCTCAAAGAAGCTCTCTTTTCTCTCTAGCATTCCTAGTAAAATGACTAACAAACATAACAAGAGTGTGGAGGATGCTATTTATAGAACCTCCTTAATCACCATCAACAGTCACTAATCAACTAGTGTTTGTCAAATTAGGAGTTAATTATGTTTACTATTGAATTGATAGACTACTTGAAATGACCTCCATCAAGCTCGCTTACAAGTTATTGGTTGAGTAACTTATAAGCTACACAAAAGCAACAAGCCAACATGTGCCCCCCCCCCCCCCCCCCCCTTCCTAGTGTTCACTGGCCATATTTCCTTAAATGAGCCAATTTTCATTTAATTTTTCTTCCTTTATATATATATATATATATATATATATATGTTGACCAATCTTTGACTTCTATTTAGGCTCCACCTCGGACTTAGGAATTAAATATTTTGGGTTCATCCATTTAATTAATTTGGGCTCCATTTAATTATCACATTGAGTTAATATTAAATACCCTATGTTACAATCAATTAAAACAAGCATTGATCTAGTTTAATTATTCCATGCATCAAGGTTAAATTAATTATATGAACTACTAAGTTAATTTATGTAACTTAGTTTAATATCTTAATTGTGTTGGTTTGCAAAAAAATGACATACATATAATCAAATTATATAAGCGCAACGGAAGCAAGAAAAATCAGATTTTAAAATTTTTGTACAAACCAATAATCCAGATCTTTTTTATGCGACTACTATTAATTAAAGAATGATAAAATACTTTTGTAGAACCAAGCTTCCATGGATACAAGTTCATACCCCTTTAATGCTTCACATTCTTCTTCAAATTCACCGATTAGATTCCACGGATCAATGTTAGCTCCCCAAGTGTGAAGCCTCTTGAGGCGATCCACTAAGAGATCTATAAATTAAAGAAATGGATTATGGTTTCTTCAAACCATGGGTGGTTAGCCGTAATTCTCTCTCTCTCTCTCTCTAACTCCTTAGATGTAGAGAATTATGGAGTACTCTCTCTATTCTAGTGAAAGAGTGTGTAACCTTGATTTATGATAAGACTCCTCTTATTTATAAATCTACTCAACCCTCATAAACTATTTAGGATTAGGGTTTTAATTTAATTCCCAATTTAATTAAGAACTAAATTTTTTAATTATAATTCACAAACCATTTAGGAACTTAATTATTTAATAATGAGAGTACTTCTTATTAATTAATTACTAAACCATTTAGTAACTTAATTAATTATTATAATTATAATTCATAAACTATGTAGGAACTTAATTATTTAATAATAATATTACTACTTATTAATTAATTCCTAGATCATTTAGGAACTAAATAATAATACTAGTAATAATAATAATAATAATAATAATAATAATAATAATAATAATAATAATAATAATAATAATAATAATAATAATAATAATAATAATAATAATAATAATAATAATAAGACTCCTCTTATTAATTTATAATTAGTATTTCTAAAATACTAAACTATAAATATTAAGCTATTTAATTTATTCTATCACCATAGTATAAATTAAATATACTTAATTTATTATTATTATTATGCCATCCACTTCTAAAATAAATATTACTCTTTTGCGGTGTGACCCTTTAGGTTCTCCATATTAAACCGGTTGTATAATAAATAAATCAGAACAATTCTAATTCATTTATTATGAATTAACTCTTTAATTCAGAATAAATAATTATTTCACAATAAGGGTAAGCCCCCTTAGCGATTAGTCGACATTCCAGATAATATAGATTTCAACATTTGATCGTAAAAGAACCTTTCAACAATTAGTTACTGTACAATTCAATCATTCTACCATATAATGTCCCAATCAAATATAAGACACGGAATTTCTGTCAAGTCTTATTTATTTGATTATATGCATTTCAATTCACAAATACACAACTCTAGTTAATGTAAATTAGAAACTCCTTTTTAATTACATTCAACCCTGGCCAGGGATTTCTGAGTTGTCACTTATTGAATCGCATACGACATTCTCTCCCTTTACTGGAAGTGGTAGATCCTTTGTTGATCATTCACCTATCTCCATGTGTACCTTATTATACCCAAGCATATCCTTTGATATACCAACAAGTCTTAAGGAATATGTCAAAGTATAACTTAGTACACACAAGATACTATGATGATCTCAAGTCCAATGATCACTTGTACGACTATCAGATAAGGAACTCCTATTGACAGACAAGTAAAACTCCATTAGGTGTTCCTTGAGCGAGTCACGTTCAGTGAACTTATTCTCTAATAAGCACCTACATACTTGCTTTAGTGTCTCTACACAAATGATTATGAGATCAATCATCCTCTTCATAAGAGCAAGCATAGTATGTACCAATCTATCCGGATCTACTAATCCTCTTTTTAGTGATCCAACGATTAGGAACAATTTTAGTTTTGAGCTATCTTGAATTTATATCTCGTTAGCATGATCCTCATCATGGTTCTAAAAGTATTGCTCAAAAACTATGGGTTTATCCATTTGATTAATTCAAGTAATTAATCATGAATAAAGAAATCCCTTGATACTTTTATTAATAAATGAACAAGATTACAAAGTATATGTTTATCACATCAAATGTGATTGGCTTAAGGGCGTACTACTTTCAATCTCCCACTTGCACTAAAGCTAATCACCCTTTGGTATCCCCATACCATTCTACTCTAAGTGGCGTACAAATTGATTAGTAAATGCTTTAGTTACTGGATCTGTAATGTTGTTCTAAGAGTCTACCATCTTTATGGTGTCGTCTCATTTTCAATGACTCATCTAATCATATGAAAGTGCTGCAACACATATTTGGATTTCAGATGAGACTTAGGTTCTTTGGCGAATTAAACTCCTTTAATGCTAGGAACCATTATAAGTTCTGTAATGAACTTGTTGAACCAAACAATCACCTTTACAGCTTCACTTATAGTTATTTACTATGTCTTTATCACTAAATTAACAACTATTTATTGTTTGGAACTTTTTTAACTCACTGCAGCACCGTTCACGGTAATCATATTACTTGAAACGGATATGCTGTTATCTTGGTTAGTCTGAACAAACTTAAGTTTGGTAAGTCCTCTAGTTTTATATCAGACCCATCATTAGAAACTCTTTTCTAATGTTCTTCTCCAAAATTAAATCGATATCTGCTTATCATACATAAGCTACATCAAGTCTAGTACATATCAACGAATCAATGTTTGTTCCTTGGGTCAAGCCGAGCATCATTTATGATCTATCTCTATAGACCTTTATCCTAAATAGAATGTTAGGATGCTTCTCCCAAGTCCTTAATGGAGAAATTTTTAGACAACCACATCTTTACTGATTGTAGCATCGGTATGTCATTCCTTATCGATAGTATATCAACATATAATATTAGAAATGTCACAGTGCTCCCACTAACCTTTGTACATACTTGGTTCATCCTCGTCTTTGATAAAATCAAACTCTTTTGATTGTCTCATCAAAACAGATGTTCCATCTTTGAGAAACTTGCTCCAATCCATAATTGGATCGTTATAATTTACATACTTGATTTGCTCCGTCTATATAGAGACAAATCCTCTTGGTTGTATCATATATACATCATTTTGTATAGTAAGCTGCAACTGCAAGTAAAATCCGAATGGATATAAGCATTTTCACTAGTGAAAAATTTCATCATAGTCAACTCATTGACCTTGTTTGAAATCTTTTTACCACTAGTCAGGTCTTATAGGTCTCCACCTAGCCATCTGCTTTAGTCTTTCTCCAAAGACCCATTTCGGATTTTATGGTCATCGACCATTTCTCTTGAGTATCTAATACTCATACCTCATCGTATATATCTGGATCATCATCCACTATGATGCGTACCATATCATCATCATCTATGATGAATCCATACCATTCAAGTATCTTTGGTACTAAACCAGATTTACGACTTGGTTTTGGTATAATAGGTTTATCTACTTGTACAAATTCCTTCACTTGATCTGTTGTATTTTGTGGTTCTTAAACTTCTTCAAGATCTATTTTACTCCCACTAACCCTTTAAGGAAAAACTCCTTTTCCTAGAAGGCTGCATGTTTCAACAAACACGTTTTAGTTAGTCGGATTATAGATGTAATACCCTAAACTTTTTTTAGGATATCCCACAAGTTTACACTTATCAGATCTTGTCCCTAGCTTATCAAGTCAAACCTTTTGATATAAGCTGAACAATCCAAATCTTAACATGCTTAAGACTTGGTTTCCTCCCTATCCCATAACTCATATGAAGTCTTAGGGATGGAATTTAAAGGTACCTTGTTTAGTAAATATGCGATCGTTTCTAGAGCATAACCCTAGAAGGATACTGGATGATCGGTAATACTCATTATGGATCTTCACCATGTCTATTTTATGAGAATACCATTTCGCTTGAGATGATCTAGAAACTTATTGCTTAAGTATTCCCTTTATTGATCTAATTGAAGAACTTTAATACTTTTGGCATTTAGTTTCTATACTTCACTTTTGAATTCTTTGAACGTTTCAAACTATTTGGATTTGTATTTCATCAAATACATATATCAAGTCTAGAATCATCAGTGAAAATAATGAATGAATACTTCCTCTTACACTTGTTGTCATAAGTCCCACACACGACTGTGTGTACCATCTCTAACAACTCCGTAACTCGCTCTCCATGTCCACTAAATGGAGATTTAGTCATATTGTCCATGATACAAGATTCACAAATTGTATTTGATTCATAATCAAAAGGCTCTAAAAGCCTATCTTTATATAACTTGTTTAGTCTTATTTCATTAGCATGACTGAGTTAACAGTATTGCACGAAGGTGTGATTCATATCATCTCTTTGCTTTTAGTTTGTTCAAATTGAAATATTTTTCATATAAGTCAAGTATACAAAATCCATTAAGTAATCAACCAGTTCTAAATAAAACATTATCATTATAAATAGAACAACGATTGTTCATTATTATAATGTCAAAAAACCCTTCCTTATCATTACATGGAACTGAAATAATGCTTCTAAGAACTGGAACATAGTAACAACTTACTAACTTAATAGGCTTGCTCATAGGCAGTGCTAAACTGTAAGTTCTCATAGCTAATGTAGCAACCTTTGCTTTATTCCCCACGCACATGATTATTTATCCTTTGTTTAGCTTTCTACTTCTGCTTAGTCTCTGCAACGACTTGCATATGTGAGACCACCAGCCGGTATTTAATACCTAAGTAGAACTTGACTTATAGAAAGTTCTATTTCATTATGAACAAATCTATATCTGTAGCTGAAGTTTCATTAAACTTCTTCTACTTAACTACTACAACTCTCTTGCAATTGTTCTTCCAGTGTCCTAGCTTATCGCAATGAAAGCAAACTTTTTTGCCCTTGAGATCAATTTTATTTATGTCCATTGTTTAACCTTTCTTTTGCCTTCTACTCTTTCTGACTCCTCAGAAATACCTATGGCCATCTTCCTCCGCTTAGAAGATTCATCTGCGAATAAGACTTGGTTTTTCTATGAAGGAAAGTGACTCTCAACAGTCTTCAACATGTTTAGCTAATCAGATAAACTGACATCTAGCTTAATAATGCTTGAAGTCCACAACAAATTGTGAATAAGAGTCAGTGAGTGACTGCAAGATCGAATCTTGACTCAACTCTTCATCCTTAACAAAACTCGTTGTCCTAATTGATCAATCTAATTGATCATCTTTAAGACATGTGTCTTTTATTGTAGTGCCATTGGTTATTATAGATCGGAAGAGCTCATTAGATATCTTATATCTAGTTGACCTACTTTGCTCACCATACAACTATTGAATGTGCAGCAATATAGTAGGTGCATCAATTTTCTCGTGTTGACGATGTAACTTGATACTTATGGATGCGAGCATGATGCATTGAGCCACCTTTACATCATCTTATCATTTCTTAAAATATCAATCTCTTCCTCAGAGGCTTAGTCTACAACGTTTGCAAAAATAGGCAAATTAAAGACATTTGCTAGCTTTCAAGCATTGAGAACTTTTCTCAAATTTGTTTAATTAATCCGAACAATTCGGTTCGATTAATTGTTAGCATACATTATGCTATGCAGTGTTAGTGAATTAAACATAGCAATATTCTTTAAGTGAATTAATAACAATATTATCATGCATTCATTTTATTAATTACCAAAATAAATTAGGTCTTTAATTAAAATGGTGTCTCCCACTATTTTCTACAAACTATATTACCCTATTTATATAGTTCAGCAAATCTAGTTAAAGATTTTCTAGTGAGAATAAGGATCCTATCGACATAAGTACAACCTTATGTGTGCACAACAAACTATAGTTTATTCAATAGGTAGACAACTCCTTGTCAATTACATCAACATATAATTCCTTTGTATTTTGCCTCTTAGATTATTATGATCATATGTGTCCACATCCAAATCAAAATTATCTAAGTTAAGTCAAACCTAGCACTTCCATATAAGTGAAGAAAAAAATATCGTCCTTGTGTGTGCACAACAAAACAGTAATGTTCAATTCCTTTATAAGCATCAAATGTGATAAAACAACATCTCAAATAATCGATATGAGCCTTGTGCGTGCACAACAAACTATATCGAGTATTTGATACTCTATCGTTTTATCATGCTAGAAGGCGACGTTCGATATTTTTAATAAATGTCTTTGAACGTTACAACTTAATATTATGAGCAGTAGAATAAATAAATTAGAACCATTTTAATTTTATTTAATTGAATTAAACTGCTTTAATTCATAAATTAAATATTTTAATTCATTTTATAAATAATATTTATTCTACATCATGAGGGGTTTGTTAATATTAATTGTCTCATCTTGTTTAGCGCGCATGCACATATATATATAAAATACGCGTCATATTATTTAACATGCAAAGCATGTTTGATAATATATAATATATATAAATAAGGATGCACATATAGAATACTATATTCTACTTGGATTGATTATGCACTTTTATTCTAGTTTGATTTATTTGAGCCACCAAATAAAACAAATGGTCAAACCTACGATGCAAAAATAAATTAAATTAAATGTAACTATTACATTTAAATTCGAGCTCCATTACAAACGAGTCTTCATGTGCTCCTTGATTCTTTGCTCCAATTCTTCAAAATAATTCTAATTAATCCTATTACAAAGTATTTACAATAAATAGAAACCTTGATCAACAGTCAAGGGGAAGTACATAGGAGAGAGATAGAATTATACATAAGAAAAATTAGAAAGACGAGGTACGCAGACCCCATTTATAAAACTCATTCATTCATGCATCCAATTAAAATTAAATCCAATCATATTGATCAATAGTCCATAATCAATCTCATTTATTATCATATATATCAACATATATATTAATAAATAATATTCATCTCATAAATTAAATAAATCATTCCATATATGTGTTGGTATCATTTAATGGGCAATTTAAAGTTGCATGAAATCCAATTTCATATTTAAAATAAACCATTTATTTTAATTATAAAATTATTTAAAAATAAACTATTTATTTTTATTATTTTAAAATTACCCAAAATAAACTCTTTTATTTTGAAATTTTCAAATCTATATAAAATTATCAAACTGTTTAGCTAATTAATATATATTATAAATATATCATATATATTAATAATATATATACTAACCATTCGGCATTTATAATGTGTGTATATATATATATACAACACAACTGAAACAGTAGGTGATCCAAAACATGGAATACTTTTTGGTAGCGTCTATCATTTCAGGACAAGCTAATTAATATCAACCAAATCCGAAACAAGCAGCAAAGTCTTTATAATATACACGAACTAGGTAATCATTATATATATCCGAAACCTTTGCTATGGTTCCAAATCCGAAAAATTTTCTGTAATCTAATATATATATATATATATATATACCAAACTGTGCGACATGCTTTTGTCAACAATCCGAAACAGTTTCAATTCCAAAAAAAAAAATGCTGGGCAGCTTTATTGGTTTACCAAAATTGTGCAACTTATTTTACTTATCCACGACTTGTCGGTAAAATTAATAATTTTATTCAACAAATTATGCCCAATAAATTGTTCTAAACATATACCTATACATATATAGAATTTAAACAATTAATAATTCGCATAAGTTTGGCTCTGATACCACTATTGGTTTGCAAAAATATGGCATACATATAATCAAATTATATAAGCGCAACGGAAGCAAGAAAAATTAGATTTTAAAATTTTTGTACAAACCAATAATCCAGATCTTTCTTATGCGACTATTATTAATTAAAGAATGATAAAAAGAATTTATACCTTTGTCGAACGAAGCTTCCACGGGTACAAGTTCATCTCCCTTTAATCCTTCACGTTCTTCTTCAAATTCACCGATTAGATTCTACGGATCAATGTTAGTTCCCCAAGTGTAAAGCCTCTATAGGCGATCCACCAAAAGATCTATAAATTAAAGAAGTGGATTATGGTTTCTCTAAATCATGGGTGGCTAGCCCTAATTTTCTCTCTCTCTAACTCCTTAGATGTAGATAAATATGGAGTACTCTCTCTATTCTAGTGAAAGAGTGTGTAACATTGATCTATGATAAGACTCCTCTTATTTATAGATCTACTCAACCCTCCTAAACTATTTAGGATTAGGGTTTTAATTTAATTCCCAATTTAATTAAGAACTAAATTATTTAATTATAATTCATAAACCATTTAGGAACTTAATTATTTAATAATGAGAGTACTTCTTATTAATTAATTATTAAACCATTTAGTAACTTAATTAATTATTATAATTATAATTCATAAACTATTTAGGAACTTAATTATTTAATAATAATATTACTACTTATTAATTAATTCCTAGATCATTTTGGAACTAAATAATAATACTAGTAGTAGTAATAATAATAATAATAATAATAATAATAATAATAATAATAATAATAATAATAATAATAATAATAATAATAATAATAATAATAATAATAATAATAAAAATAATAATAATAATAATAATAATAATAATAATAATAATAATAATAATAATAATAATAATAATAATAATAATAATAATAATAATATTAAGCTATTTAATTTATTCTATCACCATAGTATAAATTAAATATACTTAATTTATTATTATGATTATGTCATCCACTTCTAAAATAAATATTACTCTTTTGCGGTGTGACCCTTTAGGTTCTCCATATTAAACCGGTTGTATAATAAATAAATCAGAACTATTCTAATTCATTTATTACGAATTAACTTTTTAATTCAGAATAAATAATTATTTCACAATAAGGGTAAGCCCCCTTAGCAATTCGTCAACATTCCAGATAATATAGATTTCAACATTTGATCGTAAAAGAACCTTTCAGCAAATAGTTACTGTACAATTCAATCATTCTACCATACAATGTCCCAATCAAATATAAGACACGGAATTTCTGTAAAGTCTTATTTATTTGATTATATGCATTTCAATTCATAAATACATAACTCTAGTTAATGTAAATTAGAAACTCCTTTCTAATTCCATTCAACCCTGGCTAGGGATTTCTGAGTTGTCACTTATTGAATCGCATAGGACATTCTCTCCCTTTACTAGAAGTGGTAGATCCTTTGTTGATCATTCACCTATCTCCATGTGTACCTTATTATACCCAAACATATCCTTTGATATACCAACAGGTCTTAAGGAATATGTCAAAGTATAACTTAGTACACACAAGATACTATGATGATCTCAAGTCCAATGATCACTTGTACGACTATCACATAAAGAACTCATATTGACAGAAAAGTAAAACTCCATTAGGTGTTCATTGAACGAGTCACGTTCAGTGAACTTATTCTCTAATAAGCACTTACATACTTGCTTTAGTGTCTCTACACAAATGATTATGAGATCAATCATCCTCTTTATAAGAGCAGGCATAGTATGTACCAATCTATCTAGATATACTAATCCCATTTTTAGTGATCCAATGATTATGAACAATTTTAGTTTTGAGCTATCTTGAATTTAGATCTCATTAGCATGATCCTCATCATGGTTCTAAAAGTATTGCTCGAAAACTATGGGTTTATCCATTTGATTAATTCAAGTAATTAATCATGAATAAAGAAATGCCTTGATACTTTTATTAATAAATGAACAAGATTACAGAGTATATGTTTATCACATCAAATGTGATTGGCTTAAGGGCATACTACTTTCAAATTGGACTTATAATATTATCCAATTATACTTGCATTAAATTAATTTACCACATTGGGTTACTCAATTAACTCATCCATAGTTAATTCTCATCATCAAATTCACTCACCTAACAATTAACCAATGTTTGGTTAATACTCTCTCTCTTGTCAACCAACTAAGGTTATTAAATTAACCCTAAATTGATTAATTCTCTACACTCCATAATATTTTCTAACACTTTGACCAACATTAGACTTTTAAGTGTTTGGACTACATAGCTTTCTTTGCATTGGGCTTTCTTATTTAATTACTTGGGCTCTCTTATTTAATAATTCATCTTCATGCAAGCATTCCCATATTGGGCTTACATCTATAATCCTTTTTTGTTAGTCCACTAGTAGTAATTAAATTACTTTGATTCTTTATGAGGCTAAATCTTTAAATTTATTTAGAACTCTTTATTAGTACCAACAAGACTTTCAATAATTCAAATATTGGGCTTGCTTTAATCCATTAATGGACTTTATACAACAACTTAATAATTAAGTTAATTACTTAATTAATTACTTTTTAATATTGTCATTGTAGACAAATATTCTAGTTTTTCCATAACTTTAACCCATAACTAATATAACTAACATAATTAATTATATTACATGACTCTCCTTCTTACTTTATATTAAACTAATTAATTTATTAGTTTTGGTTGAGTATTAATTTACTCATCTTCTTATTTGGCTAACAAACACCACTCTGGGTATATATATATATATATCCACCTTCACTTCTCAATTGAATTTCTTTTCTTAATAAATTCTCTACATGCATCATTAAAATATTTTCACATTTAATTTCTAACAATAAATTATGTTAAAAAAAATATTTACCCATTTTCTATACATCTCACTTCTACAACTCTAGGTTTTAAATCATAACCTTTAATTAATATTTAAAAGAAAATCTTATCTACAATTCTTGTTAATATCTGGGATATTACATCAATTCCTTGAATATCAGCAGTGACGTTCTTGTCTTGTCCATCTTTTGTGTACAAGTTAGCTTTAAGTTGAGTTCCAGGTCTTCAGAGATCATCCCCTATATCTTTCTTGTAAAGCTTCTTGGAATATACCTTTGTTTTAAACTGGCATACCAATTCTTTTATCCTTAAGTTACATCAGACACGATAGGTCCGATGACTTCCATCATCATCATCATTATCATCATCATCATCATCATTTAGCATTAAAGATGTTTGGTGATAAGTCATGATCCTTCAGAGATCATACTTCTTCCCTTTATGTGGAGCTTGTAAAAGTTAACAAATATGATGATTTGGCTTCTTGTAGATGAGGCAAAGATCTATGGAGTTGAATGTTTTGTTGCTGTTATAGCGGTGTTTAATGAAGTTTCTCCTGCCTTTCTTCAAGATTTTCATTAACCTCATGTCAAGTAGAGCAATATCTTCATCTTCCTTCCAAGAGTCTTGAATGACCTTTCTGAAGCTTTTCTAGTTAAGCTCAAGCTCATCGGTGAGTTGATCTTCATATGGTTGCTGCGAAGTTGTGTAAACTCTTTGACTCTTTGAAGGTCGTGGTCCTAGAATGCCATTTACTGGGTAGAGCTCACATGAATTTGTAGTCAACATCTTCTTTAAGCATACCTTGACAAACGCTTTTGAATAGTTGAGAAGGATATTGAATCTTTTGTTGGTAGTAATATCTTTCACCAGAAGTGAATGAAGACATTTTACTCTATTTAAATCAGGAGGGACTGCTTGTGACACCCCAGGATTTCATATAAATTCTAAATGAGGATATTGAGGAATTAAATAAAGGTTATGAGATAAAACGTGGTTTAAATGATAGAATGTGTTAAGAAATGATTAAATATAAATTATTATATGAGCAATGTGCTATAAATAACCTATGTGGTTAAAGTTGATGACAAGGAACTCCTGATATGAATAAGGATCAGTTAGCCATTAAAGCGCATGAGAGAATTGAGATTTGAAGAAATTATAATGAAAATGGATTTCGAAGATTGAATGGTAATGCCTACATTAAGGAAATTTGAAAGGAAGCAGTATGGAACACTATTGTGTCAGTAGGTGACAACTTGGATATATGAAAACGTATATATAGGTACATGTATGTATTTGAGTTAGTAAAGATAGAATGATTTGAGGTTTGAGAAAATATTGAAGTAAGAAATACATATGTGAATTGATACTTGGATATGAATATTAATGAGTTTGATTACTGGGCCTGATGAGGCGATGCTATGAGAATAGCAAAGTAATGTATGACTATATGAGTTAAGGAAGGAAAGAGTAGTTTAGCCTAAATGGTGTGTTAAGGAAATTATCGAAATAATAAGACTAATGATTGTGAATGTTTTGAAGTTAGTACGGAATTGGTATTTAATTAGGTAAATGGTGTGTAATTTACAGAATGAAATACTCTCGAAGATGAGTAGAAAAGAATATTGTGTGCAGTATGGGTTAAGCTGACAGATGTGTGTATGAAGTAAATATGTAAAGGAACGTAAAATCGTAATAAGGATATTGGGAGCTTAGAGGATAATGATGATGGATTTTGGTAATTCGGTTGATATGTGCGTCTCAAGGAAGCGATTTAAGGAAAAGATGAGCAATTTGAATATATTGGGATGTGGAAAATTAAATTTGATTAAATAAGGAATCGAGAAGGTTTGAAAGTGAAATAATACGCAATTGTGGCAAATATTATAAATTAATGAGTTATTAAATAAAATTAAGTTTCCAGGTGTGACAAGTAATTTGGGACAAACCAATTGGGCATTATTTGATGAATGAATAAAATTCAAGTATAATGAAACGAATTTGGATCAAAACGGATTTGATTTGGATAAGAAATGAGCAAAGAATGAATTAATGGGGGAAAATGTATGAAAGTTTAGTTATGAGGGGGAAAGTTGTAAGAAATGAAAACCTAGCTAATTTGACAAATGACCAAAATGCCCCTCAACAAATTAGATAATTACCATTGTGTCCAAAAGGGTAAAAAGACCAAAATACCCTTGACAAATTAAGAAGTGACAAGTAAGTCCCAAGTGGTGAAATGACGGAAATGCCCTTTACTTATTATGTGAAATGACCAAAACGCCCTTGGAAGTGTTAACCATGGTTATTTGCTTAACCAAGTGTAGTTAAGCCTCATATATTGATCCAAGTAAGCAAGAGCCTCATTTTTATTTCATGTTGCTGGAAAAGAAGAGAGATAGCAGCCCTAAGAGAGAGAAAGGAGTAGAAACCATGAAAGATATGGAAGAAGCTTGAAATCAAGGAAGCTAGAGTGCTTAAATGATCAAGAAGCAAGAAGAAAAGAGGAAGAGCTCTTCATGAGGAAGCTATATATGTAAAGAAGTTGGACATCCAAGAAGGTATAATGATGTTTGAGTTTTAAAAGTTTGAGTTTATGTGATTAAGTTCAAGAATAATAGTAGTCATGTATGTATCTTTGGGGTACATGGTTTGATTTTGTGAGTTATGTAAGTTACATGCTTTATATGTGATTAATAATGAAACCCTAAGTTCCAAAGTGATAGAACAAAGGTGCTATGATATTCAAGTTCATATTTAAGGCTAAAAATCATGAGTTAAGATATGATTTTGTGTATTAAGTTGATGGTTTTGATGAAAACCTAGCTTGAGGTGGTGAACATGTGTAATTCATGCATAAAATTTTGTTAGATAGCATATAAGATGCTTTGAGGATTGAGAAGTATGATTTGGTATGCAAAGATCAAATATTAGGCTATACTCTTTGTGTAAACCAATTCGTAATCTGTAAAGTGCATAGGAATGTGCAGTTAGAAGTTATAGAGGCGTATAAAGTCATTAAATGTGTTGGTGATTACCTATGTGGTGTGTTGAGATTGAATTATCAAGAGAGTTTAAGTTTTGAAAATGGAAAGTTTAGAAAAATTAGTAAAATGGCACTAGAGTGTGGTTTTTGGCAATTTTGAGGAATTAAAGGTGAAATAGAGTCACACGACTCATGTTTATGTTATTACATATGTTTAGGTTGATTTGGTAATCAACGGATATGAATTTGAACAAAAAGACGATTCGAACGATCGAAATCGATCGTTTCGAATCGAAATGGATTTTAACGGACAATTATCTCCTCATGCGAAGTTTTATGGTTTTGAAAGATTGGACATGTCATATATAAGTTATATGAACTATGTCAAGTGTTAGAATGAAGTTTTAAAGCTTATGGCCAAAAGTCACAAAGTTGCAAAAGTTGAATTTTGGAAGTTCAGAAAATTTCCAAGTCTGGAAATTGTGTGAACAGCCCTCCTACGGGCTAGTGTATCTATGATTTTTAGGAGCCAAATGAGGCAAATGAAAATTTTATAAAATACCATGGTATGAGGTCTACATGTGTACCAAATTTGGTGTCAATTGGATGTACGGTTAAAGAATTAAAATTCACCAAAACAGCAGCAAAAATCAAAATTTCAGTTTTTGGCAGAAAAGAGGACCACGGCCGGGGCCATGGTTTTGTAGGCAAAACCACAACCGGGGCCAAGTTTGGCTGAGAGGTTTTGGCCGGGGCCGTGGATTTCTAGGCCAAAAGCCGGTCGGGGCCGCGGTTGCCAGAGTTTAAAAAAAATGATATTTTGACCCGAAATGAAATGTTTTGATACTAAATGATGGAGATAAGTTATGTAAACCATAGATTGATAAAAATAGACTACGAAAATGGCGTTGTGGTATAATGAGATAATGAATGGCATGATATAACATGCCTAAAGCTAAGCCAAGTCATGATATAGGTTATGAACAAGGTTGGGAATAAGCTAGGATGTATTATTTGTTAGGGTTTCGACACAGTGAAAGCAGCGGAATTTAAAAAAAATTCCGAAACCCTAAGACAGGATCCATGCGAAAACAGATTAATCAGAGGTTTAGATTATTTTACCGATTATCTGAGATGGACAGAAGACGATGGAATTCTGGAACGGCTTCGAATCTTCAACGCAATCCAGCGACTGCGTCTCTACGGTATCCACACGAACGCTCCGCGAATCGTCCCACGATCTGCAGCAAAAGGAACCGCGGTACTAGCCACCAAGATCAGGATTTCCCAATTATTTTTCTCTCTAGCCTCTTTCTGAAAGCGGCTAGGGTTTTTAGTTTTTCCTTACGTGACTTTTAGACTACTGATTATATATAGTAGTTAATAGGAATTAACTAAAACCTAAAATAAATAGAAAAATAAAATCCGAATTTATATATATTATATTTTAATTAAGTCTTACTTAATTAATATACATATATACAAATTATCCTATTAATTTAAATTCATAATTTTTAAATACCATCAATCATATTGACATATTTAAAATACTTACAATTTAAATTAATTCCCTTTTAATTACGTTCTAAGTGTGTGACCCTATAGGTTATTATTATGTTGGCAATAATTTTAAAATCATATTATAAAATTATAAACAGTGAGCGGCATCTAGTAATGCATCACTGCTACCCAAATAATAATAAGATCGGTGATTCGATACAACCTTTTCGTGACCAATGTTTCAATGTAATTTAATCCTTTGAACCTTATATCCTAGATTAAACTCGAGGCATGGAATGTGTCATACTCTTCATAATTTAATCTGAGTTTTCTGGATCAATGAGTAGACTATATGAAACAAATCAATATTTGAGCATGGTCATGCATTTCATAGTCCTACTCAATCAAGAGGCCTATGGATATCACCCCTAATATATAGGAGGGTTAAATTCCATTTTGATCACTCATATTTCTCACACGATTCATGATGTACCCAATAATCACCTTTATTGTCCACCCTATTAAAGGTGACATTTGATGATATCAAAGTACACAAATTCTCGTGCAATAATATAGTGACTTCAGGTCGGAGGATCATTACATCATTGTCACTATAAGAATTTCTTATGACACTTTGCATAATGCTCCATGTAGAATTCTCATGGTGGGTCAGTCCAGTACATAGTTCTCTAACATGTACCTATACATTGACTCAAATATCTCATATATTTATGACCAATGAGATTTGGCCATCAGTCAATCCACATACTAGTCTTAATGCATCATTGTTGTCCCATTAACAATGATACTCGACTAGGGACATTTAAGAGCAATGATACTAATTATAATTATATAATCTCATGTTCAAGTCACATATTTAAAGCTATATAATTCGTATCATTATTCTAAGGGCTTTTATTATGTTAACATTTATATAACGCAGTAAATGAAATCATAATAAAATAATCCATTTATTCAATCAAATATAATATCAAAAATGTTAAGCAATTACATCAAATAATTAGCCTCTAGGGCATAAACTCTAACATTATTAACCTACATAAGGTGTAATACATCAAATGTGAAATGATTAGAGACGAATGGTTATGCAATTATGGATTAAGTTTGATAAGTTATATAAGCTATGATCCTATATTAACGAATATAGATTATATATTTACAGATAATGCACGACGTCGCAAACCAAGGCAGGGAATGATTGAATGGACAAGCAATGCAATAAAGGTTAAGTATATAAAGGCATACAGGCAAGTACTTCAGACTTAAGTGCATTAAATTGTCCTACTTGAACTATGTGACAATATGTGTTAAATGTTAAGTGGAATATGTGTCATAAAGCATGACATGATAAGTAAAGGAAAGCATGACGCATTGATATAAACTGTAAGCATGAAATGTGTTATCTGATTTACTTGCTGAGCTTTATGCTCATTCTTGTTATGTACTAACATTTCAGGTAAAGTACACGAAGGCCGGATCTTCCGGTGTCGCTAAGGTAAAAGGAATATGGATGCTTAGATAAGCCTAAAGGAAAGTTGATATAAGTAAATTTGTAATGAGGCAATTATGTAATAGTTGGGTTTTCAATATTAAACCTAGAAGGAAATAAATAATGTATGGTTTGTAAATCCATATAATTAAAGGTGCATGTATGTATTAATTAAAGTAGAGGCGGTAAAGAGGTTGTATGATTGTGTTATTGTAATAAATCGAGTATGGATATAATGAAACTCGCAAGTATGTTATAAATGTATATAAATATATGAATGCATATAAATATAATGGTTGATTGTATATGTGAACAGGAACAGGTATATGTAAATCAGGCCATTTATGAATAGGTCATGTCAAAATTTTAATTACAGGTTATGTAAATCATGAATATATATTTGTTTAAGAAATGGTAATGGAATTGAACTCGGTCAAAATTAATAAGAGTTGACCTAAATGCTAATGCTTAGTAAAGTGAACGTTGCGATCCTGAGACAGGTAAGGAATGTAAGTTAAATAAGATAAAGTTAAAAAATATATATATATATATAGACCGAAATTGTGGTCAACTCAATGGTTTTAAAGGTCAAAGGTCAAGGTTTGACGCACGGGATCCCGGTTAATAAGGTGTTAAGTTAATCTTTATGTAATCCAGATATAATTGGACTTAATTAAGGAAGGTGGGATCTCGGGCATCACACTGCTTATCTACTTTAGCACCTTTATGCTTCATCGATAGAGTTATCCAGACTTCCTTAGTGGTTCTGTAGTTAAACACATCCCTAAGAAGTTTGTCCTCTAAAACCCCGAATAAGATATTTCATGCTTGTCTAGAGCAACAAGCTATTTCTTTGTGTCTATTCATTCTGCTCTGGATTTGCCAGCCATCTTATTAGGATCTTCAGTGAATGGAGCCAACTTTGTTTGAACAGACGAACTTTTTAGACCTGCTTCATATAACATTTTATCATAAGTAACCATAAATGTCTGCACTTGAACTTTTTAGTTAACAATCAAAACTTTAACGCATATAGGTGGATTTTCTCCACCAACCTCAAAACTAGTTTTAGTGAGTGTACCTTAGGATCTTTTCAATGTGGTTAAGCAAGTTTTGTGAGAACCTACTCTGATACCAATTGTTATTCCCAAAGGCACAATGTGATCTAAAGGGGGGTTAAATAGATCATATTCATTGTTGTGTACTTTTTTAAGCTCGTTTACCAAATATTTATGCAATTAATTAGCACAGTAGAATTACTTATTTGGTAAAACCCCTTTCTGACCTTTAAAAGATAAACACATAATTCTATTTTAAGTTTTCTAATGGAAGATATTATAATAAGTAACTTGCAATAAGTAAGGCAGTTATAGCAATTATAACATATATAAGAAAGATAATGAAAGCAGTAAAGAGAGTAAGAGACAATGAGACACAAGTATTTTTAAGAGATTCGAAGCCTAAATTACTTTTAAACCTCTCTTCCACTCTACTGAGTAGGGATATTCCACTATAGGATAAATGGTTCCTCTAAACCTTACAATTGGATACTAAATTCTTCCCACACAGGGTCTAATTCCTCCGAATTAGGTGAGCAACCGAAACTCATATTTCTTCATAGGACACTAAGTCACTCCTACACACACAATGTCTGATTCCCCCGAATCAGATGAGCCACCAAAACTTGTCTTTCTTGTTGTTGATGATTATGTTTGAGGTGCTGCTAAGTTGGCATTAAGCACTTTTTTGAAGAATTTTGTAGTTGAATGATTTGGTTGATCTTTTAACTTCGTGATCTCCCAACATATTTCTCTCTACTTTGCTCTGGCTCTTATATAATTAAAATCGTTCATTGATTGATCCTTCGAAGCATAGAATGGCTTTGGGTTAATGATGTTATCTTTTTCTTGATCGATCATCACTTTTGTCTTTTATAGATCGATCGACCTCTTCAGTCATTTTCTTCTTGACAGCATTTAAACGCTCTTTCTAGTTCCCTCTCTCTCTCTCTCTCTCTCTCTCACTCAAATCTATTTATAGATTTCCTTTTAAAAATGCTCGATTAGAAGTTATCGTTGCACAACTGATTTTTGCCTCAAATGTCTTATGTACTCTGATAGTATCAAGCAGTCTATTATAGTCGTCTCATTTATCAACTGTGTCAGTCAGTCTGATGTGTACAGTGATAAACTTAGGTTTTTTAAATATAGTTGTTGGAAACGCGGTTAATTGGACATTCTTCTTTCTTTTAACACACTTCAAAAGATCTTTAAGGTGAAGTGTTGAAGATGTTTCTTGTCAAAATGGCTACTTCTTTTCGATCTACATCTAGCTCTTTGACTTTGCCATATGTGCTTAGTTCACTCTGCACTCCCAATGAACTACAACTTCAGCTCTATAAAGTTGAACCTTCTGTCCAATTCATGTTCTAACTCCTCTGCCTGAACCATATTCCTTTTCAAGACACTTGTTGTTTGTAGGGTTGTGGACTCCACTTTGTTTATCTCTGTTCGTTGTACTTCTTTTGTTGTAGTGGATGCCACATTTCTTCTTTACGTGATAAACTAGTTGTTACTGAATAGTGCTATGATCTTTATCTTCTTTGACTAGTTTATTCTAGACTCCTTGTTAGAGAATACTTGATAAAGACATTTCAATCATCTGTCATAGGTCAATGAATCGTCTTCTCTGTTTTATCTTCCCCGTGATGAAAGCAACTCTACGATTCTGTCATTCAGTGTTGTTTGACGTTTTGTGCTCTGTACTCTGCTATGTAGCACTGATGCAGCTCAACAATCTTGATGTGGCTCTGTGTTCTGAAGTAGCTCAACGATCTTAAGTAGCTCAGTGATTTGATAATCTTCAATACTGTTTCATTCTACGATCCAGTGCATTTTGACTTATTTTACAGTCGTGAGCTTTTGTCTTCACTCTACGACCAAAGCCTCTTTGTTTTTATTCTGCGGTATTGAGTTGTTTGACTAAACTCTATGAACTCTTCATGTTTGTGCTAATCTTGTAGGATGACCTTTGTGATTTTTCTTGTTTATTCTCCTGCCTTGAAGTGAATCTGATTTCTTATGTTCTAAGCTTCAGTATTCTTCTTTGATGGTTTAATGCTCAACTCAGAGTCTCTTCTGATCTTATTTTCTTGGCTTATAGCTCTACTTCGTTTGACGATCTTCTCTACTCTACTCGACGATCTTTTCTACTCTGCTCGACGATTCTACTCTGTTCTGCATTCTACTATTTGAGAGTCAGGGTTCGTAGAGTTAAGCTTCAGGCATCTCACTCAATGATCCTGGCTTACTCTAGGATTTTGGCTATTCTACTATTCACTCTTCGAACACCCAATCTTGTGCATTCTTCTTTGCTTGACTCTGCTGCTCTGTTCTTGTTTTTTATGTTGCATGCTCTATTGATATTTAGCCTAGTCTATTACAAAATTGGATCAACCTAACAAATTTGATCCCTAACTAGTCTATCTTTTGTAATTCAGATCAACTTAACAAATTTGATCCCTAACTAACCTATCTTTGCAGTTCAAATTAACCTAACAAATTTAATCTCTAACCTTTTGTACAATGATTGTTCTTTTAAGGACTATACAATATTACTTGTTTTCATTTACACTTATACATTAATCTCTTTATTAAATCATTCAACTTAACGAACATTGAAATCAATCAATAACTTATTTAATATATATCATACATACAATTTAACATTTATATTATTAATTGCAAATGTAAATACTTTGATTAAGTCATCATCAAATCCAGATATCAGCGAACAACATAAATACACTAATATATTATGCCTTGGCTTAAGTGGCAATAAGATTACAACACTATCTCTACGGACACACTACCTATTTGATATCCCAAATGGACCCCTTAAAATACATATTTGACAAGCCTATGCTGAATTATAGATTATCAAGATGACAATTGATCCTCCAATAGTTTGACATTATTTACGTGACTCAAAATCTATGAAGGGGTAGGGAATTGGAGAAAAATTATCTGAGGCACCAACCAAAGGTTTTAAGGCTTTAGAAATTTATTTCCCTGGGGAGGATGTAATGGTTATACAAAGAGTAAGACAATAAGATAAATAATTCTGGAAACTGCATTTGATGGAGCTATGAACATAGAAGGAGCTAGAGCTGGGGCAGTTATGGTATTAATCACTGGGAGGCAATATCCCATAGCAATAAGCTTACAATTCAACAACTCTAACAATACTGCTAAATATGGAGGATGCATCCTTGGATTGAAATTAGCTAGTAGTATGGGAATCAAGAGCTTAGCAGTTTTTTTTGGGATTAGGAGTTGATCATTCGATAGACTGTGGGATAATACAACACCAAGGAACCTTATCTATTGCCCTATCATCATCATGTCATCAAACTAGCCAAAGAATTTGAGAACATTGTATTATAACACATTCCCTGGAATATAAATAATTTTGTAGAAACACTTGGCTACCTTAGCGTCATTGATCCATCTACCCATAAATAGAACCATTCCCACATTAAACATCACAATACAAAATGCTCCTTCTTATGTAAATTTTATAGGAAAAATATCAAATGAGGTAAGCAAAAGCAAGTAAACTGTGGTATCATGACAATAAGGATTATCTTCAAAATAGGTACATCCCCGTTGGGACCAACAGAACAGAGGGCAAAGAATCTAGACAATGTCTATGAAGTTCTACCTAAGTGGAGACACGCTATATAAAAGAGATGCTAGTATGGATTATTAAGATGTCTAGACAAAGAATAAGCCCAGAGGCTTATAAATGAGGTACATGGTGGAGTATGGGAACCACACATGAGTGGACTTTTACTTTCTAAGAAGATTTTGAGAATGGGACATTATTGGATATTCATCAAGACAAAATGTTATGATCATGTTAAACGCTGTTATCAATGCTAAGTTCATACCAATATCATTCATGCTCCTCCAAATAAGCTTCATTGTATGACTTTCACCTGGCCATTTTCTATGTAGGAAATGGATTTAATTGGTCCTATTGAGTTTAAGGCCAGCAACGAGCACCAATTCATATTCTTCATGATTGACTATTTTACTAAGGAAACTGATATTTCCACAGTATTTTTTGATATTTTCACATGACAATTATCGTTTTATGTCTGTAACGATGGTTTTAATTGTCTCTATAGGTCTATAACGACGATTTTTATGTGAAAATATCAAAAAGTACTGTGAAAATATCAATTTTCTTTTACTAAATGGGTGGAAGGCAACTCATTTCCAAAAGTGTTAAAGGAAATCATCACTGATTTTGTCAGAAAAAAACATTTTATGCCACTATAGACAACCATAAGTTATTGTGTCAAATAACTTCAAGAACTTTCATAACAAAATGATGAGGGAGTTATGTAGTAACTTCAAAATCAAGCACCTTAATTCAGTGATCTATAGGCCAAAGATGAATGGAGCAGTAGAGGCTGCAAAGAAGAACATTAAAAAGATCATGAAAAAAATGTCTGCGAATCACAAATGATGTCCAGACATTTTACCCCTCACCTTACTTGCCTACCGAACTTTGGTTTGGACATCGATTGGGATAACTCTCTATTCTTTAGTATATGTGATGGAAGCAGTATTGCCGATTAAAGTGGAGATATCATCACTGAGAATTCTGATGGATGCTAGAATTAATAAAAGCAAATTGATTCAAAGTCAATACGATCAATTATCTATGACTAAAGAAAAGAAAATGGTTATAGTGTTCCATGGACAGCTATATCAGCATTGAATCACCCGATCCTACAACGAAAAGGTGTGGTGTTGTGAATTCAAAGAAAATGATTTGGTGTTGAAAAAGATTGTCGCTTGCCAAAGATGAATCCAAAGGAAAGTTTGCCCCAAATTGGGAAGGACCTTTTATTGTCAACATAGTGTTATTTGGCATAGTCTTAATATTACAGGAAATGGATAAGGATGTGTCCTTTAAGCGATTAATTTAGATTCTGCCAAAATGTTTTATACTTGAAGGGGAACTCCAAGCTAAATAAAGACATCCACAGATTTATGAGTTGAGAGATATGTGAGAATATGTTTGGTCCAAGGGCATAGTGAAAATTCCAAAGGGCTTTGGAGTAAAAAAGGAGGGCTAAAGTAAGATACAAAATTATCGACATGTAGAAAACCCTAAAGGGTTGTGATGTGCAAAAATGGTATAAAAAAACCCTATCTTTGTTTTCTACTTTGCTTTATCTGAACTAAGTAAGACCTGATCTCTTCTCATATATAGGAGTATGTAGGCAACCAATTGTGATGCAGTCTCATCCTTACAATCCTGCCAACCCCAAATATTTTGACAACTATACTTTGTTTGAATTACATATGACCTGATCTCCTATCATCTATAGGAGTACGAAGGAAGCCATTCATGGTGCGGTCTCACCATACAAGAAAACCATTCCACCTAATACATTGACTATATAGTTATCCCTATACTAAAACTTAAATCGTCTTCTTTGATATAAGCCACAACAATCTTGAAACCCTACTAGATGTCTATGATTTAACTCAATGAGGTTTGAAAGTATTTCATTACTAGTCGCCGGGATAGAGACGATGACCTAACAATGGCAAGCATAACAATATATGGGTGTAATCATTCGGATAAAATGGTGACCAAATCAAGACAACAAATGTCTCATAAAGGAAAGTTGATTGAAATATAAATAACTTTATACATTTCTCCACTATGTTTAATCTGTTTTGAATACTTCTTTTGATGATGATAACTAAATATAACTATATTTGCACAAAAAAGTAAATACAGGAAGGATAACTACAAACCCCCAATCAAATAGGCGAGGAACTCAAGATAACCAATGACGTTTGGAGTTTGAGGACCATCTCTAAGCATCTGCCCTACTGCATTGATCATATCTAATAGAGGTATAGCCGTCTAAACATCCCTCTCCTGAAAATCTAACATTTGTCGTACCTAGGCAGTCAACTCCTCTAAAGATACTCAAAGAGCATCTCGCTCAACCAAAGCAGCATATGTAGCATCTCTACCGACCAAAGCAGTCTCCATCAGCATAGTGACATAATCTCTCTCAAAAGTGATTACCCTCATTTGGCACTGTCAATCGACCATGGGGGTGATAGAAGAAGACGGATGGATAGGTGTCATACCCTCAGTAAGTGCGTCAATCAACTCCTTAAAATAACTCATCCTCAGTCGGGATCCTTGAACCATCCTCACTGAGTTAATCTGCCCACCAGCTTTGATACTCAAGAATTTAACCAAGACGTCCCTTATGAAGCTGGTAGAAACTCTATGGTCCTACAAATCATAAATCTAATGCATGTTTGAATTTCTAGAGGCCAAGAGATAAAATCTATGACCATCAGCCTCATAAAAAATAGTGAAAATCCTGAGTTTGGTCAAACTGTACCATGATTGCTAAAGAATAATATGTGGTAACCCCTTGTAAACCAATAATTGGGATGAAATCTAATCCCTCCACATGAGTTAAAAAGTTCAATTTAGAGCAATAGCCAGTATGTAATATCAATACAAATAGCCTTTCAATAGATGTCAAGAACTCATCCCAAAAACATCCATCTATGCATGAAGTCAAAGTCGAAATCGGGAGGAGATATCATGAGCCAAACAATAGCCCCGAGGCTTATAATGATTAATGGGAATAACATGGCTCATACACCAGATGTATAGAAGAATTGAGCTCTCTCGAAAGTCCATGCCCTCAAAGATTTGACAGACAAAGAGATGTATGTCTCAGCCAAGATCATGGGAAGTATAGTGCAATCCTGATGTAAACCCCTCACAACCATCATCAACCCTACATCCATATGAGAAGGATCTACGGGAATGTATAAATAAGAGATGATACAGGCTCTCAAAGCATCAATATACACCTCGCGCCACCTAGCCTCGGTAATATGGAAATGACTCCGATGAGTAGTGAAGCCATCTTATGAACCAAACCTCTCCAATAAGAATTCCATCAAGAAAGTGTGACCCTTGGGTACCTCCATAGTAAAAGCAACACGGATCAAACTCATATACGATATAAATGGATGGTGCATCTGTAATGACCGAAAATTTTAAGTTATGTTATAAATAAAATTATAAATTTAATTTCTAATTAAGTGAATTGTTATGTGGATTAATTTAAATCCTAATGAGGTAATTTGAATATTTAACCTTTCGGTTAATTTAATTAAAGGAAGACTGATTAATGGGTTTAGTCAATTAACGGTCTAACCTAAGAATTTTAATATCAAGTGATTGATATGTTGTAGAGACCTAATTAAATATTCAATTACATTTGTATATGTCAAGTCTAATTAGATTATGTAATTAAATTTAAACTAATTGTGTAATAATTATCTAAACAAACCAATCAATTAATTAAGTGATGGACTTGTGAGAATTGTTATGTGACCTAAGTATCAAAATAAACTAACCCAATATTTTATTTAAATGGGAGACTAGTGAATTAATTTGTAGCCGAACTTATTGGTGGATTTAAATGATCATAGATGGCCCAAATAATTAAAATAAGAGCCCAATCTATGACCCATTTTGTAAAGCTTCTAGAAAACTTCAATTTGCCAAATTATGGAATAAAAATTAGGGACAATTACATATTTTAGTACATTTTTAGAAATAATTACAATAATGGTGTATCCATAAAATAATTATAAAAGTAATACATTTTTTCATATTTATTTACAAAATTAATATATTTAGTATCCCTTTAATTTAGGTGGATATTTTAAATTTTAAATATCATTTTCATTGCTGTCATCATCATTATCATAAAAAAGAAACAAAAATTTATCTCCTTCATCCCCCAATCTCTCTCATCCGTTGCAAATATCCATCTATGTTTCCTCCACTTCATCCACCCGCCTCCTTCCTCCCCCCTCTTCTGCCGACCACCACCCCTGCCCCACCCCACCCCCCAGTCGTCGACCCCCACTCCCGCCCCCGCCCCCCGCCCCTCCCCCCCTCCACCACAACCCCCCCAACCCCCTCCCCTCCCCCCGCCTCCTTCCTTCTTCCTTCGACCGCCACACCTGCCCCACCCCACACCCCAGCCGCCGACCCCCGCCCCCGCCCCTCCTCCCCTCCACCATAACCCCCCCCCCCCACCCCTTCCCCTCGCCAACCCCCACTCCCGCCCTCACCCCTCCTCCCCTCCATCACAACCCCCCCACCCCCTCCCCTCCCCTCCCCCCGCCTCCTTCCTTCATCCTCCGACCGCCACACCTGCCCCACCCCACCCCCCAGCCGCCGACCCCCACTCCCGCCCCCGCCCCTGCCCCTCCTCCCCTCCACCACAACCCCCCACCCCCTCCCCTCCCCTCCCCCCACCTCCTTCCTTCTTCTTCCGACCGCCACACCCCCGTCCGTACTCCATCTCCATGCACGTCGTATTTTTTTATTTTATTTTTGTAATTTCTCTCTCTCTCTCTATCTATCTATCTATCTCTCCATCATCCGTCCTCCATTACCGCCGCTGTCATCCATTACCACCGCTGTCCTCCATCTCCTCCGTTGCCATGAAACCCATTGAGAGAGATTTACAAAGAATATTGAGGTAATCAATTACTGAATGTAGGTAACCAACAATAGTATGTACGTAACCAAATAATAGTTTTTAGGTAACTAAACACTAATATAGAGGTAACCAATTTTCTGAATGTGTAGTAAATAGTTTTTTCGTGCAATAAATCTAGATAACCAAACACTAGTATGAAGGTAACCAATGTATAGTAACTAGTTTTGGCTACCGTTTTATTAAAGGTTGGTTACATCTGTATTAAGGTTTGGTTACCTTTGTATTAAGGGTTGGTTACCTTTATATTAAAGTTTGGTTACCTTTTGTATTAAATGTTGGTTACCTTTATATTAAGGATTGGTTACCTTTTGTATTAAAGGTTGGTTACATGTGTATTAAAGGTTGGTTACATGTGTATTAAATGTTAGTTACCTGTGTATTAAGGTTTAGTTACCTTTGTATTAAAGGTTGGTTACCTGTGTATTAAGGTTTGGTTACCATCATGCAGTTGGTTGCCAAATCTTCAGACCAAGGTAACCAATTAAGTTTTATTAAGTTACTAAATTATTTTTGAATGTGATGCAGTTGGTAGCCAAACTTTCATACAGAAGTAACCATTTTAGTTTTTGTGAGTAACCAAACAGTCATAAAAAAAAATTGAACAGTAATAATTACATCTATTTGTTTTCAAACTTATGTTTGTAGGGCGAATCTTCTTCTTCTTCTTTTCATTGGCGGTGTAATACTTTTGTTGAAGTTAAATGAAACATAATCTGACAGTTCATACTTGCTTTCCACCCCTTTCTTTTTCGCAGGATCTGAAACATAATCTGACCGTGTGCAAGCTTAAGATTCGCGACAGCGAAGGAGGAAGATGACGAGAAAATATTTTTTTTGTTTTTCATCCATTTGATTTGAATTTTGAATTTTGAATTATGACAACCTTGATTTTAGATTCCTTATTAATGTGAAATAAAATGGTTTAAATTTAGTGTTATTTTTGTAATTATTTTGTGCATGTATTATTTTTGTAAATACTTTTTAATTGTTGTATATTAGTGTTAAGGACCCTAAAAATTAAATGAAAAATAGGGTAAAAATTGGAACATGGTTGGATGTCCTATTGTGTACTAATTGAGTGACTTTTGTGTTGCATGTTTTCAAATTAAAAGGACTAAAAATCCCTTATTTCAAGGACCAACTTTGACTAATGGAAATGCTAGAAAAATATATACTTATATCACTTGTATGTATAGGTTATTCTCTCTATAAATACCAAGCCAAACTTATTTGATCAACGTTCCAAAAATATTACAAGAGCTTTTCATATTATGAGCTAGTGAGTTCAAATGAATTAACTAGATAAATTAAGCAAAAAGTAGGTGAGTTAGTGAGTTTGAGTATTGAATTACCAACGAGTCAAGTGAATCCAGGCTTAAATCAATAAGTGTGAAAAGTGCTTATGTCCTCAAGGTTCATTTCCTAGCAAACTAGTGCAACGACCACTATAAATCTGGACCATAGACAAATACAAATATCACAATTAAATCAGCCTGCCAAATGGAAAAATAAGGCACCATTCGATTGTGAATGTAGGCTTCGTATTGTATAATTCAACAAAATTTGTGTGCACGTGGGCGAGTTAGGGGAGTGTGGAAGGGAGAGTACCAACGAGAGAAATAACGGAAGAAACCTCTCAAGATATGTTTGCTTATGAATTTACATGGCCGCGGCTTTCAACACGAGCCAACAACCTAATCTGAATTTACATTTCTCACCCATGCCCCTTCACGCAAAAGGGCTTTAGGAAAAAAAATGAAAAAGCAAAACCACGTAGTAGAAATAATATGAGGAAAAAATTCAAGTAAACCTCTACTTCTCTTTCCCTCTTATAGCAACCCTTGCTTCCAAACCCAATATGATGAAAGCCCAACACTAACTGATCAAAATGACCTTCCTTGTGACTGAAGCAGGAAAAGGACAAAAGATAAAATAAAAGGACAGAAAAAAAAAATACATTTACATATGCTGCTTCCACATAACACTAGGTGAAGTCCTCACTCCCAACACCAACACTAGACTTGTCGACCACGCGAACATTGTACTGTTCATAAACTCGTCCTTGGTTCTCTGCCCACCATTGTTCTGCTTGTTTCTCACTAAACCGTTTTCGACTGCATTCACACAACATTTTTAGTTTTGGTCTAAACAAAAATGATATTAAATCTCTTACCAAAACTACAATGGTAATACATCAAGATGCAGTAAACCACCATTTCACCTTAGCAAGGTTAAAGAGGAGGAAAAGGTAGATAACTTTAGACAGCTCCCCCAACACCCAATAAATCAGCATTATTTTCCTTTTGCGATGCCAATTTGTCACGTACTTATTCAAGTTAAGTTTTGGTCAAGTTTCAAGCCTAATTCAACTTATCTAATTATAATTTACAACAGATGGTCTACAACACATTTGTGCAAAAGTAAAAATAACATGGAACACTTTTTTTTGGTTCATCATATATATATATATATATATATATATATATATATATAGAGAGAGAGAGAGAGAGAGAGAGAGAGAGAGAGAGAGAGAGAGAGAGAGAGTTTTTGTTTTATTAGATACAGACCAACTAATTTGGCATTTAGGGCATGTTTGTGATGAGAGATATAGACTGTTAGCCAGAACTATATAAAATTACTAAATTACCCAGAGAAACTTCTGTTTGTTTTTGAAGAGCATTGGGTAAAACATCCAACGAGGACAGATAAAAAGAAAAAAAAGAAATACCTGAAGCGAACTCGCTTAAGATCTTTTACACCTCCAGGTAAAGAGGTAAGAGTGATATAAACCCCCGGTTCATCCTGCTCAACCCATTCATTGTCATTACGAGAATCACTTTCTTTTGTTTTGCTCCCATTTCTTGTTGTTGCTTCTGAATATGCCAGTCTGTTGTGACCCGAACTGTGGTTACTGACAGTGCCTGATCCGTTGGATAACAGCTGGCTGTTTGATCCAATGGTTAACAACTGGCTGTTTGACCCATTGGGTAGAAACTGGTTGTTTGATCCATTGGATAATAGTTGGCTATTTGATTCTGGTTCTTGGCTTGCAATTTGACCACTCAATCGATCAATCGAAGCATTTGAAACATCACTGGAAGCAGAAACTAACCCAAGGGAAGTGAAAGAAGGAGATTTGATGTTTCGGGATGCTCCAACAGGCAGCCTTTCAGCCATGTCCTTCAGCTATTACATAGAGATGCAGAAAACTAAGGACCAACAGGAAAGGATGATTTAAAAAAATTCCCAATAATAAAAATGTGAGTTGCCCGTCCAATTTCTTGGTTATATATGACAGTTGGATTTTCCAGTGTGGGGCCAGAGTATCAAATCAAGTTTAGCCAAGTAACACGCAAGGATATGACCATTAAATTAAGAGTAAATCTTGGGAGAAAAAATTGTTATAACACATAGTTAAAACACAAGCGCCAAGCATCAATAAACAAGTTGTATAGAGAAAACAAGTCTTAAAAAAAAGCTCTATTTCATATTCCCGTTGTACAATCACTCTACTATGATGAGCTAAAACCCCAACCTCCAACTAAGGTATTAGCACCCTCCCCCAAACTTTCTAACCAAAAGCAACATTACATTCAGAAAATATAATAAAATTTATTTTGGATCATAAAGAAAACATGACCAAATGTTCGAATTTGATGTTTCCATGGCCCTGTGCTCAAAACACATACGTATAGATTGATTTGCCTTCAAAAAACCAGTGTTCTAAAAATCTCTACCTAAGTCCGATTAATCCCTGCCTAGGCGCTAGGCCCTCCCCTGGCGCCACGCCTAGCGTCTGGCGCCTCGCCTATGCCCAAGGAGGAAAAAAAAATCTCTCCAGAAAATTATATGGGACTGAGTGGGCAAGACAGATAAATTAGACGGGACCTAAGCTAAAAATTTAGGGCTGCAATTGTTTTTTTTTTAATTTTAATAACTAAGCTACAAAACGACGACGTAAGAATAGATGAAGAAGTTGAGGGTTGTTCGGACCTTACTTGGGAAACGGTTGGTGAAGCATCCGAAGCGGATAGCGTGCTAGTGCTAGAGCCTAGGAGAAATAGTAGAAATGTTAAAGTAAGAGAGTTCCATAAATAAATTTTTTTGTTTAATGGTGACACGAAAGAAGAGAGAGAGACGAGGAGTATAAGTGTGAGCCCGATGAGGACATTATCTTGAAGGGATATAGAGAAGAAGAGTTAGAGAGGGATATAGAGGGATATGGAGATGAGGACTATTAGTTTGTATTTTTTATAATTTATTTGTGTTTGAACTTTAAACAATTGCATATTTCTATTTGAACTTTGACATTAGCAATATAGATATGTGTTTGAATTTTAAGCAAATACATTTATTATCATTATTATAGATAGTTTTCCTTTATATTATTGTTTTGTTTGGATAAATGTAAGATAAAATATTAAAATTAGTTTAAAATAAAAAAAACCCCGCCTAGGCCCCGCCCAGGCCCCCTAGGCACTAAGCCCCTCCCGGCCGGCCGCCTCCCGTCTAGCGCCTTTTAGAACCTTGCAAAAAACATGAATAAAGAAAATATAGAAGTTCACATACGGCCTAAGTTTAGTCAATTTCATCAACTTTCTAACTTAATATAGTAAGAAAATGTTAAAACAAATTTTAAAAGATTAAGGTGCTCACAGTAGTTCTTCCTTCGGTATTCCTAAGACAATACTAGATCACACCCCCTCCATCCCACTTTTAGTGTCATCTTGAACAACGTAATGTCAGAAACAATTTCAAGGCACTCATCTTAAAATATGTGCCACATGTGAGCTTTGAACCATGATGCTTAAATTGGGTTGGAGAAATTACTACCACATGTGAGTTTTGAACCATAATTTCAAGGCACTCATCTTAAAATCAGCCATGCTTAAACTTTGGCCCTGCTTAAGAATGCATATTTTGTGTGGAAAGCTGAGGGTGGTATACTCACTGTTCATAATTTGTAAAAGAGAAGGCAGCTTTTGGTACGGTGGTGTTGCATTTGCAAAGTGGCAGAGAAAAGTATTGATCATCTGGCTATCTGCTTATTCATTTATTTCTTTAGATCTTTTGTTGTCCCTTTTTGGGCTTTCCTGGGTTATTCCTCATACTGTTTTTATTAAGTGATGACTAGTTGGAAGGGATTTAGAGTGGGAGTCAGTTGAGGCGGTGGGAAATGGCACCTTGTTGCATTATGAGGACTATTTGGAGGGAGAGAAATGGGAGATGTTTGAAAGCTGGAAGACAAAGTTTGAAAGTTAGCTCCTTAATGCTTTGTATGTTTTTCTTCTGTAGAATGGAGGATCACCAGGGAGTACTCCTTTTCTAGAGCTTACAGACAACGTTAGGATAATTTTGATTCTTGTTGCTCATTGGGCTGAACTCCAATTCTGACGGGTTTTGGGATAGATAGGTCATAGGTGGTGTTTTTTCCTTCTTTTTTTTTTGGTTTTTGTGCCTGTGTGTATACCACTTATATACAGGTTCAACCCCTCTGGAGGCTTTTCTTTTATGCTAAAGAACTTATCAAAAAATAAATGTTAAAGAGAACTTCAAAGTTTCCTTGAAGAAACTGGCCCGGTACGTGAATGACCTCGTCGCCTTAAAATCATTTCTTACTAGCTTTTGCCATTCACAGTTCTTCCCGCACCACAACTCTTGTACTTTTTCTCACCTACAGCAGTGAAGTCCTTCTGAGTTTTGACCATGTAGGGCCTTTTTATTGTTTTCTATAAATGTTGTGATCATCACTTCTTTTAATTTTTCTTTCAGTAAGTATTTAAATTACAGAGTTCGGAACACAGACAAAAACAATTTCCCGTTGAATGTTGATCCCTAGCAATCCTCAGTTATCTTTTGGATCAGTAAATATCTCTTTTCTGGAGAGTAAAGGATTTGATAAGTAGGATGAAGCTTTTGAAAATTGAAACTATGTACGTGTCCACGAAGTACTAAGTGTATGTATTTATCATAGTTTGGGCTTTTTTGAATTAAAAGTCCAAACATGTTCATAAATAGAAAGTTATGAATAGTTATTAATTATTAAACCTCGTGTTTGTAATTACAGGAAACGACTTTAGTGGTGAATTTTCCTTTTTCTTATAATGTCGTGCACCAACAACCCAATGTTTGACCCAGGTCATGTCTATTGCAACTTGAGTAAGTTAGCTCCTGCAATTGGTCAGAAGATAATTTTACTGGCAATCTAAATTCTTAGTAGACTACTTCATCCCTTTCTTTCCACGTTAGCCGCTAACTACCTCCTTGCCTAAATGATATACTACTAATTTCAAAAACTAAACAAGTTTTTGAAGTCTTCCCTTTGTAGCCACCATCGACATCCACCGTGATTTGTTCAACACCAACCATTACTATCATTGTCTTCCTCAAAGCCACTTACCGTCCACGCATAATTATCACCATTTCCCGCAACTGAAGTGGGGCAGTTATGGCAATCTACTAGGTTTAAAATTTACAGCAGGTAAGTCGTCGACTCATTTCAAATAAAAAAAATTTCAAATAAAAAAAAATTCTCAGGTTTTCATTGGTTTAAAAAACATCGACAAGTTTGTTTGAGAGAGCACCAAGATTCAATTTTGCTCCAGATGATTGCATGAAGCCAGAAACTGAATTTAAACTTTTAAAGCCAAGTCTTCAACAGCCCTAACTTTGTGAAGGTAGATTGCATTTTAAACATATACAAATTTCAAGACACTGCCTAATTTCCTCTCGTCGATAACCTATGAAAATCACTAATTTTTCATAGGACCTCTGACTTATTTTAAACTTCATGCAACAACAGAGTTAATTTCAACAAATCTAGTTGTCCATGGACTTGGAAAAACAGCTATTGGAGTTTATTTATTAAATAACTTGCAACAATAACCAATGGTTAGCTTGACACGAAAATTTTCATCCCAGAATCCGACAGGAAATAAGACTTCCATCAAATGTTTAGATAACAGTGATGCTTCATACTTGTGCAATCCTAAGAAACATTTTGAATAAGCAATTAAATAACAGCTACCGGAGTACAATAATGGCTTCAAAGTTTTTAAGGTGCATCAAATCAAGATAACCAATAGATGTAATATTAACAGTTAATATCATTTAGGTTATTTGGATGTCCCATGGATTTAGCTTATCTTCCTCATTAGTTGAAGACAAAAATATAATTTAGACCAAGTAGCTGAGATAAAAATAATTATCCAAGTGGAAGTAGTCAACCTCTTGGAGCTTCTAATATTCCAAATTTTACATTAGACGGACTCTCAAACACGATAAGAACAAATTGGTTAAGGGAATTGATATTTCCATAAGGGAATTTGGTAGTTCCACAAGACTCATAGTAAATGGAACCCACGGTCATGATTAAGGCCTTGTGAAAATATCAAATTTCTCTTGTAGAAATAACAATTCCCTTGGTTAATCTCCATAGCTAATCAGAAAGCATTGGAGTGATTTAAATCCAAGGGGACATCCAAACAACCTCAAAACTCATCAAAACAAGGTTAATAAATATGTCTTACTTGGGCTGTAAGTGACTTGATGACTTCTTTCGCAGCTTTGCATTTTGCAGTCTCTTCCCCTGCAATTGCTATTGCCTCCTTCAACTGTTTAGTAGTTCTTTCGAGCTCCAGCTCTTGAAGTTGGGCTTTCCGAGTAAGATTTTCCACCTAATATAAATAGTGGCAGACATCATACACACATCTCTACTGAAGAAAAAGTATATGCAATAACCAAAACACCAGTATAATTTAATTATGCTTGAAACAGTGTTGTGTACTGAACTCTTCTGTTCTATATACATATCTGAAGTCTTACAAGTTAATCAAAAAATGATGGAACAAGATCTTGGTAACATCTTGATGCCAACTGGAACATGGCATATATAAACTTGCACCACAAATAAAAAGCCAGACCAAACCACGAATTTGTAAGTTACTCGCTACTTAAATCCTACCATAGTATAGCAAAAGCCATTTCTGAGTGAGGTTTAATGAATTACTTGAAGATTATTCATCCACCCCTAAATTAAGCCAGAAAAATATATACACATTATATATATATATATATATTGTTCAAATATACTACCTCCTTATTTCTAGCACCGCTTTATGATTATATAGAGAACTGACAATTCAAAAACCTCTTATGCCTTGAAGATTAAACAGCTCAATCTTTATATCCGCTTTTGACTAGCTCTTAAAATGCATTAATCACTGGATCTTATGCACCATGAACCTGAAATTGGATTTACCAAGAAAAAGATGTACTTTTGATGCCTTAACTATTCTCATTCACTCGATTTCCAGAGTAGTTGTTTGGATTTTGGAAGGCTCATAAGCTTGCTAGGACTACTTTAATAACTCAATGTCCTACTTTAAAGTATCTTGTTCGTAAGTTTTTTCTAATTAGTACCCAAAGAAAATGAAGCCAAAAAGATTGTTTTAGGTGATGCTTCGTGCAACCTAAAAAAAATCCTAAAAAGGGAAATAGACTGACCCTAAACAAGATTTTTGATCACTAGTCGCACCTCTTTGTCAGCTTACCTACTTTGGAGCACTTCCCATTTTTATGGCTTCATAAACCTTAACATGAGAAAAAGGAATAAATTGCAGGTAAATGAAGAAAATTGCACAATTAGATGAGTGAACACCACGAAATTATGATATACCTGTGCTCTTAATTTGATGACTTCTTGGTTATGGGCATCATTTGTCCTTCTAGCATCATCCACGACTATTTTTGGTGAGGCAAGTCCACCAAGCGTTGGAGTTGGTGTAGTAGAGCGAGGTGGACTGGGCCGTCTTGATATAGGTGATGTTGCACGAGAAACAATTCTTGATCCAGGAACAGATGCTGAGAAAAATTTCTTCGATGATCCAAATACTGGATTAAAAGATTTTGAGATATTAAGCGCTCCCCATTGAGAACCTCCATTTGGAACAGGTGATACACGACTGCTATTAAACTCTAGTTTCTTGTTTCGCTTGGATGAACGGGTTTCTGTTTGCTTGAAGGATTCCATATAAGAAAATCTGGCAAGATGAGGATGAGATCTAGAATCCAACTTCTCATCTTTTTCAATTAATTCACTAAACCCCTGATTCATACTTCCTCTTCTACTTATAGAAGACTGAGTTGATGAGTCAGTTTCAATAGCTTTCTTTAGCTTGCTAAAACAATTATCACATACCCGATATGGTTTGTTAGGATTTGGTGCCATAGAGGCCCTAAGAGACTTCTTGCTACTGCATGAGTGGCAGAAAACAAGTCCACAGTTATAACAGTTATGACGTTTCCTTTTAAAATTAAATGGTAGACGGCAGCCAGAACACATAGATTGATCTATCCCTGAGACCCACTTATGAAGGCAGATAGCTGCAGTGAAGTTAGTACCACAGGCAATACTTTTGACTTGCTTGTCTTTTAAAGCTTCAACTATAGTTGGAGAATTTTTGTCATCTGTATCTCCATGACCCAACCGACCATTTCCTCCCTTGCCCCAAGTGTAAACTTCAGTTCTTGAAGTCAACACTGCAACATGATAGGCACCACAAGCTATCTCCTCCACGAAACTCTTTGAGAGCTTTCCTTCAACACGAGAGGGGAGCTTCCCATTAGCTTGAGGATTCCCTAGCTGGCCATAAACAGGACTTCCCATGGTGTAGACATGGCCTAAGGATGTAAGTGCAACTGTCAGGCTATATCCACAGGCAACTTGGCAAAAGTTGGGTTCAACAAGAGCAACACAGGTAGGCACAAGTTTAGCTTCCTTGTCACCATGCCCAAGTCGACCTTTATCCCCATCTCCCCAGGTAAACAGTTTTCCAGATGAACAATTGCTGGAACTTGAATTGCCAGCCATGATTTCTATAACTGCAGCAGTATGCCACACCCCACATGCTGCCCGTACAGTGCGGAGCCCTTTAAGAGATTCCACTTCCCTGGGCTTTGAGACACTTCTGCGATCCCCGTGCCCTAAAACACCAAAAGTTCCATCACCAAAAGTAAACAACTGTCCAGCAGAGGTCACTACAGCAGTATGCCAAGGCCCACAGGAGATAGATGAAACATGGATACCCTCTAGTGGCCCATTAACCCTTTTCGGGACCCAATGGCTCACTTCATTCCCATGTCCAAGAAGACCAAAATGGCCATCACCCCATGTGTATAGATCCCCAGAAAGTGTTACAGCACATGTATGGTACTCACCACATGCTACAAGCTCAATGTTAGTAGTGCTGAGGGCATCAATAAGCTTCGGATGCAAAACATCAGAATCTACTCCATGCCCTAGCCTGCCACCTGATTCCTCACCCCAGGAAAATATCTCTCCTTGCTTGGACACCAATGCAGCATGTCGTCCACCACAAGCTATATTTTGAACATCAAGTACCACTGCAGATTCTAAAGCTTTGGGAAGTAAGGAATCTACTTTGGTACCATGACAACTTCCCACTTTGTGAGGTCCACCACCCATAACACCATCGCTAGTGTATTCTCCCCAAATGAAAACGTCCCCCAAGGCATCACCGTCATCATGACCAGAACCTTGACTTGATGAACTAACAGCACTTGATAAGCTCACTCTAAAAGCATCCATCCCCAGTCCTTTCACTTGACCATGCATACTATCTGAGGCTCCTGATGACAAAGAATGGACAGAAGCACTAGCAGAATCTGAAGGGAAGAAACCTTTGGGAGGCACAGCATATAATATCACATCAGAAAATGTTTTATCTGCGCCGTTTTTAGGAGGACTGTCATATGGACTATGAAGGCGAAGCTGATCACCACCATCCTGAATCAAGTAACATTCATTTATGTTAAAAGGTATATGAATAAGTATATGCCAAGGGTAAATGTGCACGTGTTTGTTGTGCGCTTGACGTAGGAAATAATAGGAAAAATACCCTCTGCAAGCTATCACCACTGCCAAATGGAGAATTTAAAGGGGAGCTTCTTCGCGTGTATGTTCTAGGACTATTAGCTTCAGATGGGATTCCATCACTCCTTGATTCTGTTCTCCACTTCCGCTGATGGCCACGTGATATTAATGCCTTTAGACCACTAAACCATACCTCCGCTTCTTCTTTATCCTTACAGATCTGGAAACAAAAGTGGTGCATAATTAGATTACACATACCACTAACAAGTATAACATCTGGAAACAATTCCTAAAATATAGATGATGTATAAGTAATTATATGATACTTAAACAGCTGAATCAGGTTTTAGGATAGTGGAACATCTAAAAGCTAACTAAAACTGAACTTACCAAATCAAGTGACCTGTCATTGTATATTAAAGAAAATGACTGGTACTCCTTCTCAGGCCGTGGATACCTCTGAAATATTGGCTGAAACAAAAAGTAACATTAAAACCATATATTATCACATCCTATCCAGTAAAATGACGAGGGATTATAGCATACAAGCAACTGTTATTTGAGTTCAGGAAAGGAGTTATTCTAAATAGTTAGTTAACACATCAGATTCACCAGTGCATGCGTTTGAGTTGGTGAGGAGCTGGGAAGTAGGAGGATACAAATCTTATATGTGAACTTCATGCCAAAGATTTAATTCTCCCCATAAAAACAAGTAGAAGTGATGAAAACCTATTCTAGCAACCACCTTTCTTTTTAATCAGATACAAGATCACACATCAAAGAATAAGAGAGGGAGGCTTGATATATAATCTTCATGAGCTACTCCACTCATTGTCGGTTGATTTTAAGTTGGTTGCTTTAACATGGTATCATATTAGGCAAAGTCACTCATGTGCAAGGTGCAATCAAAGCCACGTGTTTGACTCAAAATTAGGTCACACATGAGGAAGCTGTTGAGATATAAAGTCCACATTGAACAAATAAGACTTGAATGCTCTATATATAATCAAGATGGGACTTTCCACACATCCCCAATCTTTGTTAAGTTGGAAGCTCCAAAACTTTATTTAGTGACAGAGGAAATTTAATGGGACTTTCATTATTCTTTGAGAATGGACATCTTTTTAGTTATAAACACTACAAAAGTGTATGCAGATATATCGTCAAACTCTTAATTTTCGTATTTTTACTTAACATGATAGCTTTCTGTAACCATGAATCCAATCATTTCTTTAATAATGTTGCCACGGTTACTCCAAAAAAATCTTAAGAATTTTTTGATTCCTCGAGAACTGTGTCACCGCCTCTTAAAGCAAGTAAGGTTCTGCTTTCTGCAGACAGTAAAGTATTAGGTAAAGTAAGCAAACAGAAAACCTACTTTCCGTTTACAGTCATTTTTAATAAGTAATTATATTGGACCCAGCTCCTAGGACAAGTAGAGGAGTTAAATGTATTGGTTGAAATTATTTTATTGAGAGAGAGAGAGAAAGGGAGAGAGGGAGAGAGTTTTAGAGAAGCGTTTAGTGTTATATCTCACACCACGCCTTGTTATTATACTATTATGATCATAAAGAACTTAACACAGGAATTGAACTTCGAATATTTAAGTCACTTAACAGCAATAAAAGATGAATTTCCATGGGGGAAAATTATGGATAGGTAGGGACAAGTTTGACATGTCACTGAAGAAATTGTAAGAGCAAATTTTATATTAAAAGGGGGTGGATACTTAAAAATGATAACAGAGCTCAGGATTTGCAAGGTCTTTGGCTGAATACTTCCTACTTTCACCCTATTCAACTTGAACATTACAATGCACCACATTTGCCTCTGAACGAGTCAACGTGCAAGTGGGGGGTCGCATGTGAGGGTTAGTTTAAACTTTAAAACACAATGTACACAATTGAGCTCATTCTGCAATAGCTCAAGTATTTGGAACAATTGCTAAGTAAACAAGATACTAAACTTACCCAATTGATTCTAATTTAAAGATTAAAATGAATGCTATGTTCAATTGAAGAATATACACAACCCCTCCCCCCAACCCCACACTAAAAAACAAAACAAAAAATAACTACTAAAACAATTTTTAAAAGAGAAGAAAAAGAAATGCACCTATTTAATTATTTATTTTTATGCTAAGAAAATTGGACCAAGTACCAGCCCCCTTGGGGATGAAAACGTGCATATTTAAAAGAGCGGTCTATTTTATCCTAGGTGATTCCTCCAAACCAACTCTCTGTCTCTATTAGTCATCATCTAACAACGACTTTTAGCCTTGGGGAGCTCATCTGTCCAAGACGCATCAATATGCAAAGCCATTTTTTTAAGTTAATTTATATGGAAGTAGTCAAAATGTCTTTTTATTCCCCACCACACCCAGGGACTGAGTAGTACAAGTTATTAACAAGCCTGAGACATTCCTTACCACAACAAATATGAATGGAATACAAGAGAAGGCAAGAAGCAAAAATAAAATAAACACCAAACAACCTGCTTGTCTGATTATGCGCCATTGCTCCCTAAAAATTTTGCAATTTCTGGCACATAGCACCAGTTGCAAAACTTCCCCTAATTGCTCCGGCTGAGCGAGGTCAATTTTGAAACAATAACTTTTCATGCAATTGGGGACAATTGGTGCAGTAAGTAAAAAAAAAATTGAATTCCAAGGACTAATTCTGCGCAATTAGAACTTCAAGGTGTAATGTCTGCGTCAATATAAGATCCCAACATAGCCCAACCCTGCAACACTAAGTTACTAGCTGAGCCAAGACCCAAGAGCAAGTTTGTAATATTTTATAATGTGACTGTCTCACAACCTGTTCTATGCACAATCAAACTCATATTAATCATAGCATCAAAATTGTTTCCTTAGGTATATACCAAGAATTAAGGGTACAGTACGTATACAGTAACTGAAAAAGATTTAATGTGGAACAGGATTTAGCTGCTAGCCAACTTTAAAAGTTAAGTTAAGATTGAGGCATCAGAAAAGAATGCCTAGTGCAGAAATGGCTATTGATTTGTTTCTTTTCAGTACCAAGATCAGAAAACTGTAAAAGTATCACCCATAATCCAATACAAACAATTCACTGAAAACTGTAATTCTTATGATTTGACATTAATGATGATTCAATGTAAATTTATAGCTTTGAGCAACCAAACAATATCATCACCTAGTTCATGCAACAATTTATCAATATCCAAAGAAAAGATAATTACCTAAATAGTAAATACTATTGAACAAGAAACATAATATTACATTCTTGTAATTTTGAAACTCATACAAAGTAATACAGAAAGATGTTATATTCACAGCAAGAAACTTACAGTGCGCTGGCCTGAAATAATTCTGGACACATCACTTAGTTTGAGGTGTTTCTCCTCTTTACCCGAGAACCATATTAGAACTGATTCATCCTGGAAATATAGCCGATTTTTTAATATTTAGCAGTACAGTTTTCACTAATATTCAGTTGAATGAAATCAAAAGAACTAGTTCTAGAATACACAAAAGAAACTAGCAAGTGGTTTAGCATAAAAGAATATGAGACAAATCAAATTGTATGAAGCTACAAGAGTTTTACGTGCTCTCTTATTTCCTGAGAACCATACTAGAACAAAATCAACTCAAAACGCATTACAGCTGATTTTTGATACTCAAGTACTTCAGTCTTCACCAAAATCCATTTCATAAATCACAGGAAGACTTGTATATAACCAAAAATAACAACTGGTTCAAAATAGAGCTTAAGAAGGATCTGAAACAAATTTATAGTAGGAAGCTGATAAGGTATATAAAGATGAGCTGGCAACATATAAAAGTGCATATGCACATTTTACATGCTACACAGCAAAAGGAGAACTTTCTGACATAGTCACAAAATATATTTCAGGACGAAAGGGTTGTACTGCAACAATATGCATTCCAATCAGTGTTCTAGAAAGAGGGTTAGGTGCTGCCCAACCATGGCAAGGAGGTGCTAGGCGGCCGCATAGCCATCTAGCCCGGCCATCAACCACCATCATTGTCATCATCCACCATCATTGCTGCAACTCATTTCCTCCTCTTACACAGAATATGTGCTGCTGCGATCTGATTTCTTTTGGGATGAGATAACATTAGATATTACCTTTTTTACTTTGTTAAGATTACTACCAAGTCCCCCAAATTTCTAGTTGAAGAAGAAAGATTGTCCACATAACTACCAACGGAGAACTCCAACTAGTGAAGTGAACAGCTAAAGAAGGAAATAATCTATACAAGAAATGCATAATAGGTAAAAAAGTAAACCAATATCTTTATTATGTTCACATATCTAAAAACAACGAGTGAAACTTACATTGACCAGCCGGAAGGGGCAAAACTTGGGCTTCCCTCTCCTTCCATATTTGAGCAAATACGCCCCTTTCTTAAGAGCAGTAATGGCCTGTCGTAAAGATCAGCGAATTAACCTATATTAAACATAATTCAGCGCATTTGCATAAACAAAGAAACAAAATCACATAGCTTGCCAACCAAACTTATTAAAATATGTTTAGAGAAATAGAATCATGCTGCAACTGGATAAAGTTATGTAGTGCATAAAGGTATGGGAAAGCAACTTCAAAGAATCTATAAATTTTGGAAGTTGTGAACAGCCCTCAAGAACATTCTTTCACTTTGTGCCAAAATATTTAATACATTTATGAATTTATCAATCAACTGCCCCTTTCTAAATCCCATGGCCCATACACTAGACCTTAAGATGTTTGCTTTTGGGATTCTTTTTTTGTTTGGTGGGAGGATGCAGCTTGACACACTTAAACTCGCGTTTGTTTCATAGTTGTTTGGGACAATTTTATGATGTCTCCACCTTAAACCCTTATCTCAGAAAAAATTGATCCCTAAAGAAAATAAACTCGTAAGTGTTAGTCTTTGCACTCTAGCACCAAATCCAGTAGAAACCATTCAATTTCAAAAGCTAACTTCCCACTGCTCCACATCAACATTTGAACCAATGCTTCTAGGAAAGTGTCACCCATGTTCATCATATTCCGTTTATCCTACACTTTTTGACTTAGATATTTAAATTCCAAATAAACGTCTGTCTTTACCATATGGCAAAGGTTGATATCAACTCTTCTGTATAACAATTGCAGATTCATATCTAGCAATAGTTGTTAAGCCATTCAAATAAATATTCATATCAATTTAATTGAGTACTTGTGAAGTTGCTTAGCTATTAATTATTATAGATTCCCACAAGAGAAAAGATAATAATACCCTAATAATTCATAACACACGTAAAAAGTGGGTTCAGAGTCTACTTTACTGTACTAATTTATTTTAATGCTTATGGTCATGTCAATAACAACATTACATAAAAAATTTACTAATCGTCACAGCTGAATTCAACCAAATCATCTTTGAAGATTATATATATTTTGGTCATCTTTGGTAAAGAATTTATAACTTTGAAGTGATGAATATTATATTAATTGTAATCAAGAGTCTACATGGACTAAGAAAATTGTGTTCAACTATTATATAATTTTATTTTAAGTTGCTTTAGGTCACAAACAGTTCTCCACTAACACCAAAAAAATTCAAATTTTCTTTCGCAATAATAAATGATATGAACAGTTAGAAGAAGACCTAGTTTAGAATAGTAATGTAGAATGTGTAACATGCATTTTAGTCAACTGGTGTTCCGTCATCATATCATTATTTCCAATTTTTGTAATAAATGTGTTATAATTCAATTTTACATTCTTAAAAAAATCAAGATCTATCTACATTCACTTGCAAGTTGAAAGAGGTATTACTTCTAAAGATAGAAGTCATGGTCCATAAACTTTCATCCTTTTCAGCTTTTCCTACCATCCTATCTCTCGAGTCTAGGTCTTTGATATTGAATGTCGCACACATATATATACATGATAAAAAAGATACGAAAAAACCCTCTTAAATAAGTCATTCTACTTCAGAATACAGCTCAAGTCTATTTATTTTATTGAATTAGTAGCAATAGTCAAATAGAGCAATCAAGCTATTTCCCATTATTTCTAAACCAAAACGTGGTTTCATAGTAATAAAGCTCAAAAAATTGATACGTTTTCAAACTTATACAATATATTTATAAAATAAATAAATAATTAAAAAAAAATATAATTTCAATAGCAATGAAAATTTAAATAATTTGTAATCAAGAGCCTGTGCAACCTAATAATATTGCATTCATCTTCCACACCAATGTGCATATATGTTTATTTTTGTAATTTTCCTTGGGTTAATACCAAAAAAAAATCAGATATTATAAATATAGATTGCTATGAACAAATGATAGAAGTCTATTATTCCATTTCCAAGAACTAATATTACTGATCGATGATAATAAAAATTCCAATCAACAGCTGCTTAAATTATAAAGCTCAGTCAATAATTATATCAACACAAAATTAATTCCAAAGCCAATGACATACACTCATACATACATATATAATACAAAATAATAATAATTATATATACCTGTTCAAATTCCCTTTCAACTTGCCCGCCCGTTCTATTAACATCAGAAGTCATTCTATCACTCCGCAACAACAATATCTCGAAATTCCAAACCCAAACCCTCCCCCATTCATCAATTCATTCAATGAATTCAACAAAAAAACAGCTCAAATAAACCTAAAATCATCTCAAATGATATACGAATCTACACCTATGAACCTCACTTCTATGTCTTGAACTACAGTAATTGTAGAATAAAAAGAGATGCCAAATGAATCAATACGAACTTCAAAATCACTGTAAAGTAGTGATTTTTTACAGAAAGAATTCGAAGTGATGAATACACACAGAAATGAATTCGTCACTCCAAAAATGAGACCCTAACTTTACTGATTTTGATGACAGAGGAGTTTACTCAGCTCGGAGTTCAGAGTTGGATCAGCAAAAGGTAAAGTACAATCTACGAGAATGGCTGATCTGCTAATCAGTTGCAGTAATTGCCGATGAGAGGGAAAGAGAAATAGCTGTAGAGAGAGAAATAGCTGTAGAGAGAGGGAGAGAGAAATAGCTGTAGAGAGAGAAAAAGGTATTTTTAGAGAGAGAAAGGGAAGAGGAGGCGTTTTTTAAGTGAATGATCCAGAGGGGAGAGAGAGAGAACAGTGGTCGACTTAACAAAAGTAGAAAAACTGTGTATATGGCAAGGGTTCAAAACTTTCGGTTTTATGAAAAAAAAAATCCGAATCGATGGGTATCGGTAGGGTAGTATTGACTTTTTTGGGTATCCATATTTTTAATACCGATATTTTGATATTTTAAAATTTTTCGTTATAAGTTTTGGTACGTAATTTTTAAGAATCGATAAAAATTGAAAAAACGGATAACATAAAATATATTTTATATTATATGTATATATCATAATTAATAAAAAAGATATTAACTTTTCTAACTTTAACCACCATTAATTTCTTAAATTTGTAACTTTTGTAATTTTTGAAACATTCTTTGATATGTATAATAAGGATAAGTTTAGGTATATTAATTAATGTGTTGTACTGTTATTAGTATTGTTTATATATTATACATTTATTATTATAATATATATAATAACAATAAAACAACAAAAAACTTAACAAATATATTATTATATTATATTAATATATTATCTTTACCTTTTGTAATATCAAATTTATGAAAGAAATGTCAAATTACTAATTTTATAAACTAAGAAAGCACAACACAGAGGAAAAAAATGTAAGGCAATACAAGATTTATTTATTATGATATATATTTTCAATGCGATAAAAAAATAAAAATTGAAACTAAAAACTATTATCGAAACTGATACCAAAATCGATATTTCGGTGACAATATCGATTTTTGATTTATATGAAATTCGACATAGATATCGGTTCGATATGTTCGATACTCGTTCAGTATTTTACTGATGAGCACCCCTACATATAGCTAAAAAAGATCATAAAAATTGCGTCTTTAAATGATCATGAAAATTCAACAAAAAGATCATTCCATTTTTCAAAATTAGAAAATATATTTTAATTTTGTAAGTCAATATAAGAAATCTTAAAATAATTTATATGTGTTTTTAAAATTTGAAAATAATATATATGTGTTTTAATTTTGACGCGTGATTTTTCCACTCAATGAAACCACCAAACAACAAGCAATATGCACTGAAAACAACCGTTAGTCACCCCCGATCAAGCGATGGCTTAGGCCGTCCAGGGATGCTCCGGTGTAATAATAAGTATAAGTCAAAAAGCATAACATTGGAGAACTTGTTATTGCTAGAAAATAATAGGTATTTGAGAAGAAAGAATTGTGTCACCTGGACCTCTATGCCTATAACCTTATTTATACTTTTATTCAACCACTTAAGTCTCCATAACGGATTAAGATAGGGAATCCCTTGACATAATTTAATTATAATTATGATGTTGATCGGTCAATCTCCTCCCTCCTTAAGATTCGGGATCACAATATAATTTAGAATCCTAAGTCAATATGAACCTTGACCTTCCAAATTTACCCAAGTCGTCCCATAAAGGGAACACTTGAATGGGCCAACCCAAATTTGAGCCCACCATAGTGTGTAAAATATAATTCATCCAATATTCCAAATAAAGAATAACTTTTAGGTCCAAGTCAATTATTATGCTTAATAAATTATAAACTAACATTACCCCCACTTTCTTATTTATAAGAATTTATAATAGAAGAGTAATACCAAAAAGTCAATTGATTTTGACTAAACAAAATAAACCGCCTCCCTTCCTCGTTATCAATCATCTCTGATATTAAAGCTACCAAATACATTGCACGTCACGAATCGCCACATGTTTCATTAATTACCTTTTCAAATTTCACCATGTCCATAAAATCAACCTCATCGCCTAGTGCGCCCATTATTACTTTATTAGAAATATACCGCTTCCCCTTCAATTTTACTCCACTTTCTCAAAAAATTACTCTCTCGCCTTCCCGCCCTACAAAAGCAAAAGCAATTCTCAGCAATAACTTACTCCATTTCCATTAAAACTCCATTTTTTTTTATTACCACCTTCATCCTTCAATCAATGGCTGAAAAACCAGATTCCCTTCCTCTCTTTGAAGGATCAATAAGCCCCATCACTAAAGACCTGGTAAGCCTTATTCTTACCGAGGCTGAAAAAGCAGAAAACGCTGCACAAAATCTCTATAATACGACTAAGACATATAACACCGCCAATACCATCTCCAAAATTATCCCTGAATCACTTCTTGGGATCATAAAGGATTTTCAAATCCCTGATCAGTACGACCTCCAAGCTCTACTCCACACAAACAAGATGTACCATAGAGTCACACATGAAATATGTTGTAGTTCACACCCAAGCTTTGAAGTACAGCCTCTGTTTTTCCCTTTATAACTTCATTAACACTTTTTTTACCTTAACTAGCATTGGACTATCTCAGCTTCTTCCCAACTCTTTCATCCATTTCGTCTGCTTTATCGTCTTTTGTCATAAACTCAAAATGACACCTTCCACCGATTTCTTCTTTTCCATTTTTAGTCTAACCAAGCCCATAGAGCCAGGTTTTCGATGACTGAGCAAAATTTTTGGACAGAGAGTTTAGATGCAAACTACCACAACCAACAAATGATGACACCCAAACTAGTTTTACATCCACAACATCGACATCAACCAACTACCCTCGTGGGATAAACCACTGAAGTTAACCCTCAAATATGAGTACTTGTCTTCTACCTAAAAATTTTTTTTACATGATTTCTGCAATAAGATTCCAACCGAACTCTGGAGCCTGGATCTCTTCTCTAGTGAACAATGGTTGTTCGATCATGGATGTAAGTCTCCGAGCTTGACTTTTCCATTTAAATACTTCTTTTCACAACTTCTGACCTTCCTCTTCTTTTCTTTCTGGTTTATTATATAGTAGTGCTTACTAAACCATCCAACATCAAAGCTCATCTTCCTCCTCTACCAAGCCCCCCCCCCCCCCCCTTTTGTTCCAAAATATAACATAAAAGAATTCCCCTAATCGTGAGGTTGTCGAAGCTGAAACCAACACCACCGAGGAACCCAGTTTGGTCCAACCGTTCCAATCTATTCCTATCACCACCCCAACATCGCCTCTGTAATATCCCGGATATTTATGAGATTCAAAAATAGAATTAAATACGAATAAGGGTTAAAATATAAAACCTAGATTAAAGAAAATGAGAATGTAGATGATTGATTAAACATTTAACCTAATTTATGTGTTAAGAATTAAATGTAAGTAATCATGAGTTATGAGAATTAAAATCTAGAGCCGGTTAATATGAATACTATAAGGTATATTAAGAGCTATGTATTTTATACAAAGTGTAAATACAAAATCGCTATTCCGAAAATATAATTGGAATACAGGAAGAATATGAAAATAATACGAACTATTCACAAAGATGAATATAATACGAAAGAAGGGAAGGATCCGATATTCGGTAATACTTGTAATGTGGTTCGAAGATATGTATAAAGATCGATTTCTGTGATCTAATCACTGTGTATAATGTAGAGTAAAATACCTAAGAAATACATTTTCCCAGGTATACCTTAAGAACCTAAAACGACTCTTAAGGGCAATTGTAGACAATTTGAGGTTAAAATCTTAACCAAAACTAAGTGTTATATGATTAAGAATATGTGTTAAGGCTTAAATTAAGAAAAAAGATTTTCTCAAAATATATACGCAGAAAAATACTATTCACGCGAAACACGTCTTTGCGTTTTTCAAAATTTCACATTCACATATAGCGTTTATATAAAGTGGCGATGCGTATTTTCAAATAAAATATTCTCTAAAAAAATTAGCAAAAACACTATTCACGAATACAGAAAGGAATACGATGAAGAAACTTTCCATAAATAGAAAGTTTATGAAGTTTCCATAAAATGAAAGTTTAGAAAAAATGAAAGATGATCATTTTGTCCTAGAGTTTTTTGTAATGACTTTGATGTCTTAATAATCAACTAGTGACCATTTTAACCTTGGTTGGTGAGAAGTAATGACAAGTTTGTCCTTGAGGTGAAATTTAATTTAATTGGCCCAAACCCTAATTCATGAAATGTTTAAGGCCAAATTGGTGTAGTTTGTGTTAGTTTGCCCACCCTAGATTTATTAAAGGCCCAATGTAAATATAGAGAAGTCCAATAATGGTAGTAATTACTAGCCCAAATGTTGGTAACTTAGACGATTTAAACTAATAGTCCAAAGTGACTTGCTAGTATATTGTAAATGAGCCCAATCATGGATGACTTAAATGCACCAACTAGTAGCCCATTCAATTAATATTATTGAGCCCAAACAAATTAATTGGAAGAGTCCAAATGAAATTAATTCTAGAGTCCAAAGTGGAGCCCAAACAATATATGTATTGGTGAAATATATTTACACATTGGTGTGTGTATATATAGGTGAATATATGAAGGTTAAAGTAATAAAATTTAAAGCAAAAATGAAGGGTTAATAGGCCATTTGTCGGTCACTTGGAGGGGACCCTACAGGGGGTGCAATGCTTAAGGTTGCTTCAACAAAACATAGCTCCTTAATTTTCTCCTGTGCAAATGCCAATTCCCCTAAAAAGTGGATCTAGTTTTGTTAGATTAGAGGCTTAATTAGCCAGGTGTTAGATGATTAAGTGATGTTAAGTAAGCTTAGGAGAGTTCTATAAATAGAACCCTTTCCCTAGCATGTTGGAAGTTTTGTTCATTTGTTAGTTTGTCTAAATGTGGTAAAGAGAGTTTCCACAAGTTAAAAAGTTGAAAGCAAAAGTTCTAGAGAAAGCTTGGGAGAGCTTGAACTTAAAGAGCAAAATGAAAAAGAAAGCCATAGAAGAAGAGGGTGGAGCAAGATCGAGCATCCATCCATTTAAGAAGAAGAAGAAGCAGAGCATACTTTGAAGGTTAAAAGTATTCTAAGTTCTAAACTTGTATTTTTGCCTTTTTATTGTTTAAAGTGTGTTGTTTATGGGAGTTTGTTAGTGTTAATGGTTGGATCATGGTGATCCGAAGAAATAAGGAATTGATGGTAGTGAAAATGTTGGTAGATCACATAGAAAGTTAAGAAAATTAAAGAATGATTTTCAAAGTTAAAACCTAGTTGGTTGTTGTTCATATTTTTTCAAAATAAAACCTAGATTTAGTTATGTGTTTTGTAGATCCTTTGGTGTGTACCCTATATCTACAAGTTTGGTTGACAAACTATTTTTGTATAAATAAAAGAGGAGCTTGTATTGAGCTCAAAGTGATTTTTGGTAAGTAAACTATGTATATTAATGAAATTCCTAGTTTTAATCATGTGTTTTCAAAAAAATCAACTTATATAGTTAAATGTGTTGAGATCTATGAGTGTTTGTCATAGATCTAAGGTTTAGATAATGTCCTATGATGAAAAATGAGTGGTAATAAAGTTTTGTGGTCAAAGTATGCTTTGATGTATGAATAACAAGAATATGAATTTGATTTTTGAAGATAAGGAAAATTTAGATGCTATAATATTTTTTTAAGACTATGAAACTCAAGAGTTTAAACTATTTTGAAGATATATGTTATGTATTACAAGGCTAGTAAGTCATGTAAATTGATAAACTAGCCAAATAATGTATTAAGTGTTAAGGTGGTGGTCATTGGAGCAAGAAAACATAAAACTAGTTTGTATTTTGTGCTTATGAGCAATTTCAGTCTATTTTCGTTGGGAATTTAAAGGTTTGATCTAAAGAGAAGTTGTTGAGGAAGAAGTTATGGACGCGTGAGCACTTAAATCACTTAAAAAAGTTAAGAAATAAGAAAGTTATGACTTGTGGAGTGCATGAGGGTCGAGTAGTCCATTAATTAGGGTTTTTGAATTTGTTTTGGGATTTATTCTAATCATAATACATGAGCCTAAAAAGGAAGTCGAGGTCCTTAAATATCTATTTATAAGATATTAACGGAATTCCAACAATGGACATTATGTGTGAATGTAATGTTTTGGGTTCCATTCCATTGTATGATGTAATTTTTGGGTCTTAAAACAACATCAAGAATCTTGAATGACGGATTTAAGGCCCTATAATAGTGAAATATTTATTTGGTATTTAGAGCTATTTTAATGGCTTAGATGCCCGTGGATAGCGCTAATCTTATATATGATAGTTTGATTTTATCTGTTGACATTCAAAATGATTTCATATAAAAACAATTTTAAAGATTTTGTTAAAATGAATCAAATTAGGTGATTAGATTCACCAAGTTAAAATGGAAAGTAATTGCAAAGTTATATTCAAAAGCAAGGAGGGATCTTTCCCAAAATTTAAAATTTCATAAAAAAGAAAATGTTGTAAAACAAACTTAACAATTATTAGCTAGAAATTGTCAAATCCTAAAATATGAAAGTTGTAAATCTACTTTTTAGCTTTTCAGAACATCTTGAATGTAACGACCCCGAAATTCGACCTTTATTCTTAACTTAAATTTTTGATTTATTATACATTATCCTCCTTACATCCAAATTTCGGTTCGTTAATAAATCTTTAATCTCCTTAATTGATCCATTAACTAATTTTAAAATTATCAATTACCAAAATTCTCATATAATTTTTTTTTTCTTTTTCTTGATTCAATCGTTGTATTGAAATATTTGGATGTTTAAAATCTTTACATATGGATCCTAGTCCCTGGATCGCAACCTTAACTTTTCCTTTCTTTTACACGTATCATAAAACTCACATTCAAAATCTAATATGATTTATTTTCATACAAATATTCTTTCTTGCATCATTTATAATTAAACATATAATACCTTCTATCGTAATAATTATCTTGAACATTCACAGTTCACCATTTAATTCTGCTCATCCTATTCAGATCTAATACATGAAATATCAACGTAAAACTAGCAAATGTAGTCACCTTGAATCATAATATTAAAAAGATAACAAATATATTCACCACTTCTTAGGTTATCCGTCTTTATATAATCCGATATTTCTGAAATTCATTTCTTTCCTGCAAAAAATGTTTATTAAGCAAGTAATGAGCACAACGGCTCAGCAAGCTCAACAGTTATACTTCACGTAGCACATACCTTATCATGCTTGGTGTGTGTCATGCATCATGTGCTTCTACTATAGCAATATATCTCATATATATTCATATCGTTACACAAAGTACACATTGTGGTCATATTAAACACGTATCACATAGCACATAATTTGTATGCATTTAAAACAAGAATTTCATATCATAATAGTTCAACATTTAACATAAAAGGGACTGAAGAACTTGTCTGGCGTCCAATTAGTAGCTCAAAACCTTAACTCGATCAACCTATGATAATAAAATAATCAAATAATAATTATTTATCTCTTATGATGTTAATTTAATTAATTAATATCATCTATAACGTAATTAACCCTACCCGACGATTTATTTTAGGGTACCGGGTTAATTATTAATTAATATGGTTAATTAATTTAACCTCATTCCTTAATATATTCATTTAACTTAATATCAAATACCTTCGTTACGGACAACCCGACTCATCGGATAAATTTTAACATATCTGGGTGTCCCAAAAATTTTATTTAAACATTTTCTAACCTTTAAACCCCTTTGATTAATATTTAAAATATCTAAATATTAATCCTCAATATTTAATATTTTTACAAAAATATTAAATTTAATGCCCAAACATCATTTCTATATTTTTAGTATTTTTCTAGAATTTTCTAGAATTTTTAAACAATTTTTAAACATTTATTTCAATTAAAACTAATTCTGGGGGCATTTTGGTAATTTCCGCGCCCTTGGGGACATAACCGAAATTTCCTGAAAAGTTCAGGGGCATTACCGTCATTTTAACGCGCCAAGGGACACAATTGGAATTTACCGGAAACTCTAGGGGTATTTCTGTAAATTGCCGAGGCTAAAGGACACGGCGGTCCTTTCCGGAAAAGACTAGGGGCATTACGGTAATTCCCCGCGTACGTCGGCCAAAACGACGTCGTTTCCTTGCCTGTTCCAGAAACTTCAGCCGCGCAACGCGCGGCCTTCTCTTCAGCCCCAGAAACGACGTCGTTTCTGGTCCCTTTGCGCGGAAAAATTTGGCTCGCGCAATGCGCGGCCAACAGTTTTCTTCTTCCTTCTTTTTTTCGCGAACAGTGACCAGCCAAAACCAATTTTTTCACCATTTTGCTCACAAATTTCACCACAAAATAATTCCAAAAATCACATAATTCATAGATATATATCTATAAATTATTTAGAATAATTATACTAATTATTTATAATTTTTTCACAACATTAATTTACCACTAAAAATACATAATAAATAATATAAATTAATATTTATACCTTCCAAACACTTGTAAACCTTCCTTTGAGGCTTCAACTATCTTCTTCTTCTTGGTCGGCTATGGTGGTACACCGGTGGCGGCATGGTGGTGTCGGATGGGGAAGAAATGGAGAGAGAGTTTTGTTTTCTTTCTTTTTCCTCTTATTTCTTTTTCCTTCCATATATATATATATATATATATATATATATATATATATATATATATATATCCCTCAACTACTTAGCCACTTGAATAAAAAATTAGCCACCGACTTTGCATGCCAATTAACCGTGAAATTTCCAGAATTTTCCAAAAGTAACATTCAAATTTTACTTTTTAATGCATTACATAATTATTTCGTGTAATAAATATTTTAAGTAATGTACATAAAATATTTATTTTAATTCACCAAAAATCATAACATGATTTATAAATATTATTAACACCCTTTTTAGGTACTTTACATGACAAATTTTGTACACGCATAATGACATGCATGTAATTATATGAGATAATTTATATTTTCAAAAATCATAAAATAATTCATAGAACATATAAAAATTATTTTTCATAATTTTTCACTCCGTTACTTGGACAACATGTTACATTAACATGTTCACGTTTCCGAAATATTATTCTTCATAAAAGTCATAATAATTCCATTATACATAAATATAATTTTTAATAACTTAAAACATTCCTTTTTCTTATTTATTATTCAATTTCTTTAATATTCACATTAACTCTCCTTATATAAATTATATAATTTAATATTATATAATTTATATAATTACATTATTCCTTTTTAAATAATTTCCATTTACACAAATACGATTTCTAAAATTTTCTTCCACCCTTAATTAATTTAATTCTCTTATATAACTTATATAATTATTCTTATATAATTTACATAATTATTATTTCCTTCATTCAACATTTTAATTTCCTTATATAAATTATATAATTATTATTATATAATTTATATAATTACATTTCTTCTCCATTAATTTCTAAACTTCCTCCATAATTCATAATTAATTTAAAATCAACAATTACAATTTTTACTAACTTCCTCATTCGCTTTTCATTTAAAGATTGGATTAATTTAATTATTAATCCATTAATTTCCATAATTAATAACATTTATAATTATCAATTAAACATAACACACGTATATATGCTCATGTATATATATAAATATATACATATTTATTTCATACATTTACATTATCACATAATCTTATTTAAAATCATAATTTCTGTACTTCTACAATAATTTAATTGTACACTTTATTGTACAATTACCTAAAATTCTTTTATTTCTCATAAATTATTTTTACACAATTTATTTACTTTTCAATTATTTTAAATTCACATAATTCATCACCATCTCTGTACAAATTTTATTTACTAATTAAATCCCTTCAAATACTTTAAATCACATAAAATAATAATTAATTGAACAATCTTCATAATTTAATCAATTAAACTCTCATTTGATATTATTAAAGAAATCCTGGAAATTCGGATCCTCACATTCTTCCCTCCTTAACAGGATTCCGTCCTCGGAATCGTAATATTCATACATATGTTATTTATAGTACCTTGCAATACCTTTATCTTGATAAATCATATTTTACCTCTTTAATATCCATAACTCACATGGATTACCTCATACTGATCATAACTGTCCAAGTATTCAACTCTTAACTCAATTCACAATTTTTTTGATTTCTCATTCTCAGAAAATTTTATCTCTTTAATCATACTTACTCTTACTCAACCCACTTATTTCATACTCTCTATTACACATCATTTATCTTCTGCACATTCATCCTTCTTTCTTAATTCATGTAAATCTTTTTCACATTCCATAAATCATTCTTTAATACTCATATTGTTCAACACTAGGTTTTAAATACTGACCTTCTCTTGATTCTTCATAATCCTTATTTGGAATTATTTTAAAATTCTGGGGTATCACATTCACCCCTCCTTCATAAAATTTCGTCCTCGAAATTTCTATGTACTCGTACTTCACAATTTCTTTACATTTATTCCACATATCGTTCTTCCCTTCATTTCTCGCAGTCATTGCACATTATAATTCTCTAATCCATCACATCTCATAATTTCTTTACTTCACAATTATTGCTTCCATTATCATTCACACTTAAATAATACTACCCCGTCCTACCATCCAATCTTCATAAGAGTAGAGGAATTCAAAATTTTCATTTTGGAAGAAAAACTTTCATGATATGCTGAATGAACATTTATCCTGGTTTACAGTACTTCGCTCCCCAAGTACTTCATACTGCAAACCCTGACAGTGGATCAATCTGTCATTAAAGTGATGGATGTTTTACCATACATTGGCACGCCAGATGATCAGTCTGCAATGTCTGTGTCTCTTATGCCAGGTGACCATTCGATCAACCTGCAATATTCTTAATCTTTTTGTTCATCTCAGCCTTAAAATTCATTCAAAAGTAATTTGATTTGGTATAACTTCAAAGAATACAAATTCAATAAATATAATTTAAAATTTGTCTAGCTGAATCAATAGCTCAGACTTATATTTCTTCAACGCTTGTCTAGCTAGATCAATTAGCATAGACTTACTTTTAACAATTTATAACTCGCAAATTTTTTTAAAACATTCATCATGTCAAAACTTTTCAAAATATCAAGCCAAGTCAAATGGCATTGACTTATAGTTCTGACATACCTTCATAATCAAAATCATTTATGACTTTATGTTACCGTATCATCTTGACAGTCCTTTGAGAATTTCATCGTTAATAATTCCTATACCATAAACCATACTTTATGGTGTTGAATCATCTTATGACGAAATAGTACCGCACTGTCTCAACAACACGTTGAGCATTCCGTCATGCATCATATCTGCACCGGGCTAAAAGGTACGTGGATGATTCTTTTGAAATACATTTTGATGTAAAAATATTTTTGTCTAGCCGAAACAAGTAGCATAGACACTTTTTTAAATCGCTTAAAAATTTCATTTATATTTTTCAAAGCACACCCGTGCTAAATCAACTTGAAGCCAAAATTTTCGAAATCTAGCAAAGCTAGAAGAGTGGGAATATCCTAAATTCCCTAACATTCACCTTTTTCTTCTTTACTTGACTATTAATTTATTGCTAGGACTATTTTCATTTATCATATTAAAATTTCTATCTACTCCAACTTTTCTATTCCCCCGTATAGTTCATTAAACTTGCCACACATTATGAGTCCAGAAACTTACCACAAGAATATGAGTTTTAAAACTTGTCCTAGCAATATGTAGTCTGAGAACATATCAAAGACTGTCCATATGCTGAGGGGCTCAAAACATACCATACCAATATGAGTCATGGACTTACCATATGCATGAGTTTTAAGAACTCGTGCCTAACTTAATATTATCTATCTATCAAAAACTCTTAGCGCGACTCTAACATTTCAATGATTATCACATAGTAACTAAGTAAACACAAATCCCCCGCCCATACAAAGGATTGTGCAACTCAGTCACCACATGAGTCCTCAATTGAAATTTCGTACCCAAGCTTCCTGCCCCCTATCATAACCTTTCATTTCTGTCTTTCATGTCTTATCATTCTCTGAATTCTTCTTGTACTATTTCATAGTACCATTTTTCTTTATAGCATCAAGCTATACCTTTTTCGACCATTAACATATTTCTCTGTTCTTTCACATTCTCACTTGATCCCATCAAGATCTTGCTTTTCATTCTATTCCTTACTCGCTTTCCTTATCTTGTGATCGTATCATAGTACGATCATCTTACCGTTCCTGATCATGTTATTATGATCTTTTTCTGTACTTTTTAAATTACCTTATTATCTTTATTGCTTGAATCAGGCGTCTCCTGATTTTCTTTGAGATTCATCTTTGAATCATTTCAAATATTCTTTCAGATATATTTCTTAATTGAACTTATAAGTTTTCGCAATTCATTACTTTCATTCCGATTTTTCTTAACATCTTTATCTCTTCCTTATAATCTTATCTCTTCCTTGCAATCTTTCATATTTCCTTTACTTTAGCCAATATTTGAGAACTATCTTTCTCAACTTACATCTTTTCCATTCTAATTCCCCCTCATGTTCATCAAACTTATCACGTATTTGGACTCAGGAACTTACCATAATCATATGGTTGAGGAGCTTGTCCTAGTCAGGCCTTAGTTGTGACGACCCCAAATCCGGGTTCCATAACCTCGAGTTTGGTTCTCACTATTCAACACATTACTAACAATTAAATACATACATTGCATTTAAATATCGCGGAATAATACATATTGGTTCCCTTCAAAAGGTTACAATACCAGGGTCTATCAACCTTAACATAATAACAGTTCCTATCACAAGGAATTACAAAAGGTTTAAAAACCGTAAATACATAATTAAAGATCTAACTAGCATGCATAAGCTACTTAAGCTTTGGCCTTTCCTTTTCCCTTATCCTTCCTGGAGCAATCAGGATTATCTGAAAAATGGTTCATGATATAGCAAGAATGAGCAACTAGTTTGCTCAGCAAGTTTATAACAATCATATAGATTTAATATATCATGAATGAATGGGAAAGATCATCAATGGTTCAACAATAGATATAACAATTGTGAATGAAACAGGATTCAAATTTTAATAAACAGAATATTTGAATCTTAAAATGCTGAGTGGTCACTAAGGACCCTGAACTAGCTAGGGTATAATAGAGTTTCCTCTGACCCTTTGAGTTGTTTGGTTTTCAAGGGGATCAGCCTATTCAACCCGCTGTATATGCATTACATTTAGTCACTGGCGCCCAAAGTCGGTTTCCCGACACAAAATCCCCTAATTTAGGGTTGTTCAATTCTCAGACTTAATATAAGAAATCCGCACCCAACAATGGTTTGGATAAGCTTTTAAAAGTATTCAAGTTATTGAATTTAGAAACGTAATGTCTAGCTGAATTATTAGCTTAAGACATTTTTAATACAGTTCATGAATCAAGAACTAATAAGCTTCAAATGCACTAAGTGCGATTGTATAAACAATATGGATGTGGAATAATTTTAAATAATTAAACCACTGCAAGCTTTAACAATATATACAAGTATGGAAACTTGTTCAACGATAATAATGGAGTAGGGTTAGAGAACTTGCCTGTTTGCTCAGCTACAATAATTGTCTAGCTTTAACTAACTTGCTTTGAAAGACCTAACATTAATAAAGTCGGTCTAATAATTAGTACGGCGTATTTGCATAACTATACGCTTAATAACGAACTTATTTACCACACATAAGTACTAACACATAATTTACATTAGTCAAAGCAATATTATTAACCTTATAGACACTTAATCATTTTAGGTTAATAATTTAATAAGTTAGAAAATATTTTTCTTAAGTGTTGGACACTTATTAAACAACTTATTATAATTGTTTAATTAAATTCAATTTATTTTATTAACTCAATCTCTTTTTAATTACTATTTAATATTGATTAAATAGAAATTAATTAATTAACTCTAGTTATTATAAATAATAACTAATTGTACTTACTTATTATTAAATAATAAATAATTATTAACTTAATTTTAACCTTCTTTAATTTAATGTTAATCAACCAATAATTAACCAAGTAATTAACCTTACTTATTATTTAATTAAGGAAATTAAATAATAGTTTACTAATCTTAATCCTCTTTAATTATTATTTAATGTCAATTAAATAATAATTAATTATTTAATTAATTTTAACTATTATTTAAGGTTAAATAATAATCAAATCATTCTTATTTATTATTTAAATTAAATAATAAATTATTACTCTAATAACTTAATTTCCATTAATCGTTATTTAATGTTAATTAAATAATAATTAATTACTTAATTATCCTTATTTATTATTTAATAATTTTTAAATAATAAATAATTAATTTATAAATTTTATCTCTCTTTAAGTATTATTTAATAGGCATTTAATAATAATTACTAATTTATCATCTTTATTTATTATTAACATTTAAAATAATAAATAAATAATAAATTTATTTAACTTAACCATGGTTTAGCTAACTAGATTAATATTTAAAATATTTAAATATTAAACTTAATGAAAAATATCCTCCCCAATATTATTTTTGTATTATTATTATTTTTGTTATAATTTTAAATAAATTTTTAAATATTTAAATTAATTAAAATTAACCCGAATGGCATTTTCGTAAATAAGTTGAAAAATCCGGACCGATGGCAATCCTGTAAATAATCAGAAAACTGATCGGAGGGCAAAAACGTAATTTTACCAAGAAAAACACGGAGGGGCAAAATGGTAATTTCTCAGAAAACCGGTGTTCGCGCATGGCGCGCGCCTTCAGTGACAACGGATCAAAACGGTGCCGTTTTGAGAAGCCGTAAACGGCTTCCGCGCATTGCGCGGAGTAAAGTCTTACAGAGGCCAAACGACGTCGTTTGGCTCCGCGTTCTTTAGTCGATAACCTTCCGCGCATTGCGCGGAAAATTCCTTTTTTATTTTCTTCCGACAGAACGTGAACAGTACCCATTTTAATTAAAAATATACCATCAATTAAGTTTTAAATCCTCAATAAAAATCCAAAAAAATTACCAATCACCTTATATTAATTTATAACATGAAAAATTAATTTTTCATGATTTAATATCATTATTTTTTTATAAAAATTTTTTACATCACATAAACTACCACAAATCATAAGTTTTTGTGTATAACTCCATTTTGAGTGATTCAAACTTTGTTTTTCTCATGATTTAATGTTCTATAATATTAGAGCATTAAATCTAAATATTATCAAAAATTATCGTTAATCATTATTTTGAGATTTATTTTCACACCACCAAATACATGTTTTTCATTCAATAAAACTCATAACACATAAGTTAAACACATGATCAACTATATAAACATACATAGCATGATATTAACCATAGAAATTATTACACTAATATTTATACCATAACTTGAAAGAAAAACAAGATTAGGGTTTAAAAATAACTACCTTGTTTTGATAGCTATTCTCCTCTTCTTTCCAAAATATGTTGTGAAGGAGGATGGCATGAACTAACTTAGGATTTCTTCTTCTTACTTGATCTCTCAAATATTATGCTCTCACTTAAAGTTTTCTCTCAACTCTCTCTAGCTCTCTTTTGCTTGAAAAATAAAATGAAGTATATCTCACATTTCAAGTATACTTGAAATATTACTAGATACACAAATTATATTTAATAATTTTAGCCCATCATGCACCTATTGGATACTTACACAAGTTAACCACATTAGGTGAAAAGAAGCATGGTGCATGTACTACAAAAAGAAAACAAGCAACCCTTTTATTAATTAAATGAAAAATCAAATAATAATAATAATAATAATAATAATAATAATAATAACAATACACTCTCTCTCCTCCTACTAGTATGCTTCGGCTGATCATCTTCTTTTTGTCCCAAATTCAAAGTCACATTTCCCTTTTTAAACAATTAATAGTTAATTTAAGTATTTTCCAAGTGGGCCAATCATTGGGCTTTAATTTAAAATACCAATTGGGCTCCTATTAAATTGTTTGGGCTACTAAATTGTCAAATTTTATTATTTCCCACTTGGGCTACTAATTGACCCATGTTGGGCTAATTTAATAATTTATACATTAATTATTCAATCCATGATTAAATAAATAATTAAATGGAATAAATAATTAAATATTCTAACCCATTAGTATTAAATTACTAAATGGACTAATAAATATTATTATTAATATTTCACATTATTTACATTAATTAATAATCATATTAATTAATTTATTATATTTAATTCACTCATTATATTCAATTTAATTGAATATTTAATTAATAGGAAACTTATCAATTATTTTGATATTAAAACTTCAGGGTTTGTTCACTAATTTAATAACATATTAGTGACCTCCTTTAATTAATTTTAGTAATTAATTACATAATTATTTAATCACATAATTAATTAATCACATAAAAAGATTTAAATAATCTCGTAAAAATAACTCATTGGAAATTAAATTAATAATTTAATTAATAAAGATGTGGAAATTCTAGGACATTACATTCTCCCCTCCTTATAAAAATTCCGTCCTCGGAATTGTAAAATAAGGTTACTCAAATAAAAACGGGTAATTTGTCCTCATTTCCTCCTCTAATTCCCACGTAGATTCTTCAATGGCGTGATTCCTCCAAAGTACTTTGACAGAATGAATTATCTTATTTCTCAGTTTCTGTTCCTTCCTATCGACTATCTGAACAGGAACTTCTTCATATGATAAGTCCTTCCCGACTTGAATTGGCTCATAGGAGATAACGTGCTTGTAGTCTGGTTTGTATGGCCGCAATACCGACACGTGAAACACATTGTGAATATGTTCCAATTCAGGAGGTAAAGCTACCTCGTATGCTACTTCACCCACTCTTCTCAATATTTCGAACGGTCCTATGAACCTTGGACTCAATTTCCCCTTCTTTCCAAACCTGATCTTCCCTTTCCAGGGAGATACTTTAACGAACACAAAACTCCCCACTTCGAAGTCTCGTTTCTGTCGATGTAAATCGGCGTATTTCTTTTGACGGTCTTGAGCTGCTACTAGCCGAGCTCTTATTACCTTGATAATTTTTACCGTCTGTTGAACCAATTCTGGCCCCAACAGTCGGCGTTCTCCTACCTCATCCCAACATAGAGGTGTTCTGCATTTTCTGCCATATAACGCTTCGTAAGGCGGCATGCCTATGCTCGCATGATAACTATTGTTGTATGCAAACTCAACTAGTGGTAGATGGATTTCCCAACTGCCCTTGAAATCCATCACGCAGGCCCTGAGCATATCTTCCAATGTCTGAATTGTTCTCTCACTTTGCCCATCGGTCTGCGGATGATACGCTGTACTCATTCTCAACTGTGTCCCCAATCTCTCCTGAAGACTTCTCCAAAATTTTGACGTGAAGCGCGGATCTCTGTCTGACACAATCGATACCGGCACCCCATGTCTTGAAACTATCTCTTTGATGTACAGTTTGGACAACTGATCCAAACTGAACCTAATCTTGATCGGCAAAAAGTGCGCTGACTTTGTTAGCCGATCCACAATCACCCAAATTGCGTCATATCCCTTCTGTGTTGCTGGAAGTCCTACCACAAAATCCATTGTGATATGCTCCCATTTCCACTCAGGAATTTCTAACGGCTGTAACAATCCACTTGGTCTCTGATGTTCGGCCTTTACCCTTTGACAAGTTAGGCATCGGCTGACACATTCTGCAACCTCCCTCTTTAAATTCGGCCACCAAAAATGCTGACGTAGATCTTGATACATCTTCGTACTCCCCGGATGTATCGAGTATCTCGTACTGTGGGCCTCTTGCAAAATTTCCTCTCGTAATTCAGGCACTAGCGGTACCCAAACACGATTTTCAAATCTCAGCAATCCCATGCTATCAATTTTAAACTTGACCTCTTCTCCATCGGTCATCCTCTTCCGGATTCTGTCACATTCCTCATCTTTGTCTTGAGCCTCTTTCACCCTATCTAACAAGGTTGGGCTCACCTCGACTTCTAATGACTCGTTTGGACTTCTCACTTCCAACTCCATTCGAGCCATCTCTTGAACCAATTGTTCTTGATCTGTCAATATGAACAATTTCTCCCTGCTCTTTCTACTCAGAGCATCCGCTACTACGTTGGCCTTGCCGGGATGATATAGAATCTCACAATCATAATCTTTGATCAATTCCAACCATCTCCGTTGCCTCATATTCAACTCCTTCTGTGTGAAGATATACTTTAGACTCTTATGGTCTGTGAATATCTCACATTTTTCTCCGTACAGATAATGTCTCCAAATTTTAAGGGCAAACACTACCGTTGCCAGCTCCAAGTCGTGGGTAGGATATCCCTTCTCATAATCTTTTAATTGTCTGGACGCATACGCAACGACTTTGCCGTTTTGCATAAGCACACAGCCAAGCCCCTTGTGCGATGCATCACTGTAGACCGTAAAACCTCCTGTATCGTCTGGTAAGGTCAATACAGGTGCTTCACTAAGTCTTTTCTTTAACTCCTGAAAACTTTCCTCACACTTCTCTGTCCACACGTATTTCACCGTCTTTCTTGTTAAGTTGGTCAACGGTGTTGCTATCTTTGAGAAGTCTTGAATGAACCTCCGATAGTAACCCGCTAACCCTAAGAAACTTCTTACTTCTGTCGGCGTCCTTGGTTGCTCCCAATTCATTACCGATTCAACCTTCGCCGGATCAACCGAAACTCCTTCCTTGTCAATAACATGACCTAAAAATTGAACTCTTTCCAACCAGAATTCACACTTTGAAAACTTAGCGTACAACCGCTCCTTCCGTAAAATCTCCAACACCAATCTTAGGTGTTCAGCATGCTCCTCCTCCGTTTTGGAATACACCAGAATATCGTCAATGAACACGACTACAAATTTATCCTAGTATTGCTTGAATATTCTGTTCATCATGTCCATAAATGCGGCTGGCGCATTCGTTAGTCCAAACGACATCACCAGAAACTCATAATGCCCATATCGAGTTCTGAATGTCGTCTTGGGTATATCCTCCTTCCTGACTTTCAACTGATGATAACCAGTCCTTAAGTCAATCTTTGAAAAGTACTTCGCCCCTTTCAATTGATCGAAAAGATCGTCAATTCGTGGTAACGGGTACTTGTTCTTAATTGTCACCTTATTCAGCTCTCTATAATCCATACACAATCTCATCGATCCATCCTTCTTCTTTACAAACAGCACCGGTGCTCCCCATGGAGAAACACTTGGCTGAATGTACTTATTGTCTAACAACTCCTGCAATTGCACCATCAATTCCTTTAGTTCTACCGGAGCCATCCTATATGGTGCTTTCGATATCGGTGCTGTCCCCGGTACTAAATCAATCACAAATTCTATCTCCCTGTCCGGCGGTAAACCCGGCAGTACATCTGGAAAAACATCCGTAAACTCCCTAACTACTGGTATTTGCTCCATCTCGGGACTCACCACTTGTGTGTCAACCACATGAGCCAAATACCCTACACAACCTTTCTTCAATAATTTCTTGGCCTGCATCATCGTCAGACAAGAAGACTGTCTTGACGATTTGCTGCCATAAAATACGACCTTAGACTTATTTGGTGTCTTAAGGTGTATGCACTTCTTCTGACAATCAATTATCGCCCCGTGGTTAAACAACCAATCCATCCCAAGTATTACATCAAATTTCCCCAGACGTATTGGAATTAGATTCACATTTAATTTCTGACCCCTGATTTCAGCACAACAATTTCTATGTATGTACTCTACCGGAATCACTTCTTTATTAGCAACTTCTATGTTCATTGAGTTTTCTAGTTTGTCCCTAGGCAACTCTAATCGTCTAGCGAAATCATCAGACACAAATGAACAGGTAGCACCCGAATCAAACAATACATATGCATTTATATTATTGATCGGAATAATACCTGACACCACGTCTTTTGACCCCACGGCATCTTGCACCGTCATATTGAACGTCCGGGCTGTCGGCTTGTTCTGTGGTACCGGTCCCCCGATAGCCAATTTGTTGTTATTGCCCCTGTAGCCGCTACCCCCGTCATTCTTCTTCTTAGGGCAATCTTTTATCAGGTGGTCAGATGCTCCGCGAGAAAAGCATCTCACTTTCTTTGGAAGGGGACAATTTGGAGAAATATGTCCCACCTGCCCACAATTATAGCACGTATTCTTCCCTTTCCTGCACTCCCCGAAGTGGTTCTTTCCACATATATTGCATGCTGGCTTTTTCTGAACACTTCCTTGTTGATTCCCCGAGCTCTTGTCGTTGCTGCTGTTGTCCCATTTGCGCTTATTATTGTTATTGTTGTTATTATTCCCCCCACTGTTACTGTTCTTGCTTCCCCCTTCATTTTTCTTTTTGTTTCTCTCCTGGTTGTACTTGGTTAATGCGTCGCTTCCTCCTTCAGCAATGATTGACTTCTCCAACAAAGTTGCGAATGAGTCAATCTGCAGTACCGCTACCTTGTTGAATATCCAAGGTCTCAATCCATTTTCGAATCTTCTGGCCTTGCGTTCCTCCGTATCCACTTGATGTGGAGCGAACCTGGCCAGCTCATTAAATCTTGCCGCGTACTCAGGTACCGACATGTTTTCCTGCTTCAGTTCTAGAAATTTCACTTCCATCCTACTTTTCATACTCTTCGGGAAATAATTCTCATCGAATATTTCCTTAAATCTTGTCCATGACACCACCCCCTCGCCAGCCCTATTCTGATTGGCTTCCCACCAGAAATTAGCCTCTCCCTTCATCATATAGGTAGCAAAGATTGTCTTTTGCTCCTCAGCTACCCTCGCGATAACGAACGCTTTCTCTATCTCCTTTATCCAAGACTGGGCCTCTATCGGGTCCGACGTCCCCCTAAACTCTGGCGGTCCCACCGCATTAAAATCTTTAAAATTCGCCAACTGATTTGGTGGTGGTGGCGGATTTGCTACTACAGGGTGGCGGTTTTGCATTGCCTCAGCTAGCATGTCGACGAAGTTTTGCATAGGGTCTACGTTGTGTCCCCCCGCGTCGTTGTTAACTGACTCTTCTACCCCCTGGTTCCTTGGTGGTTGTCTACGTGGCGGCATTTTCTGTTATAAACAAAAATTTACATTATTATACTGGTTTCATCTTTTTCATTTCATTATTTTGTATCTTAGACAATGTTTAGCTAAAATACAAGTAATTATTTCAACACGCATATAAACATAAATTCAACTGCATTTATACTCATATGCTAAAACAGGAGTGCGTAGCACTTTACATCAAAAGCATACTGCTATAAATGCTTCTATCCCAGAGAAGCTACAAAAGATGGGATCTGACATATCCTACAACTTCCTAGAGTTGGGATTTAGTGACATATTAACCCTCTAATAAAACAAAAGTTGGGTTCTACTGCATCTATTTACATACGAAATTAGAAAACAACTACTACTACTACTGAATGCGCATCCCCCTACGGATCGCGTCATCATACTCCTCATCCCCGATGGCCATCACCACACTCCTGCTGATGGTGTGCATAGACTGGCCCTCCTCAGCTGGGTAGTAGTGCACCCTGCTCTGAAGCCTACCATATGAAGATCGGTAGACGTAGCTAAGTCTATCCGTCCTCACCCGCTTCTCGCGGACCTCCTCCTCTAGCTCAATCATCTGACCATAAGCGGCATCCCGCTGTCTCTCCATCTCCATTCGGTCCTCTATCGCCTCCTGCCAGTGTGCACGGATGGCGGCCTTCTCTGCCTGAACCTGCTGAACCTTCAGCTCAGCCTCGGCTAACCTAGTCTCAGCTACTGCTAACTTAGCCTACAGCTCCACATCCTGATCTACCAGCTGATGTGTCAGCACTGCAAAGTGCTCCACCGAATCCTCGTACTCCTGTATCTGATCCTCCAGTCCTACGATCCTCTCCTTCAGCTCTGTGTTCTCGCCAGAGAACTGATGAGCCGCATCCCTATACTGATCCTCCATGTGCTGGTGGGTCAGGTTCTGCTCCTCTAGATGCTGGACCCTTGCCTCCAGCCCCTCGTTCCTATCTGTCAGTCCCTCTATGATGTCAGCGGCAGTAGTGCCCATGCCATCAGCTGACTCCTCCTCCTCAGACTCCTCTGACTCTGCCTCATCCTCACTGTAAGGCCTCATGACTCCGCCCCAGACGGGCTCCACACAATCCCCCTCCTCAGGATCTGACTCTGGCTCCTCTACGGGTGCAGCCACCAGCGGCTGTGCAGTATCCATATGGATATCAATATAGTCCTCCTCAGCTGTGCGACTCGACTGTCCGATCTCTGCCATCCCATATCATAAAACAATAACACACGTTAGTACAGCAATAAAATATATTCATTGATGAAATGAAATGATATTTTATCATGTACATCTCGGCTCGATGGATTTTCTCAATCCATCTCCAAAATACACAACATGATGAATCTCCCCGATTCATCCCCTAACGCACTCGATATGAGTTTAATACTAAGGTTATAACTTAGGTTTCGCAAATCCTAACGTTTCTAACCTACAGCTCTGATACCAACCTGTGACGACCCCAAATCCGGGTTCCATAACCTCGAGTTTGGTTCTCACTATTCAACACATTACTAACAATTAAATACATACATTGCATTTAAATATCGCGGAATAATACATATTGGTTCCCTTCAAAAGGTTACAATACCAGGGTCTATCAACCTTAACATAATAACAGTTCCTATCACAAGGAATTACAAAAGGTTTAAAAACCGTAAATACATAATTAAAGATCTAACTAGCATGCATAAGCTACTTAAGCTTTGGCCTTTCCTTTTCCCTTATCCTTCCTGGAGCAATCAGGATTATCTGAAAAATGGTTCATGATATAGCAAGAATGAGCAACTAGTTTGCTCAGCAAGTTTATAACAATCATATAGATTTAATATATCATGAATGAATGGGAAAGATCATCAATGGTTCAACAATAGATATAACAATTGTGAATGAAACAGGATTCAAATTTTAATAAACAGAATATTTGAATCTTAAAATGCTAAGTGGTCACTAAGGACCCTGAACTAGCTAGGGTATAATAGAGTTTCCTCTGACCCTTTGAGTTGTTTGGTTTTCAAGGGGATCAGCCTATTCAACCCGCTGTATATGCATTACATTTAGTCACTGGCGCCCAAAGTCGGTTTCCCGACACAAAATCCCCTAATTTAGGGTTGTTCAATTCTCAGACTTAATATAAGAAATCCGCACCCAACAATGGTTTGGATAAGCTTTTAAAAGTATTCAAGTTATTGAATTTAGAAACGTAATGTCTAGCTGAATTATTAGCTTAAGACATTTTTAATACAGTTCATGAATCAAGAACTAATAAGCTTCAAATGCACTAAGTGCGATTGTATAAACAATATGGATGTGGAATAATTTTAAATAATTAAACCACTGCAAGCTTTAACAATATATACAAGTATGGAAACTTGTTCAACGATAATAATGGAGTAGGGTTAGAGAACTTGCCTGTTTGCTCAGCTACAATAATTGTCTAGCTTTAACTAACTTGCTTTGAAAGACCTAACATTAATAAAGTCGGTCTAATAATTAGTACGGCGTATTTGCATAACTATACGCTTAATAACGAACTTATTTACCACACATAAGTACTAACACATAATTTACATTAGTCAAAGCAATATTATTAACCTTATAGACACTTAATCATTTTAGGTTAATAATTTAATAAGTTAGAAAATATTTTTCTTAAGTGTTGGACACTTATTAAACAACTTATTATAATTGTTTAATTAAATTCAATTTATTTTATTAACTCAATCTCTTTTTAATTACTATTTAATATTGATTAAATAGAAATTAATTAATTAACTCTAGTTATTATAAATAATAACTAATTGTACTTACTTATTATTAAATAATAAATAATTATTAACTTAATTTTAACCTTCTTTAATTTAATGTTAATCAACCAATAATTAACTAAGTAATTAACCTTACTTATTATTTAATTAAGGAAATTAAATAATAGTTTACTAATCTTAATCCTCTTTAATTATTATTTAATGTCAATTAAATAATAATTAATTATTTAATTAATTTTAATTATTATTTAAGGTTAAATAATAATCAAATCATTCTTATTTATTATTTAAATTAAATAATAAATTATTACTCTAATAACTTAATTTCCATTAATCGTTATTTAATGTTAATTAAATAATAATTAATTACTTAATTATCCTTATTTATTATTTAATAATTTTTAAATAATAAATAATTAATTTATAAATTTTATCTCTCTTTAAGTATTATTTAATAGGCATTTAATAATAATTACTAATTTATCATCTTTATTTATTATTAACATTTAAAATAATAAATAAATAATAAATTTATTTAACTTAACCATGGTTTAGCTAACTAGATTAATATTTAAAATATTTAAATATTAAACTTAATGAAAAATATCCTCCCCAATATTATTTTTGTATTATTATTATTTTTGTTATAATTTTAAATAAATTTTTAAATATTTAAATTAATTAAAATTAACCCGAATGGCATTTTCGTAAATAAGTTGAAAAATCCGGACCGATGGCAATCCTGTAAATAATCAGAAAACTGATCGGAGGGCAAAAACGTAATTTTACCAAGAAAAACACGGAGGGGCAAAATGGTAATTTCTCAGAAAACCGGTGTTCGCGCATGGCGCGCGCCTTCAGTGACAACGGATCAAAACGGTGCCGTTTTGAGAAGCCGTAAACGGCTTCCGCGCATTGCGCGGAGTAAAGTCTTACAGAGGCCAAACGACGTCGTTTGGCTCCGCGTTCTTTAGTCGATAACCTTCCGCGCATTGCGCGGAAAATTCCTTTTTTATTTTCTTCCGACAGAACGTGAACAGTACCCATTTTAATTAAAAATATACCATCAATTAAGCTTTAAATCCTCAATAAAAATCCAAAAAAATTACCAATCACCTTATATTAATTTATAACATGAAAAATTAATTTTTCATGATTTAATATCATTATTTTTTTATAAAAATTTTTTACATCACATAAACTACCACAAATCATAACTTTTTGTGTATAACTCCATTTTGAGTGATTCAAACTTTGTTTTTCTCATGATTTAATGTTCTATAATATTAGAGCATTAAATCTAAATATTATCAAAAATTATCGTTAATCATTATTTTGAGATTTATTTTCACACCACCAAATACATGTTTTTCATTCAATAAAACTCATAACACATAAGTTAAACACATGATCAACTATATAAACATACATAGCATGATATTAACCATAGAAATTATTACACTAATATTTATACCATAACTTGAAAGAAAAACAAGATTAGGGTTTAAAAATAACTACCTTGTTTTGATAGCTATTCTCCTCTTCTTTCCAAAATATGTTGTGAAGGAGGATGTCATGAACTAACTTAGGATTTCTTCTTCTTACTTGATCTCTCAAATATTATGCTCTCACTTAAAGTTTTCTCTCAACTCTCTCTAGCTCTCTTTTGCTTGAAAAATAAAATGAAGTATATCTCACATTTCAAGTATACTTGAAATATTACTAGATACACAAATTATATTTAATAATTTTAGCCCATCATGCACCTATTGGATACTTACACAAGTTAACCACATTAGGTGAAAAGAAGCATGGTACATGTACTACAAAAAGAAAACAAGCAACCATTTTATTAATTAAATGAAAAATCAAATAATAATAATAATAATAATAATAATAATAATAATAATAACAATACACTCTCTCTCCTCCTACTAGTATGCTTCGGCTGATCATCTTCTTTTTGTCCCAAATTCAAAGTCACATTTCCCTTTTTAAACAATTAATAGTTAATTTAAGTATTTTCCAAGTGGGCCAATCATTGGGTTTTAATTTAAAATACCAATTGGGCTCCTATTAAATTGTTTGGGCTACTAAATTGTCAAATTTTATTATTTCCCACTTGGGCTACTAATTGACCCATGTTGGGCTAATTTAATAATTTATACATTAATTATTCAATCCATGATTAAATAAATAATTAAATAGAATAAATAATTAAATATTCTAACCCATTAGTATTAAATTACTAAATGGACTAATAAATATTATTATTAATATTTCACATTATTTACATTAATTAATAATCATATTAATTAATTTATTATATTTAATTCACTCATTATATTCAATTTAATTGAATATTTAATTAATAGGAAACTTATCAATTATTTTGATATTAAAACTTTAGGGTTTGTTCACTAATTTAATAACATATTAGTGACCTCCTTTAATTAATTTTAGTAATTAATTACATAATTATTTAATCACATAATTAATTAATCACATAAAAAGATTTAAATAATCTCGTAAAAATAACTCATTGGAAATTAAATTAATAATTTAATTAATAAAGATGTGGAAATTCTAGGACATTACATTAGTCGCCCATTCGCTAAAGGAGCTCCACCATACGATCATGAGTCACGATCTTACTATACGCTTGAGTTTTCAGAACACTCAACTAACCGTACTCTTTCTTACTTTAGGTTATAGCCTAAGATATCATTTTCCTAAGGGTTATAACCTCTAGCTCTGATACCAACTGTAACGACCCCGAAATTCGACCTTTATTCTTAACTTAAATTTTTTATTTATTATACATTATCCTCCTTACATCCAAATTTCGGTTCGTTAATAAATCTTTAATCTCCTTAATTGATCCATTAACTAATTTTAAAATTATCAATTACCAAAATTCTCATATAAATTTTTTTTTCTTTTTCTTGATTCAATCGTTGTATTGAAATATTTGGATGTTTAAAATCTTTACATATGGATCCTAGTCCTTGTATCGCAACCTTAACTTTTCCTTTCTTTTACACGTATCATAAAACTCACATTCAAAATCTAATATGATTTATTTTCATACAAATATTCTTTCTTGCATCATTTATAATTAAACATATAATACCTTCTATCGTAATAATTATCTTGAACATTCACAGTTCACCATTTAATTCTGCTCATCCTATCCAGATCTAATACATGAAATATCAACGTAAAACTAGCAAATGTAGTCACCTTGAATCATAATATTAAAAAGATAACAAATATATTCACCACTTCTTAGGTTATCCGTCTTTATATAATCCGATATTTCTGAAATTCATTTCTTTCCTGCAAAAAATGTTTATTAAGCAAGTAATGAGCACAACGGCTCAGCAAGCTCAACAGTTATACTTCACGTAGCACATACCTTATCATGCTTGGTGTGTGTCATGCATCATGTGCTTGTGCTTCTACTATAGCAATATATCTCATATATATTCATATCGTTGCACAAAGTACACATTGTGGTCATATTAAACACGTATCACATAGCACATAATTTGTATGCATTTAAAACAAGAATTTCATATCATAATAGTTCAACATTTAACATAAAAGGGACTGAAAAACTTGTCTGGCGTCCAATTAGTAGCTCAAAACCTTAACTCGATCAACCTATGATCATAAAATAATCAAATAATTATTTATCTCTTATGATGTTAATTTAATTAATTAATATCATCTATAACGTAATTAACCCTATCCGACGATTTATTTTAGAGTACCGGGTTAATTATTAATTAATATGGTTAATTAACTTAACCTCATTCCTTAATATATTCATTTAACTTAATATCAAATACCTTCGTTACGGACAACCCGACTCATCGGATAAATTTTAACATATCTGGGTGTCCCAAAAATTTTATTTAAACATTTTCTAACCTTTAAACCCCTTTGATTAATATTTAAAATATCTAAATATTAATCCTCAATATTTAATATTTTTACAAAAATATTAAATTTAATGCCCAAACATCATTTCTATATTTTTAGTATTTTTCTAGAATTTTCTAGAATTTTTAAACAATTTTTAAACATTTATTTCAATTAAAACTAATTATGGGGGCATTTTGGTAATTTCCGCGCCCTTGGGGACATAACCGAAATTTCCTGAAAAGTTCAGGGGCATTACCGTCATTTTAACGCGCCAAGGGACACAATTGGAATTTACCGGAAACTCTAGGGGTATTTCTGTAAATTGCCGAGGCTAAAGGACACGGCGGTCCTTTCCGGAAAAGACTAGGGGCATTACGGTAATTCCCCGCGTACGTCGGCCAAAACGACGTCGTTTCCTTGCCTGTTCCAGAAACTTCAGCCGCGCAACGCGCGGCCTTCTCTTCAGCCCCAGAAACGACGTCGTTTCTGGTCCCTTTGCGCGGAAAAATTTGGCTCGCGCAATGCGCGGCCAACAGTTTTCTTCTTCCTTCTTTTTTTCGCGAAAAGTGACCAGCCAAAACCAATTTTTTCACCATTTTGCTCACAAATTTCACCACAAAATAATTCCAAAAATCACATAATTCATAGATATATATCTATAAATTATTTAGAATAATTATACTAATTATTTATAATTTTTTCACAACATTAATTTACCACTAAAAATACATAATAAATAATATAAATTAATATTTATACCTTCCAAACACTTGTAAACCTTCCTTTGAGGCTTCAACTATCTTCTTCTTCTTGGTCGGCTATGGTGGTACACCGGTGGCGGCATGGTGGTGTCGGATGGGGAAGAAATGGAGAGAGAGTTTTGTTTTCTTTCTTTTTCCTCTTATTTCTTTTTCCTTCCATATATATATATATATATATATATATATATATATATATATATATATATATATATATATATATATCCCTCAACTACTTAGCCACTTGAATAAAAAATTAGCCACCGACTTTGCATGCCAATTAACCGTGAAATTTCCAGAATTTTCCAAAAATAACATTCAAATTTTACTTTTTAATGCATTACATAATTATTTCGTGTAATAAATATTTTAAGTAATGTACATAAAATATTTATTTTAATTCACCAAAAATCATAACATGATTTATAAATATTATTAACACCCTTTTTAGGTACTTTACATGACAAATTTTGTACACGCATAATGACATGCATGTAATTATATGAGATAATTTATATCTTCAAAAATCATAAAATAATTCATAGAACATATAAAAATTATTTTTCATAATTTTTCACTCCGTTACTTGGACAACATGTTACATTAACATGTTCACGTTTCCGAAATATTATTCTTCATAAAAGTCATAATAATTCCATTATACATAAATATAATTTTTAATAACTTAAAACATTCCTTTTTCTTATTTATTATTCAATTTCTTTAATATTCACATTAACTCTCCTTATATAAATTATATAATTTAATATTATATAATTTATATAATTACATTATTCCTTTTTAAATAATTTCCATTTACACAAATACGATTTCTAAAATTTTCTTCCACCCTTAATTAATTTAATTCTCTTATATAACTTATATAATTATTCTTATATAATTTACATAATTATTATTTCCTTCATTCAACATTTTAATTTCCTTATATAAATTATATAATTATTATTATATAATTTATATAATTACATTTCTTCTCCATTAATTTCTAAACTTCCTCCATAATTCATAATTAATTTAAAATCAACAATTACAATTTTTACTAACTTCCTCATTCGCTTTTCATTTAAAGATTGGATTAATTTAATTATTAATCCATTAATTTTCATAATTAATAACATTTATAATTATCAATTAAACATAACACACGTATATATGCTCATGTATATATATAAATATATACATATTTATTTCATACATTTACATTATCACATAATCTTATTTAAAATCATAATTTCTGTACTTCTACAATAATTTAATTGTACACTTTATTGTACAATTACCTAAAATTCTTTTATTTCTCATAAATTATTTTTACACAATTTATTTACTTTTCAATTATTTTAAATTCACATAATTCATCACCATCTCTGTACAAATTTTATTTACTAATTAAATCCCTTCAAATACTTTAAATCACATAAAATAATAATTAATTGAACAATCTTCATAATTTAATCAATTAAACTCTCATTTGATATTATTAAAGAAATCCTGAAAATTCGGATCCTCACATTCTTCCCTCCTTAACAGGATTCCGTCCTCGGAATCGTAATATTCATACATATGTTATTTATAGTACCTTGCAATACCTTTATCTTGATAAATCATATTTTACCTCTTTAATATCCATAACTCACATGGATTACCTCATACTGATCATAACTGTCCAAGTATTCAACTCTTAACTCAATTCACAATTTTTTTGATTTCTCATTCTCAGAAAATTTTATCTCTTTAATCATACTTACTCTTACTCAACCCACTTATTTCATACTCTTTATTACATATCATTTATCTTCTGCACATTCATCCTTCTTTCTTAATTCATGTAAATCTTCTTCACATTCCATAAATCATTCTTTAATACTCATATTGTTCAACACTAGGTTTTAAATACTGACCTTTTCTTGATTCTTCATAATCCTTATTTGGAATTATTTTAAAATTCTGGGGTATCACATTGAATCATCTCAATCGAAGTTAGGACGAGAAAGTTATGGTCATTTTTTCAACAAACGTTAAAGTAGAAAATAGCCCATTGTCTAAACGCCCAGATTTGTACTAGAAGCGGCATATATATGCCCTATTTCATATTGTTCAGATATGCACCAACGTCTATATGCCCAAATAGTGAAGGAATACAGCGTCTAGACGCCTAAGGTCTTCTAGGTCTATGTTTTGACAAAATTTTTGATGCTTTTGACTCAAAATTGGACTGTTTTTCCTCCTATGCTAGGGATTTGACTTGGGATCTATAAATACACTATGTGAGGCATACTTGGAGGAGAATTGATAGGATGTCAACATAGTTAGGAGTAGATTAGAATAAAGAATCAAGGTTTTTATCAAGATCTAAAGAAGGATTCGCACAAGGATTCAAGATTGAAGGAAGAATTGAATATCGCGCTTCAAGAATAAAATATTTTCTCTCTAAATCTTTTTTTTTAATTATTGTAATTCTTAGGATGATGATATCTAATATTATGAATGTGTTTTCTTCTTTAGTTATGAGCTAATTATTAATTAAGATTGCGATAAAACTCAATGTGTAGTTTGTATTAATTCTCTTCTTTTTTTATTATATTTGATTATATATGAATTGTTTATCATATTTTGTACACTAAAGCATTAATTAATTAGAATGATTAATTTGTTAGTCTATATGAAGTTAATGAATGGATTATAGATTTGGATTTAAATATTTTTGTGCTAAATATATATGGGCGTTCATGTATTAATTAATTAATTACAGATAATTATTGAGATAATTTATATGAAATTAGGAGATGGATTATAAATTTAAATCTAAATATGATAGCATCTATTAATAAAATCTGAAAGGATTTATATGATTAGTATATATTGTCGACGTTGGGATTAATAGTCTCCTTTTTAATAATTACCCTTTCCAATTTTAGTCTTTGTATTTAAGATGAGATTTTGAAAAGGGTCGGCTTGAGTGTCGATGGGGTTTGAAAGGTTGATTTTATGATGAGCTAATTGACCAGAGTCGCCAGTTGGTATATTTGAAATGGATGTACCAACTCATCCGATTTTTAGTTTTCGTAATCGTTAATGGCTCATATGTGACTCCTAATTAATTGGTCCGCGAACCTAGATTCATAGAGTTCGGGGGCTTGCTTAAGCGAGGGGAAGGTGTTAGGCACCCCCCGACTTCCGTGAAATACGGTTACCGCTATCTTAATGCTTTCCTTTTCTTTAAATCCTAAAATGTGTGTTTGTGCACGTGTGTATGTGTGAAAATCGTTGGAATGCTTTATTTTTGAAAGTACTTCTGAAATCCCGTTGACCCTATGCACGAAGGATTCGTTTCATTTTGAAAAGTTCATTATTTAAGCTTTCGTTTTTTGCTAACAAAATCTTTAATGATGACATTTGTGGAATAAGGTTTTCGAATCCTTCGTCAAATAGGAATGGAGCTCGTCTGATACTTCCAGTTTTATTTTAGCCTACGGATGATCTAATATCCTAGTTTGCTTGATTTTATGAAAAGCTTCATTGTTTCATTCCAAAATCCTTTTTCCGTGTCGAAAAGGAAAAACCAAGCATTAAAATGACGTTGGAGCTATTTGTGGGCATGTAAGTCGTCTAAATAACCCCAAGCACCCACAATCACGCATTTCACTATTACGGGGCCTTAAACTCGATTTTCAGTATCGATATCGTTTTAAGGCCCAAAATTTACATATTTACAATAAAGGCGCATCGCGATTGCTACATACGTAAACGCAATAAAATAAACTAAAAGGATGTCATCGGGAGGTTAGGAGGAGATTCCATCCGCAATGAATCCTCCTTAATCATCCCTAATCCACAGATCTACAACATATATCGACTACATTGGATCTAACTTCAAAATACACAAAATCAAAATATTTAAATAGCAATGCACCAAACAACTTCAGATCTACAGTAGATCCACCCAACAAAGGCACAAAAAATGAATATTTATCAATTTAACTACTAAAACAAAATAAAAACATTAAATCTAATAGATCTACGAAGTAGGCACCAACACAAAGAAAGACCAAAATTTCGCCTTGATATTGATGGAAATCACACACTAGCACTCAAATCTAATGTAGGATACAATATATGGTGTGAAGATTGACCAACAGGAGATAAATTCTCACTTTTTTTGCTCAAACCCGAAGGCTTTTTCTCTCTCTCGCGCTATCCTTCCGCCATTTTTCTTTCTTTCTCCCTCTCTTCTTTTCTTCTTGGACGCAGAAATGGCTGTTGTATAGCTGACTGAGAGCAGCCGCAGGTGCATCTGCGGCTGCCTGCTCTCGCCGATTGAGCTGCCGCCTCGGCTGCCATGTGTTTCCTCGAGCCACGAAAAATGCATCTTGTCGTTGGCCACATATGCATCTGCGGCTGCCCAGCTTCCTTTTCTCGATTTTCTTGTCACGCAGTCTTAAATCACCATTTTTTGCTGTAGTACTTCGGAAGGATGTTACTTGATATAGAAATTACTCTTTGTGCTTGGCTTCCAGGGGGCCAAGTGGCCATTCGTCGTCTTTGGTGATCAAATCAGGTTTCTTCTTGGTCAACTGTTTGCCTTGCCTCACGTAACCTGGTGCTCGTTGTTCGTTGCAGCAGCTTTGATCGCAAGCCGTTGTAGTGGCTTCGGGCTGGGGTCTACCTTCCTTTTCGTATGTTGGGTCAAGTGAGGATTTTGCCCTCTTGTCAGGGTTAGTACAAAAGTGCAAAATTTGGGTGTCTACATATATGATAAGAATATACATATATATCTTTTGTAACCTTAAAGATAATTTGATTTTAAATCCTTGTTAATTTAATTCACATAGGAATATAGTGAATTATGTAACACTTGATGTTCCTTGTTAATTATGTTACCTTAGGGTCATATTTAGAAAAAAAACTGTTTATATAACTATCGAAAAAAGCGTATAAATGTTATAAATAATTATTGGTTAACAATTCTATATAGTTGATTAATTAAAAAGGGAGTAGAAAGATTTAAACAAAACATTGAGAGAAATTATAGTCCTAGGTCTTTAAAATCTGATTTAAATTATTGTCATTAGATAATTTTACCTGTTAATTTTAATTAGTTTTATTTATAGTTTATTGCGATTGTTTATATAAAATTAATTTGATATAAAATTATTAATTGAAAATAATTATTTTTAATTCCCTGTGGGATTGATACCTTGCTTGCCATTATATTACTATCCAATCGCGTATACTTAAGTGTGAAATTCTAAGTTAAAAATAGGCAAACACTAATCCACATGCGTCGGGGTTCGAACTCATGCCATCTAATACGTCATCATTACAGAACTGGGCATCAAGTCTCCTAGAAAATGAGTAACTCTGGTCTATGCATCTATGGTTTGTGGTCCCTACCAAATAGAAAAAGACTCTGCAGTAATGGGTCCATCAGACAATCGAATACCATTGCCACCCTCTGAGGAAATCTCCAAAGTCTGCATGTCTGTAGGCCAAAATCGACAGGAATGAGGATGAAAGGGAATACGGATCTCCCATAATACACATCTGAAGGCTTTTTCACCAAGATATTGCTGGTTTGTTGGTGTGCTGTCGCAGGCACCAAAAAATAAAATCTTACTTTGAAAAAATATTAATGTAGTAGTGCAAGTAAGAGTCGATCCCACAGAGAGTGATTAATTTAATTTTATGTTTTATAAACCAAAATTGGGGACTTTTTAATCAAATAAATAATTTAAAGAAAATTAACTAAAATAAATATGCAAGTAATTTAATGAAATAAATAAGAATAAAAATAATTGGTTTAAGTTAACATCCACCATCAAGAATTTACAATTGATCATTGATGCAAAAATAACTCAATTTATATTTTAAATATTCAACGTGAAATAATTACTCCCATTCAAATAATCTTCCTATCTCTCCTTATTTTTAGTTAAGCAGAAATAAGCGATCTAAATAACCCTTACTATTAAATAACATTAGACAAGCACTAAAGATTTAACCTAGTAATAGCTTTAAGAAATAGAGAGATCGTTAAACTAAACAACACAAGCCAAGCGTCTACATTTAATTTAGATGAATATTCTTCCTAAGATATAATAACCTTTTGATCTGCAAAATAATTATTAATCTTAGTTGCTTCGCAAATTAAAGTGATTAAACAATTATGGATTTGATATTTAATTTAACAGTAGGTTTCAACGTATAATAAACTAGTGTGTACCCTAGCAATCAAACGAATCAATCATGTAAATAATCACAAAAAAATATCCAATACTCAAAAGATAAAATGAACAATTAAAATAAATTAGACCTCACAGTGTATTAATCTTGATAACTTCAATCACTTAAACTAAGAAAAATAATTTAGCTACACATAGCTTTGAAAAGCACCAAAGAATAAAAGAGAGAATTTTTCTAGTAAAAGTTATGTCTCAATTGTGTATCTCAAACCCTCTATTTATAGGCTGCATAACCTTCCTAACCCTAATAGAAATTATATTTTTCAAACCCTAATAGGATTTAAAATACAAAATAAAATAAATATAAAAATTCCTATTTATTTTGCTATTCCAAATTGCTTTTGGAATCTATTAATACAATACCCTTCTTTTAATTCACGGAAATAAGAAAGAAATCTGTTGATTGTTGCTAGACCCACGTGAAGACCAATGCAAGAAATAAAAGAAACAAGCCGCACGCCTGATTGCTTATGACCGCGCATTGCGCGATCAACGTTCTTCTCCCCTGGCCCTGTGCATTGCGCAACTGATTCTACTTGCTTCCTGTGTCCGCGCTTGGTGCCAACTTGTGAGGATCTGAATTTTCAGGATTTCTTTAATAATATTAAATGAGAAATTAATTGATAAAATTATCAAGATTGTGTAAATTAATTATTATTGTATGTGATTTAAGGTATTTGATGAGATTTAATTAGTAAATTAAATCTGTGCAGAGATTTTCATAAATGATATTGAATTAAAATAATTAAAAAGTAAATAAATTATTTTAAAACAATTTATTAAGAATAAGAGAAAATTCAGGTAAAGGTACAATAAATTGTACAATTAAATTATTGTGGAAATACAAAAAATTTGATTTTAAATGAGGTTATGTGATAATGTGAAAGGGATGAATTAAATAGGTATATATTTATATATATACATTTTTATATATAAATGTATATGTTAAGTGAGAAATATAAATGTTATTAATTATGGAAATTAAGGGATTAATAATTAAATTAATCTAGAAATTATGAAAAGTTAATGAGAAAGTTGGTAAAATGGTAATTATTGATTTTAGATTTAATTAAAATTTTTGGTGGAAATTTAAAAATTTATTGAGAAGAAATGTAATTATATAAATTATATAATAATAAATTATATAATTTATAGAAGAAAATTAAAGTGATGTTAAAGGAAATTATAATTATATAAATTATATAAGGATAATTATATAATTTATATAAGAGAATTAAAATAATGAGAGAGTTAATAAATGTGAAATTATTGATTAATTGATAATTATGGAAGAATTTAAGAAATTAATTAAGAAAGGAGAATGTAAATATATAAATTATATAATATTAAATTATATAATTTATATATAAAGAAATTATTGTAAATATTAAAGAAATTGAATAATAAATAAGAAAAAGGAATGTTTTAAGTTATAAAAAATTATATTTATGTATAATGGAATTATTATGACTTTTATGAAAAATAATATTTCAGAAATGTGAACATGTTAATGTAACATGATGTCCAAGTAACGAAGTGAAAAATTATGAAAAATAATTTTTATAGGCTATACGATTTATTTTATGATTTTTGGAGGTATTAATTACCTCATATAAATACATACATGACGTTATGCGTGTACAAAATTTGTCAAGTAAAGTACCCAAAAGAGGTATTAAAAATATTTATAAATCATGTTATGATTTTTGGTGAATTAAAATAAATATTTTATATACATTATATAAAATATTTATTATATGAAATAATTACATAATGTATTAAATTAATTGTTTTGCATGATTTGTGGCTTTGTTGGAAATTTCGGGAAGGGTTAAAGGCGGTGGAATTGTGGTGTATTTCAAAGGAATTAAATACTTATTAGTTATAAAAGTAAAGGAAAAGAATAGAAAAGAAAAGGAAAAGCAACATGTAACAAATAAAACACATATTGCTCTCTTATCTCACCATCATCCGAACACCACCAACCACCGGAGAACTCCATGACTACCGAGGAAGATGATGATTTTTTTTTTGGTGCTTTCAAGAAGAATAACAAGCTTCATGAGAGATTTTTCAAAGCTTTGAAGGTATAAATCATTTTATTAATTTATTTTGTGTAATTATAGTGATAAAATAATTTTGTGAAAAATTAATAAATAATTAGAATAATTATTCCAAATAATTTTTGGATGTATGTATGTTGATTTTATCATGTTTAGAATAATTTTGTGGTGGAAAATTGGAGCAAAATTAATTAATTTTGCATGTTGGATCACTGTTGCCGGAAGAAGACTGCGGAAAAAAAAAAAAAAAAAATTGGGTCGGCCGCGCATTGCGCGGCAGAAACTTCCGGAATAGGCCAGCGAACGACGTCGTTTTGGATCGACCGAGGAGGGTCCGCGCGATGCGCGGCCGCGTTTTGGCGTGAAAATGTCAAAAATGCCCCTGGCCTTTCCAGCAAATACCGACCGTGTTCCTTGACGCACGAAATTTACGAAAATGCCCCTGGACTTTCCAAAAAATACCGATCCTATCCCTAAGGGCGTGGAAATTACCAAAATGCCCTCAGAAATGATTTTTAATGAAATAAATATTTAAAAATTGTTTAAAAATCGTAGAAAATTATAAAAAAATATTAAAAATATAGAAATGATGTTTGGGCATTAAATTTAATATTTTTGTAAAAATATTAAATATTGGAGATTAATATTTAAATATTTTAAATATTAATCTATTAAGTTTAAAAGTTAGAAAATGGTTGAATAAAATTTTCGGACGATCAGAAATGTTAAATTTTTTCCGATGAGTTGGGTTGTCCGTAATGAATGTGTTTTATATTAAATTAAATGAATATATTAAGGAACGAGGTTAATATAATTAACCATATTAATTATTAATTGACCCGGTACCCTAAAATAAATCGTCGGGCAGGGATAATTACGGTATAGATGATATTAATTAATTAAATTAATATCATAAATAGATAAATAATTATTATTTGATTATTTTATGATCATAGGTTGATCGAGTTAAGGGTTTGAGCTATCAATTTAAATAACTGGACGCCAGGCAAGTTTTCAGTCCTTAAATGTTGAATGTTGACTGTTATGATATGATAATATTTGTTAACTGCATATAAATTATGTGTTATGTGATTTGTGAATAATATGACAATTATGTGTACTTTGTGCAATGATATGAGATATATTGCTATAGTAGAAGCACAACACGTAATGTATGACACACACACCAAGCATGATAAGGTATGTGCTACGTGAAGTATAAACTGTTGAACTTGTTGAGCCGTTGTGCTCATTACTTGCTTAATATATATTTTGCAGGAAAGAAATAAATTTCAAATGTATCAGATGATATAAAGACGGATAATCACAGAAGGTTGTGAATGTTATTTGGTATATTTCAATAACATAATTTAATGCGAATACAGTTGTTAAGTTTATATTGATATTTTGTATGTACATATATGTTGAACCCAGACAGGATAGGTAAAGTTAAATTTTGAACTATGATTGTACTAGATAAATGTTGCGATAGAGATTATGAAATGACATTAATTATGAATTATGAAACAAAGAATAATTGTGGAGATATAATCAACATTGAATTTTAAATGTTGAGCATTATGATACTCGTAAGAGAAAGAAAAAGTAAAGGTTACGATCCAGGGACTAGGATCACGATGTAAGGATTTTAATATTCAAATATTTTAATGCAATGATTGGATTGAGAAAAGAAAAAGAAAAATTTATACCAAATTTTTTGGTAATTGTTGATTTTAAAATCTTAATGGATCAATTAAGGTGAGTAAAACGAACCGAAGTTTGGACGAAAGGAAGATAATATATAATAAATAGAAAATTTAAGGCAAGAATAAGGGTCGAATTTCAGGGTCGTTACACAACTTGCCATTTCCCAATAATTACAGTCCTGCCCCTCGCGCCTTGCGCCCAACTATTCACTTATTTACAAAACTGCCATCCAATTTAATTCCCCTAAAAAATTAAATTAAAAAAAAATACTAAAAAGTAATAAAATAAATAAAATAACAAAAATTCATAAAATTAAACAAATGACCTAAAACACTAAAAATACTTAAAAATTCACAAATAATTAAGCATTGAAATACCCGATAAATAGATATAAAATCGACTTATTATTTATAAAAACATGGTATACATACAATCAAATTAATGTAACGCAACGGAAGCATACCAAATTTCAAAATCTTTCTTATGTGACTATTATTAATTGAGGAAGGATAGTTAGTTATACATTTGCAGATTCAACACTTGAACATCCACGAGTTCACCTCATTTGATCATTCGTGTTCCTCTTCAATTCCACTGATTAGAATCTCAAAATCAACGTTAGCTACCCAAGTATATAGCCTGTAAAGTTGATCCACCAAGAGTAATATGAATTGAAAAGTAGATTTTGGTTTCTCCAAATAATATGTGGCTAGCCCTAGTTTTCTCTCTCTAACTCTTAGAAGTATAGAATTATGAAATACTCTTCTTTTACTTGTGAAAGAGTGTGTAACCCCAATCCATAATAAGATCATTTTTATTTATAGATATGCTCAACCTTCGTAAACTCTTTATGAGTATGGTTTTAATTTAACTTCTAATCTAATTAGGAACTAAATTAATTTTAATATAACAATTACAATTCCTAAATTATTTAGGAACTAAATAATAATAATAGTAAAAATAATAAGACTCCTCTTATTAATTTATAATTAGCATTTTTAAAATACATAATTATAAATATTAAGCTATTTAATTTATTCTATCACCATAATATAAATTAAATACACTTAATTTATTATTACCATTATGTCGTACTTCTAAAATAAATATTTATTTTTTACGGTGTAACCCATTAGGTTCAATATTAAACCGGTTGTAGAATATAAAAAAATTAGAACCATTCTAATATTATTTATAATAATAAATTAAACACGTTTAATTATTTATAAATAAATACTTATTTATTCCACAATAAGGGTTAACCCCCTTAGCATAACAATTCATGACTTTTTGGATAATATGAATATTAATGTTTGATCACAAAGAACCTATTCCGCGAATAGTAATCGTACAATTCAATCATTCTACCATACAATGTCCCAATCAAATATAAAACATGAAATTATTGTCAAGTCTTATTTTATTTGATCATATGCATTTCAATTCTCAAATACACAACTCTAATGTCAATTAGAAAATCATTTCTAATTTCCATTCCATCGTGGCCAAGAATTTCTGAGTTGTTATTTTATCGAATTACATAGGACAGTCTCTCCCTTTATTGGAAGTGATAAATCATTTATTGATTATTCACCTGCCTCCATGTACAACCTATTATACCCGAACATATCCTTTGTTATACCCATATAGTCTTAAGGAATATGACAAAGTATAACTCATCATACACGCGGTACTATGATGATCTCAAGTCCAATGATCACTTGTACTACTATCACATAAAGAACTCCTATTGACAGACAAGTAAAAGTCCATTAGGTGTTCCTTTAGCGAGTCACATTTAGTGAATTTATTCTCCAATAAGCACCTATATACTTGCTTTAGTGTCTCCATACAAATGATTTTGAGATCAATCATCATCTTCATAAGAGCAAGCATACTATGTGCTAATCTATATGGATTCACTAATCTCCGTTTTAGTGATCCCAAGATTATGAACATTTTAGTTTTAAGCTATCTCGAATTTAGAACTCATTCGCATGATCAACATCATGATTCTAAAAACATTGCTCAAAATTATAAGTTTATTTATTTAATTAATTCAACCAGTTAATCATGAATAAAGAAACGCCTTTAAATAAAATTTTTATTAATAAACGAATAAGATTACAAAGTATATGTTTATTACATCAAATGTGATTGGCTTGAGGGCATACTACTTTCAGATACAACTCCCAACCCCCATAAGTCAGCAAAGGAATATGGCGAGTCGACAAAGCAAACTCTGGCCCAATCAAAACACCATCAGTGAAGCGTATGGTCAGATGCTTAGAAGTGTAAGGAACCCAAACCACGTTAGAGAAAGAAAGTAACTGTAGCTGGAGGCGACAATGAGCAAAACTCTTAGAAACAAACGTCTCCTTTGAGGTATTATGATGCCATCGATACCCACAAGGATAGGTATCTAAACCTAGAACAGTGACGAGCCGTAGACAAGTGAATCACTTATAAGCCCAGAACTGAAATGTTAAAACAACGACTACATTAGTACAAGTAAAGGGAAAGAAAAAGAAAGGAAAGCGAAATAGAAAATTAAAACCTACCAAGAGGAAGGGGAAAATCGAGACATGCATCCCTTGGAACAGAGGCGTATGCCCTAAAGAAAATAGGCAAAAGTGAAAGAACCCTAATCATAATCACCGATCTTGCTAGCATCTCGAGTAGCACCAACAACACTGAAATGAATGGTCGTCAAGTTGTTCCCTAGCAAACAACCCCTCAAGATGATCAGAAAAGGGCACCACAAAAGATGATCGCAAGCCGCTTCAACAACAGGAAAAGGCTCTGCCAAAGCTCCTACTATGGCATCCATTATTAGTGCACCCGAACGAATGCTTCAGGCCTTGAAGATCCACTCAGCAGATGTGAATCCAAGTAAAGAACGAATGGTCACGGGAGATATATCATGCTCTAGGGGCACGCGAGGTCTAAAAAAATCTATGTTGGTAATATATTGCCAGTCCAGAGGTGTAATCATCACCTCATAATCAAGAAGATGAAGAGACCGAGTCTGATGAAACCACCGCTTAGATAATGCTCTAAGATAACCCCATGGACATCGACTAGGGGAAATAGTGAAAAAATGAGCAAAACCCCAGGAGTCGACACTCTCTCGATAATCAACATGAAGGGAGTGGTAGTTACCCCGAGGTTGGGTAAACTCTAAGACCTGTGACACATACCAATATTTAACGAAAAAACTCTTATTGAAAAAAGGAATTGAGCTAAATTATGATTCCCTATACCTCGTAAGCACATAAGTATGTAGAGTAGAGGGATGATGACTCAAGTCCGAGGATAATAAATTAGGCATCGCCACCCTAGTACCAGGCAATGTAGGGTCCCGGGTAGGCGAAGTAGCATCACTGGGATCTGGAATCTCTGCATCTATATCAATGATCTCATCAGGATCAATGGAGGGGATGGTGCTAATGAAGCCTGCTTATGACGACGAATCCCGGAGGAAGCTAGATGGATCTAAAAGCTGCTCGACATATCTGACTCCATGTCTGACTCATGAGATGCGATGTAAATAAGGTACGCCCCATATTGTTCTTTATATTTTATATTAATTGTTTATTAAGTTATCTTTCAAATAAGAAAGAAAAACCTAACACGAAGATACGAGATAAATCCAAAAACTTTAAGCGTCTTGGGTCAACCGTGATTAAGTAAAAATCATGCATTGCATTTCTACATTGTAAATTATTTTGAGCACCATATATTGCGTGCATTTTGAATTATTAAATTTGTTTATATCCGGAAGAAAAAAAAACTCAGCAGAAGCTCCCCTATAAAACGAACCATCCATATGCATATCCATGCATGTTTTAATACATCAATAACCTAATCACAAACGATCCCAAATACGACTGAGCAAAACTAACGCTAAATAATCAAATAACCCATATGCGAATCTTAACACAGTGAAAGCATGAAACCCATAATTCGTGGCCAAACAATTAAAGTAATACGTACAAAGATTCCCCAAAAGAATATCGTTAAAATCTAAACCGATCCTCAATAATAAGGACTTTTTATTCAAAAATGTGTGACAAAAAATGTTATCCGAATTTAGAAAATGATAATTCATAACATTCATCACAATGTATTACGTGCAAATATCAAGTCAAAATATTTTTATCAAATCATTTGGACCTATATTTTGTGCATAATATGTTACAACTACACCACAAGCGAAATGTAACCAAACAAAAGTGAAAACGATAAAAAGAGATAAGAATGTGTTACCTAAAAGATGATGAATAAGCGTACAGAGCCAGATTTTGCATAAACGATCTCAACATGATGAAACGAGCCAAATACGAATGCAAATATAAGAAGAAAACTTTAAAAATCCAAGCAAGAAATGAAAAAACCGCGAGAAGGCTGCTGGTTTAACCCCCCCCCGAGGCCAACCGCAGATGAATCTATGACCAGCTCCAGACTCATCTGTGCCCAAGCCAAGTGGACCCCGCTAAGCCGTTTTTTAACCTTTTCGAAACGCTAATGTGTTTTTCGCGCCTGAATTAACACGCGTCCAAAGAAAATTTCAACGATCAAATCTTCGATCATTTTATGATAAAATACTTCAAAAAACCATAAAATATATGGAAACCAATTAAAAGAATAAAAAATAGATTAGAAAAATGATGTACGATACAATTTGTGATACAATGTCCCATATGATTTGTGATACGATTTATGATGTGATTTACGATGCGATTTACGATATGAGTTATGATGCAACTTGTGATGCAACCTGTGATGCAATTTGCGATGCATTACGATTTGCAATGCGATATGCAATCTGCGAGATACGATTTATAATACGATAAACGATCATGATTGACGAGATGAAATCCGTTGGAGATGATGCCCAGCGAGGGCATTGGAGACGACACCCGATGTAAATAAAATCCGTTGAAGATGATACCCAACGAGGGCATTGGAGACGACACCCGATGTAGACGAAATTCATTGGAGACGACCCAGCGAAGGTATTGGAGACGACACCTTATGTAGACGAAGTCCGTTGGAGACAATAACCAACAAGGGCATTTGAGACAACACCCGATGTAGATAGAATCCATAGAAAACGACACCTAGCGGGGGCATTTGGGACAACACTTTATGTTAATGAAATTTGCTGATGATGATCCCCAACAAAGGCAGTGGAGACGATACTTCGTGTTAATGAAATGAAGATGCGTTAGAGATGATACCCAACAATATCACCAGAGACGAGACCCGGTGAAAACATGCAACCCTACGAAGCGATTTGCAAGGTATAATATTTTATTTTGGCTTGCATCATTTTACTTGATTCATTTATATACTCTGTCATATATCAGGGTCTACTTCTTTGTCATGCTCATTTCATTTATTACATAAACATGACAAAGAGGGGCATCTGTAGACACCCAAAAATTTAGTATCAGTTATCTAACAATTGCAGTAGTTCAAAAGCATCATTTAGAATCCTCAGCACCTAGATAGCAGAAACAAAATTACAAATCTCTAGACAAATATACAAGACGATTACGACGTTTGAACTGCAGACTACGCAATACAAAGATGATGGACGAGTCGACATCTATGGGAAAATAATAATCTATGTTTCGTCCTATTTTTTCAAATGAAGAATTGGCCAAACTCTGCGTCATTGCAATAACCTTGGAAAGAGCTTTCCAGAATGGTATGATATATCTCTCAACTATTCCCAGAATTAAAGTTATAAGCATTCCAGTTCGAAGGACAAAAACCAACAATGTTGCACAAAAATCGAGGCATAAGAGCCGCCCTTGCCAGCTGTAAAAGGATCTACAGCTAGCCGCAGACCTACGACCAGTCGTAAATGTATCTACGGCTGGCTACACATCCTATAAATAACTGAAATTAGCTCATTTTTATATAGAAAACAATTTTGTAGAGAGAGAAGCTCTCAAAATTTGATAGATAATATCTATTTTAGAGAGAGAAATAACTAGTTTAGAGAGAGAAAATACCAAAAAATCATAGATCTGGTATATTCTTGTCAATCTTTAGCATAAATAACAATATTTGTTGAAGATTCTTGCTTCAAGCGGTTGTTTTCACTCACCCCAAGGTGAAAAATGATATCTTTGTGTTTTTTTTTTGTAGATCTAATGTAGATTTTGTATTTTATGTAAATTTTATGTTATTTTATGAGTAAAGATTCAATCTTTTGATATTATATATATATAGATCTACTTCAAATCTAGCATTTTAATATACTAAATGCATTAAAAATGTGATCTTTGTATGTTTTATTTATAGATCTATTATTTTTCAATGTTTTAAAATATAAAAGATTCAATATGTATTATATTTTATTATAGATCTGTTACAAATCTAATATTCTCATCTCTAGGATGCTAAAGTCTCAATCTTTAACCTAGATCTGGTTTATTATTGCTAGATCCACTAAGTTAGAGGATAAGGGAGGGTGAGTGAGAATTTCGAAAGAATGATATTTTCTCAAAAATGCCCGATGATATCCTTTCGAGTATCTTATCTATATTTTATATATATTTGGCTCTCCTTTTATCGAATGCTTTATTTGGGAGTCAAATTATTTTATTTATGAGGTTAATCGCGCTCTGCATCCTAGATCTATATCCAGTGATGTAGTAAATCCCAAAGATTGGCCGCTAAGGACTCCTCGTAATGGAACGCATTGCTAGCGAAATTGGGATATATAGTTGGTTGAATCTTTATCCGTATAACTGCATGGATTTGACTAGATTTCAACCTCTTGTTAATTTATTATAGTTTTAATATTGTTATTTTGAATTAGTTTTGGGATTTATTTTGATCATAATTATGTGAGCCTAGGAAGAAAGTCGAGGTCCTTAAATATCTATTTATGGGATATTGACGGAATTCCATATATGGACGTTATATACGAATGTAATGTTTAGGTTTTCATTCCATTGTATGATGTAATTTTTTGGCCTTAAAGTTTTCATTCCATTGTATGATGTAATTTTTTGGCCTTAAAGCGGCATTGAGAATATCGAAGGACGGATTTAAGACCCAGTAATAGTGAAATATTTATTTGATGTTTGGAGTTATTTTGATGGGCTTACATGCATAGCCCCAAACTTGTTTATGACAGTTTGATTTTATTTGTTGACATTCAAAATAATTTCATATAAAAATGATTTGAAAGATTTTGTTAAAATGAATCAAATTAGGTGATTAGATTCACTACGTTAAAATGAAATGTAATTGCGAAATTGTATTCAGAAGCAAGGTGGGATCCTTTCCAAAATATAAAATTTCATATAAAAGCAAATGTCGAAAAATAAACTTAACAACGATTTTTGAAATATCATTCACATAACGTTTTTTTTTTTGTAGAAATCAACATTTCGAAACAAATCTTTCTTTGAACAAAAAACCTCCAACACTTATGAATATTAAAACGTCTAAATTACTTTCCAAATAAAGAACTTTTTAAATGTTTGAAAAATGACCCCTCCATTGTTTAACATTGTAGGCATTACAAGGCATTTTAAATCCACTCATCCATATAGACTCACACACACACACACACTCACACACACACTTTTAAGGGAAAGTATTAAGATGCGATAATCGCGTTTTCACAGAACTTGGGGGGTCTTAACACCTTTCCCTCGCTTAAGCAAGCCCCCAAACTCTAGGAATCTCGGTTGCAGACCAATTAATCGAAGTCACAAATGGGCCATCTCGATTTATAAAATATAAAAAAATTCAAATGAATTAGTACATCCATTTCAATTTATACTAATTGGCGACCCTTGTTAATCGGCCCATTAAAATCAACCTTTCAAAAACCCTGTCAACATTTATGCCGACCTTTTCCTAAAATGTCAAAAACGTCAGTCACCCCTAATGAGGCAAGTAATAACATTAGTCAAAAAGGGTAAAAGACAAAAAGTAGGAAAAATCTCTAGTGTCGACACAGTGGTTGGTGGATCTTTTTCTCTCCTTAGCTCGGATAGATGGGCGTTCCACTCCTGGTGTCAATGATGAAACGCCCCCAAATTTAGGTTCATTGAACCTTGGATTCGGTGTTCATGATCCAACACATTCATACATCTGTTTTACCCAACATGCCATACAATAAGAACTTAATCTGTAATATTACAAAAAACTAACATAACACGTTCTCAAGTTGTCTAACCTTAACTATTACAGCATATAAAAATAAATATGTACATAACTGTCATTATATAGTCTAAAACAAAATAAATAAAACAGTTAGCAACTACTCGTACGCCTTCTCTTTTCTCTTGTCTGTCGTAATCCTCCCGGACGTTTTGTTCTTACCTGAAATGGAAAGTTTAAGCAAGAATGAGCAATTAAAATTCTCAACAAGTATAACAGTTTAAGATAAACAACTCATATATGAATACACTTTACAAAAATTTGTCAACAGCTGAACAAAAACTGTGAATTGAAATGAGTAATTCTTTTTCAAATTTCTGATTGATTTTGAAATCAAAACGATATTGAGGGTCGTAAGACCTTGAACTAGTTTTAGGTTAAGTAACCTTTATTAGTCATAAGACTGTACTATTTCTTATATACGCAAGGGAACCCGCCTTTTGTACGTATGTATTGTGTACAAACATACGAGTGCTTAACCGTAAGTCGAAATTATAGGATTCGATATCCTTTTTCCCTTTATAGGGTTGTTCGTCTCAGTTTTCCCCATTTGAATTCGTACCAAAACAATTTGTTTTGGATTAGCTTTTATAAAAAGTAGGGATTCAATAATCATATATCAATAATTGTTTAGCCGGAACAAATGACGTAAAATTACGATAATAACTCATCTTTGAATAACTTCCAAACAATAACTCGATTTGATAATTGAATAATATTTCTCAATAATGACTATTATAAACAAGACATGGTTCACTATAATCATAGATTTAATAAACATGCAACAATAATCGTCTCACCGAATCAATTAGCATAGACGTACACTGAATACACTTGGAAAGAATTATGAAACAACAAGGCAATTTGAATATTAAAAATATCATTTTCTAAAAACAAATAAGTACAAATTTAGATTCGCTAATAACATTTGCAAACATAATTAGAATACTTGCACAAAATAATAAAGTGTGCATTCGTTTGGAAACTTACCTGAAACGTTGTTTAAGTTCGACCTTAACACTTTATCACTTGTATAGCCTATATATAATAATGTGACACATTGATTAATTACAATCAAATCCCGTCACACTTTTCATTTAAACTATAACTCGTCCTAGTTCTAGCATACAAGTTGGTTATTTATGCATGCGTACACATTAACACATACTAAATTGGTTAACCTTATAATCTTTTATGTTATTTTGTAATTCTAACGCCCACCGTATATCCCAAGCAATATCAATATAACCCACATTATCATACAACATATTCACAAGTTTCCGTTTAAATATTCATTTAATTCTAAATTAACTAATTAATATATAACTAGTAATCAAGGTAGATACACTAGTCCAAACATAGATTAATCACACATTACAACATAGTTTATTATTATTTTTTTTATTTTTTTATTTTTTAATAATGTGGAGTATCCTAACCGCAGTCGGACTAAGTCTCCCCACCTCGGGCCAGACTTTGCGCACAGGCTCTGCCTAAGACATGGCTTCGCCCTGAAACGTGCGACCCGTGGCTTCGTTACCTTTTTTTATGAGAAAGCATTACTATTGTTGCAAGTGGGACTCGAACTCAGGACGTTCGGGTTACGGCTAGTCCCAGGGCTAAGCTTAAACCACTGCGCCAATAGCCGGGGTTAGTGTATTATTATTTTAAATCATTTGCATGCTAATAAAAAAAAATGAAAATTGTTTCAATAGATTGTGCTCCACGCAGTCTCTAAGCTTAAACACTGCGCCCGACGTAGTTGGAGTTGGACAGAGCCAACTACACTGGCAGCACTATTAGACTGTGCCCCGACGCAGTGCCCAACTCCCAAAAATTAGATTTTCATGTTTTTCTAGCAACTTCGCAAAAATCATAACTTCCAAACCACACATTCAATGGCCTCCAAATTTGTACACCAACAAGATACTATTACATAATATTTTAGAAAATTATAACATAATTAAAATAACATCTTTAGAGTATAATCCATATACATGAAAGTAGGTGTTCAACATACATTTTTACTTTAAAACTAGTTTGAAGAAAATCCTTCAAAATCGCTTTTGATTTATTTTGAAATATCCATGCAACTTGAATTATCATAAATCACATGTATATATACCAACTCACCAACAATGAACTATTAAACTCTTATTTTTCATAAAATAGCTTCTTTGAAGTATTTTCACAAACATCTAGCATGCATGCATCTTTGAACTAAATTTCATATGAATTCATATATGGCACACAACCTCCAATCACAAACCCAACCTTATTCCTTGAGAATCCTACATGATTCTCAACATTGAACCTCCCACAACCAAATTCTCAACAACCATTTCCACAACAATAACTTTTAACATCACTCAATTTACTTAAATTTACAAAAAAACAAGTATTATACCTTCCTTTTGGAAATATTGGGTTGGTTGAAACTCCCTCTTGCGTTAATTCTCTTTATTTGGCATGATTTTTGGGTAGCAAGGGATTTCTTATTGAATGAGACTTAGAGAAATGAAGTATTGTACTGACTCTCTTTCATTACCATAAGCAGCTTGGTGTCCAATATTCTCTCATAGCATTACACCTCTTACTAACAACTTAGCTTACTAAGCATAGTCCACTAATGTATAATCCGCTCACATCTCAGCAAAATCCACTCAAAATCCAAAGTTTCCTTCGCAAATTATTTTCATTTCAGCATTCTTTTAGTGATATACTAATATAGATACATTACCACATTGCATATAAACATACAAACACACCTACGTTATACACACATATATACATTATATCATTTTATTTTTCAGCATTTTAGTTATATAATAATGTATTTAAAAAAAAATATATATTACATCTATATTAATATAATGTAATTGTGTTATCATCATTTTATGAAATATAAATTCATGGAATAAAATTATATAGATTAATATATACTTTTCAGAGTTTTATATGTATGTAAATTATACCCATAATATCTCTATATTTATATATTGCAATTTTCTATAATTATCAATATATTAATATAATTATGATTAGAACATTATTAAAATTATATGTACCTCATAATTTAATATTTTATACATTTCTAATTATGTATAATTTCATTTCATTAATTAGGGAATTAATCCATAATTAAATCTAACACTTTTTTGTTTAACGAATTAGCTTGTTTAAAATAATTAATATTAAATCTATTAACCATTTTAATCTACTCATTTAATTTCGTAGAATTAAATTTGATTCACTCACTCATTCCATAAATTATTTTCAAACAATTGAATTATATATTAAATATATTTATTTAATATATTTATCCATTATTCTTATATTAATTTTATTCACTAAATTTAGTTTCAATATACATATATTATATATTGAAACTCATTTCAAAATTAATGCGTTCCGCTTTCCATAAAATTACACATTAAACTCATATTCGCATTACGTTTAATTATTATAACGTAATACCATTATCACATTTAATTTATATTCATTTGGTGTAATATTAAACATTAAACCATTAATCCACGTTACGTCAAATCATTGTAACACACAATCATCTCTCGTATAATCAAATAATTTCTTTATTTAACTATTTATAACAAACATGTTAATTCACCCATATTTAAGTAAGTGAATTATTCTATCCGCTCATGAAATTTAATTCTATAATATCGCACCGCCACATAAAGTTTAATCCTCATGTCGTATAGTCTCATATACAATTTTTAATATCACATATTCATTTACACAAATTAGTCCTTTACATTTCTTAGTTAAATTAAACCAAAAATTTTAATAACTTATAATTAATTGTTAAATTTATTCTTAATCTAAAAATATAAATATTACACTGATTTTTATATTTTTAGTTAAAACTCATCCCAAAAACCCATTTCAAATAAAATATTATTTTATTTACAAAATCTATATTTATAAATATTCTCGGATATTACATTATTCCCCTCTTATAAAGATTCTGTAATCGGAATCGTATAATAACAAAATTAATAACCAATTTTCGTTTAGCTATTGATTATTGCTTCAAAGTTAATATTTAATCATTCAATAAACTTTATTAAGTACAAAAGGATATATAATATCTAGATCAAATAATATTTATATTAATAATTGATAGAATACCTGGCACTATATATCTTGATTGCATCGTATCTTGTACTATCATATTGAAAGTGGGTCGTTGTAATATCCCAGATATTTTCAAGATTTTATATAAGATCTTAATTGATTTAATTAAAGGTTAATGTTTAAAACCTAGAATTTGAGAAGTAAGATGTGTAGAAAATGGGTAAACATTTTTTTTTAACATAATTGATTTGTTAGAAATTAAATGTAAGAATATTTTTAATGATGCATGTAGAGAATTTATTAAGGAAATAAATTCAATTGAGAAGTGAAGGTGATTATATGAATACATATATATATACCTAAAGTGTGTTTGTTAGCCAAATAAAAAGATGAGTAATTAATACTCAACAAAACTAATAAAGTAATTAGTTTTAATATAAAGTAAAAAGGAATGTTGTAAAATATAATTAATTAGGTTAATTATATTAGTTATGAGTCCAAGTAATTTAATTACTACTAGTGGACTAACCCAAAAAGGGTTATATGTGTTAGCCCAATATGAGAATACTTGCATGAAGGTGAGTAATTAAATAAGAGAGCCCAATGAAAGGTAAGCTATGTAGCCCAAACTTTTAAAAGTCTAATGTTGGTCAAAGTGTGGGAAAATATTATTGAGTGTAGAGAATTAACTAATGTAGGATTAATTGAATAACCCTAGTTGGTAGACAAGAGAGAGTATTAACCAAACATTGGTTAATTGCTAGGTCAATGAATGTGATGATGAGAATTAACTATGGATGAGTTAATTGAGTAATCCTAGGTAGTAAATAAATTAAAGATTTAACTATGCATGGGTTAGTTGTAGGAAGAATATTATAGATACAATTATGTATGTATATAATTCACTAAGGTAGAATTGGTAGGTAACCATGGGTTGCATGTTGTAGAGAATTAACCTAACTTTGGTTAATTGTTAGTAGAAATTGCAAGTATTATATATAGATATGTATATATAATAAAAATAAAGGAAAAAAGGTAGAGTGTTGACCAAACATGGGGTCCCACTTGGAGATTGAGTAAAAATGTATGTTGCTTGTATTCAATTTAAATTGGTCAATTCAAGCTATGATATAATTTAAATAAAAGGTTATTGGTGAATATGTAGAGATATATATGTTGTAAGTATATGAATTGGTAGAGAGTTAACCAATGTTGGTTAAATGAATTAACTAAGGGGTGGTTCACCAACCCTAGTCAATGAAGATGGCCAATTCTTATAAATTTATGTTGTAGAGGACTAACCATTGTTGGGTTACTTGTTAACCCTAAGTGGTAATAAAAATAAAACATTAACCAATGCTAGAGTTAAGTGTTAGTAATTATATAAATATATTGAATATATATGTATAATTGATTGTAGAGAATTAACCCTACTTGGGTTATTTGGTGGAAGATGTGTTTATGTTTAATTGATGAGTTTAGACCATGGTTGGGTGAGTGAACCAACCTAGGTCATTTTAATGTAGAGAATTAACCACATTGTGGTTAGTTGTTGTGAGATATATAAATAAGATGAGCCCTAACTAAGGTTGAGTTTTAAGTGACCAAGGTTAAGTGTAGTACTTTAACCATAGGTCTTATGAGAGTTAACCACATGTGGGTTAAGTGTTGGGTGAATTGTTCACCAACTACCCAACCACCCTAGTCAATCAAACTTGTCATTCATGGTGGTCAATCACTTGGTCAATCACCAAGTCCATCAAGTAGTCATTCACTAAAATAGTAAGTATGGATTAACCCTTTAATTCACCTATGTTAGTTGATTAGGGGATGTTGATGAGGATTAAGGGAGTGCTATATATAGAGTGGTGCACCAATGGTTTGTGTTGGTTAGCCATTTGTCTAGAAATGCTAGAGAGAAAATAGAGAGTTCTTTGAGAGAAAATGAAGTAAACTTAGTGAGATTGAAGATCCACCAAGAAAAAGTGCTAGAGAATAGTCAAGGAGGAGTCCTTAACAAGATCAGATCAAGAAGAAGAAGAGCATCCATGTCCAAGAGGTTCAAAAGTGCTCTATCTCTTCCTTAGTTCATTTTTATAATTTATATAAGTTTTAAACAGTCAAAAATATATTTTTAACCGATCAAAAGTTATTTTGATGCTTTAGAAGTCTAAATCTATGATATATAGGTAGATTTATGGTTTGATAGGTTTAAATCATGTATTGGTATGAGTGGTATGCAAATAAATGGAAGAAAATTTCATATTGTGATTACCGGTAAAACCCTAAGTGGTTCGATCTTTAAATTTTGTGTAAACATTTTCAAAAATGTGATTGAACCATGAAATATTGTAAAACAAGAAGTTAGGAAGACAACAACACTAAGTTGGTGTCATTTGGATGTGTAGAGTTTATTATATTCAAGTTTGAACCATTAAAACCAAGGATTTGTGATTTTAGTTTTCACTTTGTCCTTGTGAGCAGTTTTTGGTCTAGTTACGTTCGGAATTTAGATTTGTGATCTAAAGAGAAGTTGTAGAGGGGAAAATTCTGATGAGAATGGACTCAAGAATCACCCCAAAATATTTTAAAATGAAGAAGTTATGGCTGTCGGAGCGTCGGAGGGTCGAGCAGTCAAACAATTGACTTTCGGACAAAATGGCTGACGCAGCTGCGTCAGAACAATCTGCTAAGCAGATTTTTGGTGCTCCGAGTCGGGTCGGGTCGGTCCGGGTCGGGACGGGTCGATCCGGGTCGAGTTTTCTTTGAAAAATTAAGTTGAAATAAGTGTAAAATGAATGTGTTTGGTTATTAAACCAATTTATATGAAATTCATTAATCATTAATTGGTAACTAAATGTTTAAAATAAAGACTAAAATTAACACAATTAAAAAGTTAACTATTGGTATTATTTGAAGATTATTAAAATATTATTAAATGATCAATAATATTAGTATATGATTAAAAAGTTATTGAATGATGAATAACATTTGTAAATGATTAAAATATCATTACATGGTTAATAATATTAATAAGAGATTAAAATATTATTAAATGGTTAATAATATTAATAAGTGGTTAAAATATTATTAAATGCTTAATAATATTAATAAGTGAGTAAAATATTATTAAATGGTTAATAATATTAACAAGTGATTAAAATATTATTAAATGGTTAATAATATTAACAAGTGATTAAAATATTATTAAATGATTAATAATATTAATAAGTGTGTAAAATATTATTAAATGATTAATAATATTAATAAGTGTGTAAAATATTATTAAATGGTTAATAATATTAATGAGTGATTAAAATATTATTAAATGGTTAATAATATTAATAAGTGATTAAAATATTATTAAATGGTTAATAATATTAATAAGGAATTTAAATATTATTAAATAATTAATAATATTAATAAGGAATTAAAATATTATTAAATAATTAATAATATTAATAAGTTGGTTAAGTTTACCGACATGTCCAACGAGGTTTGTTGGGCTAAGATTTTAGTCCGGAACTTAAGGGTTCGTTTATCGGACAACTGAAGAGTTAATAATTTGAAGTTAAGGTCTTAAGTGAAGACTAATTAAAAGTCCTGGTAGCTAATGATTATGTCAATTTGTTATATAAATTGTAGGTTGAGCAAATGACGCAAATAGGCGTAAATGGTAGAAGCGACCAGGCAAGTTTTTCAGAACTTGCTCCTATGTGCTTTAACATGCTATGATGTGATATTAAATTGTTAATAGAACGATATTGATAATAATTGTGATATGCATGAGGTATGATTACATGTAGATTATGTATAAATATGAAGCATGAATTGCTAGATGTTATATGTGATGCATGAGCAGTATAACATAAACTGAAATGCATGAAAAGCATGGTGTAAGTATAAATTGCAGAGTATATGTGAAGCATGTAATGTGTTATGTGTAACTGTTAAACTTGCTGAGCCGTCGTGTTCACTCTTGCTTAAAACAAATATTTTCAGATAGTGCAAGTTAGTTGAAGTTCTCGATAAAGATCAAGGAACAGGAAAGCATATTACTTTCCCTAAAGATCTAAATGTCTATTGTAGATATCAGTCCGAATTGGACAGGTAAATGATTGTGTAGTATAATACTTAGTTGGTATATTATATGAGTGTTAAATACTCAATTTGATTGTAATAGAATGTCGTATCATGTATGATATTGAGACATACTAGGAATGTATAAAGATTTCGATTCTGGAATAGAAAGAGATGTTGTAAAATTGTAAATAAATGATTATTTAGCAATTATAATATTGTTGTAATTCATGAACAATAAGGAAAATGTAGTACTAGTGTTGAACCAGATCCAAGGTTCAAGGAACCCGGATTTGGGGTCGTCACAGTCGTCGGTCGGGTCGACTGAACTGGTGCCATGATAGTCAACTTGTCTTGGTTGATATTATTTCCTTTGTTTTCGCTTTCTTCTTCCATTAGTTTCTTCGGGTAGTTCCAAGCTAGATGATCCTTTGATCCATATGTGAAACATTGATTCTTCTTCGGGTTGCGACAAATAGAAGCGATGTGACCTTCTTGACCACAGTTATAACACACTTTCTTTACTTTTAAACAAACTCTCTTATAAGTTTTACATGGTTTTATTTTTTTCTTAAAATCCCCTTGATTGTTTTCAAAATTACTATTGTTATTGTTGTTGTTCCATTTTTCTCTTATTAAAATTATTACCACTGTTACTCCCTCATTTATTTTCACCTTCATTCTTCTTCGTCTTCTGATCTTGATTATATTTAGTCAGTGCTTCACTTTCGCCCTTGGCAATTATGACTTTCTCTATCATTGAAGCAAATAAATGAATTTAAAACATTGAAACTCGGCTGTAGATCCATGGTTTCAGTCCCTGCTCAAACCTTTTCGCCTTTCACTCATCGGTAGTCACTTGATATGGGGAAAACCTTGCCAACTCATTTAATTTCGCAGCATATTCCGGTAAGGTCAAATTTCCCTGTTTCAGTTCTAGGAACTGAACTTCCATTTTATCTTATACGCATGGTGGGAAATAAGTTTCGAAAAACATTTCTTTAAATTTATCCCAAGCAATAACTCCTTGCCCTCCCTTAGTTTTATTTGCTTGCCACCAATAACTTGCATCTCCTTTCATCATAAAGGTAGAAAAATCAATCTTTTGCTCCTCAGCCATTCGAACAACATCAAACACCTTTTCAATCTCCATTACCCAAGTTTGGGCCTTTATCTGGTTTGTTGTCCTCTTAAACTCCGAGGATCCTACCAACTTAAAGTCTTTAAAGTTAATTAGGTGAGCAGGTATGGGGTTTGGATTATTAGTTCTCGGGTTTCTATTTTCCATGGCTCCTACTAGGAGATTCACAAACTTCTGCATTGAAACAACTAAATCTCTATCATTATTCGCCGACTCCTCTTGTGTCTGCCTGACTGGTGGTATTCTACGAGGCGACATTTTTATATTAAATAATAATCATGTCAACACTTTATCATTTAAGTAGAGCATTTAAAATTTTAATTTCAACACTTAATTTACACAAGACACATTTTCATAAACATAGTTATATAAACATATACCACATCCAGTACATCGTTCATCCCAAAACATAAAGCATAACGCTATAATATCACCATCCCACTTAGTAAAAATAATAGTTCAGGATTTTCAACACACATTTTACTATGTACAATCAAAAGTTAGGATTTACATCATAGTTACATATACATACACCTATATCTATTTACACGACTCCTATTTCTGCAACTCCAACTCTTTTTGATGTCGATATACTCTTCACATTTTCACGTTATTCATTACCTACCAGTTGATGGTGCTGACTCTGACTTTCCTCTAATCATTTCTTTCATCGGACAATTCTTAATATGATGATCAGTGGCTCCACATCTGAAGCATCCCTATTTCTCCATTGGTTTGTGGCAGTTAGGAACGATGTTATTTTGAAAAATAATAGGTATTTGAGAAATAAGAATTATGTCACTTGGACCTCAACGTTTGTAGCCTTATTTATACTTTTCTTCAACCTCCTAAGTCTTTGTAACAGATTAGTATAGGAAATCTCGACAAAATCAAATTATGATTTTGATGTTGACAGGTCAATCTCTTCCCCCCTCAAGATCCGGGATTATAATATAATTTAAAATTCTAAGTCAATATGGACTTTGACCTTCTTAATTTACTCAAGCCGTCCAATAAAGGAAACACTTGAATGAGTCAACCCCAATTTAGGTCTACCATAGTGTGTAAAATATAATCCATCTAATACTCCAAATAAAGAATAACTTTCATGCCCAAGTTAACTATTAAACCCAATAAATTATATCCCGAGAATTAGTAGTACTTTCTAGTTAAAAACATTTTTATATAGGCATGGGCCACTGTAATTGATAGTTGTACACCTCCGTGTATAGAAAAAATTGTATTGTACTATAATATAATGCATTATGTCTAAAATTACAATACTTGTAAAAATTTAAGTGTGTACTATTAACTTAAGATATGCATATGTCAATGTACTTCGTTATTGTATAACAAGTACAATTGTTGCTATTAAAATTTTCAAATTCATATGGATTTTAAATTTAATATTTTATAAATTAATTTAAAAGTTAAAATCTTATCTCTAATTCATAATGTAGGGAACACTTATATTATGTAATAAAATGAAAACTTTTTAAGAGTTCGTTGGTGAAATGATGTGGTAGAGTACAAATATTTTTTTAAAATTAAAGCATTTTATGCAATATCCGTATTTTTTTTAAAATTCTAATTATGCTTAATTTTTTTTGGGCTTTATAAGTTTTGAATATGGATTTTGTTATATTGGGCTTAATTTAAAATTATAATATTTAAACTAAAAATATATTGATTAATAAATAAGATAAAAGACTTATTTTGAAGTGAAAGTCCTCGTTAGGATTAGAAGATAATTTCAAAATTTAAATTTTGTATTTGAACTAAAAATAAAATGGTAGATTTACTTAATTAATAAATAAAAGAGTTAAGTGGGCAGTATGATTATTATAAAGTTGGTACCTTATTTATAAAAGATTGCTACTGAGTTGAGTTAAGTCTGGCGAAAGAAAATGGCAAAGGAGTCGTTGTGATTTGGAGAAAAGAAAGAGATAAAGTTTCTAATCAGGAAGAAGAATCGATTGTTTACTAACAATACTAATAGCTAATAGGTAAAGTACATATTTATTCATGATTTTTATAGAATCATAATATAGAATAATTCTTAATACTTGGGAACTATGACAATATGTTTTACAATAAATAAATTTTTATGGGTTATCTAGTTAATATATTTATATAAACACTTCCCGAAAAACACTAGAGCTAATATAAGAACAACTCCATTATTATTATTATTATTAAAAACAATTAAAGGATATCCATTATGTTCACTTTTTGTATACGTACAACATAGATATTTTGCTAATATATAAAACGATAGTACTTTATCTTTCTAGAAGAAAAAGTAAAATAATATTTAAAATATATATGTAATGCTGTTATTTAAGGTCGATAATATATATATCTATATCTATATCTATATCTATATATATATATATATATATATATATATATATATATATATTATACTGTTAAACTATTACTATATTGATTACTAAATTAGAGTGTTAAAAACTAATATTTTGATATTACTGCATCTGGACAGTTTGTAAATATTATCTCTTTGTGAAGCAATTTAATCAATGTATATATATGGAATATATTAATTTGTACTCAACGAAGTGAAATCAGGGAAATGAAATAATAAATAATTTTAAAGTTATAATTGCACAACTAGACTAATGAAATGTATATTATTTTGGTAATTGGATTTAACTGAAGAAGTTTGTAGGAGACTCTGTTGAGTTTCTTTAGTTATTTCGATATTTATTTCAGGTACGGACATTCCGTACTTTTAAATAAAAGTTACGTTTTATTTATTTTTATTTTATTGCTAATTATTTTTTTTATTTCACTCGATTATATTATAAAATTTCTATATAAATGTTTCGTTTTGTTTTAATTGTATTATTGGTATACTTTAAGTGTACATTCCTAAATTCAAAATAATTTTAAACACTTCCGTCATATAATTATGTTTCTTATCGACTAATTTGATATTTGCAATGTTACTTTAATTTTGTTCTTACTTTTTAATTATTATGATCAAAACCATATTTTGTAAAATTATATATATTTATGATATATGTTATATTTTGAGTAATTTTGAATTCTTATACATATGTTTTTGGGCTCTTGAACTAACATGTGTGGGTAAATCATAGACGAATTATTTGTTTTGATGTTATGTATAGACTCGATCCTAGCCCGTATCAATACTTGAACGTACAAGCACATCATCTTGATTGTAGGGCATGAGAAGATCATGATCGATTATATTATGCGGAATGTCAAGTGCATCACGATTGTTTTCTACTCGTGGATAACTAGAGAGGAAATATAAATTTTGTATAATATGATATGTTCAAATATGTTATGTTTCGTTATGATATGATTTTGGAAACATTTAAGTTATTGTTTCTTATTTAAATAATCACTTCATTCATTACTTTACTCATTTAATTAATATCCTCTTGTAGAATGAATGTTGGTATGATACATCTTCTATTATGTCTCAAAATTTATATTTAAAATATATATTGGTACTGTTTGATTCACTCTTTTTAATTCCCTTCTGCAGGTAGACAAAAAAAAGAACGATGATTTGTGTGGAAATCCTTTGTTAGAATCATAAACCTTAATAGTTTTCATTCTTCTTGTTAGATGAAATTTTCTAGAATAAATTAGAGAAATTTTGTTGTTTAGCTGGATAATAATAACTTTGCATATGTCAAGGGGACTATTGGAATTTTAGTGTTTTCTTGACTATTATGTTATAAATTGTGGATCTTAAATTAATTATACATGTATTATGCTCGTGACCTCCATCTTTTAAAGATGGAGTGTTACAGTAGGAATATTAACATCAATCAACAAACAAATCCTAGATCTGGAAATCATGTAGTCATGAACGCCTTTATTTATTTATTTTATTTTTTGCAATAAATGGTGACATAACAAGTTCATAAACAGGCGCGACAAAATTTAGACTATTTAGGTACAAGCATGCACCACAGGGAGCTCAAGTGGACAGTTGATGTTTGATCGATTTATGAAGGCAAGACCAAATAATTTTAGTGAAGTTAAGATCCATATGATATCCCGGTAATTCATAAGGCTAATATATATGATCTTATATGATTAGTATGATTGTAAAATACAATAATCTTTAGATAATGAAGTGGAAGATAGTCATTTCAATAAGAATGAGACTTGTAAGGTAATCGAATGCGATTAAAGACTGAGATATAATACCTAGTGCTAGTGAATCGATAGGCGATTAATAAAATGTGTAAGATTACTATTGTTGAACGAAAACAAAGATTACTATTGTTGAACTAAAACAAAGATAATCAAATGAGAAAGATTGAATACGAATAATAGTTAAAATGTAAAACCTATATTGGAGGAAAGAAGTGTATAGAGGAATGATTAAACATTAAACCCAATTTATATGTTAGGAATTAAATGTGAGTAATCATGAACTATGATAATTAAAACCTAGAGTCGGTTAATAGTAATACTGTAAGATATATTAAAAGCTAGGTATTTATATGATGTATAAATACAAAAATCACTATTCTGAAAATATAATTGGAATGTGAACTTAATAGATCAACAAAGATCGATTCATGTGATCTAACCACTGTGTATAATATGAATAGATACCTTAGAAACAATTTTTCTCGAGGATACTTTAAAGACTTAAAACGACTAGTAAGAGCGATTATTGATGATTGGAGATTGAAATTTAACCTAACCTAAGTGTTATCTGCTTAAGAATACGTGTTAAGGCTCTCGAAAAATAAGCGCAAAAAAATACTATTCACACGAAAAAACGTTTTTTCTTTTTTTCAAATTTCACATTCACAGATAACGTTTATATGAGGTGGCAATGCGTATTTTCAATAAAATATTTCTCGAAAGATTTAGTGAAAATCACTATTCACAAATACAAATAAAAATACGAGAAAAAAACATTCCATAAATGAAAAGTTTAAAAAAAATTTATAAATAAAAAGTTTCCACAAAAGAAAAGTTTAGAGAAAATGAGATATGCCTATTTTGCCCTAGATCATTTGGTAATGACTATGATGTCATAAGAATAACCTAAAGACCATTTTAACCTTGGTTGGTGAAGAGTAATGACAAGTTTGCCCTTGGGATAAAATTTGATGAAATTGGCTCAAACCCTAACTAATGAAAAGTTTATGGCCAAATTGGTGTAGTTTGTATTAGTTGGCCTATTCTAAATTAACTAAAGGCCCAATAGAAAATATAGAGAAGGCCGATAATAGAATTAATATAAGTGCAATGTTCAAATACTAACAAGGTTTGTAGAGAATTATTGTGGCACAAGCTATTAAAGTAGCTTACCCAATAAAATATAAGTGTTGTGGCTAATATGTGGGACACTTGTAGGAATACTTGTCAGTAGTGTAAATATTGTAATATAGCTCAATGAATTAATTAACAAGGCCAATCCATGAGGTAAGGGAATGATATGATTGTTGTATGGGCCATGAGATAAATTAATTTATAAACCAATCAACCCCAATCAATTAGAACAAGGATTGTGATTAAATGAAAGTCCAACAAAAGATCTAATGAAGAGTCCAAGTAATTTAATTATAAACTAGTGGACTAACCTAAGGAAATTAATAGAATTTATTAAACTAAGTCCAAGTGAAATAAATTAGTAACCAAAGTGGTATACTAGTAGGAAGATTAAATGTGTCATATATATATATATGTATATATATATATATATATATATATACATATATATATATATATATATATATATATGATTATATTTGGAATAAAAAGAAAGTCAAAAATTGGAGGATTTGGGATGGGATTGCCGGCAATGGGGGGCCCCATTTAGGGGTGCAAAGCTCAAGGCTTTCTCATTTTACTCCCATAAAACACAGATCTACAAAAGCTTCCCAAATATAAGTCTAGTTCCTTGTTTAGGGGATCTTGTTTGTGCATGTATTAGTAGAAATGTACACATATAAAAAGTGTATGTAATATTTTTGCTAGATAGAAAGATAGAGTGGATGATAGTTCATTAGTTATTTTCCTAATTGTTGGAAAGAAAACATGAGGGAAAGAGAGCTCTAGAACTTTGAGAGAGAGTTTGAGAGTTCATTGGTTATTTCACTAAGTGTTAGAAGTTGAGAGCTCTAGAGAAAATAAAAATAAAGAGCAAGTGTTAGAAGAGGCTATGGTGGTCGGATCTAGCAAGGAATGGATGGAGTGGTCAAGCAATAGCAAGAAAGAGAACTCATGAGGTTCAAAAGTATTTTAACCTATAAAACTCTAGATTAACTTATGTTATTGTTATATCTAAATTTTGTTGTGGGAGATTTATGTATTTTAGCAGTGGAACATGGCGATTCCGGAGCATAAGGATGGAAATGTGTTGGAACTATGTGTTCATATGGTTAGATTTCATGTTTTTATCCAAAAGATTAAGAAACCATAAGATTGATTATTTTAAAACCCTAGATAGTGACTAATGATTTTTATAAGAAAACTTAGTTTTGGTTAAAGTGATTTATAGATCTATTGATGGATATCAAGGATCTACAAGTTTTATAAATGAACTATTTTGATATAAACAAAAATGAAGCCTAAATGAACTCATATGGATTTTGATTCAAACTATGATATGTTTTGGTAAAAATCCTAGTTATAAAGCTTGAGTCTTCAAATTGAATTAACTTGTATGGTTGAAGATGTAATAGATCTATGAGTTTCCTCATAGATCTAAAGTTTTGGTAAGGTTGTGTTTTGAAAAAAATATATGTTAAAATGAACTTATAATGACTTTTATGGTCAAGTATATTTTTAAACTTAACCTCAAGAATTTTGGTCATGTTTGGTTATGGTTGTGGAGTATGAAAAATGATTGTTGATATGAAAACTCTTTGATTTTGGTAAATTTATGAATCCACAACGCTATGGTTTGAATTTGAGCTCAATCTAATAAGAAATGATCGAGTTATAAACTTTTGAGCAACCAAACTATGAAATTAGTTGTTAGACTGACCTTGCGAGTTATTTTGAGTCTACTTCCATTTAGAATTTGGATTTGTGATCTATATAGAAGTTGTAGAGAAAAAAGTTATGGACGCGCGAATGCTTTAATCTCAAAAAGGTTAAGAAATGAGAAAGATATGATTGTTAGAATGAGCAAGAATCGAGAAGTCTAGAAAATTAGGGTTTTTGGGTTTTGGCTGAGCCCCGCAACAGTGGAAACCACTGCCGCAACGGTTAAACCTGCTGCCCAGATTGTGTCTTTGTTGTCCGAGTTTGGTTTTCTTTGAAAATTTAAGTTAAAATAAGTGTTAAATGAATATGATTGTATAATAAACTAATATATATATATATATATAATTTATCAATGACTAATTGTTAGACAAATATTTTTTAAACAAACAAATAAGGTTAAAACAAATAAAATAAAATTATTTGTATTGTTTGAAGATTTTTAAATATTATTAAATGATTAATAATATTAGTAAATGATTAAACTATTATTAAATGATTAATAATATTAGTAACTAATTAAAATATTATTAAATGGTTAATAATATTAGTAAGTAATTAAAATATTATTAAGTGATTAATAATATTAGTGAAGGATTAAAGTACATTTAAATGATTAATAATATTAGTAATTGATTAAAATATTATTAAATGGTTAAAATATTTATATGTGGTTAATATATTATCAAAGATGGATAATATTATGAAGTGTTTGGTATGTTATTAAATGTCCAAAATATTAAGTTATATAAAATAAGAAAGTTTAATTGAATTAAACTAAGATAAAATGTCCATTAGTGACTAATTATTAGACCAACTTATTAAATGTAGGTCGTACGAAGAACGTGTAGTGATGTCGTAAGAAGGATGAACACATCAGGCAAGTTTTTCAGTATTATGTGATATTTTTTAGAATTTAATGTTATGTGAATTGTTATGCTATATTGTGATATTAAATTGCTACATGAAGCTATATGGATGTTATATGTGTTATGTGGAATCAATGAATATAATTTTTGTAAAGTATGTGAAATGCGTGAAGTACGATTATATGAGAAGTATGTATAAAATATGAAGCATGATTTAAATGCGGTATATAAGAACTTAGAAGCATGTATAAAATGTCATACATGAATTTATTGCTAAGTATGAATGATGCATGAACTAAGTGTTATGTGATAACTGTTAGACTTGCTGAGCCATCGTGCTTGCTCTTACTTTAAAACCAACATTTTAATTAGGTATGAGGTAGCCGAGATTTTCTATAAAGAGAAAGGAATGAGCAAAGGATAATGAATTTGTTAGAAGTGATTTATATTTTAAAGCCCTTTTTGGGGTAAACAGTGTTACAAGTGGTAAAGGTCATAAATTCTGAAAATGATATAATGGTATTTAATTATGATAGGTGTTTGTGCTTAAAACAAGTCTTTATCGTCCAGTATAGAAGAATTGTATAAAAATAATTAAGTTTTGAATTATGAGTTATTAGTTACTCATAACCTTGTAATTGAGCAGATTATAATGTATGTGATCTTGTGATTTAAGAAGAGGTGTAAAGATTGTGATTCTGAGGCAAATGATCAAAGGGAATAAAGTTGTTATAAAAAAATTAAATTTATTGAGTTTTTAGCAGCATAACATTATATTACGTTGTGGATTTTAAAAAAAAAGTCGTACGTTAACGCACGAGGTCTCTTGTGACAAGTACAAAGATTCTCGAGGTGTAACAAGGGTAGAGATAATGAAGAGTAATAAATGAGAAAGGAAGGGATGAAACGAGATAATATTGTTAGATGAAGTTCGAAGGACTAAAAGGAAGAGTGCTATAATACAAGCTGTAAATAATTACGATTATTCGTATATATGATAGTTTAGACCTTTACACGAATGAAAGGGAGGAAGTGAGATGATTATAAGAATGATGAGAAGCTATAAATAATGAAATAAGTGTACGAAGTGTTAGGATCAGATGAAGGTAGGATGTAATATGTCCAAATTGATGAAGACAAAGATGTATGAATGTAGTAATAATTAATTGAGCATAAATATGACTATTGAGTCAAAGGTTATGGGGTCAATAATACCGAGTAGAGTAATATAAGATAAAGTTGTGTGTATAAGTGTATGAGATTTAAAGATGATAATACTTGAACAAGAATAAGTAGTAATGATCTGAGACAAGTCAAATGAGACTTGGACTAAGGAAGATTCCTAATCGTGTATGGGATATGAAAGAGTAGATGAAAGAAGAGATAATGTAGTACTAAAGATAAGGCAGTTTGATGAGATTATTCGAAAAGATAGATGTTGCAAGGGTTTAGAAGTAAACCAAACTTAAATGATACAATTTTAGTAATTCCAATGATGGAATTCTTTTCAAGGATAAAGTCTAAAACCTAGTTTGAAGAAGATGAATATGTAAAGTCGATTAAGTATTTTAACCTAATCCGAGTGTTAGGGATTAAATGTGAATTATGTGTTAAAAGGTTTAAAAAACCTAGAATTGATAGAAGGAGCATACTTTGAGGTATATAATGAACTAAGTATCTATACGACGTATAAATATAGAAGCCCTATTCATAAATATAAGTGGAATACATAAAGAATATGGGAATAATACGAATTATTATATGAATATAATAAGGAAGAAGAAAATGATCCGAAATTCTGTAAGGGCTGTAATATGTGATAATAAGTGATCAATAAATATTGATTTCTATGATCTAATTAATGTGTTTTGTGATGCAATATATGTGTTAATGAATCGTAAAAGAATAATATTTTTTTTAAAAAATAAAGCGAAAAACACTATTCACGTATAAGGCATTTTTTATTTTTTGAAATGTCACATTCACAGAAAGCATTTATACGAGGTTTAAGAGAGTATTTACTATTCAAAAATATGAGAATCCAAAATCAAGAAAACTTTTTTCACAAATGAAAAGTTAGAGAATGGAAGAGAAGGAAGGGGATGGACCCCATAAATGGAAGTTTATGGAAAGATGAATAACGACCATTTTATCCTTAAAAAATAGATTAATGACTTTGATGTTCTAATAATCACCTAGTGACCATTCTACTCTTGGTTGGTGAGGATTAATAACAAGTTTACCCCTAAAAAAATTGCTAGGAAGCTTCATAATTGTTGCTTTTTGACCATTTTGCCCTTAAGGAAATAGAGTAACGACCTTGGTGTCCTAAAGAAAATTTCTAAGAAATTTCCTAATAGAACCTAAAGACCATTTTGTCCTTGGTTGGTATTGGTTAATGACATATGATGCCATTAAATGTATAGATATAGATTATATATGTATATGTTTTGCAAGTATACTTGCATTTCATTTGGTAAAGCTAAGATAGAAAGAAAAGAAGAAAACTTGATAGCTTTGAGAGAGAGAGAGAGAGAATTCGGTGGTCAAGAGGAGAAGAAGAGGAGCTCTAACAAGTTCCTAACAACTCTAAGCAAGAAGAAGAACTACCTCGAATGTTAAAAATGTTTCTAACCTTAATTTAGTTAGTCTATATTGTGTTTTGTATATGAAATTATGTTTGGTTGTGGGAGTTGATATATTGGAGAATCCTATGAAATAAGGATGATTGATTTAAGGAGTGTACATGATTGTATGTGTTAGATCACATTGTTATGATTGATAAGTAAAGAAATCAAAGAAAGGGTTAAAACTTTCAAAATCCTAGTTTTAAAGCTTGTGTTTTCACATAAATAACTTTATACGGTTGATGTTTTAAAAAGAGATCCATGAGTTTATTCATAGGTTTATAAGTTTGTATTTGGTAAAGCTTAAAATGTTAAACCATTGTGTATGTTTATCATGAAAGGCTTAAATGCCTTGATCATGTTTGATAAAAAGCTTAAAGGAAATGGTTTTCTAACTTTTAAAATTCGTATTAGTTAGATCTAATAGAATATCAATGTGTAGAGTATGCATAATGTTGTAAATCATGTTGGTTTTTAATTCTATAACCTAGTATCATAAATTAGGGTAAGGATATAAACATGTTTTGGTTAATGTGTTGGATTAAAATATGTTAGGAGAAATAAAAAAAAAGTTGTTTCTATAATAAGTATGTTATTTTGCAAAACTCTAAAAGGTTGATGTATGATTGGTATAATCAAAGGAGCGTAGTTGAGCTCAAAATGATTTTCCAAGCAAACTTTTATAATATGTTAAATGTTGTTGAACACCATTTTTCAGGCTATTGTTTCAGTCCTTTAAAGAAGTCATCTGAGCCGAATCTTATTTTTGTAAAATACTGTATAGTATGATTTAGATCCTGTAAAGAAAATGGAAGTAATTGAACTATTATTTAACCAACTATGAATTTCTAAAAATACATAAAAAAATTTAGAATTTTGGCACTGAATGTAGCGCTCTGAAGCTAACCTCTCTATTGTTTAGTGCCTCTACACTGGTCTAGAAGTTTGAAAATTTTGTGCAATTTTTTCCTTGTTCTACAATCTATGTTGTTTAATGAATTTGTAGAGTCTTAATGAATGTAAATTGACCAGTACATGGTGAAATAATCAAAATTTGAAGCAAGTAAAGGTTGGTAAAGAAAAATTATGCAATTGTATATAATATATAGAATCCTAAGATAGGCTTAAGATTTAAGTGGAGGCAAATGAGATGAGCTAGTAAGATATTACTTGAACTAAGTTTTAAGGAGTCATAATGACAACTTATTGGTATACCGACATTAATAATCTATGTAAGTTATACAAAGAATGTTAAGGTAAAGACTAAAGTCTTAAAATAAGACTAAGCAGAGGATCAAGCTTTGACTAATTTTGTTTTGGTCGATCTCACATACTGTGTAGGCCGTGTAGGGAATGAAGAAATTAGCGTATTTGGTAATGAGTGTATCAGACAAGTTTTTTAGAACTTGTTCTTATGTGTGAACTTGGTACTATGTCATAAATTGTTGTTATGTGCGAACTATTTGAATAATTATGTGGAAGATTTCCATGTTATGTGAAGTAATTATGAATGTGTTCTAAATGTGCACTTTGTGCATCATTGCGGTATTAGCTGTAGATATACAGTTGATGACATATGTTAATTGTTTGATGCGAAATTATGATTTGAGAAATGTAAAGCATAAGAATTATGAGGCATGTACTTCATATAAGTATGAGGCATGAAGCATGAATAAACTGTGAAACATGAAAAGCATGAAGAATAAATAAAATGGGAAACATGTTATGTGTTAACTATTAGACTTGTTGAACTGTCGTGCTCATTCTTGAAAATAAATTTTAATTTGCAGTAAAGGAAGAACTTCTTATTGAAGCTATTAGTAAAAAAGGGAAATGCAGATAGACTACAAAAACATAAGAGTATATTTTAGAACTTAAGTCATTATGACTTGTTGATAATGAGATTAGGAAGCATATTTTTAATGCCTTTCCTCTATCCGTAAATGGAAAAATAAATTGTAATAACTTTGTAATGATATAGGATTGTAAGAATTTCATTTAATTAATAATATTGAGGAAAGATTAAGGGAATAGAAGTGAGTTAAGTCTCAGTGTTTATAATCAAACTTTGTTGGAGAATTGGTTAATTAAATTGTTGTAACCTTTATGGGGTACAAATATTTTGTAATGGCATTTTGTTCTGATGCCTGTAAAGATAATTGTGAATAGTAATAAAATTACAAAGTTGTAAAGCTAGTATAGTAACTATGCTAAACAAGTTGTAATGTTTTGAGTCTTGGAAGACTAAGTAAATAAGTTATATATTGAATAAAGAAAGTTAATTCAAATTGAGAGTTTTTATATACTCAATAATAAAATATAATGATTCATAATATATATGATTAAGATGTATTAAGAATAATATAACGATTGCGATTCTGGAATAAAAGAGCGGTGTAAAGTTTTTAATTAAACGAGTTTTTGCAGACAATGTAATTTAATTACGTTATTAAGATGATTTATGTTGTACCGTCAGCATCGAACCCGATGTTCAAGGGACCCGAATTTGGGGGCGTGACAATCCATATGGAAGTTGAGGGCTGGATTAACCATATAAAAAAGATCTTTAAAGTCTCGGCATGATATGTGTAATGATATGTAATTTATCAATTTTGTAAATGTTAATTGAAAAATGAATATAATTAGGTAATGGAAATTAAAATTTTAAAGTGTGACAAGTATTTTGGGACAAGCTAATTGAGGACAAGTTGATGATAGAATAAAATTCAAGCCTAATGAAAAAAGTTTGGACTAAAATGGACTTTAATTGGATGAAGATATATATATATATATATATATATATATATATATATATATATATATATATATAAACAAGAAATGATTTATTGGAAATTAAATTTGTCTAGATTTTGTTACAAATGACCAAAATGCCCTTGATAATTTAAAGATTGACCAAGGTATCCTTTTGGTAATAAATGTCTTAAATGCCATTGTTAGTTAAAGAGAATGGTCATAAATGACCTTGACTATACATGAGTTAAGTTTAACTAGTAATGGTTAATTGCTAGGAAAAAATACATACAAAGCATGTATGTATATATTTCCTAAGTATAGATAGATATTAGCTATTGTTCATCTTCATTATTGCTAAGTGTAAACTTCATAAGAGAGAAAAGAAGAGAAGGCTAGGGTTTGATCAAAAGCTTGGAAAAAAAGAGAAAGTGTTCAAAGGAGGAAGAACTAACCATCAAGGTGGAGACTTAAACACTAAGAAGGTTTATTGCAAGAAGGAAGATAGTTATAAGAAGGTATATTCATGTTTAAGCCATAAAACTTGATGTTATGTGTTTAAGAGGAAATTAAGAGTAGCCATGCATGTATCTTGGTGTACATGTGTTGATTATGTGTTATTTGGTTAGTTTAACATGAAACCCTAAGCTCATATGTGCTAGAACAAAGGTGGTGCACTATTCATGTCTATATTCAAAGTTAGAAAGCATGATTCATGGATGATCATGTTGTGTGTTGCTAGAAATGATGAAGACATAGTTCAAAGTGTTGATCATGTTAGATATATGTGAAAATTCATGTTAGATAGCATTATAAGATTATTAATGGTTCAAGAGCATGTTTTGTTTAAGGAAAATTGCTATATTAGCCTATGATTTGTATATAAACCAAATTATAATCTGTAAAGTATTTTGGACGGTGCATGTAGGAGTTACACAAGCATACAAAGTTGCTAAATGTGTTTATAGTAGTCTATGTGATGCATGAGGTTCAAGATGTCAAGTGAGTTCAAGTTTGAAATTTGCTAAAAAGAATAAAATGTAACCAATGTGTGATTTTTGGCCAATTGGTGTAATTGAATGTCAAACGAGGCCAAACATCTAATTTTAATGTAAATACACATGTTAGAATTGAATTGGAAGTCGTTTGGCATGTATGGCGATAAATGTCAATTTTAAACGCTTTAAAACGTTCGCCGACGTCCAAAACGAAATATTTGGAAAAATAAGGTCAAATTATGATTTTCTAAATGTTTTGAAGGCTCATGCAAGTCAAATACATGTTATGTGTGCTATGTGAAGTGTTGAAACTCATAAAATCAAATTAGGGCCAAAGATAGTAGAGATTTTGAAAAGAATTTTTTTCTAAAAAACCAGCACTGCGCCGGGCGCCTTCTTTTGCACTGGAGACTGTGCCAGGACGTAGTGCTGCTGTGAAGAGCTCGTCGGTGCGAAATTAGAGCAAATTGGGATGCAGTCTGGCTGACCCAATCTTGCGGCTAGCGAAGTTGGGTGAAGAAAACACTACGCCGGGGTGTAGTGTTCTGGAAAAAAAATAATAAATAAATTATATTTTAAGTCCAAAATGATATGTTTTGATATTAAATGATAGAAACATGTATGTAAACCATAATTTGATAAAAAATAATCAATGTGGTAGATATTAAAGCTTAAGTGAATAATGTGTTATATGTTAAGGGTTATGTAAAGCTAAATGGTAGCTTGCATAGGAAATTATGACATGCATATGTATATAACTAATGCATGAACCCATATTATGATTATATAGGACTCAATCGGGATAAGATTTATCCAATTGAAATAGACAAGGACAAAGGCAAGTCTTCTAACTGAACTTTGATTTATAGTTCATTGAACAGTCATTCATGTTATACACTCATATGATCATGTAAAGTTCATTCATTATTGAACTACTTTGAAAAAGTCAATGCCAAACTTGATTCTGGCTAGATACGTATGATGATACATGTTGAAATCAAATGTTTATTGTTATGTTCTCCAATCCAAATTGCTGTGGTGCGGATTCTATGATATGCTGTAACAGAACAATCCTGATAAAGGGGAGTAAAATATAAAGCAATATAATTTTATGGCGTGGTGCGTCACTAGATGTTTATGTCACATCTAATTTGAACAGCAGTCTTATGACTACGTTGGGCAATATCAGTCTTTATGATTGATATTGTTCTTAATGAGTTCTTGGTCTTGTGGCCATACAGCAAGCAAATTCCATGCTCTCAGTCCCACATGTAAAGTTCATGTATAATTTTTATGTTCATATATTGAACCGATGTTGATATCAATCAGCCTATTGATACTGATCCACTTTAGTAAACATGATTCAGTTTATTGATATTAACCCAGCTTATTGAAAACATTTCAGTTAATTGACATTGATTCAGTTGTCATGCATGATTCAGTTAAATCGTATATGATTTTTCATTCACTATTTCGAAATATCATGTCTTCATTTACTTATGTACTTGCTGAGCTATTTTATGCTCATTCTTGCTTTTAAACATGATATTTTAGCTAAACCTGAGCAGGCTGAAGGATTAGGATTAGACAAAGAAAAAGGAAAAGCTAGTCAACAGAGAAGGCTTAGATAGAGAACAGTTATATTGTAAATATTTTCTTTGTAATATGTCAGGTACAAATGTGTGTATGTATAAAGGTATGTAGAACCTGGGATGAGATATGTATAAATATAAATTAAGTTTTATTATTTTATTCAGAATGAATGGATGTGATGACAGGTAGAATAGTAACGTGAGCACCGAACCCGTGGTTCAAGGGACCTGGATTTGGGGGCGTCACAAGTTGGTACCAGAGTTGTTAGGTTATAAACATTAGGTGGGGAAACTTTAGGAATATGACCTTAAGGAAAATAGTTAAACTCATTGAGTTCTAAGATGCGAATGGTGGAAGTTGTCAAGGTTATAGTTTTCACAATATATGTTATGTGCTATGTGCTACGTGTTATTTGCTATGTGCTACGTGCTATGTGCTATATGCTTTAAGAATAAGAAAAATTGCGTTAAACTGAAACTACTGTTCTTGTGATTTTATAGTATGCTAGAGATTGGAGAATCTAGTCGGGCAATAGAAGAAGAACCCAGAGACATTCATATTGACGTAATGACTACTGTACCAGTTATGGCAGTAGTACCAGCTAATGACAATGAACAGGAGGAAGATCCAGATGAACTGGAGGGAGACTCAGATGGGGCATTGTCGGATAATGCATCATTTGAGCAAAGAGAAGCAGACTAGGAATAGGTGAATGGTTTAATACAGCAGAATAGTGAATATGTGGATAGGATATTGGAATAAGAGACTCAAGCAACTGAATGGAAGACAGCTGTAGAGCAAAATAAAAATGCAGTTCAAGTGTGGGTTGGTAAGAATATGGAGATGGCAGATAAATTAAGATAAGAAGAATAGAAGGTCCAATAACTGAAGAATGACAAGGAAGCCTTGGAGGCTAAGCTGAGAGAGGCAACTGCTGAGATAACCAGGTACGAATATGTCGGGGCTAAAGCAGTACGAAGGATAAATTTGGTAGAAGAAGAAGTTAGAGCAAAGAAAGCTCGAATTGATAATATGGAAGTGAGAATGGATGACATGAGCTATGCATTTTGCACAGGGTTTAGGAGGGCATAGGATATGGTACATTATTTCCTGGTAGAGTACGATCAGCCTAGAAGCACTTTGAGCAGATGGAAAATGATAACGATCATGGATGAAGAGTATAAAGATGCAGTTAGACGAGGAATGCTTCCGTAGAAAGTTATAGTAGATGTATATGAGTATGTGTGTATGTTATGTGAATCCCTAGTTTTGTTATAGAATGGATAGAAAGTCTCATGTAACCTCTTTTGTGAGGAGAGAAAGTGTAAGTTTGTTGTATAAAGTTATGTGTGAATCCCGACTTATATGGTCCAAAGGGATGAAAAGTTAATAGCAATGTGCTACATGTAATGTAATGTGTTAGACACTACTCAAGTTATTTATGAATATAAATCCAGTTATTAAATGTGTGTTAACACGATTATATATTTAAACGATTATGTATTTAAAGTTCATATGTCATAATCGTCATATGAATTATGAAACAGAAATGCCGCCTAAACGCAGACAGAATGTTCAACCTCCACCAGAGGAATCAGTAAATGCTCCAAAAAGCCAGTTAATCCCATGCAGCAGTTTGTAGATTTGTTGATGGGAGCTTGTTGAACATTGCATGTTTGATTTGATGATAAGAATTAAGGTGATAAATGCATTCAATAGTAGAGTTGTAAAGTCTTTTGATTGTTCATGATGTACAAGGACTTAGTTAGATAAGATCAAAACTGTTAGGTTGATCTTTTGGATATGAATGTATTGAGTTGTAAAGTCCTGTATTATGTTCACGGACTTAGTTTATGAAAAGATCAAATTTGTTAGGTTGATCTTGTGTTATATCTCTTCAGTCAGTCTGATTGTAGAATGGACTCTATGACTCTGCATAAAGAAGACTCAACGATTCAGTCTGTTCGTAGAGTGGACTCTACGATTCTATGCCATGAAGACTCTACGATTTGGTCAAAAAAAAGGAACATACTCTACGACCAAGAAAGAAACGATTGTAGAATGGACTCTACGACCACCAGAGTAGTCGTAGAATAAAACTCTACGATCTCAAGGTAAATTGCCTTATCACAGAGCAGTCACTGCAACAAGGAAAATCGTAGAGTTAAGCAAAAGCAAGAGACATTTAAGCAACTCTACGATCAAATCCTAATTCATCTAATGATTCTTCTCTTGTCCTAAAAGAAAGAAGCAACTTCGTTGAGAAGAACAATCTGCATCAATATGTCAGATAAACCTCTGCCAAGAGCTTAAAGCCAGAAATATCATAGGACTGACCTAAGCGTGCTATACAACAGGACGAAGACTTTCAAGGTAGTAAAGTCAGAAGATTGTGTCCTATCAGCCATATTTCTATAGAAGACCAAACACCTATATGAAAGTTGGTAGAAACCTACGACTGTCATGTCTTATCCCAAGAAAAAAGGAAACACCTTTTTGGACAATATTTGCAGGTCAATTAATACCTCATCAGAGCATTAATGAGCTAAATGAATATAATATTCAGTAGCTCTACATTGTGAGGTAACGGCATAAATTGAAGAAAAGGGCAGATTTCAAACGGGAAGAAATCTGAAGCTCCTATATGAGAAGCCCAGATTCAATACACAACAAGATAGACAAACAACACACAAGAAAGAAAAACATACGCAAGTGTTGAAAAAGATTAAAAGCAAAAGTATCTTGCATCGCTACTAAGTTCTTCAGAAACTTATGCTAAACGCAACTTAATAGCACACCCAAATCTACACTACTCGAGAAGAGTTCTTAGTGAACTAGAGTATCCAAGTATGCTGGACTTGTAAAGTTCTTAGTGAACTAAAGTTCCAAAACTACTGGTCTTGAAGGAATTTTAGTGATTCGGAAATTGTAAAAGTATCATTAGTGGATTTGCTGCTCAAGGAGCAGAACAGTGGAGTAGGAGTCTTGTGAACTCTGAACCACTCAAAAATTGGTGTCTTTCATCTTGTGTTTATTAATTGCTATAACTGCTTGTTAAATAATTACATTAAAATATTAAGAAGGGATAATTAAATCATATTCCGTTGTGCTTAACTATTTGATTAATAATTCATTCTTTCTTAAAGCCAAATAAAGAAAAAGTTTTAAAGAATCTATTCAACCCCCCTTCTAGATATCTTTCGTGTTATTGGGAACTAACAATTGGTATCAGAGCAGGTTCTCACATTTAAAGCCTTACAAGCTTGAGTAGATCTAATGGCACACAACAAAAACGGATCAGAACTCGGTGGAGGTAACAGACCACCAATGTGGAATAAAGAAAAATTTGCTAACTGGAAAGTTCATATGCAGGCTTACATGGATGCAATAGATGATGAGCTGTTCGAGACAGTACTTAATGGGCTAGTCATATCAATGAAGCTTGCATTAACAATTGAAGATCCAAACAAGCTAGTAGCAAAGAAAACAGAAGAATGGACAGACAACGAAAAGAAGGATGTTCAAAGAGACAAAAAGTCCAAAAACATCCTATTCCAATCTCTAGATGACGAGTTGTTTGAAAACGTTGTCAACTGCAAAACAGCTCAAGAAGTCTGACAGACTCTGTTAATCATACACGAAGGAACAGAAAAAGTCAGAGAAAATAAGCAATAACTGCTTATTTAGTGATATGAAATGTTCACCCACACATCAGGGGAGAACATTACAAACACCTATGAGAGATCTCATCATCAAATTCATGAGATATTTGCCAAGCAAATAGGATGCCAAAACCATAGCCATCTGGGAGTCAAAGAACCTACACGAGATGATTGTACAACAACTCTATGAAAATCTTCTTACCTACGAGCTGGAGCTAAATCAAAGGGCAGAGACCCTATCTGAGGGAAGAAAGAACGAAAAGAACATTGCTTTTAAAGCCTCAACTTCAGTTCACCTAAGCAATCTTAAGGTTGATTCTGACTCTGATAAAGATGAATCAGATGATGATGAAGGAGCTGCCATGCTGGTCAGACAATTTAAAAGATTCATCAATAGGAATAGACCACATAAGTTCAGAAGCAGCAGCAGCAAAGAACAAACAAATGACATTTGCTATAATTGCAAAAAGCCAGGTCATTTCATTGCTAAGTGCCTAAAACCCTTGAGAGAATAGCTGAGGAAGGATAGAACAAAAACAAATCCAAAAAGGGAATTCAAGAGCTTCCATAAGCAAAAGAAGAAAGACAAAAGCTTCATAGCTGAAGGCTCCTGGAGTGACTCATGAGAGGAACTAAACTCTGAGTCAAGTGACGATGACGAGCCACATAAGGCCAACCTATGTTTGATAGCAAATGAAGAAGGAAGCAGCAAAAAGGAATTCAACATAGATGAGGTATTTGATTTTTACTCTCCTTAATTAAACATTGATGATCTCAGAGAAGGCATGCATAACTTAATGGTAGAATTACACAAATACATGAAAATATTTAGAAGGCTATCTAAAGATTACTCTCATCTAAAAGAGAAAATAAGCATAAAATTAGAAGCCACACTTCAAACTGCAAAACTTTATTCTAGTCTTGAGACTGAGAATGAAAAATTAAAAAAGATAAATGAATTGAGCACTCAGAAAGAGTATTCATTAATCTCCAAGATTCAGAAACTAGAAAAGATAATTTTCATGTGGAACAAATCTAGTTTGTCTATGGACACCCTGATCTCAACTTAAAGAGATGTGGCTGATAGATCAGGATTAGGTTTTGAGAATTCCTTCTTAGAACCTAATATGGAGAAATCTATGGAAGTAAATGAAAACAACTCCTTTAATCTTAATAAAGGAATTATGTTCATCAAATCCTCAGAATCAATCTCTCCTAGCTATCCACACTTTGTTAATGCTGCTATCATATTAGACAATAAAATTCGCACTGGTCTAGGATTCAGAAAATTGAAAAATAAGTCAACACCTATAACTGAACCTCCAAGGATCATAAAGCTGAGAAAAACTTACTTTACGAACCATTCATATAGAAATCATAGAGTTTACTCTCACTCTATGAAACATGAGAATCGTAGAGTAGTATGAAAGAAAAATGTAGATCAGCTAAACAGAAGGACTATGAGCAATTATGGTTCACACAGGTCCTGGACAAATAGGAATTCACAAATATACACACATCATCGTCAACATCATATAAATCATAGTTACCATCATAAAAATGATAAATATTTATCAGGTTATCATTATCATAAACTACAAAGATCTAAAATCAAACAGATTTGGGTCCCTAAAGGTACTAACAAAACAGGACCCAAGCAAATGTGGGTACCAAAATAAAGATTGATTTGTTTTGCAGGTAAAAAGATCCATCTGGTACCTTGACAGTGGATGCTCAAGGCACATGACAGGAGATAAGGCTCTTCTGACAGATTACAAGGAAAAGGATAGACTTGCAGTCATATTTGGAGACAACAATTCGGGAAAAACTAGAGGATATGACTCAACTAGAAATGGTACAATATCATTCAGTAAAGGTGCTTATGTTGAAGGACTAAAGTATAACCTGTTAAGCATCAGTCAACTATGTGACAAAGGGCATCAAGTCACTTTCCTCAACAACCAATTCCAAGTCAGAGATTTGAAGACTAGCTCCCTAAAGCTAGTAGGAGTTCGAGAAGGAAATGTCTACGTGGTCTACCTTGCCAAATTAAGTTCAGTTGAGACAGTCTGTTTCCTTGCTAAAGCCTCTGAAGATATGTGCTGGCTCTGGCACAGGAGATTATCTCATCTTAACTTCAAGAGTATGCTAAAGCTTGCCTCCAAAGACCTAGTAAGAGGATTAAAGAAAAACCCTACAAAACATGTCAGCTTGGAAAGAAAACAAAGACCTCCTTCTAGAGCAAGACAGTCCACTCAAATGATAGAGCCCTTCAATCACTACACATGGATTTATTGGGGCCTATTCCAACTGCAAGCCTTGGAGGAAAGAGATACTCTCTAGTGGTAGTAGAAGACTACACGAGATACACATGAGTATCCTTTCTAAGCTCTAAAGATGAAACTATTTCACATCATATCAAGCTCTTCAAACTGATCATGAATGAAAAGGCTGAGAAGATCAAGGCCGTCAGAAGTGATCATAGAAGAGAGTTTGACTTTTCAGATATGGACTAGTTCTGTGAAGAAAATGGAATCAATCACAACTTCTCAGCCCCAAGGGCTACTCAATAGAATGGAGTAGTAGAAAGGAAGAATAGGACTCTAATTGAAGCTGGAAGAACCTTTCTTGCAGCAGCCTATCTTCCTGAGTATTTATAGGTTGAAGCCATCAGCACTGCATGCTACACCCAGAATAGGTCACTCATACACTCAACATTAAAGAAGACTCCATACGAATTGTGGAAAGGAAGGAAGCCAAACATAAGCTACTTCCATGCGTTTGACTGTCTATGCTACGTACTCAACAATGGCAAGAAGCATTTAACCAAATTCCAGCCAAAGTCATATGAAGGAATCTTCCTTGGCTATGCTATGGATAACAGAGCATACAGAGTGTTCAACAAGGAATCCTTAACTGTTGAAATCTCCATCCATGTCACATTCGATGAATCAGATTCAGAAAAGAAAAGCTCAATAGTTCATCAAAAATCAACCCAACGATCGAAGAACTAAAAATTGTAGAGTCGAACTCTACGATCATGGAACCAGCAACATAAATCATTGAGCCAGTAGAGGAAATCGTAGAGTTCAACACGCCAAACATTAGAACTCTACGATCAAAACAAGAAGTTGATTTGGAAGAACTCAAACAAGAAGGCACTAGAATAGACGTTCCTAGCAAAAGAAAATGGAGCAAGGATCACACTCAAGATCTAATTATTGGAAATTTAAATATCGGAATCAAGACAAAAGCTGTAACTTCAAATAAATGCTTTTACCTAAGCTTTCTCTCTCAAGTAGAACCCAAGAAAATCGAAGAAGCCTTATGAGATTCAAGTTAGATAGAGGCCATGCAAGAGGAGCTAAATCAATTTGAAAGGAACAATGTTTGAAGATTGATTGCCAGACCTCAGCATAAACCAGTCATTGGCACCAAATGGGTCTTTAGGAACAAAATGGATGCAAATGGTGTGATTACAAGGAACAAAGCAAGACTGGTGGCCAAAGGCTATTCTCAAGAGGACGGAATTGACTATGATGAAACTTATGCTCCAGTTGCCAGATTGGAAGCCATAAGGATCTTCCTTGCCCATGCTGCACACATAAAGTTTAAAGTCTTCCAAATGGATGTCAAGAGTGTATTTCTGAATGGAGAACTTCAAGAAGAAGTCTATGTGGAACAACTTCCAGGTTTTATCAATCCAGTCTTTTCAAATTATGTTTATAGCTTAGATAAAGCCTTATATGGTCTAAAACAAGCACTCAGAGCATGATATGAAACCTTAACTAACTTTCTTATTGAAAAAAGATTTACTAGAGGAAGAGTAGATACTACATTATTTTTAAGAAAACATAAGGATAAAACACTGCTAGTTCAAATTTATATAGATGATATTATATTTGGTTCTTCGGATGAAAATCTGTGTGAAAGGTTTGCCAAGCTTATATAGAGCAAGTTTGAGATAAGCATGATGGGAGAACTCAACTTCTTCCTCGGACTTCAAGTAAAGCAGACTGATGAAGGCATCTTCATCAACCAAGCCAAATACATCAAAGACTTACTAAAGAAGTATGACATGGAATCTGCAACTATCATGAAAACTCCGATGCCACCTGCCACTAAGCTTGACAAAGATCAGAATGGTAAAAAAATTGATATCACTCAGTACAGAGGTATGATAGGATTACTCTTATACTTAACTGCTAGCCGGCTATATATAATGTTTGCTACATGTACATGTGCTAGATTTCAGGCTAACCCTAAATAGTCTCATCTAATAGCCGTGAAAAGAATTTTCAAATATCTTAAAGGAACTCTAAAATTGAGATTATAGTATCCCAAAGAGTCTTCCTTTAATCTAATAGGATATTCAGATGCTAACTATACAGGATGCAAAATAGACAGAAAGAGCACAAGTGAAACTTGTCAGATGCTAGGCATCAGACTTGTCTCTTGGTTCAGTAAGAAGAAAAATTCAGTATCCACATCAATTGCAGAAGCTGAATATATAGCCGTAGGCAGTTGCTGTGCACAAATCTTATAGATGAAGACTCAACTTGCAGACTATGGTTTTGAGCGTAATTCTATCCCTATATACTGTGATAATACAAGTGCAATTGCTATAACTCATAACCTTGTCATGCATTCAAGAACTAAGCACATATATATAAGATATCATTTCATTAGGGATCATGTACAAAATGGTAACATATCACTACACTATATCCCAACTGAAGAACAACTAGCAGATGTATTTATAAAACCTTTAGATGAATCAAAGTTCAATAAACTAATAAGTGAGTTAGGAATGTTAAATCTAGACTCTTGATAGATATAATGTTTTGGAAGTTACTAACACTACAGGGAGAAAAAATGTTCAAATGATAAAGTAAAGGACAAATTCGTAGAGCCTACTCAACGATCGTCGAGTTAAGGATCGTAGAGTATACTTTACGAAGCCTACTCAACGATCGTCGAGTTAAGGATCATAGAGTATACTCCAATTCGTAGAGCTCACTCAACGATCGTCAAGCCAAGGATCATAGAGTACATTTCAATTCGTAGAGCTCATTCAACGATCGTCAAGCCGAGGATCACAAAGTGCATCCCAGTCATAAAGCTCACTCAATGACTGTAAAAAACAAAGGATCGTTAAATTAAGAGGGATCGTAGAGCTCAGGGGGAGACAAAGGGCAAAATAGTCATCAACCAACTGGAAGTCATCCTATCAAAATTTGACACACGTCTCAGTAAACATAGAGGGAAGTTTTAAATACTTTGAAAACTACGCGTTTTTCATTATTCTTCAAAAATCAAAACTGAAAACTCTTTAACTCTCTCTCATAATCTAGAACCCTAGATTTACAATACTAAGACAAATCATCCATCTTGTTTCAGAAAAGAAATCAAATGGTGACTGCTCAAGTTATATCAGGAAATGAACTGATCTTCAAAGCCTTCACAACCGTCGATAAACAGTATCGGAGGATAATCCATCTGGTAGAAAAGGCTGGCCTTCGAGAAGATTTAAGAACAAACACGAGGATTCTATCAAGGCTAGTCCGAGAGTTATATACCAATGGATCATATGTCAATGGAACTCTAACCACCATAGTAAAAGGGGTCCAGTTCAATCTCCCAGCTGAAGAAATACAACTCTGAATCTTGTGAGTACAGAAGAGGGTCTAAGAAAGATGCAGCACAAAAAGAATCCAGACCTAAGAGGATTGAAGAAGAAAGAGTTTCCCCAGAAATATAAGTTTCTGGCTGATGTCATTGGAAAATTGCCTCCTCTGTAAAGACTCTGCTCACAACTCCATCAGCGAAATCTAGCTGAAGATAATGACAACCATAGTAAAGAAGATAAACATAAACTATGGCTCCTTACTACTAGAATGGATCGGTAACTAGTTCCTAAATGCAGATAAGGTAAAAGGAGTCAGGAAAATGCTCTATGGGAGATTCATAAGTATTCTCCTTCAATCCATTTTGGGGAACAAGATTGAGCATGCAGAAGGACAAGTCCTCAACGTAAATAAGAGGATGACCTAGAGACTGTTCGACACCTGGAAAAGAAACCCAGTTGAAAATAGAAAACTATCCCGATTTGGGGATAGTGAAGGAACACAGAGTGGCACTGGGCCCTCACGAATGAAGATTCTATCTGTAGAAGTAGACTCTCGGGAAGTCAGCAAGTAATCTCCTGGTTTAATCAGGAAGAGGAAAGGAAAGAAAACCCTTGAGATTGAAAAACCTCAAGGATCATCAAATGAGGCCTCTGATGTTGCTCCTAAAGAGAAGGCTGCCTCAGATGATGAAGAATTAGATCAGCGGAGGGAAACTCGCAGCAAGCATCAGGCTGAGGAGGTCACTTTAGCAGAGCCAAGGCCAAAGAGAAGAAGGCTAGTGAAATTAGCCGATCAAATAACTGAAAAAGGCTCAGTAGCTAAAAGGGAGCTACCTGAAAAATCAGACATTGCTCCAGTTGAGAGGAAGTCATTTAAATAGTCTGAACCTACTGCTGCTCAGGTTGAGGGGGAGACTTTAGAAGAGACAATCCCAGAAGACTTAACAATCCCTCTAGCCACAATAAATACTGCTGAAGATGATGAAATTGAGATAGTGGCAGTAGGAAGAAATGAACAAAGGCACCTTAACTACAACTGCTTGCTAAAGTTCTTACCACTAATGCCATTCCACCGAGCCCTGGTGCATAATGCATGGGATCAACTCTTTTGGACCTTCAAAGTATATCCCAACGTGGTGGTTTTGGCTCAAGGCTACCCTCTAAACCTTCATTTCGCTCAAAAGCTGATCTCAAACAGCTCATTCTCACCTTCATTAGGGCAAAAGGTACATTTTATTCCTCTAACCCTCATACAAATTCATACACCTTCTTGGACCTTCAATAAATTTGAGGAGCTATCTAATGCAAACCCTGAGACAAGCTCTACGTCCAACTCTACCCCAATTATAGAGTTCCCACCCTCTACGATTGGTGGTCAAGATATTCAAGACGTAGAGTGCCCTAAAGACTCTCCTGAAATCCTGCCATCAACTCAAACAATGCCTACTGCTCAACCTTCCCAACCATCAAGACTCCTGGTCACACACAAAGTCATTCCCTTAACCTCTGGTCATGAATACTTCCACATTCCAAGCTCCATGGATGACCAGGGGCAAACAACTTGACTCCTCAACGAAATCTTGAAAAAGATATCTCTGCTTCCTACAACTGAGGGCTTAACTGACTTTACAAGCTATATGAAAGCAGAGATATAAAATGAACTGACATCTAAGTCCCACAACATGCAACAGAGTTTAAACAATGTTGTTACTGTTGCAAATAACTTTTCTCAAAATTTGGGAAGCAAAATCTCCTCAAAACTAAAGGAGTTAATTGTAGCAGTTTCTGACAATCTCAAGGAAAGAGATGAAAAGTTTATGAAAGCAATGGTCAACCATCAGAAGTCCATCGACATTCTTTAAGAAACTAATGCAAAATCTATAGCCCTCCTCACTGAGCAGATCTTTGAAATAAAGAAATTCCTCAGAGAATAAGCTAATCAAACAGTTGAAACTCTATTAGTGGTGGAGCAGAAATAGGTGCTAGTTGAAGAACGACTTCAAGATCATCACAATGATGTAGCTGCCACCCAGACTCAATTTCAGAAACTTGTTCAGGGTGTGTAACAGCTTTCGACTGAGGTGGCCAACATTAATGATGCCAACAAGGGGGAGAAGAGTAAGAGTATGAGCATAGAACAAAGTAAAAGAGGAAGAGCACCTCAAGGGATGAGATTGGTTTAAACGTCAATTCAACCTCCTAGGTTTGAAGCAGTATCAATTCATCACAGACAGGACTCAACTGCGAGACCATTTGTACTAAGTCTTCAAGGACAATCCTCAACCACAGGACCATCCAGCTCACAAGCATGGCTCCAAGTGAAAGAAGAAAAAGCTATGCAAAGGGAAGAAATGGAACTAAAAAGAGCAAAAGAGGAAAGGAGAGCACTCTTCAGGCAAAGACAAGAAGATGAAAGAAGAAGATCTCCTAGGCAAAGACATGAAGATGAGAAAATAAGATCTACCAGTAAGAGGAGATTAGTTTTTTTTTCCTCTTAAACTTTTATGTATTTTATTTACATTCATTGTTCAACTAACTATACATCAACAAAATTCATATTTTTTCATTAGAAATACAGCTGTTCACTGTATATTAGGCATTCTATCATTTAAATGCATTTGCATAATTAAGTTGTTCAAATTACTTTTTGCTATTAGTGTTGTCATCATCAAATAGGGGAAGATTGTTGAACATTACATGTTGATTTGATGATAAGAATTAAGGTGATAAATTCATTCAATAGTAGAGTTGTAAAGTCCTTTAATTGTTCATAATGTACAAGGACTTAGTTAGATAAGATCAAAACTGTTAGGTTGATCTTTTAGATATGGATGTATTGAGTTGTAAAGCCCTGTGTTATGTTCATGGACTTAGTTTATGAAAAGATCAAATCTGTTAGGTTGATTTTGTGTTATATCTCTTCACACAGTCTGATCGTAGAATGGACTCTACAACTCCGCACAAAGAAGACTCAGCGATTTAATCTATTCGTAGAGTGGACTCTACGATTCCGCTCCAGGAAGACTCTACGATTTAGTCAAAGCAAAGGAATAATACTCTACGACCAAGAAAGAAACGATCGTAGAATGGACTCTACGATCTCAAGGTAAATTGCCTTATCACAGAGCAGTCACTGCAACAAGAAAAATCGTAAAGTTAAGCAAAAGCAAAAGACATTTAAGCAACTCTACGATCAAATTCTAATTCATCTAATGATTCTTCTCTTGTCCTAAAAGACAGAAGCAACTTCGTTGAGAAGAACAATCTGCATCAATGTGTCAGATAAACCTCTGCCAAGAGCTTAACGTCAGAAATATCAGAGGACTGACCTAAGCGTGTTATGCAATAGAGAGAAGACTTTCAAGGTAGTAAAGTTAGAAGATTATGTCCTATCAGACATATTTCTATGGAAGACCAAACACCTCTATGAAAGTTAATAGAAGCCTACGACTGTTATGTCTTGTCCCAAGAAAAAAGGAAACATATTTTTGGACAGTATTTGCTGGTCAATTAATACATTGTCAGAGCATTAATGAGCTAAATGAATATAATATTCAGCAGCTCTACATTATAAGGTAACGGGCAAAAATTGAAGAAAAGGGCAAATTTCAAACGGGAAGAAATCTGAAGCTCCTATATGAGAAGCCCAGATTCAATACACAACAAGATAGACAAGCAACACAAGAAAGAAAAACATACGCAAGAGTTGATAAAAAAAAATAAGAAAAAGTATCTTGCATCGCTACTAAGTTCTTCAGATACTTATGCTAAACGCAGCTTAGTAGCACACCCAAATCTACACTACTCGAGAAGAGTTCTTAGTGAACTAGAGTATCCAAGTATGCTGGACTTGTAGAGTTCTTAGTGAACTAAAGTTCCAAAACTGCTGGTCTTGAAGGAATCTTGGTGATTTAAAAATTGTAAAATTATCCTTAGTGAATTTGCTACTCAAAGAGTAGAATAGTGGAGTATGAGTCTTGTGAACTCTGAACCACTCAAAAACTGGTGTCTTTCATTTTGTGTTTATTAACTGCTATAACTGCTATATAACTGCTTGTTGAATTATTACATTAACATATTAAGAAGGGGTAACTAAATCATATTCCGATGTGCTAAACTATTTGATTAATAATTCATTCTTTCTTAAAGCCAAATAAAAAAAAAGTTTTAAAGAATCTATTCAACCCCCCCCCCCCTTCTAGATATCTTTCGTGTCATTGGGAACTAACAGAGCTTTTCAGAATAGAAATGTAAACCCTGTGGTTGATCAACCGGTAGCTGCCAGAATTGTTACCTTCAAAGATTTTAAAGCTGTAGGACCCCCAGAGTTCAAGGGGACGATGAATTTGATAGAGGCCCAGAATTGGGTGATTGAAATGGAAAAGGTGTTTGGTGTAGCGAATGTGGCAGAAGAACAAAAAACTACTTTTGCCATATTTATGTTAAAAGGAGAAGCAAATTATTGGTGGATTGCTAATAAAGGAAGAGTGAGAACAAGAGCTATACCGTGGGAGAGATTTAAAGAATTTTTTTTAGAGGCTTATTTTCCTCCAGTAACGCAAGATATGATGGAGGTGCAGTTCTTAGAACTAAAACAGGAAAATATGACTGTAGCTGAGTATGCGACAAAATTTAATGAGTTGGCAAGATTTGCTCCACACCAGGTGGACACAGAACAGAGGAAAGTCAGGTGATTTGAGCTCAGATTGAAGACATGAATATATAGCAAGGTGTTAATGTTTTAGATTGGTACCTTTGCTGAAGTAATGGAAAAGACTATTTTAGCAGAGGGAGGCAATGAAACCTTGACTAAGTATAAGCAAGAACAGCAGAACAAGAAAAAGAGAAGTGACGGGTCTAACAAAGAAGGGAGTAGTGGAGGAAGCAACTCCAACAAACGAAAGTGGAATAGTAATAGTAACCCAGCTGGGAGTAAACAAGGCGGATCAAAGAAGAAGATTGAACCTTGTCCTAACTGTGGAAGAGGGCACTCAGGAGTATGCCTGAAAGGGAGAATGTATGTTTCAAGTGCAGTCAGGAAGGGCACATTACATCAAATTGTCTGATGTTGAAAGCAAACAAAGGTTATTTTTATTGTGGGGAAATGGGACATCAGATTAAAGATTATCCAAAGAAGAAAGCAGATGGAGGGAGCAGAAGTAAAGGAATTACCGGTGAAAAATTAGCAATAGGAGGACCTGTACAGCCAGGAAGACCAATAGCCTGTACTTTTAATATGACAGTACAGTATGCAGTGGCATCAAAGGATGTGGTATCAGGTATCATTCCTTTCAATGATATAAATGAATATGTGTTATTTGATTCGGGTGTTACCTGCTCCTTTATATTTGATGAATTTGCAAAGAATTTGAATTTACCTCGAATAAAGTTAGAAAATGTATTGAATATAGAAGTAGCCAACAAGCAAGTAATCCAAGTGAAAAATATTCATCGGGATTGTTGTTTAACGATAAGAGGGCACAAGCTACTAGTTGATTTAATTCCCATCCGGTTAGGAGAATTTGATGTGATACTAGGAATGTATTGGTTACATAGTTATGGGGCGGTGATTGATTGCCAAAAGAAAAGTGTAAACCTTCAGACTCCTTCCAAGTCTAAGATAGTGTTCTATAGTAGCAAATCGCCTAGACAATCTTGTTTTCTGACGATATTGCAGGCCGAAAAGATGTTAAGGAAAGGATGTGTATGGGATACTTAGCATATGTGGTTGATACACGAGTAGTGGGATCAGAAATGGGTCAGATACTCGTGGTAAGAGAGTATGCAGATGTATTTCCGGATAAATTGTCGGGTCTTTTGCCAGACAAAGAAATTGAATTTGTTATAGACCTTGTACCAGGAACAACGTCAATTTCAAAGACACCGTACAGAATGACTCAAGTGGAATTGAAAGAATTAATGATTCAACTACAATAATTGTTGGATAAAAAGTATATCCAACCGAGTGTGTCTCATTGGGGAGCACCAGTACTTTTTGTAAAGAAAAAAGATGGCTCGCTAAGACTTTGCATCGACTACAGGGAGTTGAACAAAGTGACAGTAAAGAACAAGTATCCGCTACCAAGGATTGACGATTTGTTTGATCAGTTGCGAGGAGCCAAGTATTTTTTGAACATAGAATTGAGAAGTGGTTATCACCAGTTGAAGGTGAGACCTAAAGATGTGCCCAAAAAAGCATTTAGGACTCTTTATGGTCATTACGAGTTCCTGTTAATGTCATTTGGATTGACAAATGCACTCGCTGCATTTATGGATTTAATGAATCGAGTGTTCAAACCGTATTAGGATAAGTTCATGGTGGTGTTCATTGATGACATCTTGATTTATTCAAAGACTCAGGAAGAGCATGAGGAACATTTGAGAATTGTAGTGGAAAAGTTAAGAGAAGCAAAACTGTATGCAAAATTCTCGAAATGTGAATTTTGGTTGGAATGGGTGCAATTTCTGGGCCACGTAATCGATCAAGAAAGGATATCAGTAGATCCAGCCAAAGTGGAAGCAGTAATAAACTGGGAACAACCAAAGACACCAACAGAGGTATGAAGTTTTCTTGGATTGGCTGGATACTACAAAAGATTTATTAAAGATTTCTCAAAGTTGTCAGGACCTTTGACTAATTTGGCGAGGAAAACTATGAAGTTTGTATGGACAGATAAATGTGAAGAAAGTTTTCTAAAGCTCAAGAAGAGGTTGAGTGAATCGCTTATTTTGTCATTGCCTAATGATACAGGAGGATTTGTAGTATATAGTGACGCTTCACATAAAAAACTTGGTTGTGTGTTAATGCAACATAGTACGGTAATAGCGTATGCGTCAGGACAGTTGAAAGATTATGAGAAAGGTTATCCAACTCATGATTTGGAATTGGTAGCAGTAGTATTTGCTTTGAAGATATGGAGGCATATCTATATGGAGAAAAGTGTGAGATATACACAGACCACAAAAGTTTGAAGTATATTTTCACTCAAAATGATTTGAATATGAAGCAGAGAAGATGGTTGGAGTTAATCAAGGATTACGATTGTGAAATTTTATACTATCCAGGGAAAGCAAACATGGTGGTCGATGCCTTAAGTAGGAAGGGTCAGAAAAGATTGGTAATAATAAAAGCTCAAGAAGAACTAATTAAATAGATAGAAAGATTGGAGTTAGAAGTGAAGTATCCGATGGAGTCGAAAGAGAAATTATATGCTATTGAAGTTCATTTAACATTATTGGATAAAGTGAAAGAAGCTCAAATACGAGATCAAGAATGTGGTCAAATCAGAGACTGTATAACAAATGGACATGAGACAAAGTTTAAGATAGATAACAATGGGTTGCTAAGATTTGCACGGAGAGTTTGGGTACCAATGATATCCGAGTTAAAAGATGAGATTTTATAAGAAACACATAATTCAAGGTATTCAGTTCATCCAGGAAGTACGAAGATGTATTAAGATCTTCGTTAACATTTTTGGTGGCCCAACATGAAGAAGGATGTGGCAGAATGTGTAACTAAATGTCTGACATGTCAAAGAATTAAGACATAACATCATAGGCCTAGTGGACTACTACAACCCTTAGAAATTCCAGAATAAAAATGGGAACACGTCACAATGGATTTTGTAGTGGGACTCCCAACTACACAGAAAGGCTATGATGCAATATGGGTAATAGTGGATCGACTAACGAAGTCTGCACACTTCTTGCTAATCAAAATCAAGTTCAATTGGATCAATTGGCAAAACTATATATGAAGGAAATTGTATCAAGACATGGAGTGCTGGTATCGATTGTTTAAGATCGAGATCCGCGATTCACGTCTAACTTTTGGAAGAGCTTCCAGGAACGTATGGGCACACAATTGAGGTTAAGCACAACGTACCATCCTCAAACAGATAGTCAAACTAAAAGAATGATCCAGACATTAGAAGATATGTTAAGAGCATGTGTAATTGACTTCAAGGGCAATTGAGATGATTATTTGCCCATTAATTGAATTTGCATACAACAACAATTATCATGCGAATATTGGTATGCCACCATATGAGGCGTTGTATGGAAGAAAGTGTAGAACACCTCTCTGTCGGGACGAGGTTAGGGAACAAAAGTTATTGGGACCAGAAATAGTACAACAGACTGTTAAAATTGTTAGAGTTATAAGATTAACACTTATAGCAGCACAAGACAGGAAAAAGAAATATGCCGACCAACATCAACAGAAAAGAGAATTTGAAGTAGGGTCCCATGTGTTTTTGAAAGTATCTCCTTAGAAAGGGAAGATAAGATTTGGAAAGAAGAGAAATTAAGTCCAAGATTTATCGGACCATTTGAAGTGCTAAGAATGATAGGAGAGGTAGCCTATGTTGTGATATTACCTCCAGAATTAGAACATATCCATAATGTGTTTCACGTATCGGTACTGAGGCCGTACAAGCCAGATTACAAGTATGTGATTGAGTACAATCCGATTCAAATTGAAAAGGATTTAACGTACGAGGAAATTCCTGTTTAGATCATTGACAAGAATAAGCAGATTTTGAGGAACAAAGTGATACATTCTGTAAAAGTAGTATGGAGGAACCACAATGTTAAAGAGGCAACGTGGGAATTAGAAGAGAAAATGAAGAAAGAATATCCAAGCTTGTTTATGTAATCTTGTAATGGTGATTCTGGGAACGGAATCCTTGTAAGGAGGGAAGAATGTAATGATATGTAATTTATCAATTTTATAAATGTTGGAAAGTGAATATAGTTAGGTAATGGAAATTAAAATTTTAAAGTGTGACAAGTATTTTGGGACGAGCCAATTGTGGACAAGTTGATGATAGAATAAAATTCAAGCCTAATGAAACAAGTTTGAACCAAAATGGACTTGAATTGGATGGAAAAAAAATATATAAATAAATAAGAAATGATTTATTGGAAATTAAATTTGTCTAGATTTTTTGATAAATAACCAAAATGCCCTTGGCAATTTAAAGAATGACCATGGTATCCTTTTGGTAAGAAATGTCTTAAATGCCATTATTAGTTAAAGGGAATGGTCATAAATGACATTGACTATACATGAGTTAAGTTTAACTAGTAATGGTTAATTGCTAGGAAAAATACTTACAAAGCATGTATGTATATATTTCCTAAGTATAAATAGATATTAGCTATTGTTCATCTTCATTCTTGGTAAGTGTAAACTTCATAAGAGAGAAAAGAAGAGAAGGCTAGGGTTTGATCAAAAGATTGGAAAAATTCAAGAGAAAGTGTTCAAAGGAGGAAGAACTAACCATCAAGGTGGAGACTCAAACACTAAGAAGCTTTATTGCAAGAAGGAAGAGAGTTACAAGAAGGTATATTCATGTTTAAGCCATAAAACTTGATATTATGTGTTTAAGAGGAAGTTAAGAGTAGCCATGTATGTATCTTGGTGTACATGTGTTGATTATGTGTTATTTGGTTAGTTTAACATGAAACCTTAAGCTCATATGTGCTAAAACAAATGTGGTGCACTATTCATGTCTATATTCAAAGTTAGAAAGCATGATTCATGGATGATCATGTATTGTGTGTTGCTAGAAATGATGAAGATATAGTCCAAAGTGTTGATCATGTTGGATTCATGTGAAAATTCATGTTAGATAGCATTATAAGATCATTAATGGTTCAAGAGCATGTTTTGTTTAAGAAAATTTGCTATATTAGCCTATGATTTGTGTGTAAACCAAATCATAATCTGTAAAGTATTTTGGAAGGTGCATGTAGGAGTTACATAAGCATACAAAGTTGCTAAATGTGTTTATGGTAGTCTGTGTGATGCATGAGGTTCAAGATGTCAACTAAGTTCAAGTTTGAAATTTGCTAAAAAGGATAAAATGCAACCAATGTGTGATTTTTGGCTAATTGGTGTAATTGAAGGTGAAACGAGGCCAAACATTTAAGTTTGATGTAAATACACATATTAGAATCGAATTGGAAGTCGTTTGGCGTCTATGGCGATAAATGTCCATTTTAAACGCTTTAAAACGTTCACCGACATCCAAAACGAAATCTTTGAAAAAATAAGGCCAAATTATGATTTTTAAATGTTTTGAAGGCCCATGCAAGTCAAATACATGTTATGTGTGCTATGTGAAGTGTTGGAACTCAAAAAATTGAATTAGAGCCAAAGATAGCAGGGATTTTGAAAATAAAATTTTTCTGAAAAACCAGCACTGCGCCGGGGCACCCTCTTTTACACTAGAGACTGTGTTGGGGCACAGTGTTGCTATGAAGAGCTCGCCGAGGTGAAATCAGAGCAGGCCGGGGCACAGTCTGGCCGAGTCAATCTCGCGGCCAACGAAGTTGGGTGAAGAAAACACTGCGCTCTGGCGTAGTGTTCGAAAAAAAAATAAAAATAAAAAAATTATATTTTAAGTCCAAAATGTTATGTTTTGATATTAAATGATAGAAACATGTATGTAAACTATAATTTGATAAAAAAAAAATATTGTAGATATTAAAGCTTAAATGAACAATGTGTTATATATTAAGGGTTATGTAAAGCTAAATGGTAGCTTGTATAGCAATTTATGGTATGCATATGTATATAACTAATGCATGAACCCATATTATGGTTATGTAGGACTCAATCGGGATAAGATTTGTCCAATTGAGATAGACGAGGACAAAAGCAAGTCTTCTAACTGAACTTCCATTTATAGTTCATTGAACAGTCATTCATGTTATACACTCAGATGATCATGTAAAGTTCATTCATTATTGAACTACTTTGAAAAGGTCGATGCCAATCTTGATTCCTGCTAGACACGTATGATAATACATGTTGAAATCAGATGTTTATTATTATGTGCTCCAATCCACATTGATGTGGTGCGGATTCTATGATATTCTGTAATAGAACAACCTTGATAAAGGGGAGTAAAGTATAAAGTAATATAATTTTATAGCGTGGTTGCGTCGCTAGATGTTTATGTTGTGCACGATATAATGGTACGATGGACTGATCACCCAGAGTACACATCTAATTTGAACAGCAGTCTTTTGACTACATTGGGCAATATCAATCTTTATGATTGGTATTGTTCTTAACGAGTTCTTGATCTTGTGACCATACAGCAAGCAAATTCCATACTCTCAGTCCCTCATGTAAAATTCATGTATAATTTTCATGTTTATATATTGAACTGATGTTGATATCAATCAGCCTATTGATATTGATCTAGTATAGTAAACATGATTCAGTCTATTGATATTAACCCAGCTTACTGAAAATATTTCAGTTAATTGACATTGATTCAGTTGTCATGCATGATTCAGTTAAATCATATATGACTTTTCATTCACCATTTCGAAATAACATATCTTCATTTACTTATGTACTTGCTGAGCTATTTTATGCTCATTCTTGCTTTTAAGCATGATATTTCAACTAAACCTGAACAGGCTGAGGGATCAGGATTAGACAAAGGAAAAGGAAATGCTAGTCAATAGTGAAGGCATAGATAGAGAATAGTTGTATTGTAAATATTATCTTTGTAATATGTCAAGTACGGATGTATGTATGTATGTATGTATAAAGGTATGTAAAACCTAGGATGAGATATGTATAAATGTAAATTAAGTTTTATTATTTTATTCAGAATGAATGGATGTGATGACAGGGTAAAATAGTAACGTGAGCACCGAACCCGTGGTTCAAGGGACCCGAATTTGGGGGCGTCACAATATGAGTTAGGGAAGCCTCGGCTTTCCATCTATAAGCTTGAAGGAGATGCTAGCAGGTGGTGGAAATGTAATAACCAAGACCTTGTGTAAAAAAAAATTATTAATGAAATAAAGATAAATTAAAATTTTCTTTGTGAAACTGACTTGTTTAATTATGTGTGTGTGTGTGTGTGTGTGTGTGTAAAGAGAATGAAAGAATGATGTAATAAGTGATTAAGAGCTTGAGTTATGAATTAACCAAGCTTGAATGTGATAATGTAAAAGGCCCATGTGAAATATGAACTAAGCCTCATGAGATGTATACGAAATATGATTATGTGATTAATGGACTAGCCCTAGTGTTAGGTCCAAGAATTAGTTTAAAGAGGGTAATTGAAATAGGCCCAATGTGGTTATTAGATGAAATGTGATTAAAATGAATCAAGGTCCAATGTAATAATAAGATATTAGCCAACTTAGGCCCCAAGGTTAAGTAATGTGGGCCTAAGATAAGTAGGCTTGCAAGTAAATTAATATTTAACCCAATATGGATAATTAATGGAGGGTGTATTGGCCCAAAAGATTTAAATTATGAAGCCCAATGAAAATTAAGGTGTTTAGAGCTTTTTAACCCTAGAAAAGTGCTCATAATTACATCTAAACATGGTTGTTAATTTACTTTTAACCTAACCTTAATAATTCAACGATTAATGCCTAATAGTGTGTAGGTATATACATGTATATGTATATCCAAGTCCCCTATAAATAGAGCTCCCCTAGCTTTTCTACTAAATTTACTTCATTTTCATCAAAGTGTTAAAAGAGGTAGAGAGAAAAAGGGAGGTGAGAGCAAAATAAAGAAAACCAAGAGAAACTCTTGCATTTTCAAATTCTAAAGAAGGAAGAAGGTGGGGAGTCTTGTAAGGTTTATTACAAGGAGAAGAAGAGCTTCAAGAAGGTTGAAAAGTAGTAATGACCCATAATTTTTGTAATAGTTTTTTTTATTTAAACAAAATTTTATTAATAAAATAATATTAATTAAATTTTTGTGCAATGATGTGAATGAACATATTTATATGTGTATATTTTATTTAAGAATGAAAAGAAAAGCCAACATGAGTTTAATTGAAAATGTTATGTGACTTGAGTGATAAATTAATGATTATAATTAATTAAGTGAGTAACTTAATTTAAATGTTAAGAAATAATATTCAGTTATCAATTTATAAGAACCCAAGTTATTTATTTAACAAATGAAGTAATTATTAATAGGGTAATTAAATTAAAGCCAATGTGTTAGATTATATATTTAGCCAAATGAGGTAATAAAAGCCATGTATTTTATTTTATTTAATTAATTACATGGGTTAGACTAAAGGTTGAATTAATTAAGAAACTAACGTAATTAATAATATTCAATAATTATTTTATGACCCAAATTATTAATAAAAGGGTTATGTATGAATATGTGTCATAAGTTAAAATTGTGGCAGACATTAAGCGACATTTTATTTCAAGCTCAAGTGCTTTAAAATTAATTTTAGCCATGACTTTTAAGTGGAAGCTAAATTTGTTAAGTCATATAAAGCCCAAAGACTTAGGTATTGGGATTAAAAGAACTAGGACAATTTGGCGCGTCTCGTAGTCCATTTTGGCAGCCCCATTAAATTAAAATTAAGTGTAGCAGCCCAAGCCTTTGATTTAATAGGAAAATTAATCAAACATGAAACTCATTTTGGGACAAAATCTAGGGGACAAGGAGCTCGTGATTAGTAGTGTGAGGTGTTAAGGAAGGGCCATCTCGACAGTTGATGATGGTTCTCCTGCTCCATTTTTCGGCAGACTTATTTGGGGTCAAGAGTAGGAAAAGGGGTAGGGGTTACATAGGAGTTAAGTAGAGGCCAAGCTAGAGATCATAGTTGTATAGGCATGGATGTATGCACATATGTAGCTGATGAGAATGGGAGAAGAGCCTCTTATAAAAGCCCAACCATGTTAGGCATTCTAATCTTTGCATTTTTTGCGAAGTAATACATAAGAGAGCAAACTTAAGAGTTTAGATAGAGAGAGGAAGAAACAAGTGGGTTTAGGAGTCCAAGAAGTGACAACATCAGTTTTTAGCAAGTGTGACCAAGAGGATTCATCATCTTCAAAGGTTCAAAAGTTTTCTTTTACTCAAACTTTGATCTAATATATGTTCATAAGTTCATTGAGCATTAATTCATGATTTGTATTGCTGTGGGAGGTTACGTGTGTTGTGATTTAGGATCATGGCGGATCCATAGATGATATAAAGATGAAAATTTATGTTCATGTTGTGTGATTATTGTGTTTATATGTGTTTATGTGAGTTTAATCTTTTAGGATTAAATGAATGAACACCAAGTGTTTGTTAGAATTCCTCAAAGAAGTTATTTCTCTAAGCATTTATCTTTCAAGTGTTTGATCTATTGTTAGATCATTAAGTGGTATATTAGAGTCATGAATCATGTTGGTATTATATTTTATAACCTATTGGCATGATATGGACAAATGAATGAACCTGAGTTTGTAAAGGTTTTCAAATGAAACATATTTTATCAAATAAACCAAAAATATTTTCAATAAAAATTATTAATGTTTTCAAAACTTAAACTGTCAAGGCATATTTTTAGGTATAACTGTGAGTCTAAAGACCCAAAACCAGGTGATTGATGAGTTTTCAAAACTCTACAACCAATAATATAGGTGATGTTTTATAAATGATTTGGAACCTTGAATGAAATATATTGCCAAGTTGTAAAAATCAACTCATATGATTTGTTTTCAAAAGCCTAAAGGTGATGTATGATATAGGTTGGTAAGATCAAAACTAACCTAAGTTGAAAGAATACTATATGAGTGTATGATGATCCTTGTAAGGAAGGCCTCGTAAGTTGGAGAAACATAAAATATTAGACCTATGTGTTTGGTAATGACTTTGGTAAGGACTTAAAGCTTTTGATAGTAAACTTTGGACCTAACAACCATAGAGTGTATTAAAACTCAACTTAAGTACTAATGAATGTTTTTGTGATATCCCAGATTTTTAACAAGATTTCTAAATAAGGATCTTGATTAATTAAGTAAAGGTTAGGAGCTAAAACCTAGTTTAGAAGGACATAAAGTATAATTAAGTGATTAAATCTAATTTATTGTTTAAGTAATGTATTAAGAATGACCTATGTGGTTGAAATTGTAAAAATGGACACTTGATGTAAAAATGAGTCTATAAAGCTTATAAGGATCATTCACTAAGTTAAAGTACATTAGTGACTCGATATACGAAAGAAATAATAAATGTAATTTTTAATGATTGAATGATAATATAACAGAATAAAGGCGAAAGATAGAATGAAATACCTATGATTAGGTAATTAGAAAGAAATTATTGTAAGACACTGTAATGTGTCAAAATGTGATAGATTAAATGTATTTATATAACTAAATATATATTTGTAATCTAATGAATAAAAGGAAAATTAAGATTTAGAGAGAAAAGTAAAATGATAAAAGAATATGTAAATTAAGCTTTAGTTATAAACAAAAATAACTAGCTTAATGAATAAGCCTTGAGAGGCTAGGTTTCGAGAATATCAAGGTAAGGTAAGTCAGTATGTGTAGAAAGGAATGATCAGTTTAACCTAATCGCTGTATTAGGAATTAATGAAATAATAGGAATTATGATTTTTGAATATTTAAAGTTTGTTAAGGAATAAATATTAATTGATTGAAATGAATTATGTATTTATACGACGTATAAATACAGAAGGTAATACTCTCAAATATGAGTAGAATGAATGTAGAATGCATATATGACGCATTTGTCATAAATGTATTATGTAAATGAATGTAAGGACGTAAAATTCGTAAAATGTTAATATGGGCGTAAAAGGATAAAAGAGAATGAATTTTGATAATCCGATCAGGGTTCGCTTTTCGAGAAAGTTGTTTATAGAAAAGTGAGCATTTTGACTATTTAAGATGTCAGGAATTAAAATTTATTAAATGCGAAACCGAAAAGATTCATAGAAAACTAGAAATGTAATTCTAGTTAAAGAAAAGTTATTTAGCCGGTTTGCGATTAAATGACTAATTAAACTATAAAATGAAACTACGTGAACGTAGCACAATGAAAAACGAATGACCTAATCGGTCCATTGAAAGAAAAATCAGGTTAAACGAGCATGAAATAAATTAATGAGGAGAAAGTGTAAAAGTTGCTTAAAAAAGAAACTTACATGGAAATGAAAATTCTAGGAAATTAGGCAAATGACCAAATTGCCCTCAACAATTTATGTAATGACCTTTGTGTCCTAAAGGGTAAAATGACCAAAATACCCTTGATAAATTAAGTAATGACCGTTATGTCCCAAGAGGTGAAATGACAAAAATGCTCCTCATTAATTATGTAAAATGACCAAAATACCCTTGGTTAAAGTTAACTATGGTTAAGTTAACATAACCCAACTTGGGTTAAGCCTTATTAAACCAAGCAAAATATGAGCTCTTCTTCTTATTTTCATTTTACTGGAAAAGCAAGCCCTAAGAAAGAGAAAGAAAGAAGCCATGGAAGAAAATATTGGATTTTTGAAGCTATGATGGTTGGATGATCTTGGAGCAAAAAGAAAAGATGATGGCCTCGTCATGAAAAAGGTTTCTATGTGAAGAAGTTGATCATCCATAAAAGTTTAAAAGTTTTCTACACTTAAAACTTAGTAATATGCTAGTCTATGTATATATATATATATATATATAGTTAAAGTTATGATTTATCGAAGAAAAAGTGTTTAGAGTTAGAAGATTTTAGTGAAACCTTGAGCTATAAGGTTGAACATATGTATATGAAGTGTAATTGTATGAAAGATAGCATGAAAAATGCTTAAAAGTATAGAAAGTGTGAATTTAAAGGTTAAAATTGGCTAAAATTGGAGTATGTTCATATAAACATGTGTTTAAAGTAAAGGAATTGGGAACAATTCATATATGTGTATTATAATACTATAAATGTTGAAAGCAAACTCTTTAATGAGTGTATAGAAAGTGGAGTCTAAGAATTGAAAAATAAAATTTTTGAAAAGTTTGGTAAAGTTGATGAAAATGTAACTAAAAGGTGATTTTTGGCCATTTTGAGTAATTAATTGTGAAATGAAGTTAAATAAGTTAGTTTTATGTTATTATACATGTCTACGTTAATTTGGTAGTCAAAAAGGATAAAAGTTAGAATGAAAATTCGTTTCAAACGATCGAAATCCATCATTTCAACCTAAAATGGATTTTTACAGATAAATCTCACCTTGAGCAATACAAAGTTGATTCAAAGGTCTAGACATATCTTATATGAGGTATATGATCTTTATCAAGTGTTAGAATGATGTTTGGAAGCAAATGGCAAAAAATCACAAAGTTGGTAAAAATGAGTTTTAAGATTGGAAAATTTTCAAAAATGTGTTAAAATGCCCTTTTACGGGCTAATGTTTAGATACTTTTAAGAAGTCAAATGAGCAAGTAGTATTTATTTAAAATACTAGGTAGTAAGACCTAGCTATGATCCAAATTTGAGCTTAATTGGATATAAGATGAAGGAGTTAAAAATCGACAAAGGTAGTGTAAAAATCAAAAATCCTGATTTCTGAACAATGTGCCTAAGGCGTAGTGTTTTGTACTAAACACTGCGCTGGGGCACAATTACTATTCATGGCTGAGAAGATTTCACGGCCAGCGAGCTCTGTACTCGCCGCGACGAGGTTATTGTTCACGACAAATTTTTTTAAGTTTTCAAAAAGCTATATTTTGATATGGAATGATAAGAATAGGTTATGTAAGCCCTAAATTGATAAATAATGGTCAATTTAAAGGGTGTTAAGGCATAATGAAATAAGAAACGATATAATTTAATATACCCAAAAGCTAAGAAAAAGCATGGTAATGCTTGTGTGAAAGGTCGGTAATGAGTTATGATGTATTATTAACCTATGTAAAGTATAATACATCAAATGTGAAATAATTAGGGATAAGTGGTCTAGTAATTATGAGTTAAGTTTGAAAAAAGATTATAGAACATGTTATGATGTTATAATGACATATTGGTTCAATATTGACAGATAGAGCTTGGATTAGCAGACCGACAAGACGGATACGAAAGATGTTCAAAGAAGCGTAAATAGTTATAATAATTATAAGTGTCAGACAAGTTTTTCAGACTTAATGAAATGTGATAGTTGTTATATGCGAACTATATGACAGATTATGTGTGACATCCCGAATTTTTACAAGATTTCTAAATGAGGATTATGGCTAATTAAGTAAAGGTTAGAAGATTAAAACCTAGTTTAGATGTATATGATGTATTAATAAGTGATTGAAATTTAATTATTATTTAATCAATGTGCTATAAATGACCTACGTGATTGACTGAATATGCGTACATGTATATTTGATATGATAAGGAAAGAAAAGTTAAAATTTGAGGAAATGATGGAAATGAGGAATGTATATGTGAATTGAGTTTTAGCTATGAATATTAAAGATAAGCTTGTTGAACAGGCCTTAAGAGACTAGATTATGCGAATAATAAGGTAAGGTAAGGCGGTGAATGTAGAAAGAAAATTTTTAAATATCGAGGATTATGAAATTAAAGGTTGAGATGGATTGATAATTTCATATTAATTGAATTGAGTATCTATATGACGTGTATGTACAGAATGTAATATCCCTAGAATGAGAAGAAAGAATGTAAATTTCTTATATGGTGTAAATTTGTACTATGTGTTATGTAAATAAGTTAAAGGGACATAAAGACAAAATGAAGGTATTATGAGTTTATATGATTAAAGGGATGGATTGTCGTAATTCGGTCGAGGTTCGCTTCTCGAAGAAGCGGTTTATGAAAAAGATGAGTAAGTCGACTATTGGAGATGTCGATGATTGAAATTGATTGAATGTGAAACCGATATGGTTTGTAGGAATAAAGATTATATTGATATGTAATTTAGCATAAGGATAAATGGATAATTAAGTCATGAAATTCATACTTTGAAGTGTGACAAGTATTATGGGACAAGCAAGTTATGGAATATTTGATAGTGGAATAAAGCTCAAGTATAATAAAAATAAGTTTGAATCGAAAAGGGCTTGAATTGGATTGAAAATAAGCAATGTATGATTTACTGGAGATTTAATTCTCTAGGAAAATTGGACAATGACCATGTTGCCCTTGATAAGTTAAAGTATAACATTTGTGTCCTAGAGTGGTTTAGTGACTAAAATATCCTTAACTAAATGTCCTTAGTGCCCCTAACCTTATATAAGTTAACTTAATCAAAGGTGGTTAAGTGTTGGAGATTTATATCTGCATATATGTACGTATGTATTAAGCAAATCTAAGTTCATTTTATATACAAGTTTCCAACAAAGTGAGCAAAAGAGAGAAAAGGATAGAAAGGCTAGGGTTTTGCAAAGAAAAACCTTGAATAATTACTGGAAAAATTGAGCAAGAGAAGGATAAACAAGTTATCAAAGTTAAGTATGCAACCTTAGCAAGCTTTATTCCAAGAAGGAAGGAAGTCACAAGAAGGTATGATCATGTTCAAGCTATGAAATTTGGTGTTTATGTATTTAAATGCTAGAACAAGTGTAGTCATGCAAGAATGGATGAAGTCATGAATGTAGCTTGGTGTATATGTGTTGGTTATGTGAAATTATGTGTCAAGGGTGTGTTTCATATGAAATCCTAAAGGTTAAAGCTGAGTAGGAAGGTATTATGTACATGTATGCTTATGATCATGTCTAGAAATCATGATTTAAGGAAGATTGTGTGTTAAATATTGTTCGTTTTGATGAAAACCTAGATGAAGAGGATGGACATGTTTAAAGCATGTGAAATTTTATGCTAGATAGCATTCTAAGAATCATAAATGGAAAAGAAGTATGAATTGTGATAGAAAGTTACAATATTAGGCTATACTTTGTGTATAGATTAAATTATAATCTGTAAAGTGCTTTGAAAGGTATATATATAGAAGTTATGTGAATACATAAAGTTGTTAAATGAGCATGTGATAATGTATTTGATGTGTGGAGTCAAGAATTGAAGTATAGGTTAAAGACCAAAGTGTTAAAATTTGTTAAGTTGGTAAAAATGCCACCAATATGTGAATTTTGGCCATTTTGTGTAATTGGTAATCAAATGAGGTCAAAAAGCTAAGTCTGATGTTAATACACGTGTTTTAAATGATTTGGAAGTCGTTTGGCGTTTATGGCGACAATTGAGGACTTTAAACGTTTTAAAACATTCGTCGACGCCTAAATCGAATCATTTTGAAAAATGAAGTCATTTGAAAAGTTTGAAATGTTTTGAAGGCCCATACAAGTTAAATATGTGTTATAAGTATTAAATAACATGTTGGAAATAAGTCTTGCAAAAAGGGGCCAAGAATAACATAAGTTTTGAAAACGAAAAGTTCGTGAAATTTGATGAAAATGCAACTAAAAGGTGATTTTTGGCCATTTTGTGAGAAATTAAAGGTAAAATAAAGTCAAATGACTTAGTTTTATGTTATTACATGTGTCTACGTTGATTTGTAATCAACAGATGATAATTAGAATTAAAATGAGATTTAAACGATCGAAACCGATCGTTTCGATCCTAAACGGACTTTTACAGACAAAACCCGCCTCGTGTATAATTTTATGGTTTGAAAGGCCTAGACACATCTTATATGACGTATGTGAGTTATGTCAAGTGTTGGAATTGAGTTTTGAAGCTTATGGCCAAAAATCACAAAGTTGGGAAAAAATGAGTTTTAAAGTTGAATTTTTTTGTAAGTTTTGAAATTGTTGAACAGCCCTCCTACAGACTAGTTTTGCAATGATTTTGAGTAGCCAAATGTGGCATGTAATTTTTTTTTAAAATACTAGGTAGTAAGACCTAGCTATGGTCCAAATTTGAGCTTAATTGGATGTAAGACGAAGGAGTTAAAAATCAGCAAAGGTAGTGCAAAAATCAAAAATACTGATTCTGAACATTGAGCCTAGGCGCAATGTTTTGTACTAAAAATTGCGCCGGGACTAAGTGTATTGTTCATGGCCGAGAACATTTCATGGCCAACGAGCTCTGATGGCGCCGGGGCGAGATTTTTGTGCATTTAAAAAATTTTAAGCTTCCAAAAAGCTATATTTTGATATGGAATGATAAAAAATAAGTTATATAAACCATAGAATTGATAATAATGGTCAATGTAAAGGGTGTTAAGGTATAATGGGATAATGAATGGCATAATATATCATGCCTAAAGCTAAGCCAAATCATGTTAAGGGTTATGAAAAAGGTTGGGAACGAGTTAGGATGTATTCTTAACCTATATAAGATATAATACACCAAACGTGATATGATTAAAGACGAATGGTTGAGTATTTATGAATTAAGTTTGACTAAAATTTATAAAGTTTTATGATCCTATATTGATGTTTATAGATTGTATGCATACAGATAAGGTTCGAACTAGCAAACCGAGGCAAGGAAGGATAAAAAGGCCAAGCGAGGCAGTACAGGTTAAGTAAATAAATGCAGATCAGGCAAGTTTTTCAGACTTAAACGTGATAATTATTCTACGTGAACTATATGATATTAAATGTTCAGATGTGCACTCTGTGCAACTACGTGTGCTAACTATTAAGTGAAATATATGACATTAAGCATAACATGATTAAGCAAAGAGGCATGATGCATATTATAAACTGCAAGCATGAAAGGTGTTATCTGATTGACTTACTGAGCTTTATGCTCATTCTTGCAACTAAGGTAAAAGAATGCTAAATGCATAAATAAGCATGAAGGATATTTGTAATTTGTGTAACTTGTAAGTGAGCCAGATAAATGTAAATTTGTAAGGGTAATAAGAGATGTATGGTTTATAAATCCATAGTGATAAATGTATGTATGTATGTATGTATGTATGTATGTATGTATGTATTATCCATACAAATGAGGTAAAGAGATAGTGTATTGTATTATTGTTAGTCGAGTTCGATATGTATTGAAACTCGATGACAAAAATGTATGTAAACAGGAGCAGGTATAAGCAAGCAGGTGTACGCATGATATACATGATGGGTGATTGTATTCGCCGAATAAGTTAAGTTAAAAATCATAATATATTATATGATTGTGAATGGTAATAGACTAGGTCACAAATAATAAATATTTGACCTAAGTGCTAATGAATGTTAAGTGAGCGTTAAGATCATGAGACAGGTACGGAATGTAAGATAAATATATATTGTTGAAGGTTGTTTGATTTGATGATGATGACTGATGTGCAAAAATGATTGTTGTGAATGTGCTTATATGGTTAATTGTCCATATGTATCTGACTAAGTGTTTATGTGATAATGTGTCTATGTATCTATGTGCTTACTTGACTATGTGCGTATATGTTTTAAAGTGCTTATGTGGTTAATTGACTAAGTGATTACATATTAATCTGAATATGTGTCTACATGATCATGTGTGTATGAAATAAATTACCTGGTTCAAATATTGTGAATTGCACACTTATATAGCACAAATATGATCTTCTTAAAAAATATCTGCTGCTTATAATAAGAGTAAAAGTTATCTGGTTCAAATGTTGTAAAGTCCTTTTTGAAAAGAATTATGTGTACAAAGGACTTAGAGATTAAAGATCAGAAATGTTAGGTTGATCTTTCTATAGGAGTCACTCTGCATAAAAGATAAATGATATAAGTAGAGTAATATAAAAATAAATCATTGTTGTATATGTGTATAGCAGAGTTTGTAAAGTCCTTTCAATATGTAATGATGTAATAATATAAAAAAGGACTTAGTTAGAAAAGATCAAATCTGTTAAGTTGATCTTATGTTATATCTGTTCAGTCAATATGATCGTAGAATGGACTACGACTCTAAGCAAAGAAGACTCAACGATTCAGTCTGTTCATAGAGTGGACTCTACGACTTCGCAGCAACTAAGTCTGTTCGTAGAGTGGACTATACGACTCCATACCAGGATAACTCTACGATCATCAAGGAGAGACAATTGTGCAAGAGTTCTACAGAATATACAAGCTGAATTGAAGAATTGATCAAGTATAAAACGTAGAGCAGAACTCTACGACAGTCGAACAGACAACTAAGTAAGCCTTCAGGAAACGTAGAACCAGAGAAGAAATGTACTCTACGATATGCACAAACTGGCAAGATCGTAGAGTGGATTCGAAGAGCAAGCACATACGTGAACTCTACGATTTACACAGATAGACGAAATCATAGAGTGAAACCAAAAGACAAGACAATGCAGACAATTGTTCTACACATGGTATAATCGTTAAGTAAAAGTAAAGGGTGTGCTAAAGAAGACAACAACTCAACGATTCCATTGAGAAGCCCAAAAATAGCAAGGAGAAGCACTGCAGTCAGCAACTCTATGATTTGCATAAAATGACAAGAACATAGAACGAAATCGTAAGGCAAAGCACTACAGTCGGCAACTCTACGATTTGCACAGAAGGACATGATCGTAGAACGAAATCGTAAAGCAAAACACTGCAATCAGTAACTCTACGATCTGAACAAAATAGCAAGATCGTAGAGTGAGAGAGAAGATCGCTCCAACTCAACGTTTTACTTGACTTACTTCAAGTAACAATCGTGGATCAGAATTCATAGAGTCAGAATGATCAGACAGCCACTCTACGAATTCACCGTGAAGATCAGAACCAGTAAATTAACAGAACTACAATATGGTGTGAGAGAAAAGAGAATATTCCTTGACCAGATTAAAGAAAGATTAAGTGCAGTTAAAGATCAGATACATGTCAGAGTCACAGAAGACTTTATGTCTAAACGACTATAAGTCAGGACCTACTGCTTAGAAGGATGGTGAAAATAGTCTGACTAATGGGATATCTCTGAAAGCAATAGAACAGCTGGTTATCGAAGTCAAGGAAGATATTTAATGATGGATCAAAAAATTAAGTATATCAAAGAATATAATAATCTTTGATAAACAACTTTGGAAGTGCAACGGCTAAAAATGCAGAAAGCGAAGCTACAGTTTGATGTGACATAACATATGTCAGAAAAAGAAAAAGCACTAACACAAGCAACAGAAAGTCAACTTCAAAGATATTAAGGATTTGCACAATACCAAAAGAATCCAACGGACCTTTTCCAATGGTAAAATATGCACAAACAGATAAAAGCATAGATGTTCACAGGGATGAATGAAGTTATTGAAAATAAAAGAAAGGATGGTGGACAAGAACAGAATCGTAGAGTGAAACAAAAAATGAATATGCTGAAGAACACTCTACGACCTGCCAGAACACTAAAACTGAATTGAGAGAGACATAGAGAGATATGACTCTATTACAAGAAAAGTATTCAAAGTTGATAAGCATGTGATAGAGAGAAGCCTAAATGCCAACTTGATACAGACATGTTAGCAACTGAGTACCAAAAGGAAGGAGCTTCACAGTCATCTCAGAAGTTCGTCTCGAGAAGTTATCAAGTACCAAAGGAGCTGAATTGCCAAAGCTTAGCAGCACAATGGGTGATCACAAGAAGATATTGAGTACATAAAGAAGCCAAGCATCATTGTCTAACTCAATATCATTTCAAGTATGATCACATCCTGCTACTGAGTATTTAAAGACAATGGAACTGAAAGTACAACTCAGTAACAACTCCAACATCTATCAACAAATAAGGAGCCAAGTCTGCTGAACTTGAAGAGGGCATTTGTGTCATTGTCTTAGTGACTAAAGGAGCCAAGTTTACTGGACTTGAAGAGGGCATTTGAGTCCTTGTATTAGTGACTAAACTAGCCAAACCTGTTGGGTTTAAAGGGTTCTTTGTGAGCCAGAGATTCCAGGCCTGCTGGGCTTAAAGAGTTCTGTGTGAACCATCCTTAGTGTATTTCCTACTCGTTGAAGTAGAAGACTGGAGTAGGAGTTATTCAGTCTCCGAACCACTTAAATTCTCTGGTGTCATTTACATTCAGTCATTTACATTCTGTCATATATAGATATATATATATCTACTATGATTAGTTTACTTGATAAATGACTATCTTCAATACAGTCTAAACTAAACTAAGAAGTTTTACAAATCTTTAAGGAGAGTTTTTAAACTAATGTTCCGCTGTGCAAACTAATCTTGATTAAATAAACTATTCAGTAATATCATATATTTTAAGGAAATTTTTTTTAAGAGATCTATTCAACCCTCTCCTCCCCTTCTAGATCACTTGTGTGCCTCTGAAAACTTATATATATATATATATATATATATATATATATATATATATATATATATATATATATATATATATATATATATATACCGCATTATGGTCAACTAAATGGTTTCAAAGATAAAAGGTTATGTTTTAACACACGAGATTTCAGTTACTGTGGTTTAAAGTTAATGATTATCTTATCCAGACATAATTGGACTTAATTAAGGGAATATGGGATTTCGGGTGCGTTACATTATGTGGCATTGAATGTTTTGAAATGTGCACTTCATGCAACTATGTGTTTTATTTGTTAAATAAAATATGTGACATTTATATTTTTGAAAATGCACAAGATGGTAAAGTAAAGAATGCATGACGCATGTTATGAATTGCAATCATGAAAAACATGTTAGATGTTTAGAAAAACATAAAGAATTTTTTATATGTAATTATGTAATGTGACAAGTCAGATAGTTAAATGTAAACTTATAAAGGTACGAGTTAATTAACGTCTAGGTTTTAATTATGAACTTGGTCGTTAATAAAGAGATGAATGATTTATAAATCCGTAGGGATTGATTTGTATGTATGTATTATTTAGAGAAAGATTGTAAAGAAATAAGATTAATGTATCATTGTAAGTCGAGTCTCATATGTAATAAACTCGCATGTAAGGAGCAGGTATGATGTAAGTAGGGTCATGTATGATAGATATTAACAGTGAATGTATTCACAGGTTATGTCATATCAAATCATAAATTATATAATTTGAATTGTAATACACTAGGTTATGATTGATGTATACAAGATCTAAGTTTTGAGGTAAAGAATGTGAAGGTTATGATTCTAAGGCAGGTAATGAATGTAAGCATTAATAAACAGGTTTTATGAACTGTATTATAATTAAATGATATAGTTTTAAAGGAAAATATTATGTATTAACGCACGAGATCGCCATTAGTAAATGATGGAGTTTCTGGGATGTTAAAGTTTTTGTAGTACGTGTTTTCAAAACAAGTAATAAAATTGATCTTTTGATGAAATAAGAATGTTTTGAAAGCTTACATTTACATTGTTTGATATGTGTTATATGAACATATGAAGCTAAGGTATGTGTAATAAAATCAAGTAAAGATGGAGTTTTGCAAAAATTAAAGAGGAGTTTTTATAAAGCTAGGGGTATATGTGATTTATGATATTTCATAATCACAAATGGTACGTTGAACATAAAGATAAGTTTTTCTAAACTTTGTATGGAATGTGTTAAATTTAACCTATATGCTTTAAGATTCAAAAGTCTAAAAGACTCATAGTGGAAACTCATACATTATAAGTTGGTCAAATTGTTAAGTCATGATTTACCTAACTGAAAAGAACTTGGAATCTTTTTTTATGATAATGTTAGTGAAGTAAGGGTCCTATTTTTTTTAGAAAACTTATAAGTGATAAACATATTTTGGGTCAATGGGTATTTTCAAGAAATTAAAGCTTTTGGTTTGGAGAGACTTTGTAACCATTGAGTTAGGTGGTGTTTCCAAATTCAAAATATGTGTTGTATGTAACTTAGTAGAACTTGTATGATGTGTGTGTTTAAGCAATAAAGCAACTGAAGTTGAAAAACTGGAGGGGAAAATTCTGGTGAATGGGCTTGGGGCGCGACAGTGTAGTGTTAATTCTGGCGTGGGGTGCGCCAGGTTCGAATTTTAAGCTCTGTATGATTGGCACGAGGCGCGCCCAGTGTAGTGTTAATTCTGGCGTGGGGTGCACCAGGTTCGAATTTTAAGCTCTGTATGATTGGCACGAGGCGCGCCAATCCTAGGTATATTATGGTGCGAGGCGCACCGCTGGACAGAGTGGAATTATTATTATTTTTTCAAATTATTTTCTATATAGATCCTAGATGTGGTTTATATCGTTAATGCTTAAAGGATTAAGACCAAAGGGTTATGAAGTTGTTAAGTGGTTTTAAACTATTGTGTGTATGTTATGTGAAGTCCAAGGTGTTAATGTATTAACTAAGTGTTAGAATCTATATCTATGATTTGATGATATAAAAGTAATTAATGTATAATTGTTCGGTAGCTTTTGTAAAGTCCTTATCTGAGATTTATTGTACAACGACTTAGAATAGATTGATCAAACTTGTTAGATTGCTCTTTGAGTTAATGTTATTTATAGATTGATTTGATCAGATCCATCATAAAGTTATTCTGCTTGTTCATAAAGTCTTTATTGATCGTAGTGTGAGTCTTGATTTCATAGTGCAATAGTTAGAATCGTCAAGCCAAAGTTATCTAAGCAATCGTAGAACAAGCTATGGAGTTTCCTAAGCAATCTTAAATCATTGAAGAATACCTCTGCCTGAATCGTAATATGAAAGCTGTTAGTAGAGCACTATATTAGTTCGTAAAGCAGCAAAGACATCTAAGTATTAAAGTCAGAAACAGTCTATTATCAAGAACGTAGAGCTATATTCGTAATCGTAAAGCTACTATCAAAGTTGACACTAAAGCTGAAAAAATTGTTTAAAAGAAGAAGTTCGCAGAGTCTGCTTCAACATCGTAAAGCACAGTTCATAGAGCAGATCGTATAATATCTTACTAACTCGAATAAAGGCATTCATGGAATTGAGTACGTTAATTTTCCTATATCAGACTCTACATTCTTCATCAAACTCAATGATCAAACCAAACTTGAAGATATTGTTAGAACGGTCATAACTTTGAAATGTACAGAGTATTGTAGAGCATCAAGATAAAGATTTCAAGGATGTTTCTCACCATTTTCAAATTAAGATAGAAAGATAAGAAAGACTGCTTTGTAGAAGGTCTGTCACCTCATTTCAAAGGTAGGTGAGAATTACTGACTGTTGGATATGCTAGGACCAAAAGTAAGTTTGCTTTCTACCCCAAAGTCAGAAGAGCATTAAATGTACTATCAAAACATTAAATGTTCCAATGGAACTCTTCAACGGAATAATTTCTAAAGAGCTATAAAAATGTATGAGGATTCAAACCTGAGTACGAAACACACAAGTACAAAGCTAAACCTCTGCTGAAGCTAAATAAAGAAATATACTCTACGAAAACAAGAAGAAAAAGTACTTGTTCAAAGCTACTAAGAACCAGAAGAAGCCAAGCATCATTATGAAGCTTAGCGGCATCTCAAACTCAATCAACAATCAGTTGTGATTCACTTGATCTGTGTGATCATTATACCAAGTCAGAATGACTTGAAGATGTCTAAGTGTCCTAAACTAGGAGTCCGAATATCAAAGTCTAAGTAACTTCAAGAGGTCTAAGTGTCCTAGACTAAGTGTCTAAATATTTCGAGACTAAATGACTCGAAGAAATCTAAGTGATTCAGTTGTAAGAGATCTTTGTGATCTAGTTAGTGTGACCCATCCTTAGTGGATATCCTACTTGTTGAAGTAAAAGGGTGGACTAGGATTGTTGATACTCCGAACCACTTAAAACATCTTGTGCTATTTACTTTAAGCATTATCATTATGTTATTAACTGTTATAAACTGCTATATATGTCTGTAACTAATCTTCACACACTAAAGCTAGAATCAAGATTTTATTAAACCTTTAAGGGGGATTTTATATTAATATTATGATTTGCTAATTAATTGAACAAATTAATTATCTGATAATTGATCTTTTAAAACAAGAAAAAGTTCTCAAAGATCTATCCAACCCCCCCCCCCCCCCATCTAGATATCTGTTGTGCCTCTAGGAACCAACGAGTGGTATCAGAGCAGGTTCTCCTAAAACAAAAGTTTAAATACTTGGAGTTAATCATATGACACATAATAAAACTGCTTATGAGTTTAATGGTGAAAATGAGTTATTTTATCTTAACAAAGAAAAATTTGCTAACTGAGATGTTCATTTGTAGGAATATCTGAATCGTATTGATGCTTATATAAGGTGCAGGAACCAGTGGTTAATGCATTCAAACAGAGCTAATCCCCATCTATAATGATACAAATGAAATAATGTTCAATCATAGAACTTAAAGGTCATGGAGTGTGATAAGTAGATTTTTATATCCATTTATTAGATATTTTATGCTTAATTATTTATGAGTTTTTAAGTAATTTTTAGTATTTTAAGCAATTTCTTTAATATTATGTGTAATATCCCAGATATTTCCAAGATTTTAAATAATATCTTAATTGATTTTATTAAAGGTTAAAGTTTAAAACCTAGAATTTGAGAAGTAAGATGTGTAGAAAATGGGTAAACATTTTTTTTAACATAATTTATTTGTTAGAAATTAAATGTGGGAATATTTTAATAATGCATGTAAAGAATTTATTAAGGAAATAAATTCAATTGAGAAGTGAATGTGATTATATTAATATCTATATATATACCTAGAGTTGAGTTTGTTAGTCAAACAAGATGAGGTGTGAAGTAAATTAAATACTCAATAAAACTAATAAATTAATTAGTTTTAGTATGGATTAAAAAGGAAAGTCATGTAATATAATTAATTGAATTAATTATATAAGTTATGAATTAAGGTTATGAGTAACAAGTAGGGAAGTGGAATATTGCCTAGAAGGACAATATTAATAAGTTAATTAATTAAGTAAATTACTTAATTAATAAGTTATTATAGATGTTAGCCCAATATGAGATATTTGTATGAAATGGGTAATTAAATAAGGGAGCCCAATAAAAAGTAAGTTATGTAGCCCAAACCATTAAAAGTCAAATGATGGTCAATGGTTGGGAGAAGCATTTCAAGTATTGATTGAGTGTAGAGAATTAACTAGTGTAGGGTTAATTGAATAACCCTAGTTGGTAGACAAGAGAGAGCATTAACCAATCATTGGTTAATTGCTAGGTATATAAAGGTGGTGTTAAAAATTAACTATGAATGAGTTAATTAAGTAAACCAATGTGGTAGAATTAATTATAGCAAGTCTAATTGGATTATATTATAAGTTCAATTGAGGTATTAAACTAGGTCAAATTAATTAACTTAGTAGTCTATGTGATTTATTAAACATTTGTGTATTCTTGTTGTTCTTCGGTATTAAAGATTGTCACTAATAGTAATTAAATTAGTGAACAAACCTGAAGTGTGAAATAGCAAGAAATGTACTATAATTAATTATGGTGTTAATTCAAAATATGGAATATAAATAATTTGAATGTGTATTATATTTAAATTATTAAATTAAATAATTTAAATATGTATTATATTATAAAAATGGGAATTTAAATAATTAAATAATTAAATTAATTATTTAATTATAGTACGATAATTATTTATTGGACCAATATGATTTGGGTCCATTTCTTTCAATTTGGGCCGTATATATTGGGCTTGTAATTGGTTATCCGTTAACCAAAATAGGAAGAGAGACTCGGTTAGTTGTAAGAGCCGGTGTCTGTGTTACGTAACGTGTAAGGTGGTTGTGAGCAGAGAACATGATGCTCGTCAGAGGGAGTTGGTGAGCAGGGTAAGGTCACTGATGGAACATGAGAGAGAGTGGAGTGTTCTTATTTAACTAAGCCTTCTCCATTTCTTCTCCTTTTTATTTTCCATTTCGTCTGATAAGAGTGAGATAGAAAAGCAGGGTAGTGTTATTATTCTTCACTCCTATGTTTCCTTCTGTGAGCGTCCCATTGAGAGAAAGAGTAAGAGTTTGTGAAGAAGAAGAAAGCCAAGAGGAGAAATGAAGAAACTATGAAGGTATATTGTTATACACTTGTTTAATGTTTGATTTGATTGGGTAAATGTTAGTTTTAATGAGATTAATGGTATTAGATCATGAATATTTTGTGGGTAATGGTCTAACCATAGATTTAAATGAATCTAGTAGATGATTCACGGATTAAATTAAATGAAAGGAAGTTGAAGAACACAAATTCACAGGAAAGCGGTGTTGTGTTACGGTCGGTTGATGATTTTTATAAAATTGAATATTTGGAGTTAGAGAGTGGGTAAGGTACCAAATTAAAGCTACGGGAGTAAGCTACACGTAGAAATTTTTAGATCTCAGAAATTCTTTGTGGTTTGTTCGTAGTGACTGTTTGAATCAGTTTGGGTCAGACCGAAATGCTGTTGCCCAGAAACTGTAGCGATTTTTGTTCATTGTAAAAATCATATAAAATCATGTGTTTGGAATTTGAAGTTGGTATAAACTACAAAGTTGTAGATATGGAAGTTATCTAAAAGTACCCAAAATATTTAACGATTTTATGGTGTAGAGCATTTTTGAATGAATTAATGTTGTGTGACTGTCCTGGAGATTTCATTCTCTGGACAGGTTGTGTAAAACGTTAGATCTGTGTTGTTTGGTACATCGGATGAAGTTAAGGTCTGAATAAGAATTAAAATAGACTTCATAAGGTTTAATTTGATATAAAGTTGGTCAAAAACGGACTAGTAAGGAAGAAGTTATGATATTTCTAACAATTACCCTACTGTCGGAGAACACTCTCTGGCAGTTGGCTGTCCAAAGGCCGAAGGCCGAAGACGGAAGGAAGAAGGCCGAAGGCCGAAGGCCGAAGGCCGAAGGCCGAAGGCCGAAGACGGAAGGAAGAAGGCCGAAGGCCGAAGGCCGAAGACGGAAGGTCGAAGGCCGAAGACGGAAGGAAGAAGGCTGAAGGCCGAAGACGGAAGGCCGAAGGCTGAAGACGGAAGGAAGAAGGCCGAAGGCCGAAGACGAAGGCCGAAGACGAAAGGAAGAAGGCCGAAGACGAAAGGAAGAAAGCCGAAGGCCGAAGGCCGAAGATCGAAGGAAGAAGGCCGAAGGCCGAAGACGAAGGCCGAAGACCGAGGACCGAAAAAAAAAATAATAAAAATAAAAAATAAAAAATAAAAAATAAAAAAATTGAAGGATTAATAGTAATTGTAAGTGGAGTTAATTATTATTAAATGTTCAATAATAAGGGTAATTGGTTAAGTTGTTATTATGTGATTAAATAATAACCGAACATGGTTTAATATTATTGAAGAATTAATAATATAAATGTACAATTAAGATGTTACAAATTTGTTAATATCAATTGTAGATTAGTCGGATATTATTACGTGGATAATAATATCGTTGGGTAGTTAAAATATTATCCAAGGAAGATAATATTGGTTGGGAACTATGTAATTTTAAAAAGGGTTGCCATTAATTAATTACTATTAAGATATTAATAATTTAAGGGAAATGGAGATAATTAAATTAATTATTATGATATTAAATAATAATTAAAGTGAATTAAGGAAATAATTAATTATTGTGCAACAATGATTAAGGTAAACTATTATTAAAAGGAATTAATAATAGTAATGATTATTTAAAGTGTTATTTAACAATTAAATAACATTATAAGTTATTACTAATTGATAGTAAGATTTAAAATATTTCTCGAGATGGATAATATTATGGTAACTCATCGAGTTAAATGTTGTGATTAAGTTAAACCAAGGGTATGGTCCATTAGTGACTAAGTAGTTGTTCGACCTAACCAGAAATAAGGTCCAGGCGTTAATACAGTGACAATAATAAATGTCAAAACTGCATAGTTTGCACAAAAGATTTACGGTGTTGAATATGAAACACTGAGTCAAGGCAACGAGAGATTAAAATAGGAAATTAACTATATGGATTTTAAAAGGGGGACGATAAGAAGAAATAAATATCTTTAAAGATTTAGTATTGAGTCAAACTGTGACTGATATTGTACATCGTTGATCTCACATACTGTATAGGTGATGCAAGGAACGTGAAAGATTAGCGTAAGCTGGTTATACACATCCAGGCAAGTTTTTCAGAACGTGTTGCATTATATGCATGATTTATAAGATGTTATTAAACTGTGATATGCTCATACGTGGTTATGTGCAAAGATGTTTTAATGTGCCTTGGTAGAATAAGTTGATTTGAACTATTGATATGCGGTAGTTGATTTAAGACAATTGATCTGCATTGAACTATATGTCATGATAGAAGCTAGACATGAAGCATAAATTAAATGCGAGGTATGAAATGCATGAGATAGGTATGTACTGCAAAGCATAAGATGCATGAAGCATGAAGCATAATTAAACTGTTTTTACGTGTTATGTGAAACTGTTAAACTTGCTGAGCCGTCGTGCTCACCCTTGCTTAAAACAAAACATTACAGAGTAGCTTGAAGAAGCCGATTACTTCGGTAGAGGCAAAGATGAAGATTGACTAACGAGTCATCAAGATTGAAGCGTAGGTGTTTTCGTAGTAAAACCTTGGGGTAGATTAATTCATTTACTTGTGTAGGTATATATGAAGAGTTTATGTTTTGTTTTGCTATAGATTAGCAAACTTAAAATGTTAAGAGAACATTTACATATTATTTGAATATCATTTTCAGACGTTGTCCTATATGAATAAGGATAATAGGATGGTGTGAAAGAGTCATTATACATATGATCTCAAATGGATTGTAATAGAATGTCGTATCATGTATGATATGAAGACATACTAGGAATGTATAAAGATTGCGATTCTGGAATAGAAAGAGATGTTATATAATTGTAAATAAATGATTATTTAGCAATTATAATATTGTTGAAATTCACGAAAGATAAGGAAAAGGTTGTACTCGTGTTGAACCGGATCTGAGGTTTGAGGAACCCGGATTTGGGGTCGTCACATTATGTATTTATGTATTTTTTTATTTTTTTATATTATTTTTTATTTTATTTTGTAGGAAATTAAAGTTTAGGGACAAAGTCGTAATTTTAGGTTTGGTCATGTGTGCGTGCATGTATGCGGGTTACCAGGTTCTTATATGGGTTTTTTGTATGCTTACGCTGATCGCACAAATGAATTAACATGATTGAAGGATTTGGTTATATGTAAGTCAGCAGCTTTAGCAATTCCTATAGTGGGTCCCACGGATTGATTGATGCATGAACAATAATAGTAATTAGGCGTGTGGGCGAAGTATCAGCATTCAGCAAATTCTAATTGATGTCCGTGTGGACCCGGCTAACAATAAATTAAAGCAAATAAAAACCAATTGCAAAATTGAAAAGGATTATATTAGAAGTTTTTATATTTTATTATTTTGTATTTTAAATACTATTAGAGTTTAGAAATTATAATTCTTAATAAGGTTTGGAAATTATAATTCTTAATAAGGTTTGAAAATCCTATTAGAGGATATTAGACACAATTAAGGTATTCTCTTGTATATAAATTCTTATTCTTCTTTTATTATAAGTAATTAAATTTTCATTCTTGATTTTAATTAGCAGTAGTCATCAGAATTTAAACACTGTGAGATCTAATTTATTTTAATTATTTAATTTATATTTTAAGTATTGAATATTCTTCTATGCTTAATTTTTATGATTGATTTGTTTAATTACAAGGGAGGCCTGCTAGTTTATTATTCGCATTAATCTACTGTTATTTGTGAAGCAACTAAGTTTAATAATTATTTTACAGATCAAAAGATTATTATTCCTTAGAAAGAATATTCATCTAAATTAAATGCAAATGAGTGACTTATGTTGTTTAGTTCAACAATCTCTCTAATTTTTTTAAGTTATTATTAAATTAAATCTTTAGTGAGTGCTGGAGGTTGTTTAGTAGCAAGGGTTATTTAGATCAAGTATTTCTATTTAATTAAAAATAAAGAGAGATAGAAAAATTATTCGAATGGGTATAATTATTCCACGGTGAATATTCAAAATATTAATTGATTTATATTTGTATCAATGATCAGTTATAAATTCTTGATGGTGGATGTTAACTTAAACCAATACTTATTTATTTTAGTTAACGATATTTAAATTATTTTTTTAAATAAAAACCCCCATTCTGGTTTATAAAATGTAAAATTAAATTAATCATTCTCTGTGAGATCGACTCTTACTTGCGCTGCTACATTAATATTTTTTCAAAGTAAGATTTTATTTTTGGGTGTTTGTGACAGCACACCAAATTTTGGTGCCGTTGCCGGGGAGTGATTCTAATTTATTTTAATTTAGTAATTTTTCTTATATTTTAGTTTTTTTTAGTTTTTCATAGTTTAACTGAGTTGTGCATGTTAAAGATGGAAGTTATGCCTGATCTCTAGAGCAATAAAGTGATAGTCTAACCCTTCTTGTGCGCAACTAGTGAAAGCTTGTAGGATTTGTGAGGCAATAAGACATCCAACTGATATGTACCCAATACTTCAAAAGGAGTCTTATGAACGAGTAAATATAGCAGGTGGTTTTTCTAGTCAACCGCAAAGGAGATATGATCCATATTTAAACACGTATAATTCAGGATAGAGGGATCATCATAATTTCAACTATGGGAATCCACAAGTGAATCAACCTGCAAACCAAAACTTTTCAAGTTATTAACAATACATGCAGCCATATCCCCAACAACAACATGACCAATCATCTAATTCTGATATGTCTTTAGAGGATATGATTAAATTACTTAAAACTAACACCTTGCAATTTCAACAGGAGAATAAACAATATCTATAGGAGAGAAAATAATTTTAACAAGACATTAGGGAAAGTATTCAAGAAAATAATGCAATTATTTAGCATTTGGGTACTCAAATGGGACAAATGGCAATCGCAATTGATCAATTAGATGAGAAAAGTTCTTAGCAATTACCCTCTCAACTAGTGGAGAATCTAAAAGAGAATGCAAATGCAATCGTGTTGTGAAGTGGTAAAGAGGATGAAAATTCAAAAAAGATAGCCCCTACATCGCAGAAGCAAGAGGAAGTGGACAACATCAATACAGAAACGGATAGTGTCACTATAAACAATGATTTTCTTTATGGTGATGACATACCTAAGGTGGTAGAAGTTGTTGAGGAAACAAATAAGGAAAATCTAGAGGTTACGATCACCAATATTGTGGAATTAGAGGAAGAAAAAGAAATTGAGCAAAATAAAGATCTGAAGGAGGTTGTGGCTGTATTATATTATTTGCCAGTGATTTTAGATAAGTATGCAATATATTCGATTCAATTACCTGTTACTCACAATAAGTCTTTACCTTTTGTTTTGCAGGATCTCATTCCAAATTTCAATACTCTCCCTAGTCATCTTAAATACATGTTCTTTGAAGAAGGAGTATAATCTTTTCGTGGATCACAAGGGAGATTGAATCTGCCTATGAAGGATAACGTGATGGATAAGATACTCAAAATTCATGAAATTAGAGTGACGTAGTAATTTAGCCTGTTGTCGAGCCAGTGACAATAAACAAAAGCGTTGTTTGGGAGGCAACCTAAGGAGGGTATAATTTTCTTTATTTTTATTTTTACATTTATATTTTAGTTATTTGTATCTTTTTCTTTGCATTTTACTTTATATTGGAGACAATATAAATTTTAAGTGTGGGGAAAGGGATTTAGGATATTTATTTTTTAGGATATTTATTATTTTTAGGTCATATTTTGAAAAAAATTTAAAAAAAATTAAATTTTGTGGGTATATTCACTGCAAACACTCATGAGACACAACTCGTCTACTTGGGGTATCCTTGGGGTTTAAAGGCTTATTGTACATGCTAAGTGCAACCGTGTTTCCCATGAAAATGAGATTTTTTTTTATTTCTTTTTAGCCAATGATAAATGTTTTAATTTTTATTTAATAACTTTCAAAAAATTGATAAAAAATAATAATAATTTGAATTTTAACTTTTTATTGGTTATTACTTTGTTTGAGATCATTTTATTTTTATTTAATAACTTTCGAAAAATTGATAAAAAAATAATAATTTGAATTTTAACTTTTTATTAGTTATTACTTTGTTTGAGATCCTTTATTTTTATGCACTTATATTCATTTGTTTGAGCAATTTTTAACTTAAAGGAAAGTTTATTTGGTTAACTGCTTATGAAAGGTATTTTTAAGTTTGATATCTTATTTGATTATTACTTGAAGTGAAATATAAGGTAAAATATATTTTATGAGAGATGATTTATGTAATTTTCTTAGGATTATTAAATTAAAAAATAAAAATCTTGTAGTGGGTTGAGATGAAGCGTAAAATGCACTCACTCATAAATACATAAAAAACGAAAATGAGTGTAAAACGCACTCGCTGGTGAGATGGAACATAAAATACACTCATCGAGAGAGAAAGAAAAAGAAAAAATGGGATGGAGTATAAAATGCACCAATTGAAAAGAAAAAAAATGAGAAAATATTTAAAAAAATTAATATTAATAATTCTAGTGTGCTTAGTTGTTTAAAACATTTTGATCTTCGAGGTTATAGTTGTCTGTATTAGCAGAGAGTGATGTGAAAATAAGCATATAAGGTTTTGTTGTATATCTTTTATGAGGTAATTAATGATCTAAACTCATCTGAGTTTTGATTAGTTCTATGTTTTTGGATTCACACACACGCGAAGGGTCTTGAGTAAAATAAAATTAATAAATAAGTTAAAATTTTGAATTTTGCATGGTTTTAAAATTTTCTTAAAATTATCATTCAAATTTTTTTGAGACTAATGTTGAAATTCATAATAATTTATTGCTCGGGTTAATTGGTTTATTTAGTAGAGTTTAATTTTTATAGTTTTTGTTTTTGTTTTACTTAAGGACAACCAAATATTTAAGTGTGGAAGCATTTGATAAGTAGATTTTTATATCTATTTATTATGTATTTTATGCTTAATTATTTGTCAATTTTTAAGTAATTTTTAGTATTTTAGAGAATTTATTTAATTTTATTTTGTAGGAAATTAAAGCTCAGGGGCAAAATCGTAATTTCAGGTTTAGGCGTGCATGCATATAGGTTAACAGGTTCTTTTTTGGATTTTTTGTATGCCTACGTGGATCGCAAAAAGGAATTAAATGATTGAAGGATTTGGTTATATATAAGTCAGCAGCTTTAGCAATTCCTATAGTGGGTCCTAGGGATTGATTGATGTATGAGCAGCAAGGACTAACAATCAGGCGCGTGGGCGGCATCAGCATTCAACAAATTTTAATTGACGCTTGTGTGGACCCGGCCAACAATAAATTAAAGCAAATAAAATCCAAATGCAAAATGGAAAAAGGATTAGATTAAGAATTTTTATATTTTTATATTTTAAATCCTATTAGGGTTTGAAAATTATAATTCTTAATAGAGTTTGACAAATTATGTAGTCTATAAATAGAGGATATTAAACACAATTAGGGTATTATTTTGTACATAGATTCTTATTCTTCTTTTATTATAAGTAGCTAAATTTTCGTTCTTGGTTTAAATTAGTAGAAGCCATCCTAATTTATTTTAATTGTTTAATTTATATTTTGAGTATTGAATATTCCTCTGTACTTAATTTTTATGATTGATTTGTTTAATTGCTAGGGAGGCCTACTAGTTTATTAGTCGCATTAATCTACTGCTATTTCTGAAACAACTAAGTTTAATAATTATTTTGCAAATCAAAATATTATTATATCTTAGAAAGAATATTCATCTAAATTAAATACAAACGAGTGTCTTGTGTTGTTTAGTTCAACGATCTCTCTAATTTTTTAAGTTGTTATTAAATTAAATATTTAGCGAGTGTCGGAGATTGTTTAGTAGTAAGGGTTATTTAGATCGAGTGTTTCCACTTAACTAAAAATAAGGAGAGATGTGAAAATTATTTAAATGGGAGTAATTATTCCACGGTGAATATTCAAAATATTAATTGATTTATAGTTGCATCAATGATCAATTGTAAATTCTTGATAGTAGATGTTAACTTAAACCAAGACTTGTTCTTCTGATTTATTTTATTAAACTACTTGCATATTTGTTTATTTTAGTTAACGATATTTAAATTATTTCTTTAATTAAAAAACCCCATTTTGGTTTACAAAATATAAAATTAAATTAATCATTATCTGTGGGATTGACTTTTACTTGCGCTGCTACATTAATATTTTTTTAAAGTAAAATTTTATTTTTGAGTGCTTGCGATAGCACACCAGAGTGAAACAGAAAGTAGTTTTAGCTCAGATTCAAGTGATGAAGAAGATTTTCATATGGACAAACTTAGTCTAATAATCATAAAAGAAAAATCAAGCAAGTCCACTGATTATCGAGAAATTGATATAAGTGAGGTATTTGATTTTAACTCTCTTAATATAGATTTTGATGATCTAAGAACTACGTTACAAGATATAACTAAAGATCTGCATCAATATATGAAATCATTTAGAGTTCTATCAAAGGACTATTCCCTTCTTTAAGAGGAAAAAGAGAAAGTTCTAGTAGAGCTGGAAACTGTTTTACAAAGTGCTACCTTTTTTGCCAATCTTGAGGTTGAGAATGCTCACTTGAGAAAAATAACGGAACTAAATGCTCAAAGATTGTTAACTCCAACTTCTAAGCTAGAGAATTTAGAGAAGACAATTTTTATATGGAATCATTCTTTTGTATTTATGGTTTCATTGATTGAAAGTCAGAGGTCTATCTCTGACAAGTCAGGATTAACATTTGAAAATTTTCTTCAGTTTTAAATATGGTTAATAACAATAATGAGGCATGTAAGTTAAATAAAGATATTATATTTGTGAAATCCATAAAGACCCCTAAGTAAATTATTTAGAGAAGTTCAAAATCTACAGATCAAATTGTTGTTCTAAAAAACAACAACTCACATACTGGCCTTGGTTTTGTGAAACTAAAGAATAAGCCAGAGTTTACATTCATGACTAGAAAAATCGTAGAGTTAAGTCAAACTCACTCCGCGAATCAACCAGGAATAAATAGTAGAACTAGCTTTTACTCTACGAAACCACAAAATTCTGGAACAGTTTGGTGGTAGAAGAAATTCAAGTAAAAAAGAATAACTGGATATAAGAATCGAACACAAGAGTTTCAAGTAAGAAAATTCAACGATATTAAATCATCCATACATAATGATAAATGTTATAAATGTCATGATTATGGTCATAATGCTGTAATGTGTTATAATGACTATTATCCGCCAGTTTATAAGAAACCCAAAGTCAAGTAGATTTGGGTACCTAAATGCACTGACATAAAAGGACCCAAACTAGTCTGAGTACCAAAATAAAGAATGACCCATTTTGCAGGCACCTAGCTCCACTGAATTTGTTTAGTATCTAGATAGTGGATGCTCAAGGCTTATGACAAGAAATAAGGCTCTTCTGTTAAACTTTAAAGAGAAAGATAGTCCAGCTGTTATCTTTAGAGATAACAATTTTGGAAAGACCAGGGGTTATGGTTCTATTGAAAATGGAGTGGTACTCTTTAGTAAGGTTGCCTATGTTGATGGTCTGAAACACAACTTGTTAAGCATTAGTCAGCTATATGATAAAGGTCATCAAGTCATCTTTCTCAACAATCAGTGTAAAGTCAGAGATCTTAAAATCAATTCCTTAAAGCTGATTGGATCAATAGAAGAAAATATCTATATAGTTAATCTTGCTGAGTTGAATTCATCAAAAAAGCTTGCTTCCTTGCTAAAGCCCCAGAAGATGTGAGATGGTTGTGGTACAAAAGATTATCTCATCTAAACTTCAAAAGCATGTCAAAACTTGTCTCTAAATATCTTGTTATAGGTTTGCTAAAGCCAATTTATGTCAAAGAAATACCATACAAGGCATGTCAACTAGGAAAACAAACGAGGAGTTCATTCAAAAGTAAAGCAGTAAATTCAAATGTGAGGCATCTACAACTATTGCATATGGATTTATCTGGGCCAATATCAACTGCTAGTCTTGGAGGTAAACGATACTCATTAGTCATAGTGGACGACTACACCAGATATACATGGGTATTCTTCTTAAGCTATAAAGACAAAACCAGCAATTAGTTGATCAGATTATTCAAGCTGGTCATGAATGAAAAGGGTGAAAAGATCAAGACAATTAGAAGTGATCATGAAAGAGAATTTGATCTTTCTGAGATGGATCAATTCTATAGAGATAATGGAATTTAACACAATTTCTCAGCTTCAAAGACTCCACAACAAAATAGAGTAACTGAAAGAAAGAACAAAACATTGATTGAAGTAAGAAGAACACTTCTAGCAGCTACTCATCTCCCTGAATACTTTTGGACAGAAGTTGTCAGCATTGCTTGCTACACTCAAAACCAATCATTAACTCACTTTACACTGAAGAAAACACCTTACGAGCTATAAAAAGGAAAAAAAGTCAAACATAAGTTACTTTCATGTTTTGGGTTGTACATGCTACATTCTAAATAATGGCAAGAGACACTTAACAAAGTTTCAACCCAAGTCAGACGAAGGAATATTTGTTGGATACTTTATGAACAATAAAGCTTATAAAGTGTTCAATAAGAAATTATTGAGCGTTGAAGTTTCTATTCATATAACCTTCGATGAATCTGACTCAGGAAATCTGAAGAAAACTCAGAAGCTGATGTCATAGAGCCAGATCCAACAATCGTAGTACTAGATCAAGAAATCGTCAAACAATTAGTTCTTAAAAAGAATACTCTACGAAATATTAAAGTTGATCCAGAACAAAATCTTGAAGAATTTAGATAAAAAGGCACAAGGACAGATGTTCCAATTGAAAGAAGATGGGCAAGATATCACACTCAAGATCTAATCATTAGAGATCCAAATGCCAGAGTCAGAACAAGGTCAGCCTCTCAAAACGAGTGTTTTTACCTGAGCATCCTCTCTCAGATGAAACCTAAGAAGATTGAAGAAGCCATGGAAGATTCAAGCTGGATTGAAGCTATTGAAGAAGAGCTGAATCAATTTGAAAGAAGCAATGTTTGGAGGTGTTAATGAAAACCCTAGTTTTAATCTTGAGTTTTCAAGTAAATAACCTTGTACGGTGGAAAATGTTAAATATCCATGATATTTGGTCATAGATCTAAGTTATGATAATGTTGTGTTTTGAAAAAATGAGTGAAAAATGTTTTATAATGATTTTTGGTGAAAAACCCCTAAGTTTTGATTTTTAATCGAAAATTGTTTTAAGCTTGAAAATGTATTTCAAAATTGTAAGGAATTGTGAAATGGGTCAGTTATGATCCATATGAAGCTAAGAGATAAGAAAATCTGGAAAATTTTCGAGATTCATATTCTCGGGGTGTAGCGTTGGGCGTGCCTGTTCCAGTGTTAAAACTATCGCGGGGCGCGTCGACCCAAATTATTAAATCTGCATATCTAGCGCGGGACATACCAGATCCAGTGCAAATCCGGCGCGAGGTGTGCCGGGTCAGGTCAGTTGACTGGGTCGGATTCGGGTTGGGTCAAGTCAAATTTTTGAAAATAAAATATTATTTTTTGGGGTCCCATTTATAATAATTAGACTTTATTAAATGTCCATAATTGTAATTGATGTATAAAAAGGAAATAGTAGATTAATAGTGACTGTTGGTAGAGTGACTTATTAATTAAGTCGTACGAGAGGTAACAAATTAAAAATAAGAGTCTTAAAATAAGATTAAGTTAAGAGTCAAGCTTTGACTAATGTGTATTGTCGATCTCATATAACATTATAGGTCGGACAAAGGAACGCAGAAGTTATCGTAATTAGTACAAATGGTAAAATGTTAGTTTTTCAGAACTTGTATTATGTGTTAAATTATTGTTGTGTGTAAGTTAGTTGTTAGTTATATGCAAGATTTTTGGTGTTATGTGGATTTCTTGTAAGCATGTTTATAATATGTCTAAGTGCAACGTAGTGATTATAACTATTATTTTTCGGTTGATAATCCAAGATATTTGTGTTAACTGTATTTTATAATTTGATAAAATGCACAGCATGAAATGTATGATGCATATATATATATATAGAAAATGTAAAGCATAAGTCGTATGATGCATATAAAAAATGCAGAAGCATAAAGGGTATGTTGTATTACATAAAATACAAATCAGATATGAACTGTGGAGCAAGTAACATGAAACGTGTTATGTGTTAACTATTAAACTTGTTGAGCCGCCGTACTCACTCTTACTTACAACTAATATTTTAGCAAAGTTTAAGGGATTCGGAAGTTCTGGTAAAGCCAAAGAATTAGGAATGTTTATTACTTAAAATAACTAAGGACTACGTTGTTATCAACTAAACCATGTTATTATCTGGCAGTTAATAATAGTGTTAGACGTTTATGTTTTTGTATTAAACTCTGTCGTCAGAAATCATAATACGTGGTTATAAAATCTTTGGAACGAATTATGTGGTTGTCAACTTATTTTGTTAGTATAACTTTCGACCAAGCTAGACGAGTGTTGTTGTGGACAATCTCAGATGAACGAGAAATTTTTTGTATAAACAGATAAGATCTAAAGTTGGTTAATGAGTTGTAAGTACTCACACTTTTATTGTAATAGACTAGGTCATGCTATATATGTTTTGAGATTTATTAAAATGTAATAAAAATTGCGATTCTGGATTAAAAGCGTTGTAAAGTTTTAAATAATCGTATTTGTTAACTATATTGTTGTGGTATGACATGGTTATTAAGAATAAGATTGTACTTTAACGCAGTGGCGAAACCAGGATTACTTTGCAGTGGTGTCAACATTATTATGAGGTTATAAATAATTTAGTAGTGGTTCGGAACGCCCCCGAGCTAAAAATTTTCAATAATTTTATACTTTCAGATTGCATATAGAAAACATATATTTGATTACAATAATAATTGTTGACTCTATATATATTTATATACACCCTATTGACCCTTAATAAATTTGTTTAAAGATAAATTATTTATAAATAATTAATTTTTTGTAAAAAATAATATAAAATAGATTATTAATTAGTTTAGGAAAATTATATGAATATACATATATAGAAGAAGTATGAATGATATGAGTTTGAGACTTGAGTAAAAAAGTTATACATTTTTAATTTAACCCATATATTATAAATTTTACAAAATTTCAGTGGGGTCAATTCGTATATAATATTTAAAAAATTTAAATTTTATTATATATCATAAAATAAAATAAAATTTTGAGTGGGGTCAATTGACCCCACAAGCTAATATGTAGCTTCGCCACTGCTTTAGCGCACGAGATCGTCTGCGGCAAGTACAGAGATTCTCGGAGCGTTACACGTACGATCCTAACATTCTCAACCTACTGCTAATACATTTAGAGAATGCCTTAAAGCATATTAGAAGTATTTCAAATCTCAATACTCTCTTAATAAGTGTGATTAGATCTTAGTGATCTATTGGTACCAAGTCTTAGTGACTTATAGATTCTTGTGAATCTTAGTTGTAATAGATTTTTAGTAAGCTTGATTTTTGTAATCAACCTATATTTAGTGGATTATCCCTACTCTAGATGTAGAAAAGAGTATTATGAGACTTTTGTGCTCCGAACCTCTTAAAAGGTTGACTTAAAGTATAATTTTTTTTGCGCTCAAAATGATGAGTTAAAATACATAAAATAAATGGCACGTCTGTCATTTAATGTAGTCCGTTAATATAAAAAATAAAAAGACTCGTTATTTTATATAATTTTGTGGAGCCACTAAAAATAAATTTTGAATTTTTTTATTCTTTTTTTTTTTCACTTTTATTTTTCTTAATTTGTATAAAAAAAATATACTTGACTCTTCTTTTTTTTAGCACGGAGAGAATAATTAAGAATAGTAGTTTGTAATTAACATTTTTCTGTCTCAAGTATCATTTAAACTTACTAACTCAAACATATGAAGAGAGGAATGCTACATTCAGTATTATTTTATTTTTTTTAAAATGCGTAAACAAAATGACATGTCCCTATAAAATTATATATTTAAAATATTTAATTGTGGTGCCTACTTAGTTAAAACATTGACTAAAAAATATTTCTTAAAAAAAGGAAGAATATACTCATTTTTCATGACAAAGAGAACACGTCTAAAAAAGTTGCATCCTCACAGTCGCGGGCTAATTGAATGTCGTCCACATTATGTAAAAGTCCAAGTGACAATGACGTGAACCTATGTATAGTGACCAACCTAAAGGGATGATGCACTTTTTGAAAGAAATAATAAATCTCCAATCAGAATTATGTTCACTTTACTTTAGTTTTTTCGGTCGAATGGTCCTGGCATTTTAACGTCTCCCTAATGGGATCATGTGCTTGTCAACAGAAAGCCAGCAACCATTACCACATAGAAAAAGGTCCCCCCATCCCATCCCGCGGACATGAGATTATCTATAATTAAATTTTTAATTTTTTTATATCAAAATTTATAATGACGATATATTTCGTTATTATAATTTTATAAAAAAAATAAAATTATAATTTTTTAAAAAAAATAAAATTATAATAACAATATATATCGTCGTTATAAACTTTGACACAAAAAAATAAAAAAATTAATTATAGAGGATTTGGTCCCTCCTCCATGAGCTATTAGTCCACAAATAGATGTGATCGTCAAACCTCAAACTTTTTCCAGCAAGAAGGTTTGGATACTCATTCCGTTCTAAATAATATAATTAATATTAAATTTTTAAAAATTAATTTTAAATATTTTTTAAATTTAAAATTGGCATAAATTAATTTAGTTTATATCAACATAATTATAAATATCACAAATTACATAAAAAAATATTACTAGTTATAAGATTTATTATTTTTAAAATTTAAATAATTCATGTTAATTTTGAATTTATAGATGTCACAAATTGATTTTTAAAAAGTTAAAATTAATCTTATAATTTAGAACATATGAAGTATTATGTTATATATTTTTAATATTTACAAGTATCGAATTCAAAACTTCTGAAAAAAGTTATTTGAAATTAAAGAATTTCAAAAGCATACTCTAAAAAATAAAGATCACAGACGTTTTTACAATTTGTAAAAAGTACATTGATGAATTCAATAATTAATGTCTCGTAATGCGATATCTGGTAATACATGGTGTAACTGCCAACTTGAATCCATTAGTATTTTGAAAAATTTATAAATAATTTAACTAATATCGTAGTATAATGAAAATAAATCCTAAGACACTTTGAAAGCGGTTTATAGAAACCTAATCCAAACCTAATTATGAAGGAAAATAGAAAAATTATGAAGAAAAAATAATAATTAAAAATGTTATGTTTAGTAGGCCCATAACTCTTATTTCCCATGTTCTTTTAGATAGAGTTGTAAATGGTAACCGAAAAATTCGTATTTGTCAATATCCGTATTTCAAAACAAAAAAAAATTATTCGCATTCGAAAAAAAACGAATATATCCATATTCAATTTAAAGGTATCCGCAAATAAACAGATACGAATACGAATATAGGTGTATTCATATACGTTTAACATCCGACCGTAAATATATCCGGCAGATAGCGAATATCTGGAATCTGATATTCGAATTCGGATCCATATCCGAATTATATATATATATATCCACCTTCACTTTTCAAATGAATTTATTTCCTTAATAAATTCTCTACATGCATCATTAAAATATTCCCACATTTAATTTCTAACAAATAAAATATGTTAAAAAAAATATTTACTCATTTTCTACACATCTCACTTCGACAACTCTAGGTTTTGAATCATAACATTTAATTAATTATTTTAAATCCTATTTACAATTCTTGTAAATATCTGGAATATTACAAATACCCTAAGAGCACTGAATAATTTCTCAGCAAAAATGTGGTGGGTTTGGTGTCATGTAGATTTTTACGAGTTTTTTTTCTAATTTGATAACTTGAAGTGAATTAAAAGTTATAGGGATTCATACTGCACTAATCACAAACGGATTCATGTGCGATTTTAAGTCAAACCGCACCTAAGTAATTTTATGTGCAATTTGGATTTCAAACTACAGAATATGTGCCCTAGCTTAACATAAGCAAGTGTAAATAAATATATATAAGCTAACGACAGTTATATATATATATATATATATATATATATATATATATATATATAGATTCACAACATTCAGTTTTATAAAATTTTGACTTTCATGATTAAATTAATCAATTTAATAAATAAACATGTTTATTTAAATTTTTGAGTTTATAAAACTTCGAATTATTAACAAATTCTTTATCATGATTATAGTACTTTAGCTAATATTTTTAAAACAAGTATCTTTTCTATTTCAAAATATAGATCAAAATTGACTTCTTAAAGTCAACATGAGATATTATAAAATTTAAAATTAACACGATTCATTTAATTTTGAATACAATAAAATTATATATTTAGTTGTACTTTTTAAGAAGTTTATAATTTTTATAATTTTATTTTATTAAATTAAATGAATTTATATTAAATTTAAAAATATCTCATTTTGATTTCAAAAAACATACATTAATCTTATATTTTGGAATAGAGAGAGTATAATACACTCCCTTTGTTCCGAAATATGAAGAACATTATTAATTTTTTTAAAATTAATTTAAAATATTTTCAAACTTAAAATTGACGTGAGTTCTTTTGATTTTAGTCAATAAGATAATAAATATTAAAAATTATTAAAAAGTATTATTAATTATAAATTTTATTATTTTATATTATTTATGAATCATTATAATTTTAAATTTTAAAATATTTTAAATTAATTTTTAAAAATTAATAATAATTTTATAATTTGAAATTGAAGTATTGGATATGATCAATTTTACTTAAAAGCAAACTTTTGTCAAATAAACCGGCACGGAGTTTGCCAACTTATTTATTTATATATTTTATTTAGAAATGCTTTTTTTTTCTTTTTCCCCCTCTCTAGAGTTTAATGGCCTCTAGTAATTGCAATTTTTTGAGACTACTCGCAAAGTCATGTGATTGTAATTATCCTATACACACAGGAAGGCAAAATGAATACATATTATTAAGGGAAATCTAAATAGTAGTTATTTTTTTATTTTTTGAACTCCTAATTTTTAATATAAATAATATCAAGGATCTCAAATAATGTCTTAAATAACTTGACATTAAATAAAATAAATAGCTTATGACGTAGTCAATTAAAATATATTTACTCAATTATTGTCATTATGTCACATCATTTGCGAAAGTATCTAGAATAAAAAATTTGAGAGGTCTAATATTACCCTTTTAATATATAATTATATACTAACTATTTTGTTCTACTTCTTTCGTATTTTATTTTTATTTTTCTCTTTCACTCCTATTATCTCACTCCTGATTTCTCTTTCTCCTCTAATTTTTTCTACTTTTAATTTGCACACATAATGTGTGTGCCACATGACTAGTATTTATAAGTAGTCATATTTGCACATAGTTGAATTAATTTCTTAATTGAAAAAAAATATTAAAAAAAAAAGATTATAAATGCAGTATAAAATGCAAATTTAGGAATTACAACCAACATCTCTTCATGATTTGTTAGTTAACGTGGTACTTTAAGTGTTTCTTTGCTTTTATAATTGTACAAAGCATGAACTAGCGTATGAGATATCATGCACGTGCTACGTTTGGTAAAGGTCGTTGTGGTACTAACTAATTTTCCAGATGAAAGTCGGAGGAGTGTAGGTAGGTTGTAAAATGAATCAAATAATTCAGTCTTGGTTTATACTCGTTTGATTAAAAGTTCGATTCGAGTACGACTCGAAATATAAACAATTCTAATATGAGTAAAGTTTAAAATTCGATAAATTATTCGAATATTTTTAAATTATAATTTTTTATTAATGCTCAGATTATATTCGTTCGAAAAGTTCAAACTGCTCAAACTCGATTCGTGATCGTGTCCGACTCGATAGTTAAACGAACCTCAATCATCCTTATTTTATAGTCGCTAAGTTTTATAAATCAAATATGAATAACTTAATATTTGACTCGATTCAATTTGTTTATATCATTAAGTATAAAACATCAGGACTTTCCAACTTTGGTTGCCACTTTCACATGCAATCTGTAAAGGAAAAGAATGACATATAACCATTTGCTATTTTTTTTTTTTTTTTTTTTTTTTTTTTTTTTTGCCCTTTAACCTTTCTTTTAACTTATTTAATTATATCTAATTAATGGTATCACTAAGAACAGCTACAACATATTTTCAGTGAGAGGGGATGGTGACTTGTGGGACACCGAGACTTGAGCACTAACAAATGGGAGGTTGGCCACTTAACCAGCTAGCGCCCAGCGTGTAAAAATTATAAATAGAAAATTATCAAATGATCTTTAATTACTTGTTAGAGATAATATTTCTTTGCAGGACAAAGGTGCAAAATTGTCCATGATGTTCTCGACGGAAACCCATTTAGCCTCGGAATTCTTTTTTATTCCAAAAATGCTCTTGATGTTTAAAAACGTGGCTTCACCTCGCCCCTTCCGTTACAAAAACTTCAGGGGCACCAAAAAGCTACTAAAGGCTGCTAAAGAAACTGAGATATAAATAATTATAAAAATCACAAATCACAATCCTCCTCGTAAAAAACAATAAAAAAAATGACTTGCATTTACAATTTTTTTTAAAGTTAAATAAAATTTTCCTTAAAAGGTAACTCCCATTTTTACATAATAAATTTTATAGAGAATTAATCAAAATAACAAATTTTAAATTAATAAATGAATATTTTATTCATTAGACGTTATATCCTCATAATATTAGATATACATTCAAATATTATTATTGCTCGAGTAAAGCAAATTTGTAATTGTTTTATTTATTTAATTTAATTTTTATTTATGATTTTTTAAATTTAAAAAAAATGATTTCAATACATAAATCTAATCATTTTATTGAAACTTAAATTATCAAATAGGTGTGAGAATATTATTTCTAAGTTGATAATTTTATTAAATAATATTTTATCATTATACTATACACACACACACACACACACATACATTTATTACTCGAGTAAAACAAATTTGCAATTGCTTTACTTATTTATTTTTATTTATGATTTTTAAAATTAAAATAAAATTGATTTCAATATATAAATCTAATCATTTTATTGAAAATTAAATTAAATTAAATATATATTTTATTAATAACGTATTATTATTAATAATGTATTATTATTAATAACTATTTACCATTAATAACGTATTGGTTACCAAGTGTTTCTGGATTATGCGTGTAGTCATCCAGAATGTGTAAATGGTCAGAACAAGATAAGATGTACTTACTTGAAGTGTAAGAATGCAAATTTTATAGACAGAGACATGGTCAACCATCATTTACTTGTTTCTGGGTTCATAAGAAATTACGAAGAATGCTGGTGGGCACATGGGCAGAGAAAAGATAGTGGCTACACACAAGTATATACTCTAGGCAGCAGTACCCATCGTATGAATGACATGGTGCATGATATTGCAGGCCTTGATTTTGATTGGGAACAAGATAGAGAACAACCTATGAATTCTGATGCCAAAGCCTTCTTTAAGTTGTTAGACGAAGGTAGTGAATCGTTGTGGCCTGATTGCACCAAGCAAACCACATTGTCTGCAGTTGTTACGTTACTTAACATCAAGGTTGATCACAACATGAGCCATGAGTGTTTTGAGTCGTTATTGAAGGCCATTAAGAGTATGTTACCTGACGGTTAAAATTTGTCCGATAACTACTACTTTTGTAAGAAAATGGTGAAGAAGTTAGGTCTTGGATACCAAAAGATCGATGCATGTCCGAACGATTACATGTTATTTTATAAGAAAAATTAACAGAAGAAAAAATGCATGTTGTACAGTCATGAACGGTTCAAGCCTAATAAAGAGGGTGTGACTAAAAAAATAAACATATACCTTTTAAGATTTTAAGGTATTTTCCAATTACACATCGGCTAAAAAGATTGTACATGTTTTCAAGAATAGCCGAACATATGACTTCGTATGCGAGATCTCTAGCTAAAGATCGAAAACTTAACCATCTCGCGAATGAGCAAGCTTGGAAAGATTTTAAATTAGAACATCTTGGGTTTGTATCAGAACCCAGAAATGTTAGGCTTGGATTGTCCACTGATGGTTTCAACCCTTTCGGTCACTCAGCTATTCCGTACCCCTGCTGGAATGTGATTGTTATTCCATACAACTTGCCTTCTTGAATGCGTATGAAACAATCATACTTGTTTCTTTCACTCGTGATTCCTAGTCCCAAGAGTCCTGGAAAGAATCTAGATGTTTACTTGAGACCTCTTATAAACGAGTTGAAGGTATTGTGGGATGATGGATGTGACGACCCCAAATCCGGGTTCTTTAACCTCGGGTTTAGTTCTCACTGTACAATACTTAACAACAATGAAATACATATATTGTATTCAAACTACGCGGAATAATACAAAAGGTTCCTTATATAAAGGCTACATTTTCCAAGGTCTATTAACCTTAAATTGTAACATTACATATCTTAAGGGAAATACAAAAGATTTACAACAGTAATTACATAACTGCAATTTAAACTAGCATGCAATTACTAAAACTAAGCATTCGCTTTCCCCTTGCCTTTGTTCGATTTAGAGCTTTCGGGATTGGCTGAAATATAGTCATGATATAGCAGGAATGAGCAACTAAATGGCTCAGCAAGTTTATAAACAACAATCATACGATATATCATGATGAAGGGAAATAACTTCAAGGTTTCAACAATAGCAATTGTGAAAGATAACAAGAATCAATGTTCAATAAAAGAAGGAATTGACTCTTTACTGCTGAGTGGTCTTTAATGACCATGAACTGCTACTAAGGTAGAACAGACATACAATGTCTGACTCCTTGTTAAAATAACGGGACACTTGAGGGGATCAGTCCTCTCATGTCCTATGTATATGCATCACATTTAGTTTTCTTGCGCGCTGTCGGGTCTCCGACAAATAAAAATCCCCTTTAACTAGGGTTGTTCTATCTCAGTCTTACTGTAAGAATCCGCACCAGCCAATGGTTTGGATAAGCTTTTATAATATTCAATTTAATGAATTTAACATGCATTTGTCTAGCCGAAACAATTAGCTTAGACGTTCTTAAACAGTTTGCAAAAGCACTATGTGCGAATACAATAATCAATAATGATGTGAAGTAATTTTTGATAATTAATTCACTCAAAGGTCTGTCAAGTAACTACGGGTGTAGAATACTTGCTCAACAATAATTGAAATGTAAATACAGTTGAAGAATATCTGCAACAATAAATACAAGTTTAAGGGTAGAAAACTTGTCTGTCTGCACAGCTACAATAAATGTATAGCTTTAACTACTTGCTTTGAAAGACCTAACATTAATAAAGTCGGTCTAATAATTAGCACGGCGTATTTGCATAACTATACGCTTGATAATGAACTTATTTACCACACATAAGTACTAACACATAATTTACATTAGTCAAAACAATATTATTAACCTTATAAACCCTTAATCATATTAGGTTAATAATTTAATAAGTTAAAAAAATATTTTTCTTAAGTGTTGGACACTTATTAAACCTTTAAACAACTTATTATAATTGTTTAATTAAATTCAATTTATTTTATTAACTCAATCTCTTTTTAATTACTATTTAATATTGATTAAATAGAAATTAATTAATTAACTCTATTTATTATTTAAAATAAATAATAACTAATTGTACCTACTTATTATTTAATTATAATTAAATAATAAATAATTATTAACTTAGTTTTAACCTTCTTTAATTTAATGTTAATCAACCAATAATTAACCAAGTAATTAACCTTACTTATTATTTAATTAAGGAAATTAAATAATAGTTTACTAATCTTAATCCTCTTTAATTATTATTTAATGTCAATTAAATAATAATTAATTATTTAATTAATTTTAATTATTATTTAAGGTTAAATAATAATCAAATCATTCTTATTTATTATTTAAATTAAATAATAAATTATTACTCTAATAACTTAATTTCCATTAATCGTTATTTAATGCTAATTAAATAATAATTAATTACCTAATTATCCTTATTTATTATTTAATAATATTTAAATAATAAATAATAAATTTATAAATTTTATCTCTCTTTAAGTATTATTTAATAGGCACTAAATAATAAATGCTAATTTATTATCTTTATTTATTATTAACATTTAAAATAATAAATAAATAATAAATTTATTTAACTTAACCATGGTTTAGCTAACTAGATTAATATTTAAAATATTTAAATATTAAACTTAATGAAAAATATCCTCCCCCATATTATTTTTGTATTATAATTATTTTTGTTATAATTTTAATTTAGTTTTTAAATATTTAAATTAATTAAATTTAACCCGAATGGCATTTCCGTAAATAAGTCGAAATCTGAACCGAGGGCAGAATGGTCATTTCGCCAAAAAAAACACGGAGGGGCATAATCGTAATTTCGCCGGAATTTTCCTTACCGCGCATGGCGCGTGTTTTAGATTAAACGGCCCAAAACGACGCCGTTTTTGGAAAGCCTGAAACGGCTTCCGCGCGTACGCGCGGAGTAACTTTTTACGGACGCCAAACGACGTCGTTTGGCTCCGTGTTTTCGGTGAACAGTGGCTGCGCGCGCATTGCGCGGAAACCCTTAATTTTTTTCTTCTTCGCAGAATGTGAACAGTGTTCCGGCACACACATTTTAAATAAAAATATACCATCAAATAAGCTTTAACTCTTCAATAAAAATCCAAAAAAATTACCAATCACCTTATATTAATTTATAACATGAAAAAATAATTTTTCATGATTTAATATCATTATTTTTTTATAAAAATTTCTACATCACATAAACTACCATAAATCATAACTTTTTGTGTATAACTCCATTTTGAGTGATTCAAACTTTGTTTTTCTCATTATTTAATGTTCTATAATATTAGAACATCAAACCTAAGTTTTATAAAAATATTTTTGGTAATAAATTTCAAGACTTGATTATACACTATTAAACACATATTTTAGCATACAAATGATACCAAAATACAAACCAAACCTATTAAACTCAAGCATGACATAAATATTACAACTACACATTAATAGCTATATTAACATGTTTATACTAACATGATGATTTATTTAATTTAAAAATAAACTACATTTAAAATAATCTTTACCTTGTTTTAATGGCTATCTTTCTTTTTCTTCCAAAATAGGTGATGAGGTTTGAAGGCATGAACCAAGAACTCCTTCTCCTCCCTTAGTATTTTGCTCTCAATATTTTCTTACACTCTCAAATGCTCACACTTTGCTCTCTAGGAAATTCTCTAGCAATGAACTAACCAACCTAGAACAAGTGTGGGGTGTTTCTTTTATAGCCATCTACTAACACACCATTAACTCACTAATTCATCTATGTTGGTCAAATTAAAGGCTAATCAAGCTTACTATTTAATGGATTGACATGGTGATTGACTAGTTGATTGACTAGAGTTGTTGGCCAACTTTGATTTAGTGTAAAAGAGAAGCAATCTAGCAAATCAAGCAACATCAAGTGGTTCCTCACAAAAATCAGCAAAATGGCTTTTCCAAGCCATTTTTCCTTTATTTTTTAATGCAAAAATGTGCATATATACACCTATATATATATATATATATATATACATATATCTATATATATATTGACCAAAGTTTGACCCTTATTGGACTTCACATTGGGCTTGGGATTAACTTTTATTGGGCTCATTCAATTAAATTGTTTAGGCTCAATTTAAATAACACATTGGGCTTATTTTAAATAGTCTAGGTTACATTTAATTAAATCAAGCATTGGGCTTGTTTAATTAATTACATGGGCTAGTAATTAAATTAATTACGTGGGCTACTAGGTTAATATCTTTAACCTAGTTTATCAACTTATTTGGATTTAAAATATAATCCAATTAGATTTGCTTAAATTAATTATACACTTTGCTTTAATCCTTTAAATAAACATACAAGCACATAAGTACATTTATTTAATTATCTAATGCACAATTAATTAATGTGAAAAATTTAAATTCATTGCTAAATATTTATTAAGTATATTTACAATGACTAAATAAATTCGTGGTCATTACATTCTCCCTCCCTTATAAGAATTCCGTCCCCGGAATTACAAATTTAAACTACTCAAACAGATGCGGATAGTTAGCCCTCATCTTTTCTTCAAGCTCCCACGTAGCTTCCTCAGCGTTGTGGTTCCCCCAAAGGACTTTGACAGAATGTATAACCTTATTCCGTAAACTCTGCTCTTTCCTATCTAGTATCTGGACAGGAATTTCCTCGTACGATAAGTCTTTCTCGACTTGTATTGGCTCATAGGATATGACATGTTTGTGGTCTGGCTTGTATGGTCGCAGCACTGACACATGAAACACATTGTGAATATGCTCAAGTTCAGGAGGTAAAGCTACCTCGTACGCCACTTCGCCCACTCTCTTTAATATCTCGAACGGTCCTATGAACCTCGGACTCAGCTTCCCTTTCTTTCCAAATCGGATCTTCCCCTTCCAGGGAGATATCTTCATGAACACAAAACTTCCAACTTCGAAGTCTCGCTTCTGTCGATGTAAATCGGCGTATTTCTTCTGACGGTCCTGAGCTGCTACTAGCCGAGCTCTTATTACCTTGATAATCTCTACTGTTTGTTGAACCAATTCCGGCCCCAACAATCGGCGTTCTCCTACCTCATCCCAACATAGAGGTGTTCTGCACTTTCTTCCGTACAATGCTTCGTAAGGCGGCATGCCTATGCTTGCATGATAACTATTGTTGTATGCAAACTCAACTAATGGTAGATGGTTCTCCCAACTGCCCTTGAAATCCATCACACAGGCCCTGAGCATATCTTCCAATGTCTGTATTGTTCTTTCACTTTGCCCATCGGTCTGTGGATGATATGCTGTACTCATTCTCAATTGTGTCCCCAATCTCTCCTGAAGACTTCTCCAAAATTTTGACGTGAAGCGCGGATCTCTGTCTGACACAATCGATACCGGCACCCCATGTCTCGAAACTATCTCCTTGATGTACAGTTTAGCCAACTGATCCAAACTGAACTTAATCTTGATCGGCAAAAAGTGCGCTGACTTTGTTAGTCGATCTACAATCACTCATATTGCGTCAAATCCCTTATGTGTTGCTGAAAGTCCTACCACAAAATCTATTGTGATATGCTCCCATTTCCACTCAGGAATCTCTAACGGCTGTAGTAATCCACTTGGTCTCTGATGTTCAGCCTTTACCCTTTGACAAGTTAGACATCGGCTGACACATTCTGCGACCTCCCTTTTTAAATTCGGCCACCAAAAATGCTGACGTAGATCTTGATACATCTTCGTACTTCCCGGATGTATCGAGTATCTCGTACTGTGGGCCTCTTGCAAGATCTCTTCTCGTAGTTCGGGCACTAGCGGCACCCAAACACGATTTTCAAATCTTAGCAATCCCATGCTATCTTCCTTGAACTTGACCTCTTCCCCTTCGGTCATTCTCATCCTTATTCTGACACATTCTTCATCTTTGTCTTGAGCCTCTTTTACCCGATCTAACAGGGTTGGGCTCGCTTCCACTTCCATTGACTCATTTGGATTTCTTACCTCCAACTCCATTCGAGCCATCTCTTGAACCAATTGTTCCTGATCTGTCAAGATGAACAATTTCTCCCTGCTCTTTCTGCTTAGAGCATCTGCTACTACGTTGGCCTTGCCGGGATGATATAGAATTTCACAATCATAGTCTTTGATCAATTCTAACCATCTCCGTTGCCTCATATTTAACTCCTTCTGTGTGAAGATATACTTCAGACTCTTGTGGTCCGTGAATATCTCACATTTCTCTCCATATAAATAATGTCTCCAGATTTTAAGGGCAAACACTACCGCAGCCAGCTCCAAGTCGTGGGTAGGGTATCCCTTCTCGTAATCCTTCAACTGTCTGGACGCATACGCAACGACCTTGCCGTTTTGCATAAGCACACAGCCAAGTCCCTTGTGCGATGCATCACTGTAGACCGTAAAACCTCCCGTATCGTCCGGTAAAGTCAATACAGGTGCTTCACTAAGTCTCTTCTTTAGCTCCTGAAAACTCTCCTCACACTTCTCCGTCCATACGTATTTCACCGTCTTCTTCGTTAGATTGGTCAGCGGTGTTGCTATCTTTGAAAAATCTTGAATAAATCTCCGATAGTAACCCGCTAACCCCAAGAAACTTCTTACCTCTGTCGGCGTCCTTGGTTGCTCCCAATTCATCACCGCTTCCACCTTTGCTGGATCTACTGAAACTCCCTCCTTGTCAATGACATGACCTAAAAATTGAACTCTCTCCAACCAGAATTCACACTTTGAAAATTTAGCATACAACTGCTCCTTCCGTAAAATCTCCAACACCAATCTTAGGTGTTCAGCATGCTCCTCCTCCGTTTTAGAATACACCAGAATATCGTCAATGAACACAACAACAAATTTATCCAAGTACTGCTTGAATATTCTGTTCATCATGTCCATAAATGCGGCTGGCGCATTCGCCAGTCCAAACGACATCACCAGAAACTCATAATGCCCATATCGAGTTCTGAATGCCGTCTTGGGTACATCCTCCTTCCTGACTTTCAACTGATGATAACCAGTCCTCAAGTCAATCTTTGAAAAGTACTTCGCCCCTTTCAATTGATCGAAAAGATCGTCAATTCATGGCAATGGGTACTTGTTCTTAATTGTCACCTTATTCAACTCTCTGTAATTTATACATAATCTCATCAATCCATCCTTCTTCTTTACAAACAGCACCGGTGCTTCCCATGGAGAAACACTTGGCTGGATGTACTTATTATCCAACAACTCCTGCAATTGCACCATCAACTCTTTCATTTCTACCAGAGCCATTCTATATGGTGCCTTTGATATCGGCGCTGTCCCCGGTACTAAATCAATCGCAAATTCTATTTCTCTGTCCGGCGGTAAGCCTGGCAGTACATCTGGAAAAACATCCATAAACTCCCTAACTACTGGTATTTGCTTCATCTCGGGACTCACCACTTGTGTGTCCACTAGGTGAGCCAAATACCCTACACATCCTTTCTTCAACAGTTTCTTGGCCTGCATCATCGTCAGACATGCAGATTGTCTAGACGACTTGCTGCCATAAAATACGACCTTAGACCTATTCGGTGTCTTAAGGTGTATACACTTCTTTTGACAATCAATTATAGCTCCATGGTTAAACAACCAATCCATTTCAAGTATAACGTCAAACTCCCCCAATCGTATCGGAATTAAATTTACACTCAACTTCTGACCCCTGATTTCAGCACAACAGTTCCTATGTACATACTCTACAAGAATCACCTCTTTATTAGCAACTTCTATGTTCATTGGGTTCTCTAATTTTTCTCTAGGCAATTCTAACCGTCTAGCGAATTCCTCAGACACAAATGAACAGGTAGCACCCGAATCAAATAATACGTAAGCATTTATTTCATTGATCGGAATAATACCTGACACCACGTCTTTTGATTCGACGGCGTCCTGCACCGTCATGTTGAAAGTCCGTGCCGTTGGTTTGTTCTGTGACACCGACCCTCCAATGGTCAGTTTGGCGTTGTTGTTGTTGTTGTTGCTTCCCCTAAAGCCCGAACTCCCTCCGGTGTTCTTCTTCTTCGGACAATCTTTAAACTGATGGTCCATGGCCCCGCAGGCGAAACAACCTCCCTTCCTTTTTGGTGTGGGACAATTAGGAGCGATGTGCCCCTCTTGCCCACAGTTGTAACAGACATTCCTTCCCTTCATGCACTCCCCTAAGTGATTCTTCCCGCATTGACTGCATTTGCTTGCTTTCTTTGACTCACTGCCCTGGGGTGTCCCCGAACTGCTGTTGTTATTCCACTTGCGTTTGTTCGAGTTGCTGCCCCCGCTGCTACCTTCTCTGTTTCCCCCATCGCTTCTCTTCTTGTTCCGTTCTTGATTGTGCTTATTCAAAGCTTCATTTCCACCCTCAGCTATGATAGCTTTCTCCAGCAGTGTTGCAAAATTTGTGATCTGGAGAACAGCTACCCGACTGTAAACCCATGGTTTCAGCCCCTGTTCGAATCGTCTGGCGCGTCTTGCCTCGGTGTCCACCTGGTGTGAAGCAAATCTTGCCAATTCATTGAACTTGGAGGCGTATTCTGATACGGACAAGTTCCCCTGCTTAAGCTCTAGGAATTTAATTTCCATCCTAGCCTTTGCACTCTCTGGAAAGTAGTTTTCCAAGAATACCTCTTTGAATCGCGCCCACGCGATCGTTCCTTCCCCTGCTCTACTCTTATTGGCCTTCCACCTCATTTCATCATGAAGGTAGCAAATGAGGTCATTTGCTCCTCCCTAACTCGTGCAACCTCGAAGACTTTTTCCATCTCCTCTATCCAGGTTTGTGCTTCTATAGGATCTGTGGTCCCTTTGAACTCGGGTGGTCCTATCAGTTTGAAGTCTTTAAAGGTTGCTAGTGGAGCGGCAGGGTTTGTTGCTCCAGTAGCCTCTGCGTTGCGTCCGCGAAATGCTCCCATTAGCATTTCTACGAACTCTTGGACAGGGTTTGGTGGTACCCCTCCTGCGTTCACTGACTCTTCGGGTGGTGGTGGGGGTAGTCGTTGATTTCTTCTCTGTGGCGGCATTTTCTGTATAAAAATTTTTTAATTAATTAAAGTTGTTTCAATCTTTTTACTTTCGTTTTGTAGCTTAAGTATTTTAAACTAAAGCACAAATAATCATCTCGACACATATAAACGAAAATGCATTTATATTCATATGCTAAAACACAGTGCGTAGCACTTTTACATCATAAGCATACTGCTATAAACGCTGCTAACCCCGATCGTTAAAACAAAAGACGGGATCTAACATATCCCACAACTTCGTAGAGTTGGGATTTACAACATACTAACCCTCTATCAAAACAAAAGTTGGGTTTCTACTGCATCTATGTACATACATAATAAATAAAGAAAATACAACTAACGGCGCATCCCTCGACGAACCGCATCGTCGTACTCCTCATCTCCAATAGCCCTGACCACACCCCTACTGATGGTGTGCAAGGTCTGGCCCTCCTCGGCAGGGTAATAGTGCACCCTACTCTGGATCCTACCAACTGATGAGCGATAGACGTAACTGAGTCTATCTATCCTCACCTTCTTCTCCCTAACCTCCTCCTCCAACTCCATCATCTGCCTGTAAGCTGCATCACGCTGGATCTCCATATCTAGTCTATCCTCGACTGCCTGCTGCATCTGGCCCCTCATGGCCTCCCTCTCTGCCTGCGTCTGCTGAATCTTTAGCTCAGCGGCTACCAATTTGGCCTCAATCTCGGCCATCCTCGCCTTCAGCTCTATGTTCTCGCCAGAGAACATATAAGCTGTATCTCTATACTGCTGCTCTGTCTTCTGGTGAACCTGGTTCTGTTCCTCAAGGTGCTGAACCCTCTCCTCTAGCTCGTCGTTAGCCGTAGTGAGAGTATCGATGATGTCACTGGCGACAGTGCCCATGCCATCAACATACTCCGCTGGCTCCTCATCCTCCTCGTTATCATCATCAGTATCAGCCTCCTCCTCACTATACTGCCCCATGACTCCGCCCCAGACAGCGTCCTCTCTATCTCCCTCTTCGGGATCCGTCTCTGGCTCCTCGACAGGTGCAACCACCCGTGGCTGTACTGTATCCATGTGGATATCAGTAAAAATCACCTCCTCTACAGCAGTGCTCGTCTGTCCTATCTCTGCCATCCTACAATAACATAAATAACACATGTTAGTACAGCAATAAAATATATTCATTGATGAAATGAAATGATATTTTATCATGTACATCTCGGCTCGATGGATTTTCTCAATCCATCTCCAAAAATACACATCATGATGAATCTCCCCGATTCATCTCCTAACGCACTCGATAAGAGTTTAGTACTAAGGTTATAACCTAGGTTTCGCAAATCCTAGCGTTTCTAACCTACAGCTCTGATACCAACCTGTGACGACCTCAAATCCGGGTTCTTTAACCTCGGGTTTGGTTCTCACTGTACAATACTTAACAACAATGAAATACATATATTGTATTCAAACTACGCGGAATAATACAAAAGGCTCCTTATATAAAGGCTACACTTCCCAAGGTCTATTAACCTTAAATTGTAACATTACATATCTTAAGGGAAATACAAAAGATTTACAACAGTAATTACATAACCGCAATTTAAACTAGCATGCAATTACTAAAACTAAGCATTCGCTTTCCCCTTGCCTTTGTTCGATTTAGAGCTTTCGGGATTGGCTGAAATATAGTCATGATATAGCAGGAATGAGCAACTAAATGGCTCAGCAAGTTTATAAACAACAATCATACGATATATCATGATGAAGGGAAATAACTTCAAGGTTTCAACAATAGCAATTGTGAAAGATAACAAGAATCAATGTTCAATAAAAGAAGGAATTGACTCTTTACTGCTGAGTGGTCTTTAATGACCATGAACTGCTACTAAGGTAGAACAGACATACAATGTCTGACTCCTTGTTAAAATAACGGGACACTTGAGGGGATCAGTCCTCTCATGTCCTATGTATATGCATCACATTTAGTTTTCTTGCGCGCTGTCGGGTCTCCGACAAATAAAAATCCCCTTTAACTAGGGTTGTTCTATCTCAGTCTTACTGTAAGAATCCGCACCAGCCAATGGTTTGGATAAGCTTTTATAATATTCAATTTAATGAATTTAACATGCATTTGTCTAGCCGAAACAATTAGCTTAGACGTTCTTAAACAGTTTGCAAAAGCACTATGTGCGAATACAATAATCAATAATGATGTGAAGTAATTTTTGATAATTAATTCACTCAAAGGTCTGTCAAGTAACTACGGGTGTAGAATACTTGCTCAACAATAATTGAAATGTAAATACAGTTGAAGAATATCTGCAACAATAAATACAAGTTTAAGGGTAGAAAACTTGTCTGTCTGCACAGCTACAATAAATGTATGGCTTTAACTACTTGCTTTGAAAGACCTAACATTAATAAAGTCGGTCTAATAATTAGCACGGCGTATTTGCATAACTATACGCTTGATAATGAACTTATTTACCACACATAAGTACTAACACATAATTTACATTAGTCAAAACAATATTATTAACCTTATAAACCCTTAATCATATTAGGTTAATAATTTAATAAGTTAAAAAAATATTTTTCTTAAGTGTTGGACACTTATTAAACCTTTAAACAACTTATTATAATTGTTTAATTAAATTCAATTTATTTTATTAACTCAATCTCTTTTTAATTACTATTTAATATTGATTAAATAGAAATTAATTAATTAACTCTATTTATTATTTAAAATAAATAATAACTAATTGTACCTACTTATTATTTAATTATAATTAAATAATAAATAATTATTAACTTAGTTTTAACCTTCTTTAATTTAATGTTAATCAACCAATAATTAACCAAGTAATTAACCTTACTTATTATGTAATTAAGGAAATTAAATAATAGTTTACTAATCTTAATCCTCTTTAATTATTATTTAATATCAATTAAATAATAATTAATTATTTAATTAATTTTAATTATTATTTAAGGTTAAATAATAATCAAATCATTCTTATTTATTATTTAAATTAAATAATAAATTATTACTCTAATAACTTAATTTCCATTAATCGTTATTTAATGCTAATTAAATAATAATTAATTACCTAATTATCCTTATTTATTATTTAATAATATTTAAATAATAAATAATAAATTTATAAATTTTATCTCTCTTTAAGTATTATTTAATAGGCAGTAAATAATAAATGCTAATTTATTATCTTTATTTATTATTAACATTTAAAATAATAAATAAATAATAAATTTATTTAACTTAACCATGGTTTAGCTAACTAGATTAATATTTAAAATATTTAAATATTAAACTTAATGAAAAATATCTTCCCCCATATTATTTTTGTATTATAATTATTTTTGTTATAATTTTAATTTAGTTTTTAAATATTTAAATTAATTAAATTTAACCCGAATGGCATTTCCGTAAATAAGTCAAAATCTGAACCGAGGGCAGAATGGTCATTTCGCCGAAAAAAACACGGAGGGGCATAATCGTAATTTCGCCGGAATTTTCCTTACCGCGCATGGCGCGTGTTTTAGATTAAACGGCCCAAAACGACGCCGTTTTTGGAAAGCCTGAAACGGCTTCCGCGCGTACGCGCGGAGTAACTTTTTACGGACGCCAAACGACGTCGTTTGGCTCCGTGTTTTCGGTGAACAGTGGCTGCGCGCGCATTGCGCGGAAACCCTTAATTTTTTTCTTCTTCGCAGAATGTGAACAGTGTTCCGGCACACACATTTTAAATAAAAATATACCATCAAATAAGCTTTAACTCTTCAATAAAAATCCAAAAAAATTACCAATCACCTTATATTAATTTATAACATGAAAAAATAATTTTTCATGATTTAATATCATTATTTTTTTATAAAAATTTCTACATCACATAAACTACCATAAATCATAACTTTTTGTGTATAACTCCATTTTGAGTGATTCAAACTTTGTTTTTCTCATTATTTAATGTTCTATAATATTAGAACATCAAACCTAAGTTTTATAAAAATATTTTTGATAATAAATTTCAAGACTTGATTATACACTATTAAACACATATTTTAGCATACAAATGATACCAAAATACAAACCAAACCTATTAAACTCAAGCATGGCATAAATATTACAACTACACATTAATAGCTATATTAACATGTTTATACTAACATGATGATTTATTTAATTTAAAAATAAACTACATTTAAAATAATCTTTACCTTGTTTTAATGGCTATCTTTCTTTTTCTTCCAAAATAGGTGATGAGGTTTGAAGGCATGAACCAAGAACTCCTTCTCCTCCCTTAGTATTTTGCTCTCAATATTTTCTCACACTCTCAAATGCTCACACTTTGCTCTCTAGGAAATTCTCTAGCAATGAACTAACCAACCTAGAACAAGTGTGGGGTGTTTCTTTTATAGCCATCTACTAACACACCATTAACTCACTAATTCATCTATGTTGGTCAAATTAAAGGCTAATCAAGCTTACTATTTGATGGATTGACATGGTGATTGACTAGTTGATTGACTAGAGTTGTTGGCCAACTTTGATTTAGTGTAAAAGAGAAGCAATCTAGTAAATCAAGCAACATCAAGTGGTTCCTCACAAAAATCAGCAAAATGGCTTTTCCAAGACATTTTTCCTTTATTTTTTAATGCAAAAATGTGCATATATACACCTATATATATATATATATATATATATATATACATATATCTATATATATATTGACCAAAGTTTGACCCTTATTGGACTTCACATTGGGCTTGGGATTAACTTTTATTGGGCTCATTCAATTAAATTGTTTGGGCTCAATTTAAATAACACATTGGGCTTATTTTAAATAGTCTAGGTTACATTTAATTAAATCAAGCATTGGGCTTGTTTAATTAATTACATGGGCTAGTAATTAAATTAATTACGTGGGCTACTAGGTTAATATCTTTAACCTAGTTTATCAACTTATTTGGATTTAAAATATAATCCAATTAGATTTGCTTAAATTAATTATACACTTTTCTTTAATCCTTTAAATAAACATACAAGCACATAAGTACATTTATTTAATTATCTAATGCACAATTAATTAATGTGAAAAATTTAAATTCATTGCTAAATATTTATTAAGTATATTTACAATGACTAATGAAATTCGTGGTCATTACAATGGAGTACAAACTTGGGATGTGTCCACGAAAACAAATTTCAACTTTAGGGCAGCGGTTATGTGGACTATTGTAATGACCGAGAAAATTACGAACCTAATTTTTTTTTATTTAATTATATCCATAATAATATATAAGGTATGAAGTATATGTATATGTAATAAGTTGTATGATGAGAGGTATTAAATTAGTTAATTAATTTAATTAACTAAAGAAGGAAAAAGATTTCAAGAGAAGCTTTTGTGATAAAATCACAAAGCTTGAATGTTGGCCTTGTATGGCAATTAAGAAGTTTTATAATGAACAAGTTAATTACTTGTATGAATAATGAGAAAGAAGAAGCAAGTGAATTATTAAAGATAACCCCATTGTGGAAATAATTGTACGTGTATGAGTAATGATATTATAAGCCCAATTTGATGATAAGGGTTAGTGAATGAATTAATTTAATCAAGTCAATTTGCTTGTATTATTAAGTGTTAGGGTTTTATTAAAATAAACCCAAGAGTTTGTAAGTGATGGTGTTATGTAAGCTAATTTAATTAAGGAGTCCGATGGACTTATAAATAGCAAATCTAATTGGATTATATTTTAAATCCAAATGAGTGGTTAAACTAGGACAATTAAGTTTACCTAGTAGCCCAAGTAATTAATTTAATTACTAGTCCATGTAAATTATTAAATAAGCCCAATGCTTATTTTAATTAAAGATAGCATAGTTATGTAAATGCTAGCCCAATGTGTGATATAAATTGAGCCCAAATAATTTAATTGAATGAGTCCAATAGAACTTAATTCTAAGATCCAAAGTGGAGCCCAATAAACTTGTATAGGTAAATATGTATACATATATATATATATGGATACTTATATAATTATATAAGACTTAAAAATAAAGTCAAATTGGATAAATATTGGTCAATCCCGAATTTTGGGGCCCACATGGATATAAAGCTAGCTTGTTGGATGATTTTGGAGTGTAAATTGGTTCAAGTAACATCCAACCACCCTAGTCAATCAAAGGGTCAATCAAAATGTCCATCAAGTGGTCATTCCATGCATAGTAAGCAAGATTAGAGCCTTAATCAACTAATGTTAGTTGATTAGGAAAGTTAATGGTAAAATCCTAGACTTCTATAAATAAGAAGGAGCAAAGACTTGCTAGGTTTGTTAGTCATTTTGTAAGAACTCCAAGAGAGAATAGAGAGAGCATTCTAGAGAAAATAGAGAGAACTCTTGAGAGTTGATTTTTCACCAAGGAGATTGCTAGAGACTTATCAAGGAGGAGTCACCAACAAAGCCTCTAGCCAAGAGAAAAAGAACATAAGGTTCAAAAGTGTTCTATCTCATCTTTATTTCATTTTTGTAGGCTATATATGATTTATATGGTCAAAATATATTTTTAACCGATCAAAAGTGGTTTTGATGGTCTAGAAGTCTTAAGCTATGATAAATTGGTAGATACATGGTTTGATATGCTTAAATCATGATTTGGTATGTGAGAAATGTATAAAAGTTGTAGAAATGTTCATAACATATTTTACCGGTAAAACCCTAACGATACATGTTGTGTTTAAGGTCGTAGTTTGAAATATACAAGTTGGAAAATTAATTTCTATGGTTAGAAAGTTATATCTATGAGTCTTAAAGAAAAGTCCAACTTGAAATTTTCAAAAATATTGAATAACGAAGAAGTTATAGCTTTTATCGGAAAGGATGTCGTTTTTAGACCCTAGATGGTTCGATCCGTAATTTTCATGTAAAACGTTTTCAAAAAGAGGATCGAGCCATGGAATATTGTAAAACAAGAGGTTAGGAACACAACAACACTAAGTTGGTGTTATTTGGATGTGTAGAGTTTATTTTATTCAAGTTTGAACCATTAAAATCAAGGATTTGTGAAGTTAGTTTTCACTTTGACTTTGTGAGCGCTTTTAATCTTAGATCCGTTTGGAATTTGGATTTTTAATATAAAGTGAAATTGTAGATCATGAAATTTTAATGAATTTAGACTCAAAAATCACCTCAAAATGTTTCCGTATGAAGAAGTTATGGCTGTCGGAGTGACTGGAGGTCGAACAGCCCATTATAGGGTTTTGGCTTCTGTTTTGGACGCCGGGGCATTCATTTGAGCGCCGGGGCTTTCAAGGCCAGAAAGTTCAAGTTGCCGGGTCGGTCCGGGTCGGGTTTTATTGGAAAATTTAAGTATAACTAAGTGTAAAATGAAGGTATTTGTGTATTGAACCAATATATAGAATTTATTTGTAATTAATGGGTAGCAAAATGTTTAAAATAAAGATTAATGTTAACACCATTAAAAAGTTAACTATTGGTATTGTTTAAAGATTTTTATTAAAATATTATTAAATGATTAATAATATTAGTATATGATTAAAAAGTTATTAAATGATTAATAATGATAGTTAATGATTAAAATATTATTAAATGGTTAATAATATTAGTAAATGATTAAAATATTATTAAATGATGAATAATATTAATAAGTGATTAAAATATTATTAAATGGTTAATAATATTAATAAATGATTAAAATATTATTAAATAGTTAATAATATTAATAAGCGATTAAAATATTATTAAATGGTTAATAATATTAGTAAATGATTAAAATATTATTAAATGATGAATAATATTAATAAGTGATTAAAATATTATTAAATGGTTAATAATATTAATAAATGATTAAAATATTATTAAATAGTTAATAATATTAATAAGTGATTAAAATATTATTAAATGGTTAATAATATTAATAAGTGATTAAAATATTATCAAATGGTGAATAATATTTGTAAATGATTAAAATATTATTAAATAATTAATAATATTAATAAGGATTAAAATATTATTAAATGGTTAATAATATTAGAAAGTTAATAAAATATTATTAAATAGTTAATAATATTAGATAATGAATAAAATATTATTAAATGGTTAATAATATTAGTATATGAATAAAATATTATTGAATAGTTAATAATATTAGATAATGAATAAAATATTATTAAATGGTTAATAATATTAGTAAGTTAATAAAATATTATTAAATGGTTAATAATATTAGTAAGTTAATAAAGGATTTAAATATTATTAAATGGTTAATAATATTAGTATACGAATAAAATAGTATTAAATAGTTAATAATATTAGATTATGAGTAAAATATTATTAAATGATTAGTAATATTAATAGGAGAAGAAAATAGTATTAAATGATATTATTTTGATTATAAAATATTATTAAATGGATAATAATATTTATAAGTTATTGAAGATATTATTTGATGAATAATATTGTTTGAAGAGTAAGACATTATTAATAATGTTAACCTATGAGTGAAATATTATTAAATAATTAATAATATTAACTAAGGATAAGGATATTATTAAAGGATTAATAATATTATTGAGAGGATAAAATATTATTAAATGGTTAATAATATTTATAAATGATTAAGACATTATTTGATGATTAATATCATTGGGGATAAAGTAAAGCATTATTTAATTATTAATAATGTTAATAAGTGTTTGAGATAATAAAGAGGTTAAGAGAATTATCAGATGGTTAATAATATTGAGGAGCTAAGTGATTTATTATTGAAATAATAAATGGTTAAAATATTATTATACGATTAATAATATTATATATAGTAATTATATATTATCAAATGAGATAATATTATAAAACAATGAAGTGATGGTTATGTGAGTCGAAATATTATCAAGGGATTGATAATATTATTAAGAGTTTTAAGGTTATGATTAAGTGATAGATGATTTAAGACATATATGTTAAGGTTATTAATGTTAAATAAACCTATATGTGTTGTGCTAATTGGAGGATCAATGTTATTGAATATTAGGTCACCCAAATGAAGTATTTTTAAGTTGAATAACAGTAGTCAGCGGAACAGGCAAGTTCTTCTTAACCCTAACTTGTTTTTATTGTTGCAAGTTTCCTTCAACTTTATGTACATTGAGCTATTCAAATTATTGTTGAGCAAATTCTACACTCGTAGTTATTTGACCGAACTTAAAGTGGACTAATTATCTAAAATTATTCCACCTCATTGTTGGTTATTGTATTCGCACATAGTGCCTTTGCAAATGTTATAGTTCAGAAATTTACGAACTGTTTAAGGACGTCTAAGCTAATTGTTTCGGCTAGACAAATGCATGTTTAAATTCATTTAATTGAATATTATAAAAACTTATCCAAACCATTGGCTGGTGCGGATTCTTACAGTAAGACTGAGAAAGAACAACCCCTAGTTAAAGGGGGATTTTTATTCGTCGGAGACCCGACAGCGCGCAAGAAAACTAAATGTGATGCATATACATAGGACATGAGAGGACTGATCCCCTCGAGTGTCCCGTTATTTTTACAAGGTGTCAGACATTGTATGTCTGTTCTACCTTAGCAGCAGTTCATGGTCTTTTGAGACCCCTCAGCAGTAAAGAGTCAATTCATTCTTTTATTGAACATTGATTCTTGTTATTTCACAATTGTTATCTATTGTTGAAACCCTTGAAGATAAATCCTTTTCATTCATGATATACAATTCTCGTTTATTTAAACTTGCTGGGCTAAGTAGTTGCTCACCCTTGCTATATCATAAACTATTTTCAGTTAAGCCGAGTAATCTAAGGAGTACCACGACAAAGGAAGGATGAACGAGTAGACGTAATTAGTCGTATTATATGTGTAAACTTGTTATATTATAAGGTAATGATGATGTATTAAGGTTAGTGGAACCTGGGATTGAAGGTACGTTTTGTATTGAAATTATGTATGTTTCCACGAGTTATTAAAGTTTTAGATTATGAATGTTTGTTGAGTGATGAATAGTGAGCACCGAACTCGAGGTTCAAGGAACTCGGATTTGGGGGCGTCACAACTATAAGTGACTTCCCTGCTTATGGTATGTTATCTAGTTGGAATACACGCGGGAAATTGGCTTGTCCATATTATATGGAGCATACGAAGTCTGTCAATTTATCAAATGGTCGAAAGCCATACTGGTTTGACTGTTATCGTCGTTTCCTGCTGGCAAATCACCCGTTTCGAAGAAATAGAGAAAACTTTCGAAAAGGAAAATTAGAGAATGATATGTTTGCACTGCGACTATCGAGGACAGAGATGCGTGACCATGTAACGAGATTGCTGGTCATCCCATTTGGTAAGATTGTTGCCTCAAACATAATCGATGGGTTTGGCGAATCTCATAATTAGGTTCGGAGAAGCATCTTTTGGGAACTGCCTTATTGGTCTACTAATTTGATTCGTCATAATCTAGATGTGATGCATATTAAGAAGAATGTGTTCAACAATGTGTTCAACACCATCATGGGTGTTACGGGAAATACGAAAGATAATGATAAGACATGATTGGACATGAAAGATATTTGTAAGCGTCATGGATTACAATTTTATGAATCTTCTAATGGTAAGATGGTCAAACCGCATGCAAGGTACACGTTGTCCAAAAAGTAAGTGAAAGATGTGTGCACATAGATTAAGTCTCTGAAACTACCAGATGGATATGCGTCAAAAATTGTCAGGTGTGTCGCGGGTGGAAAATTATAAGGGATGAAGAGTCATGACTGTCATGTCTTCATGGAAAGACTCGTGCTTATAGCATTTCAGGACTTGCTTGATAAACCAATATGGGATACTTTGACTGATCTTAGTTGTTACTTTAGAGACATATGTTCAAGAACGTTAAATGAAAAAGACATGTCTATACTTGGGAAGAACATCATTAAGATCACGTGTAAGCTTGAAAAAATATTCCCACCAAGTTTTTTTTTACTCCATGGAGCATGTAACACCCCCTTCCCGACTAGTAGAAAGGGAGGTTACACACAAAAGAACTCTAAGCAGAATGTCAAAACAAAAAGGAACTCTCTTCACACTTGCCCTTGAATCCCCTTACAAACCCTGCCGGAAGAAAAACATAGCATGAGTCAAATGCCCAGTACGAATAAATAGTGCAAAAATAAGAACTGAAATTGAATAACAAAATCAACTGAACTAAACTGAGATTAACAAAATCAATTGTACTAAATTGAGATTAACAAAATCAACTGAACTGAACAGAATAACATAATCTACTAAACTGAACTAAGCTACCGAATTGAACTAATCTACTGAACTGAAACTGATCCACTGAACTGAACTGATTTACTGAACAACAAAAAAGACTGAATTGAATGGTTATGTTTATTTCATACCGAAATCAGAATAAAACATAAATATACTTGTCACAAAGAGAAGTCAAAATACTGCCACATAGGCAAGCACACATTGGACTGCAGATCCAAATGCATACAAAATCGAAAAGGTGTGCTCGGCACTACGAACAATACCAGATCGCAAAACAGAACAGAACCAAATGCTAGGGCCAACCCATACGCCTCCCACAACAAAACACCAAATGCCCATCGAAACACAAAATGGAGACGTCGTGGACTGATCACATCGCCATGAAAGGTGTCATGCCTCAGTGCCCAAAGACATGCCTGTGACACCCCCACAAGTGGTTATAGCTCAGTATACCCTATGATATAATCTAACATAAATATCTTGTCACAACGAATGCAACACAATACCACAAAAAAGGGTTCTAATCGCACATGCTAAACTGAAATAAATCGACACAAAGTCTCCCAAATATACTAGCATGTACGTTTTTATAGAATCAAAATAAATACTATACATGCTTAATAAGTCTAAAGAGTACAAGTTAAGTTTCGAATATTTAAAACCAAACAAAACTATCATACGCATTTAACTATGAACAATATATCGAAATAATATCCAAATTCTAATAAGGAACAAAACAAACAAATTAAAATCAAAGGAATATCGCCGAAGGAGTATGAAATTCGTACTTGAAATAAACAATGTAATACCCGAAATTATATTACAAAACTAACTCATTAAATTCCTTCCGTCGGAACTAATTAAACAAAATAAAAAAAAATTGATAAATAAATAGTTAATCAATTGATTAAGTTTTATAAATTTTCTTTCTCTTAGGCGAATCTGAAATCTTTTCGTTCTAAACAAAATTCTACCTAAAGTTATATATACATAAATATTCTAATCATAGTAACTTATATATTAATAAATAGTAATATTCTTGTTCCTTCTGAAATACATACAAGTATATTCACAAAATATTCTTTTCATTTTTAATTCTTTTACAAACAAATATATTATTATTATTATTATTATTATTATTATTATTATTATTATTATTATTATTATTATTATTATTATTATTATTATTATTTTCTATCAAAACTTTAAAGTTACAAAAATACTAATTTAATATTTCAAAATACTAATTACTAACAAAGATATATCAAAATATATCAACTAACAAAATAAATAGCATACTAAAATTAAAACTAATATAGAAAATTAAATAATTATACAAAGAAAGAAAAATAGACATACCCAAAACTATGAGGCTCGCAACAAAGTTCTCACACACATAGGAGTTACTAAATGTTCGTGAAGTGAACTAAAAGGGTTAGGCCCTATATGTAGTGTAAGGCATGAGAGATGGTTTAACATTTAGTTGATATGAGACTTTTTTTAAAAATGACCGGGTATTACATTATTTCTCCCTTAAAAAGGATTCCGTCCTCGGAATCAAAAGAATGGAACGAACCTAATTATCAAAAGAGGCGAATACTTCGCTCGAATAGAATTTTCACAAAACAAATGAAATGATTTTCCTCCGGAATCTTATCAAAATGGATAGTGAGACATACAACACATGATAATGATAACTCTTCAACATTGAGACACTAAATATGTTATACAAATAAGCTAATTATGGAGGCAAAGTTAACCAAAATACGACTTTACCAACCCTTTCTAAAATCTCAAATGGACAATTAAACACGGATTGAGTTTACCCATTAACCCAAATCATCGAATATTGATTGAGCAGATCTAAATTTCTCCTTAGTCACAGCTACAATCTCCGTAGTGATTCGAACGAACTCGGACCCTTCTATGGCCTTCTCACTAACTTCAATCCATCAAATTGGTACCCATACTTCCTACTATGCACCACTTTAAACGAAGTCATCCTAACGCTTGTATGCCAACTGTTGTTATAAGCAAATTTAACAAGACTCAAACAATCATCCCAATTAGTCGACCACTCTAATGCACAAGACCTTAACATATTCTCTGAAATCTGGATAATCCACTATAATGTATGTCGATGCTGTTTTATTCTGCTGATCTGTTTACTCTGCGAATCTTCAACCTAGTTTATTACATTTTTCTATCTAAAATTTTGGATCAACCTAACAAATTTAATCCATAAGTCATTTTACAATGATTATAGTATGTTCAATCATAAGGACTGTTCAGAGTTTATTTAATTCGAATTATCCTAATAATTTCGATGCCTAACTCCTTGTACAATATATTCAAACATAAGCGTTGTACAAAATAAAATTACTTGTTATACATTAAAATCTTTTGCATAACATTTGTCATTAATAATCGAACGTTGTCTTGCACCTAACATGGCTCAGGGCTTAGCACTGCCTGTTGTTCAGCGCCACACAACATTCTTATAGGCTTCGCACCCGAAACAAGATCGATGATGAACTCAACTTCTTGTTGCAATGACAACCCTGATAATTCTTAAATAGATACATCAAAAACTTCACGAACGACTGGAGTATTTCTAATACAACTTTCTCAAAGAGGTTTCTATTACAAATGTGAAATACTCTTCACAACCCTTAGCCACCAACTTTTTCAGTTTTCAAAATAGAAATCGATTTCACCACATTACCCGGTCGTGAACCTTGAAACACAAAATCTGAAAACTTTAAATTTCCAAAGATAACCTTCTTCGCTTGACAATCAATAGTGGCCTCGTACTTATCCAACCAGTTCATCCCAAGAATCACATCAAAATTGTATATATGCATCGATAGAAGATTAGCCCCACAAATTTTATTTCCAAAACTAATAAAAACAACCTCGGTACAAATCAGAGAACAAATAGAATTCCCATTAGAGCAGCAATAGATATAGCAAAATCTAAGGACTGAGATGACACACCAAGATGCCAAACAAAAGAATACGAAACAATCGAATGAGTAGAGTCAAAATCAATAAAAGTCTCACAACTGCCAACTAAAAGAATGCCAAAAATAGAACATAGCGCATCCATCACCTAATTCTATGACAAGGCGAACATATATACTCCGTGGTGCCGACCAACATTGCCACCATTATCACCGCCTCCACCACCTCTAATGGTTTTACGAACCCTCGACAAAACAAAACAGACAAAAGCGAAATTGAAAGGCAAATTCGAATACAAACTCATATGATAGCTGAACAAGATTTCAAATATAACTAAAACATATCCCAGATGTCTACCCATAACTCATAGGTCAAACCTAAATAGGTTTTCTACAAGAAAGAACCCTAGCTCTGATACCAACTCTGTAACACCCCCTTCCCGAAATAGTGAAAAAGGAGGCTATGCACAAAAGAACTCTAAGCAGAATGTCAAAACAAAAGGGTACTCTTTTCACACTTGCTCTTGAATCCCCTTGCAAACCTTGTTGAAAGAAAAACACATCATGAACCAAATGCCCAGTACGAATAAATAGTACAGAAATAAGAGCTGAAATTGAATAACAAAATCAATTAAACTAAACTGAAATTAACAAAAATCAATTGAACTGAATTACATAATCTTACTGAACTGAACTGAATAACATAATATACTAAATTGAACTAATTTACTGAACTGAACCGATCTACTGAATTGAAAAGGATCCACTGAACTGAACTGATTTACTGAACAACAAAAAATGCTGAATTGAATGGTTGTGTTTATTTCATACCGAGCTCAAAACAAAACTAAAATAAACCTTGTCACAAAGGCAAGTCAAAATACTACCACACAAGCAGGCACACATTGGACTATAGATCCAAATGCATACAAAATCAAAAAGGTGTGTTCGGCACAACAAACAACACCAGATCGCAAAACAGAATAGAACAAAATGCTAGGGCCGACCCATATGCCTCCCACAACAAAACACCAAATACCCACCAAAACATAAAATGGAGACGCCGTGGACTGATCACACCGCCACGGAAGGTGTCATGCCTCATTGCCCAGAGACATGCCTATGGTACCCCCACAAGTGGTTATAGCTTAGTATACCCTACGATATACTCTAACAAAGATATCTTGTCATAACGAATGCAACACAATACCACAAAAATGGTTCTAATACGCCCATGCTAAACCAAAATAAATCGACACAAAGTCTCCCAAATATACTAGCATGTACGTTTGTACAGAATCAAAATAAATATACATGTTTAATAAGTCTAAAGAGTACAAGTTAAGTTGAGAATATCTAAAACCAAACAAAATTAACATATGCATTTAACTATGAACAATATGTCAAAATAGTATCCAAATTCTAATGAGTAACAAAACAAACAAATTAAAATTAAAGAAATATCGCTGAAGGAGTACGGAATCCGTACCTGGAATAAACAATGTAATACCCGAAATTATATTGCAAATCTGACTCGTTAAATTTTCTCCGTCGAAACTAATTAAACAAAATAAAAAAATTGATAAACAAATAGTTAATCAATTGATTAAGTTTTACACATTTTCTTTCTCTTAGGCGAATCGGAAATCTTTCCGTTCTAAACAAAATTCTGCCTAAAGCTATACATACATAAATATTCTAATCATAATAACTTATATAAATTAATAAATAATACTATTCTTGTTCCTTCCGAAATACATACAAGTATATTCACAAAAAATATTCTTTTCATTTTTAATTCTATTACAAACAGATATATTATTATTATTATTATTATTATTATTATTATTATTATTATTATTATTATTATTATTATTATTATTATTATTATTTTCTGTCAAAACTTTAAAGTTACAAAAATACTAATTTAATATTCTAAAATACTAATTACTAACAAAGATATACCAAAATATACCAACTAACAAAATAAATAGCATACTAAAATTAAAACTAATATAGAAAATTAAATAATTACACAAAGAAAGAAAAATAGGCATACCCGAAATTATGAGGTTCGCAGTCCGCTCATGTCCTCGACCCCCATAAATACCTTCTGTACTTATCTTTAATGTAAAGTATTATATATTTTAGTGATTTTGCAGATCATAAGATTGTGAAATGCATTTCATACTTATGTTTATAGAATTGGCCTACGTTAGTGATTACGTGGACGATCACACCTCTCTCCCATAAAGATGCAGTATGGGCTGAATTTTAGATACATTTTTTTATTTTGTAAGATAGTTTAATTAATGAACTAATATTATTTTGTAGAGTGTTGTTAAATATTATTATTATTACATTTTTATTTACAGAAGCGGTATAGATGGAACGACGTGCATGCAACAATTATACAGACACTTTTTTGGCAAAAGTGCGTCGTCCGAATTAAAGATAACTTGAACAAAGAAAGACAAAAAGCCCTGCAGAATGCTCAGATTGGCCATCCAAGAGAGGCTGAGTAGTATATGCATGACTATTGCCCTTGGTGGTATGCACAGCCCATATGGATTGACATGTGTGAGCAATGAAAATCTGAGAGCTGGGCTAAGCGACACAGGACTGCCGCCACAAATAGAACCTCAGGTGCATTTAAAAGCGACAAGACAAAAGGCACCAATATAGGCGACATTATCTCATAGCTGTAGTATATTGCTGCCAAGGTACGTATTTTGGAAAGTATTTTCTTATTTTATGTTTACGGTCATTATATTAGTATGAGAGCATGTGATTAATATTTTTTATGTATGGATTTCGAGTTATATTTGTAGGAGGCTACATCCCAGGGTCAGTCTATCCATTAGTAGGATGTGTACGTGGCCACCAACGATGGTATACCAGAGGCGCTCCAAATACGTGTAAGTTTTTATAAGTTGATATGTTGTTTATAATTTTTAACATTAGTCGTTCTTTAGCTTTATTAATTATTTAATTATAACCTATTTAATTTTTAACATAGTGACAGGATAATTCTAACGCATTAATAGACGAGCGATATCCTGTTGGCATCCCGTGGCCGCCAATAAATCAAGAATTTTGGGAGATGGCATCAATTGTGAAGAGAAATTACGTCAAAGGCCAAGGATAACGACGTCGACCGTCTATCAGTGGTATGAGCAGTTTTGCTACGCAGTTTACTCAAACATCAGGCCAAGCGAACACGATGCATATTGTTGCTGACTGTGTCAGAGCTATCTGTCAAGATCGTGAGCTTCTTTGTACACTGGGCTCATAGTTGTAGTCTCTAGGACCTGATGAGTTAACAGATGCAATGGCGGCTGCAACACAACAACATGATGACTCCAAGGTAATCTTAGTACTTGGTACTTACAATGACTCAAATTACTTAATTAATATATATGTAACATTATTTTATTCTTTTTTTTATAGGCCCGTTTGGATGAGGATGCGTGAGGACATTTTTGTATTCTCCTATTCGTCTTTTTCTATGTTTTTTTTTCGTTTATGCATGGATATAATATTTATATTCTAATCACTTTTGTATATAAACTTTACGTTGGTTGATTTATATTTCAATTCGAATGGATTGCATTTGATATATTCTTTTTAGATATATATATTGAATGTGTGTGATATTATGAATGTGTATAGGACTTACTGTATATATATGAACTTCTGCGTGTTAGGATATAAAGTGGGTATAAACAGGTACATTTGTTTTTTGGAAAATTCACAAAGCAGGTAATAAAAAAATTCCTTGGTATCAACGACCACACGCGGCAACTGATATGTTTCAACGACCGAAATTTTTAACTCGCATCAGTGACCGAATAGGGTCGCTACCATATTTTTAGCGACCGATCGCATTAGCTACTTGCGGTTGCTAATGTGGGTTGCTGAATGTGAAACCACATGGCGACCACGTCAGCTTGGAGCTGAGTCATTTTAGCGACGGCGTCAGTCACTATTAACGATAACAGATAATTCAGTCGCTAATGTGCATCCAACGACCAGATAATCTGCGATCGATATTAGTGACTGTATTCGGTCACTGATACCTATCAACAACCAAATACAGTTGCTGATAAGCGGTCGCAGATAGGCTTATGTTGTAGTGTTCTCGACCTAGTTATCAATCTAATTGGCTTTCAGTATTTAATTCCTGTTAAGATTGTGCTTGCGTGACTTGACATTAGAGCATTAATCGATGTTTCTGTGGAATTTTTGCTATAAAAATCATATTTATCTATTTATTTAATGTTTATTTATGTTGGACATTTATTTATTAATAAAAGAACATCATTTATCATTCATTAAATGGTCATTTATTTTGTTTATATAAATTTTCAAATTTATATATATTATGGCTTATGTGTATAAATAAGTATTATACACAAAATATATATATTATATATATATATATATATATATAAGAATAAAGTATAATGGTTTATAACCTATGATAATTTAGAGATATTATCATGTAGGTTATAGTGCTTTAATAGAGATGATTTATCATGATCATGGAAGTTGGACTTCTAATTAAAGTACTGGTACATTAACAGTGTGCATTAAATGGATTATATGATAATATTTTATTTATAAAATATTTTCACATAAATACTAATTTTTGAATATTTCTTAATTTTGAAATAATAATGGACTTAATGTTATTATATATATTAATTTAATATTCCAACGAATGAAATTACATTGTGTAAACTAATACCTCAAAATGTTAATTAATATCAGGATTATTATTATTGTCAAAATATCTATAAGATTTTTCATAAGATAATTTATTAATGATCATAGAATCTTGGCCAAGTCTTTTAATATTTATTATTAAAAGGATTGATTTAATTGTTAAATCAATTTATGATCAAATGAAGATAAATTATGGACTTATGAAATTAATTTAATATATTGGGATTATATTTAATTCTAAAATATTTATGTACATCTATAGAGGAAATATTTACAGTTTATTAGTAAATAGTTTATTTTACTTAATTTCTGATCTGAAGAGCAATTACAATTATTTAGTAAAATTATTATCTAATAATAATATATAATAAGTATTTGAGTCAGAATAGGAATCCATTAGGATCTCCATCCAAGCCTAATATGAATTAGTTATTATAAGAGAGATAAGAATCAATAAAGATATAAATATATCATTGATCAAATATGTGGTTAGTAGATTTTATTCCAAATCAGAGTAAAAGACCAAACATCGTATTCTCTCTCTGTGACATCCTAAATTTTTGGACAAGATTTCTAAATAAGGATCTCGGTTAATTAAATAAAAGTTAGAATTTGAAACCTAGTTTGGAAGGACAAAAAGTATAAATAAGTGATTAAATTTAATTTATTATTTAATCAATGTGATAAGAATGACCTATGTGGTTGAATTTGTAAAGAGAGACTCCTGAGGTAGCGAAGGCTCTATAGAGGTTATAAGAATCAGTCACTACTTTAAGGTACATTAGTGACTTGATATATGAGAAAATTATAATAAATATAATTTACTATAGTTGAATGGAAATAGAAAAATTAAAGGCAAATGACATAATGTAATTATGACATCCCATGTTTTTGACGATCTCTAAATAAGGATTTTAGTTAATTAAGTAAAGGTTAGAAGTTAAAACCTAGTTTAGAATGACATAAAGTATTAAGAAGTGATTAAATTTAATTTATTATTTAATCAATGTGCTAAGAATGACTTATGTGATTAATTATAAAGAGAGACTCCTGAGGTAAGCGAGGGCTCTATAGAGGTTATGAGGATCAGTCACTAATTTAAGGTACATTAGTGACTTGATATATGAGAAAATTATAATAAATATAATTTATTATGGTTAAATGAAAATAGAATGGTATAAGATGAAAATGACATAAATGAGTAACTACGATTAGGTAGTCAGAAAGGAATTACTGTAAGATACTGTGTTGTGTAAGAATATGATATATTGAATGTCTTTATATATATATATATATATATATATATATATATTTGATCTAATAATAAAAGAAAAGTTAAGATTTAGAGAATAAAGGAAATGATGGAAATATGTGTAAATTGAGCTAAATTATGATAATTAATAAGTAGCTTAACGAATTGGCCTTAAGAAGTTAGGTTAAGAAAATGGCATGGTAAGGTATGACAGAATGTGCATAAATGATATAACAGTTTAACTTAATTTGTATATTAGGAACTAATTCAATAAAAAGGACTATAAAAATTAAATATCTGAAAGTGATTAATGAATCAATATTAATTGATTGAAATGAATTGAGTATTTATATGACATATAAATACAGAAGGTAATACTCCTGAAAATGAGTACAAGGAATGTAGAATACATGTATAATGCAAATTGTCATACATATACTAAGTAAATGAATGTAATGACTTAAAAGTCGTAAAATGGTAATATGAGCTTAAAAGGGATAAAAGAGAATGGATTTTTGGTAATCCGATCAAGGTGCACTTTTCGAGAAAACGGTTTTATGGAAAAAGTTAGCATTTCTACTATTTGAAATAACTGAAATTGAAATTGATTAAATGTGAAATCGAGAAGGTTCGTAGAAAACTAGAAACGTAATTCTAGTTATGTAAAAATTATTTAATCGATTTACGATTGAATGACTAATTAAGCTGTAAAATAAAACTACGTGATAGTAGTGCGGTCCAAAGTGAATTACCTAGTTGATAAATGGAAAGAAAATTCAATTTAAATGAACATGAAATGAATTTATGAAGAAAGGAGTATGAAACTTTCCTTAATTGGAAAGTTAGGAAATTTTCATAAATGGCAAATCTAGAAAGAAAAAAAAAAGGAAAAAGACTAAAATACCCTTGACAAATTGATTAATGACCTTTGTGTCCTAAGGGGTGAAATGACCAAAATACCCTTAACAAATTAAGTAATGACCGTTGTGTCCCAAGAGGTGAAATGTCTAAAACGCCCTTGATTAATTATATGAAATGACCAAAATATCCTTGGTTGGGTTAACTATGGTTATATGTAATTAACCACACATGAGTTTAATCTCATATAGTCTAACAAAGCAAGATAACAATTCATTTCATTTGCTAAGTGTCAAACCCTAAGAGAGAGAAAAAGATAGAGAAGCCATAGATGAAGATATAAAGAGCTTGAGTTTAATAAGCTAGAAGGCTTTAATGATTAAGGAGCAAAAAGTAAAGATGGAGGCCTCATCATGGTAAAGCTTTCCATGTGAAGAAGTTGATTATCCATGAAGGTTTAAAAGTTTTCTAAACTTAAAACTATAGTTTATGTATGTTTAAGCCTGTATTTATGGTTAAAAGGTGAATTATGGAAGAATATATGTCTAGAGTTAGAAGATTATAGTGAAATCTTAAGATATAAGGTTGAGCATGGTGGTATGAGAGTTAATTGCATGAAAGATAGCATGTTAAATACTCTTATGTATAGAAAGTAAGAATTTGAAAGCTATAATAAGCTATGGTAGTAATATGTTCATACAAACATATTTTAAAAGTAAAAGAATTTGGAAAAATTTATATATATAGTATAAGGCTACAAAGCTGATAAACGAACTCTTTAACGAGTATGTGGAAATTAGAGTCTAAGAATTGAAAAGAGAATTTTATGGAAAATTATGTAAAGTTGATGAAAATCTAATTTAAGGGTGATTTTTGGCAATTTTAAAAGTTTAATAGTAAAATGAAGTTAAATGACTTTGTTTTATGTTATTACACGTGCCTATGTTGATTTGGTAGTCAACGGATGAAAGTTAGAACGAAAATACATTTCAAACAATCGAAAACGATCATTTCGACCTAAAACGAATTTTTACGGATAAATCTTGCCTCTTAAAGACCTAAGTTGCTTTAAAGGTCTAGACATGTCTTATATGATGTATAGAGACTATTTCAAGTGTTAGAACGAACTTTAGAAGTGAATGGCCAAAAATCACTAGTTGACGAAAAATATCAAAAATAAGTCCAAGTGTAAAAATGTGTTTAAACGCCCTTCTACGGGCTATTGTTTCGATAATTTTAAGAAGCCAAATGAGTCAAGTTGTATTTTTATAAAATACTAGATAGTAAGACCTAACTATGGTTCAAATTTGAGCTTAATTTGATGTAAGATGAAGAAGTTAAAAATCAGCAAAGTGAGTGTAAAAATCAAGTTTCCTGATTTTTGAACATTGTGCCTAGGCGCAGTGTTTTGCACTAAATAGTGCACCGGGGCACAGTTAACCGAGAGAATTCGCCCCCAGCGAGTTTAGAGCTCGCTGAGGCGAAGTGTCTTGTACCCGAAATTTTTTTTAAGTGTACGGAAATCTATGTTTTGATGTGAGATGAAAAAGATAGGTTATGTAAATCCTATATTGATAAAAATAATCAATATTTTGGGTATTAAAGTATAGAAGAACAATGAACGGTATAATTTAATATACCTAAAGCTAAGTGAAAATATGTTAATGTCTGTGTAAAGGGGTCCATAATGAATTAAGATGTGTTATTAACTTATGTAAGGTATAATACATTAAATGTGTAATGAATAGAGACTAATGGTCAAGTGATTATGTTTTAAGTTTGAAGAAGATAAGAAATGTGATATAGCCTGTGAGGACCCGAATTTTCAAGATTTCTTTAATAATATTAAATGAGAATTTAATTGTTAAAATTATCAAGGTTGTTAAATTAATTATTATTTTATGCGATTTAATGTATGGGATGAGATTTAATTAGTAAATTAAATATGTACAGAGATCATGATGAATGGTATGGAATTAAAGAAATTAAAAAGCAAATAAATTGTTTAAAAAAATAATTTATTAAGAATAAGAGAAATTTCATGTAAATGTACAATAAATTGTACAATTAAATTATTATGGAAATGCAGAAATTATGTTTTAAATGAGGTTATATGGAAATGTAAGAAATATGAATTATATATGTATATATATGTGTGTATATGTTTAAGTGATAATTATAAATGTTATTAATTATGGAAATTAAGGGATTAATAATTAAATTAATCCAATTTTAAATGAAAAGCGAATGGGGAAGTTAATAAAATTGTAATTATTGATTTTAGATTTAATTAAGAATTATGGTGAAAATTTAGAAATTGATTGAGAAGAAATATAATTATATAAATTATATAATAATAAATTATATAATTTATATAAGAAAATTAAAGTGATGTATAAAGGAAATTATAATTATATAAATTATATAAGGATAATTATATAATTGATATAAGAGAGTTAAAATAATGAGAGAGTTAATAAATGTGAAATTATTGATTAATTGATAATTATGGAGGAATTTAAGAAATTATTTAAAAGGAGAATGTAATTATATAAATTATATAATATTGAATTATATAATTTATATATAAAGAAATTAATGTGAAATGTAAAGAAATGAAATTAAATGAGGAAAAATGAATGTTTTTATTCATTAAAAATTATGCTTATGTATAATGAAGTTTTTATGACTTTTATGAGAGATAATATTTCAGAAACGTAAACATGTTAATGTAACATGTTGTCCAAGTAATGAAGTGAAAAATTATGAAAAATAATTTTTATAAGTTATATGAATTATTTTATGATTTTTGGAGATATAAATTACCTCATATAATTACATGCATGACGTTATGTGTGTACAAAATTTGTCAAGTAAAGTACTCAAAAGGGTATAAATATTATTTATAAATCATGTTATGATTTTTTTAAGGATGCAAAGCCATTGACTATAAAAGGAAGGAAAAGAATAAGAAAAAGGAAAGCAGAAAGAAAAAGAAATAAAAAAAAAGAGGCAACAAAACACAATCTCTCTCTCTTCCCCTTCCGCCACTACACCACCGTGCACCTCCTCCATGGCCATCAAGAGAGGGGGAAAAAAATTGGTGCCAACATGGGTAGAGAAAGCTTCAAGGATGAAGATGATGAGTTTTAGAAGGTATAAAAATTGTTTTATTTGATTTATTTTGATAAAATAATTGTGTGGAAAATTAGAAAAGAATTAGAATAATTATTCTAAATAATTTTTAGATGTATATCTATGAATTATATGATTTTTGGAGTAGTTTTTGTTGTGAAATTTTGAGAAAAATTGGATAAATGTTGGCAAAGTTGGCTACTGTGCACGGCAGAAAGAAAAAAATAATAATAAGGCCGCCCGCGCCATGCGCGGCGGCAGTTTTTTTTCAGAAACGCGGGTTGAAACGACGGCGTTTCGACCACGCAATAGAAGGGTTCCGCGCAATGCGCGGAAGCTTTGGTAACGCCAGCCGAAACGACGTCGTTTGGCGTCGGCAAGGGAGGGCTGCGCGCAATGCGCGGTCAACGCAACGAAGCGAAATTACGATTGTGCCCCCGGGCTTTTCCAAAAATGTCCAGCGTGTCCTGGACGTGCAGAATTTACGAAAATGCCCCTGATCTTTTCTTTTAATGTCGGTTGTGTCCTTAAAGGCACAGAAATTACCATAATACCCCCAAAAATTATTGTTAATTGAAATAAATGTTTAAAAATGGTTTAAAAATCATAGAAAATTATAGAAAAATACTAAAAATATAGAAATGATGTTTGGACATTAAATTTAATATTTTTGTAAAAATGTTAAATATTGGGGATTAATATTTAAATATTCTAACTATTAATCTAATGAATAAATGTAAATCCGGACAACAGAATATGCTAAAATTTGTCCAATGAGCCGGGTTATCCGTATTGAAGGTATATGATATTAAGTTAAATTAATTTATTAAGGTACGAGGTTAATATAATTAACCATATTATTAAATAATTGGCCCATAAATGGTATTAATTAATTAAATTAATATCATAAGAGGATAAATAATTATTATTTGATTATTTTATGATCATAGGTTAATCGAGTTAAGGGTTTAAGCTATCAATTTAAATAATTGGACGACAGACAAGTTCTTCAGTTCTTTAATGTTAAATGTTGTATGTTATTATATGTTAAATGCATATAAATTATGTGTTATGTGATCTGTGGCTAATATGACAACTATGTGTACTTAGTGCGATGATGTGAGATATATTGCTATAGTAGAAGCACAAGCACGTGATGTATGACACACACTGAGCATGTTAAGGTATGTACTACGTGAAACATAAACTGTTGAACTTGCTGAGCTGTTATGCTCATTACTTGCTTAATATACATTTTTGCAGGAAAGAAATGAATTTCAGAAATATTGGATTATATAGAGACGGATTTTCCCAAAAAGGTTGTGAACTTTAGAACTAAATGTTTATATTATGAATCAATATGGATAAATTGTCAAGTTACTTCGATATGCTATATGTACAGATAAGTGGGATCGGAATATGATGTATATAGTTAAACGGTGAATTAAAATTGTTCAACATGAATATTATGATAGAGACTATTATATATTTGATGATGAATCATGAAATAAATAATATTTGTTTGGATATGAATGATATTAAAATTTGAATGCCTAGCTTTATGATACAAGAAAAGAAAAGAAAAAGTAAAGGTTACGATCCAGGGACTAGGATCCAGATGTAAGGATTTTTATTATCCAAATATTTTAATACAATAATTGAATTAAAAAAAAATTATACCGAAAATTTGGTAATTGATGATTTTGAAATCAACTAATGGATCAATTAAGGTGATTAAAGATTTATTAACGGACCGAAATTTGGACGTAAGGAAAATAATGTTTCATAAATACAAAATTTAAGGTAATAAAGTGAGTCGAATTTCGGGGTCGTTACATAGCCTTATAATGATATATAGGTTCAATGTTGACAGATAGAGCTCGGATTAGCAAACCGACAAGACAGACACGAAAGACGTTCAAGGAGCGTAAATGTTTAGTTTAGTAATGGTTAATAGGCAAGTTTTTCAGAACTTGTTGAAATATAATAATTGTTCTTTGTGAACTACTTGACAAATTATTTGACATGATTATATTTGAAATGTGCATTTGGTGCTACTATGTGTTTTAACTATTAAATGCAATATGTGACATTTATCTCTTGAAAATACACAACATGGTAAAGTAAGGAATGTATGACGCATGTATATGAACTGCAAGCATAAAATGTGTTATTTGTTAGACTTACTGAGCCTTTGTGCTAATTCTTGCTTTAAACTAACATTTTCAGATCAGTACAAGAAGACCGGAGATTCCGGTAAAGTTAAAAGGTAAGGAATGATAAATGCGATAAAGAACGTGAAGGAATTTATTATTTTAATTTGTGTAATATGGCAAGTCAATAGATAAATGTAAGTTGTAAAGTCTTATGTAAATTAATGATTTTGTTCTATTAAACTTTGTCGTTAATACAAAGAGATATGGCTTTGTAAATCCACAGAGATAGCTATGTATGTAAATTTTATTCACATAAATGTTGTGATGAGATAAGATTAATGTGTTATTGTAAGTCGAATATTATATGTAATAAACTCGCATGTATGGAACAGATATAGGCAAGCAAAGTTATGTTTGGATAGTTGTTAATGATGACCATGTTCACAAGTTAAATTAAGGTAAAATCATAAGTTATATGATTTTAAACTGTAATAGACTAGGTCATGATTTATGTAATTATGATCTAAGTTCTAAGGTGTAAAATGTGAAGGTTATGATATTGAGACAGGTTATGAATGTAAGCTTTAATAAATAGGTTTATGAACTATATTATGTTTTAATGATATAGTTTTAAAGGTAAAAGATATGTATTAACGCACGAGACCGCCATTAGAAAATGATGGGATTTTGGTAGCGTTACACTCTCTGCCTAGAAAAAACACATAAAAGTATGTTTTCAGAAGGGTGCTTTGGAGACCACACTCCAGATTCAACATAAGGTCATAGGAAGGAAAATCTTGATGATACCAGAGATTGCTCAAAGATTTAAGCGTGCTAATCTTACCAAACACTAGGTAAAAATATATATATTGTTTTGTATAAAATCATAAAGATGATCATGTTTTATTAAATTTTTAAAACTATTTTTCAGAGATTTTTTTCAACAGTTTTAAATGTTTGAAATATAAGGAACATCTAGGTACACAATTGAGAATGAGTACTGTTTACCACCCACAAACAGAAGGTCAAATTGAAAGGATTATCCAAACCTTGGAGGATATGCTGAGAGCTTGTATGATGAATTTTGAGGAAAGTTGGGAAGATCACTTACCTCTGGTGGAATTCGCTTACAACAATAGTTATCATGCTAGTATAGGAATGCCACCGTATGAAGCTCTGTATGGAAGGAAGTGTAGAACACCGATGTGTTGGGATGAAGTGGGTGAACGGAAGATGCTTGGGCCAGAATTGGTTCAACAGACAGCGGAGGTAGTTCGAACAATTCAACTAAGGTTATGAGCTACTCAAGAAAGACAGAAGAGATATGCCGATCTACATCGACAAAAGAGAGACTTTGAAATCGGTAGTCATGTTTTCCTAAAAGTATCTCCCTGGAAAGAAAGATTCGTTTTGGAAAGAAAGGAAAACTGAGTCCAAGGTTTATAGGACCATTCGAAATATTACGAAGAATATGTGAGGTAGCTTATGAAGTAGCCTTACCTCCAGAGCTGGAACATATACATAATGTATTTCATGTTTTAGTATTGCGTCCCCATAAACCCAATTACAAACACGTCATCAGCTACGAACCCATCCAAATCGAGAAGGATCTAAGCTACGAGGAGATTCCTATTAAAATTGTTGATAGGAAGGAACAAGTCTTGCGAAACAAGGTTGTAGACACCCAAATTTTGCGCCTTTGTACTAACCCTGATAGGAGGGCAAAATCGTCATTTGACCTGACATGCGAAAAGGAAGGTGGACCCCAACACGAAGCCACCCCAACGATTTACGGTCAAAGCCGCCACAACGGACAACGAGCATCCGGTCACTTGAGGCAAGGCAAACAGTTGATCCAGAAAAACCTGAGTTTATCACAAAAGGCGACTAATGGCCACTACGCTTACGATGTTCGGTGAGCTGGCGGGGGTGGAAGGGGGCAAGCATAAAGAGCAATTTATACATCAGGTAATAGCCTTCCAAAATAATACCGCGGAAATTGGCAAATTAAGACCGCGTGGCACGGAAATCGAGAAAAGCAAGCCGAATAGCCGCGGATGCACCTGCGGCCACCGACAAAAGAGACAGTGTGCGGCTCGAGGAGACAACCCGGCAGCCGAGGAATCGGCGCGGACGGCTAGCAGCCCAGTCGCAGATGCACCTGCGGCTGCCTGCTGAACATTATACAACGCCATTTCCACCTGAGAAGAAGAAAAAAGAGAGAAAAGAAATAGAATTTTAGAGAGAGAGAGCTCACGGGAGGAAAGAGAAGAGCTTTGTTCTTGGTTAGATTTGAGTGAAAAATTTATCTTCTCTTGCTAATTAGTCGAGTGTTCTTGTGGTGTTGTCCGATTTGTGAAATAAGAAGCTTTAATCGGCATTTTGCAAGGTGAAAAAGGTGTTTTCTTGGTTTTTATTGTTTGTATTGCTAGTATAATTTCATGTTTTGGATTATTTGATGTATTATGTTGTCATGATGATGATGATTCTGTGGGTTAGGGGTCGTTAGCGAGGGTTCCATCAGAACGTAACTTCCTCCTAATGCCCCGATGACATCCGTACGGTGATATATCGTTCGTTGTGTTCATGGATAGTTGTAGTGTTGGCATTGAGATTTGTGATTCATATAGTACCGTAGTGAGTTTAGTATTGTTAGATTTTGCCGTAGTATTGGTTATGCAGTGATTTGGGTAACTGTGAGCCTAGGGAGGAGATCTCCGTGATTGAATCCCGATGATAGACGTTTTTGGTATATGTAATAATTGTATAGGGTCCATGACTGTGTATATGTAATATCGGGCCTTAAAGTGATACCAAATCGAGGTCGGGTTAAGGCCCCGTAATAATAAAGTTATGTGATTGTGGGTGTTTGGGTTGTCTGGATGGTTCATATGCCCATGGATAGCCCCGACACGTTTTGGGATGTTGGTTTTGATTTACGACACAAAAAATGGTTTCCAAAATAAGGCAAACGATAAAGATTTTCTAAAAAGAATCAAATTAGGATATTAGATACACGAGGTTTAAAAAAGTAAAGAGTTTTGGCGAACTTTGATTCTTGTTTGACGAAAAGGCTCCATTTGGTTTTGAAATGTCATAAAAGATGTTTTCGTAAAAAACAAAAAAATAATAAATGAACGTTTTCATTAAACTTTGTGCATAGGGTTAAAGAGTTCAAGAAGTTGCCTTCATTTTATTTAAATTTACTGTTAGAGGGCAATGTATAGTCTCGATTCCTATTTGGCAAACGTTTAAAACTATTGTCTTCTAAAAATGACATCTAATAAAAAACCCTCCTCGTTTTTGAAATTAAAATCAACCTTTATTATAAAAAACGAAGCCTTGTCATTTGGGTCAATAGACGTCTAAACGCTTTCCCGATAAAACGCTTTCCCATATAAAATCAAAGCAACTTTTATGCAAAAATTCACCACAAACATTCATTTAGGCACACACGCACACATATGCGCACACCCACATTTTAGGATTTAAGAGGATAGGAAAACATCGAAATTGCGGTAACCGTGTTTCACGGAAGTCGGGGGGTGCCTAACACCGTCCCCTCGCTTAAGCAAGCCCCCGAACTCTATGAATCTCGGTTCGCGGACCAATTGAATCGGAGTCACAAATGAGCCAGCGATTACGAAAATAAAAATTCGGATGAGTTGGTACATCCATTTTAAATATACCAACTGGCGACTCTGGTCAACTGGCTCATTAAAAAATCGACCTTTCAAACCCCGTCGAAACTTAAGCCGACCCTTTTTAAAAAATCACATCTTAATCAAAGGCTAAATTGGGAAGGGCTTTTTAATATTAAAAAACGAAACGACTAAAATCCCGGCGTCGACAGCTGGCGACTCCGCTGGGGAAATTTGAGTGCTTAAGCCGCGTTTAAAATCTTGATGTTATCCCATCCTTTAGAAAATCTAAAAAATGTGTGGTTGCGTTACTTACGATTAATCTACCTTTTGTGTGTGAATGGATGAATATGCGAGTTTTGTGATTGCTTTACGAATGCCTTACTTTAATGTCATCATTTGCATACGGTGAGGTACGATGAATGAATGATGAATGTATGTTGAGAAGTTCCTCCTCCTGAGGCAAACCCGTCGGATGTGGATTACTGGACTCAAAGGGGTGCTCCCCGGCGAGGCTCAGGAAATGCATCCACTCAGATCCAATCCAATCGAAAGATCGGATTTATTCCCTTCTAGTATGTTGCGAAGATCTGGGAACCTTCATGCCAAAAAGCCCACGAGAGTAACTTAGGGTAGGTCAGCCTCAGATAAAGCCGACGCGTGGAAAGTCTCTTCATACCCTTTTACACTTTACGCACATGACATCATGCTTAGTCAATCATTTTTGTGCCTCCCACTTTGTCAAAATAAAAGCATTAACCTCTGTTTTACAGGGATAGCTTGGAGAGCATCATAAATTGCACAATGTCATTTCTTTGGTTAAAATAAAGGGATACTGACCCTATTTTGCAGAAAAAGATTACAAAACCCAAAAATACAAAAATATTTGCTTTAGCATGCATCTGCCAATGTCGTTTCCCGGAACTAAACCTTGGCGTGTTTTATTTGCAGGATTGCTCCCCAAACTCGTCTCCGGTCCAAGAAAGCCAGAGAGTCAACAGTCGAAATGGCTGAGAATCCCAATCCTAATCCGGCTCCCGTGTCTCGGGAAGAATTCGATGCTGTGAGAAATTAAATGACAGAGCTGACCATGTTGCTGAAAGAGCATTTTAAGCTAAAATCAGGGCCACAACCCGAGGACCCGCCGGGGCCGTCATCTCAAGGGAGCGGGCTGACCCTAGAAACTCCGAAGGTTGAACCGCCAAAGCAAGTTATTATCATCCCAGAAGATGAGGTTGCCAGCAGTGTCAGCAAAAAGTTAAAGCAGATGGAAGAGGCCATAAAAACTATGAAGGGGATCGGGTCATATGGCAGTGTTAACTACTCCAATTTATGCATTTTTCCGGGAACCAGATATCCTGAGAAGTTCAAACTCCCCGAATTTGAAAAGTATAATGGGTCAGGGGATCCTTACACACATTTGAAAGTATACATCGGAGAGCTAGGGGATATGCTGAGGACAAATCATTGAGAATGCAACTGTTCCAAAAAAGCCTGACAGGGGAGGCTAGGACATGGTATGCGAGGTTGGATAATGCTAAAATTCACAATTGGGAGGAGTTGGCCCACACCTTCCTAACGCAGTACAACTTTCAATCCCAGATGGCCCCGGACCGATACCAGATGACGAAAATCAGGAAGCATACCAATGAATCTACGCTCAACGGTGGAGGAGGATGGCAGCCCAAGTAAACCCACCCATGAGTGAGGTAGAGATGGTTATGACATTCATCGATATCCAAGAGGCCCCTTACTATGAAAGGGTGATAGCGGGGATAGGGAAGCCTTTTGCGGAGATGATCAAACATGGGGAGATGGCTGAGATGGGTTTAAAGTCGGGGAAAATCCGAGACTTCACCGCTCTCGAGGCCGTTGCTGAGCAAATCCAGAGTGGTAACTATGGCAGTTCTTCCCGGAGACCCCAGAAGAGAAAAGAAGAGGATGTGTCCCTGGTATTGCAAGGGTTATCTGGAAAGGCAATGACCAGCCCTCCGGTCCGCATGCAAAGAAATGAGGCCCCGCGTCCATCAAATTTCAACAATCAAAGGTATGAGGGGCGCAGGAAATTCGAAAAGCCACAAGAAAGGGAGTTCACCCCATTGGGGGATTCATTGTAACAAATACTGGCCATGTTGGTAAGCCAGAAGAAGATTACAGAGCTGGCACCTCTGTCGGACCCGAAGGGAAAGAGATATGACCCTAGCAAAAGATGCGCCTATCACTCGGCATCCCCGGGGCATGACACCCAGGAGTGCTGGTCGCTAAAACACAAAATCCAGAACCTAATTGACAGCGGGGAGATCGTGGTGGAACAACCGGAACCCCAAACGTAAAGGCCAACCCTCTTCCCGAGCATAATGGGGGAGGCGTAAACGTAGTAGAAACCAGTGGGGCGGAAGGCCCCTTGAAATTGAAATACATAAGGAAGATAGAAGAAGAGATTGCTATGACCAATGCCCAGGAGGGTGCGCAAAATGAGCCTATCAAGTTGGTTGGCGTGATTCGAGATACCAAAAAGGAGACTATCCGGTTGTCAGCCCCAAGACCCCTTGTTATAGCAGCCAGGTCACAATTGTCGATTACCAGTCTGAAGGCTGTTCCATGGAATTATGGGGGAAAGACCGAGGGGGAGGCCAGTTGTGCATCAATCAGTTCCAGGGGAAATCCATTGTATCTACCAAGGCGAGTCCTTGAGAACACAAAAAAGGAAAACGGGAAAATCTCGGAGGAAAAAGCCTTGGAGTTTTGGGAGAAAATGAATCGCGATAAGGCAGATGTGGTTAAGGCACTTGAGGTGCAACCACCCCTGACATCCATCTTAGACCTGGTATTGGCGTCCACTGATCATCATCAGGTATTAAGCAAAGTCCTGGAAGAGGCTTATGTCCCCAAGTTAATTAATACTGTAACGCCCCCAAAATTCCCGCGCTTTCGATGCGGCGGACCTTGTGCGTTAATTTCGTACATCTATTAACTTAACCAATGATCCCATAATCATATTAGTTGAATTAGTCTTATTTTAGACTATACATTAAAAATTTCTCTTAACTTTGTCCCTAGATCTTAACTTGATCTCAGTCTCATAAGTATACAAGTATCAACTTGTATTTCATCCGTAAAAATGGATAAAACCATATATAACGGTTTAATTTTATCCTTAGGATTTAAATATTCTATAACTTTATATGTTCCAACATCCACGGCATTAAATCATTAGGACGGCTCTTGGGAACAAAGAATCTCGCGGTGAATGTTTGTATCTTCACCCGTGAGAAATGGTTGTATCTTTGTCCGGTGCAAAATTCTCTTTCCGTACAGAACATTACCCAACTAGCTAAAACTCTCATTCGAAACATTTTTGTTTATAGTGATATCTCTTCATATCAATAATCTTACTTATATGGTATTCAGAATAGTAATAACGAGTTATACCTGGGTCCGAGGAACCTTAACGATGGATTTGACCAGTCAACATCGCTTAGTCCTGTCTCGGATGTACATCACTCACAAGTTATTTACCGACCCTCATCCAGATAAGTAGATCATTATCAATACTATGTTAAGTTTTAACAATTCTAGGTTATATCAAAATAAAGACATAACAACATTCTGATGATAATAATTTATATCGTTCATTTAATATTCGGTTACATGTTTGTTTGTTCGTATTACAACAGTCAATATGACTTATACAAATACAAGTAATAAACATGAAAACCTAATCTACGCTTCATCTTTACGTTCATGATCTTCTTAACGTTCATCTTTAATCTGCAAATAAGGTTTTATTCGCAAGAATGAGCACGACGGCTCAGCAAGTCTAACATACAGCACATATGCAGTTTATGCTTTCATATAAACTTTAACATGCATTGACTGAACATAATTCTCCATTTAATATCACATATAACTCATATTCCAATAATTTATATCACATTGACACACAAAGTGTATAAATCATGTTCATACATCGTAAACATAACGCATAACAGTTAAAAGGCTTGTAAACATCAGTTAAAGACTTCACATATCATCTATTGCATAATAACATGACATTATACATCTCATGTATCATTTTAACAATACTACACAAGTAGCACATAGCAAGAGTTAGAAGACTTGCTTTAAAACCATGTTAGGGTTTCCCGGGAAATCGTTAAACGCCTACAAAAAGGGTTACACGACCCCAAACGTTAGTTTAACAAATTTTCCTTTTGAATAAGTCTTAGAATAACTTAACTAGACTATCTTCATTGGTGGAATTAATTGGAAAATTGTCCAACTCAAAAATTCACTTTTAAGTCACTTTTAAAAAAAATAGGCAGCATGTATGGCTGCTAGACCCCGGCTCGATCAAACGGCCACAACTTCTTCGTTTTAAAACATTTTTGAGTCGTTAAAAATTTCACGCGTTCGTAACTTCCGTATCTACAACTTTCATTCATACCAAAGTTCGAGATTCCTTATTGATTTACACATATTTCGCCAGTAATGGGACTGATCTAAAACTGATTCATATTTCTGACCTCTTTTACAGTGACAGCCAAAACTTTGTCATACGAAAACATTTTTGAATGATTATTGAGTCTAAATTGCTTATAATTTCATGAGCTACAACTTTCATTTAGGTTTCTAAGACAGATTCAAATTTTAATTTTCGGAAATTTGCAAAAATATTCTGCGACTATATTAGACTTAACTTTCTTTGATCCGATTGGTAAAACATGATACCTCAAGCATTAATTTTCTAAGATAACATGTTCTAACACTCCGTATCACTTCATAACATAAAAATAACAAAATCATAAACCTACTTATATAAGATTTCATGACTTTTTCTCAAGAACACGAAGAACGAATCGAAGAACACGAAGAACAAAGTTTCATCGTTCTTCGTTTCGACTACTAAAACTTGATGCCACGAGCATTATTTAGCAAGGCCATCATGTTTCATCATCCCATAACACTAAATTACCAAATCATAAACCTACTTATGTAGAAATTATGACTTTTGCTCAAGAACACACGAAGAACACGAAGAACGAAAAATTGTACATGGTAACGACTTATGTTCTTGAGCTTTTGGATTTCATACTTGAAATAATTTGAGCATTATAACTGCTTACATATGTGATCATAACACTTTATAATTGACAAAATTTGGTCATTATAACGACTTGTTTACTTAATTATAACAATTTATAATAATACTCCAGAACATACGAAGAACACGGAGAACAGATAAACCGTACATGGCTACGACGTATGTTCTTGAGCTTTAAACTAACGACTTATGTTCTTGAGCCTCATCGATAAAATAAAACTTTAAGCATAATAACGATTAAGAATCGTACCTTTTATTATTGCAAGCTTTAACTATTTCTTTGCAATCTCTTGATTATAGGAATTTTGCTTTGAAAATTATTGAGAATAATGAAGAGATTAGCTCTCTATTTATAGGAAAACCAAGGGTCGGGGTAGTTTGGTCATTAGTTTAAAAGCCAAGGGCATTTTAGTCATTTCACACATTATTTAATTAATAAAACTAGAATAATATCTAGATATTTTCCAAACTAGCTTCTAGAAGCTTCCCGAGCTGTTTTGTCATTATTTCTTCCGATTTCGGTATATCGGATAAATCGCGTGCGATTAATTTAAAATATTTCGCATTAGTAATATAAGTTTTAATTACTTATACGTATTTTATTAATAAAATACATCATACAGTATTAATATAATGTCTCGTCTGACCCTCGAAGTTTTTCTTGAATTAATCTCGGATAATCTTCCGTATATTTTTCTCAAATATACCTACCGGGCGACGCGATTGATAAATTTCTTTCATTCTAGACACTAATTATGATGGAATAATATAATTAGGTATTAATCTCATAAATTTTATTATTCAAATTTTATGTTAACCTGTCTCATGTTGCATTTGAAGAAAACAACACGGATGAATTAGCAATTTAATTATATAACAGTCTGATTCCAACTAAATGGTTAACTTATACTGATTTAAAATTTTGATATTACTGAGTTTTGTTCCGAATAAACACTTTTCTGTAAAGTGAAAAGTCCAAAAGACTTGGCACGCTTTTCGGTGAATAGTATTTTTGGCGACCATTTCTCAGAAAATGGTTAGAAGACCAAAAGGTCAAAAATAATATTTATTTTTGTCTTTTCCCTATTTCGTCTTATTCCCGACGCGCTTTTTGAGAAAAACTTTTATTGCATATTACGCATCGCTGTTGCATACAAACACTATATCCTTCAACGGAACGTTCAAAAATGGAAAAGGTTTCCGTTTGAAGAGCGTTTTACGTTTTATTTTGGGAAAAATATCAGTGGCTCCCTGATATCTATTCCTCGTATAAATGCTATATCGTGAAATGGAAAAAGTCCAAACGTTGAAAAGAACGTTCAAAAAGACGACAAACGTTTTCTCGTAAATCGCGTCTTTTTCGTCTTTTTCCCCAGAAAATTTTATTGATTCCCTGGCATCTAAACCTCATATTATCACTATGTTGTGAAATGTAAGAAGTCCTACAGATGAAAGAAACAGTTAAACGAATGAAAAACGTCACCTCGTGAATAGTGCTTGTACACGTTTTTTGAGAAAAACTTTTATTGACTGTTACGTGTTTTCAAATCGTGGGAAGGTTGAATCTTGAAACGGAATGTCAATTTGACCTTCACATTTTGCTCGAGGGCGTAGGTTATTTTCTAGGGCTTAGACCCTAGGGTTAGGGTTTAGGTTTTAACTTTTTTCCCAATTTAGGTTTTTGTCCTAAATTGACTTCTGATTTTTAATAAGTGTTAAGGTTAACAACTCGAACCAAAACACAAAATCCTACACATAGATAATTCATACAACACATTTAAAAGTTCAATTCAAGTTTTACTAATCACATAACATATAGTTTAGGTTAAAGATTTTAACCTCTTAGTTGTATACGATCGCAATTTCGAGTCGTATATATTCTTTCAGATAGCTCAAGGTATGCTTGAACAATCGATCTTAGGTTTTGAATTGACAACCTTTGCTTAAATCTTGTTAGATCACTTTGGAAAATATTTGGGATATTACAAATACAGAGAGATTCGGCCACTTGGTGGGTCACCTGTTGGACAGCAATGTAATCTCATTTACCGACGACGATATCCCCGAAGAAGGGAGAGGGCACCGGAGGCCATTACACATTGCGGTCATCTCCTCCGGGTATGTGATGAACGGGGTCTTGATTGATGGTGGGTCAGCCCTGAATATTTGCCCATATAGCACTCTGGAAAAGATGAAAATCAACCCCAAGCGCCTGCGGGCCAGCCAAATGGTGGTAAGGGCGTTCGACTGGTCTAGAAAGGATATAGTGGGAGAGATTGAGCTACCGGTGGAGATCGGGACTTATACTTTTGACATTTCTTTCTAGGTGCTAGATATCACGGCCAGCTACAATATGCTACTAGGGATGCCCTGGATTCATATGGCAGGGGCAGTTCCCTCCACCCTGCATCAGCAAATAAAATTCATCGTTGAGGGGCACTTGGTAACAATTGCAGCAGAATCTGACTATCCTGTTCCCTCTGTAAAAGGCATGCCTGTGATCCATGTGGATGAATCGGCCGAACCAATCAGCTATCAGGCATTTGAAATTAGCACCCCTCAGTACAAGCAGTTGGGAGCTCCGGAGTTAAAGCCTAAAATGTCCCCCGAGCTCACCTTCGTTGCCCGGGAAATGATGACAATGAACTTCCAGCCGGGGCAAGGGCTGGGCAAGAACAGCCAGGGAATCATCGAGCCCATCCAGATACCAGCACAGTCGGGCAAGGCAGGGTTAGGATATCACGGAGGTATAAGGCCAAAGAACTCATATAAGAAAATTCCCATGCGGATAACCGGAGTCCCGATACCGAGAACCAATAATGAACACTCCCCGAGGGTAATCAAGCCTGCATCTGAAGCAGAGGGTAAGGTGGAGGTTCCCCGAGCCAAGGGATTGGTCCAGCAGAGGGAATTCTTAAAGGAAAACATGGAGCAGTTTGAGAAAAGGTGTCATCTCCCAGGGCAGGCAGGCCCCAATGAAAAGGGAAAGGAGAAAATGGCTGAAGACAAACCGATCACGCCATTCATCAATTGGGTTGGGATAGAAGTTCCAGAGGAAAGCGTAAATGAAAGCCGAAGCCAAGTTGCCGCAATCATTGAAGAGGTGCCAGATACAGAGACCCCCTCCATCACTAGCTATAAAACCGAAGTGATCCCCAGGAATTGGACCGTGCAGCCAGTAGTATCCAGAAAAGGGTAAATGCAGGAATATCCAGGAATCCTGTCCAGTAGGGGGATCAAGGGGTTTTTAAGACGGTGTTTTTGTTTTTGTATCTGCACGTCTATTTCATACTTTTGTCATGATTATTGAAAAGGAAGTCATGTACTTAATGTTTATATATATGACAAAAAATTTTGTTTCATGTCAGGTGTACTGATTTGAGTCATTCTAGCCTAACAAACGATTTTCCAAATTTGAAAGACGATTATGATTTTGATATAGAACTGGATTTCGATTTGATGGGAATTGAGCAGGACGAAGCAGGTGATGACGACGCTCCTGACGAGATCAAAGAGTGGGTCGAGGATAAACCCAAACCCAACCTAGACCAGACCATCACCATCAACATAGGAACCCCTGAGAACCCAAAAGAGCTAAAAATTGGGGCAGACCTGACTCCCGACCAGAAAACAGAGGTAGCTGAACTATTGAGCCAATATGAGGATGTGTTTGCTTGGTCACACGAAGACATGATCGGTTTGTCCACGGATATTGTGGTACATCGATTGCCTATCAAGGAGGGTTTCAGGCCAGTTAAGCAGAAGCTGAGAAAATTGAAACCAGAGTGGAGCTTAAAGGTGAAGGAAGAGATAGTCAAGCAATTCAAGGCTGGAATCATCATGGTGTCCACCTACCCAGAATGGCTTTCCAATATAGTCCCAGTGGCGAAGCCCGGAGGAAAGGTGAGAGTATGCGTCGAGTATAGGGATCTGAACAAGGCCAGTCTCAAGGATAACTTCCCAGTGCCTTTCATACACATCTTGGTGGATAATACGGCTCAGTATGAAATGTATTCATTTGTCGATTGTTTCGCGGGATATCACCAGATAATGGTGGCGGAAGAGGACCGAGAAAAGACCGCCTTCATCACCCCCTGGGGCACGTTTTGTTATAGACGACTTGCTTTCGGCCTCACAAATGCAGGAGCCACTTATCAGAGGGCCATGATGGCCCTATTCCACGACATGATGCACAAGGAGATAGAGGTTTACGTGGATGATATTATTGTGAAATCAAGGACGGAATCTGACCATGTGACTCACCTCAAGAAGCTATTTGAGCGGCTCAGGAAGTATAATTTGAAGCTCAATCCAGCAAAGTGTGCCTTCGGAGTTCAGTCAGGTAAGCTCCTTGGATTCTTGGTGAGCAATCGAGGCATCGAACTAGATCCGGCTAAGATCAAAGCCATTGTGGATATGTCAGCACCTCGTACAGAGAAAGAGATAAGGGGATTCTTGGGGAGGATAAACTTCATCAGTCGATTCATATCCCATCTGACGTCCACCTGCGAACCGATCTTTAAACTGTTAAGGAAAGATGCCTCCCGAGAGTGGAACAGTCAATGTCAAAAGGCCTTTCAGATTATTAAGAGGCAATTAACAGAAGCGCCAGTCCTGGTACCTCCGAAGGACGGGATTCCCCTTTTCCTGTATATATCCGTAAACGATATGGCGATGGGTTGTATGTTGGGGCAGAAGAATGAATTCGGCAAGGAGCATGCCATTTATTACCTCAGCAAGAGATTCAGCAGTTGTGAACAGAATTTCACATCGATCGAGAGAACATGTTGCGCCTTGGCATGGGCTGCTATGAGGTTACAGCATTACCTTCATGGACACACTACCTATTTGATCTCGCGAATCGATCCCTTGAAGTATATATTTGAGAGACCAATGTTGAATTGTCGATTGTCAAGGTGGCAGTTAATCCTACAGCAATTTGATATCCTCTATGTTACCCAGAAAGCCGTAAAGGGGCAGGGGATTGCAGATCAATTATCAGAGATACCGACAGGGGGAATGGAGCCTTTAGAAACTTCCCTACCGGGTGAAGACATTTTGTGGTTCCAACAAACGAGGTATGATGACGAAGGGCAGTTTTGGAAAATGTATTTCGACGGTGCCATGAATGCTGAAGGGGCTGGAGCTGGAGCGGTCCTGGTCTCCATTACGGGCGAGCAATACCCTGTTCTCACCAAATTACAGTTCAGTAACTCAAACAATACGGCTGAATATGAAGGATGTATATTGGGACTGAGATTCGCCCGCAATATGGGAGTGAAAAGATTAGCCGTGTTCGGAGATTCAGAGTTGGTAATCAGACAGGCGACAGGGGTGTATGGCACTAAGGAGCTTCGGTTACTTCCGTACCACCGGTGTGTAATACGATTGATGCAAGAATTTGAAGACATAGCTTTCCGACACATTCCCAGGGGGTGGAATGACTTTGCCGATGCATTGGTCACCCTGGCTTCGTTAGTCCACGTACTCAAAAGCAAAGCCACTCCAAAGATTGAAATAACAGTGAAAAATGCTCCCGCTTACGAAGAATATATATCGGAGTTATCAGAAGACGTGGTTCAGCCAAATCAGCCCTGGTATCATGACATCCAGAAATACTTGAGGGATAGATCACTCCCCGACCAGGCGAACCGAACGGAAAGGCAGAGAATCCAGAAGATGGCGATGAAATTGTATTTAAGTGGAGATTCCCTGTATAAGAGGGATGTATGTTTGGGATTATTGCGATGTGTGGACGAGGCTCAAGCACAGAAAATCATGGGCAAGGTGCACGGTAGAGTATGTGGGCCGCATATGAGTGGACCGATGTTGGCCAAGAAAATTCTGAGGACGGGGCACTACTGGCTATCAATTAAGGCTGACTGTGACGATCATGTCAAGCGATGTTTCCAGTGCCAAGCACACGATAATGTGATGCATGCGCCTCCTAATGAACTGCATGGTATGACTTCCCCTTGGCCTTTCTCCATGTGGGGTATGGATGTAATCGGACCCGTGGAGCCCAAAGCGAGCAACGGCCACCGATTCATTTTCGTCATGATTGATTATTTCACTAAATGGGTAGAGGCAGCTTCTTTCCCCAAGGTAACGCAGGAGGTCATAGTCAGTTTCATCAGGAATAACGTCATTTGCCGGTACAGACAGCCTGAAATTCTGGTGTCCGACAATGCCAAGAATCTGAACAATGCCCTTATGAAGGAGTTATGCACCCAATTCAAGATCAAACATCTCAATTCTGTCATTTATAGGCCCAAAATGAATGGGGCCATGGAGGCGGCGAATAAGAATATAAAGAGAATTATGGCGAGAATGTCTGCCAATCATCGGGGATGGCCAGATTTGTTGCCCCTCACGCTGTTTGCATATCGGACATCAGTTCGTACATCCACAGGGGCAACCCCTTACGCCTTGGTATATGGGATGGAGGCCGTTTTGCCAGTTGAGATGGAAATGGCGTCCCTCCGAATTTTGCTCGATGCGCGAATTGACGAGGAGGATTGGATACAAAGTCGGTATGACCAATTAGCCTTAATAGATGAAAGGAGGGTGGCGGCTATATTACACGGTCAGTTGTATCAGCAACGCATCTCTCGATCGTACGACAAAAAGATACGGTCCCGAAAGTTCAAAGAAAATGACCTAGTGCTAAAGAGGGTCATGCCCTGTCAAGACGAAGCCAAAGGGAAATTCGCTCCAAATTGGGAAGGACCCTTTATGATCAAGAAAGTCCTATCTGGAGGGGCCCTCATCCTACAAGAAATGGATGGCGAGGTATTCCCGCAGCCCCTGAATTCTGACTTTGTGAAACGGTTCTATGCTTAACAAAAAAAAAAAAAAAAATCCTTGTAACTCGAACTACGTAGGACCTGATCTCCTGACCTTGTGGGAGTATGTAGGCAGCTATCATGGCGCGGTCCATTCTATACAAAATAATAAACCTTGTCCCTATACCAAACCCATTTCCAGAAAACCCCGAAACCCTACTTTGACAAATACATTCCAAATCTTACCCAAACCTAGCCATATAATCAGCCAAAATCCAAGACTCACTCCGATGAAATCAGAGGGGCGTGCGGCAATATCTGCGGAGTTCCAATCAAGACTTGAGGAAAGAAATAAGGCAATATATCGAAATCATAATTGGCTGGATAAAATGAGGATCCAATGAAGGGCGACGATGCACCAAAAAGGGAAATGACTAAACCATAAATATTTCTCTATATATACAAAACATTTTGATTACAAAGTCTGTCTTTTAAATAATAATGATGAAACTGACATAGTCTGTGCAGGGAGTAAAATCATCTACAGGTCAGAAACCAGCTGGACCAGGGTAGACAGGATAGTCGAGGCATCATGGACCTCAGGCTCGGCCGCGATCTGCTGTCCCATCATGTCGATCCGAGTCAAAAGAGCAGCAGCGCTGTTAACAGTCGCAGAGTGGGCCTCCATGATGACTCGGGCCTGCTCTACGATGCTATCTCTGGCAGAGAGGGCGGCAACCCGGGCTAGTACAGCAGCATCCCGCTCCGCGTGTGCAGTATCCCTCTCAATCTCGGTAGCACTCAAGGCTGACCCGAGCCGGGTACCCTCAATCATTAATCTTTGGATCCGATCCTCCAAATCAGGGGAAGGAACATATACCGAAGCAGAAACCTCCTCAACATCAGATCTGGGCGCTAATCCTGAAAACTCCGGAGGAATGACCGCATCTGAACTGGTCTCATCTGGGAAAAGTCCTCGAGGACCATCCAATACCCCAATCTGGTCAAAGTCGGCAATCTCAGAATCTCCTCGCAACCATAGCAGATAATCGGGTGTCTGACCAGGATGACTATCCCCAAACTCGGCCGAGACCCTGTGTGACCAAAGATCATACACCCTCAGCATCTCCCTCTCCGTCTGAGTCGATATGAGAAATCGGTAGTCGGCTACTCCTGCAAAAAGATGGAGATCCTGCATCTGGTCAAACTGCCCCATGACAGCTAAGGGATGATAAGTCGTCACCCCCCTCAAGCCAAGAAGAGGGAGGAAATCAAAAGGGGGCACGTGAGTCAAAAAGCTCAGGAAAGAGCAATAACCCGAGTAGATCATGAGATGAAAGGGCTCCTCAATGGCCGATAAGAACTCCCTCCATGAGGCCGCATCAGTGCATCGCCGGGGATGGAATGAGAACTGCATGGCCAAGCTGTGGCTGAAATAAAACCCATGCTGACGAAACTGCCCGATAGGTCTGAGGTGGCTCATGAACCATACATACAACAAAATAGAACTTCCCCTGAATATGCGACCAGAGAAGGAATGACAATACGAGGCCGATAGGTAAGTCTCGGCGAGTATCATGGGAAGGATAGTATGATCTTCCTGAAGGGCCTGAACCGCTGCAGTAACCCGCATGTCCAGGAGGTCATCCCCTGCAGGCATGTACAGAACTGATATGACATAGGCTATCAAAACATCCACTCTCGAAGCGCCCCAGCGCTCCTCAGATACTGAAAATCACTGGAGAATCGAGAGAAGCTATCCACCGAGCCAAATCTGTCAACCAAGAAGGGTAGAGAGACAAGGTGGCTCGAAGAAATCACAGATATCAGAGCTGTCCTCCGCAAGCCTGTGAAAGTCAGGAACTGACGGCGCATATGGCCTGAAGTAACTCGTGCGCAGGGACCATCCACCGATAAGCCGGTGAAGCGAGCATACTCCTCAAGAGTGGGGGTCAGATACTCCAGCCCAAACCTGAAAACATGTATGTCAGGGATCCAACAACTGAGAATGCCGTCAACAAAGCCCGGCGGCACCTGGAATGACAAAAGAGAGAAGGAGTGTCCCAAAAGACCATCTGCGATTATTCGGTCGGAGGGTAGCAAACTATCCAGCCACGAACGGAACTGGCCAATGATTCCTGAGGGAGCGCGGGGGCCCACATGAACCACATCTATGGATGACATCTGTAAAAAAGCAGTATCAAAAGACTATACAGGGGTCAATTTCTTTATCCACGTATATAATAAATCATGCATCATACAAGCTATAATGGAATAAATGGAGCATCAAAAGTAAATGATTGTGCATAAAATAAAATAAATCTGTACATAATCCATGAAATGAGAAATGATAATAAAACGAGCAGATTTGAATACAAAGATCCTAGCCTATCAAAATCTAATCAGTAAAATCTATGCCATCAATAAAGGCATCATCCTCAAACTGATCTGCAGGCAAATCCCGGGGAATGGAAGCCTCATCCTCAAAGTTCAGCTCTGGGCAGGAATAAGGCGGGATTGGGGCATCCGATGGGCCGAAACCCGCACCAAAGTCGAATCCATGCGGGTCTGCGACATAAGTCTCCTCTGGATCTCGGCCCAAGCTCCGAACAAAAAGGGATAACTGATCCACCTGCCGAGTGAGGGAAGAAATCTGGTCCGAATGGGTGGGGGCCCGTACACACTCCATCTAATCTGTCATCATCACCAACCCGTGAACCAGATCTCCGAGGAAGAAGGTGGCCCGGGTCTGAAGCCCGATGGTGCGGGGTTTCCACCAGGCACTGAAGTTCTCGCTCGTGTGAGGACTGGCAGACAGCATATATCCGTCCTCCCCGGCCGTCAGGGCCTCTGGAAGGTGAGCATCCGCGAACCAAAATCTCTGTGAGGGAGGGGCGAAAGGGATACGAGCCTCCCCCGACACACATCTGATGGTGCGCTCCCCCAGATACAGCTCTCATCCACCATATGTCAGAAATGGAATGCGACGAGTGGACAGGGCAAGCTCCAGATCCGTGGCATAACCACCGGCGAGGCCAGCCGCCAAATGATCCGCCGTGTAGGGAACCCAGATCACATCCGCGGACGAGATCAGCTCTAACTGTAGCCGACAGTGAGCGAAGCTGTCTGACACTGGCGTCTCCTCAAGAGTACTATGATGCCATCGACGACCCCTGAGATAAGTCTCCGGACACAGGGTAGTAATTGGCTGCAAGTAGGGTAGTCTCTCGTAAGCCCAGAACTATCAAACAAAACATAAAAACCGTAAGTAGCAGGAAGGGACAAAGAAATGGAACAAATCAAGGACTATACAATAAAAAAGGACCTACTAGCAGGAAGGGGTAGAATCCGAGCCAGGCATCCGTCTGTCCCTCTAAGCGAAGACGAAGACCATAGAGGAAGTAAGCGAAGGTGAAGGAGCCCCAATCATAGTCCCCGATCCGGTCAACCTCCTGGGTGGCTCCGACGATACTGAAATGAATAGTCGAGGAGTTGTTCCCCAGAAAATAGCCCCTCATGATGGTCAAAAACAAGTGTCGGAGCAGAAAGTCACGAGCAGACCGGTCCTCAGGGAATGGCTCGGAGAGGACCCCTCCAATGACATCTACAGCCAAGGCTCCCGATCGAATGCTGCGGGCCTTAAAGACCTTATCTTGGGGAGAGTACCCCAACAAGGATCGAACAGCTGCGGGGGTGATGTCCGACTCTAGAGGGACCCGGGTCCAGATAACTCCACCCCGGTGATATAATGTCAGTCTAAAGGGGTCAACAACAGCTCACAGTCCAGAAGGTGAAGCGACTGTGTCTGGTGGAACCAGCGCTCAGATAAGGCCCTCATATAACCCCATGGACACCGGCGAGGGGCGATAGTGAAGAAATGTCTGAAACCCCAAGAATCTACCATCCCCCTGTAGTCAGAATGCAGCGCATGGTAGAGAGTGTAGATGCTGAACCAGTTGCCCCGAGGCTGGGTAAACTCAGGAACCTGTGACAGCCATCAAAAGTCAGGCATGGTAACCATACGGATTTGAATGAACTACTTAAACGACGGATATACCTCGTTAGCCGCAAGGTAGGCTGAGGGGTGACTGCTGAGATCAGGACCGAGCAGATCCGGTATCCTGGCACGGGCCCCTGGTAAGGTCCGACGCGTGGGGGGAGGAGCCGCTGTGCCCGAGAGACCCGCCTCTGCCTCAGCTGGGGCATCCTCACCAACATCAGGCCGAACCGGGCGAAGAACAGACTCCGCCAATCTACGGGAATGACGGGTCAGGACTGGAGCTGGAGCTGAGGTGGCCGTCCTACGACGACGGACACCGGCCACCCGGGGCACTGTGGAGCCATTGGGAGCATCAGGATCCATGACTGAAACGGCATCACGAAAAGGAGGTACATCCTTAGCTCGTTATCTTTCAAAAATCTTATTGCATATTGCTAAAAATCATAGGGCAGCATGACATGTTTATGAATTGAAAATGCATAAATAAATCCCTAAGGGTGCGCTAGATTTCCCGAAATTTCGGCATAGTTTCGTTTGTAAAATGGACATCCCATGCACGATCAGGCATGTTTAATCAAGTCAGGCAACCAACAAATCCCAAATGCAAGTGAAAATGATGCATCATGAGCATAAAATGACTAAAACCATGGTTTTTCAAAGTAAATAAAGCATGTCTGCAAGACCCATTGTTTATCTATGCTACGTCCCACACAGATATCTCATATAGGCATGCATTGCTAAAATTAAAACATTTGAACAAGTAAATACATAGCCAAACGAAAGCGAAAATCAAAGAAAAATGAGATAAAACGTTACCAAAAGTGCGTAGACTGATTTAATCGGAGCAGATTTTGCCAAAAGATGCCCAAAAGACGAAAAAGCCGGGTGGGGGACGAGGAGAACCGAAAACGAGAGAAAGAAAAAGTGAAAAAGTAAACAGATCGCGGGGGTCGCGATCTGAAATAGGATCCGATCCCAGCCGCAGATGCATCTGCGGCTGGCCGCAGATGCACCTGCGGCTGGTCTCGGTGCCCTTTTGCCTCCCTTTTTGTTACCCCGGGTCAACATGTAACTTGTCCCATGTCAAATACAAGATTTTAGAACCGGATGACCAATTCACAAACGACCAGTCGAAAACGATACCTGACCAATTCAAAAACGACCAGTCAGAAACGATACCTTACCAATTCAAAAATGACCAGTCGGAAACGATACCTGACCAATTCAAAAACGACCAGTCAGAAACGATACCTGACCAATTCAAAAAACGACCAGTCAGAAACGATACCTGACCAATTCAAAAACGACCAGTCAGAAACGATACCTGACCAATTAAAAAAGGACCAGTCAGAAACGATACCTGACCAATTCAAAAACGACCAGTCATAAACGATACCTGACCAATTCAAAAACGACCAGTCAGAAACGATACCTGACCAATTCAAAACGACCAGTCAGAAACGATACCTGACCAATTCAAAAACGACCAGTCAGAAACGATACCTGACCAATTCAAAAACGACCCGTCAGAAACGATACCTGACCAATTCAAAAAATGACCAGTCAGAAACGATACCTGACCAATTCAAAAACGACCAGTCAGAAACGATACCTGACCAGTTCAAAAACGACCAGTCAGAAACGATAACTGACCTTTCAAAATGACTCGCCGGAGACGAGACCCGGGCAGTTTTCATTCGTAACTTTAAAAATAACCTCTACATGAACATATTGAATGTGACATCGCATCATCTTAACGTATGTGCGGCATCGTTAAATATATATTTGGCATTTTTCATCGGGTGCCTACTTCTTTATCATGTCCATTTCATATTTCATTCCATAGACATGATAAAGAGGGGCAGCTGTAGACACCCAAATTTTGCGCCTGTGTACTAACCCTGACAGGAGGGCAAAATCGTCATTTGACCTGACATGCGAAAAGGAAGGTGGACCCCAACACGAAGCCACCCCAACGATTTACGGTCAAAGCCGCCATAACGGACAACGAGCATCCGGTCACTTGAGGCAAGGCAAACAGTTGATCCAGAAAAACCTGAGTTGATCACAAAAGGCGACTAATGGCCACTACGCTTACGATGTTCGGGGGTCTCGCTCCCCGGTGAGCGAGCGGTTGCCCAGCTCACCGGTGAGCTGGCGGGGGTGGAAGGGGGCAAGCATAAAGAGCAATTTGATACATCAGGTAACAGCCTTCCAAAATAATACCGCAGAAATTGGCGAATTAAGACTGCGTGGCACGAAAATTGAGAAAAGCAAGCCGGACAACCGCGGATGCACCTGCGGCCACCGATAAAAGGGACAATGCGTGGCTCGAGGAGACAACCCGGCAGCCGAGGAATCGGCACAGACGGCTAGCAGCCCAGCCGCAGATGCACCTGCGGCCAGCCGCAGGTGCACCTGCGGCTGCCTGCTGAACATTATACAACGCCATTTCCACCCGAGAAGAAGAAAAAAGAGAGAAAAGAAATAGAATTTTAAAGAGAGAGAGCTCGCGGGAGGAGAGAGAAGAGCTTTGTTCTTGGTTAGATTTGAGTGAAAAATTTATCTTCTCTTGCTAATTAGTCGAGTGTTCTTGTGGTGTTGTCCGATTTGTGAAATAAGAAGCTTTAATCGGCATTTTGCAAGGTGAAAAGGGTGTTTTCTTGGTTTTTATTGTTTGTATTGTTAGTATAATTTCATGTTTTGGATTATTTGATGTATTATGTTGTCATGATGATGATGATTCCATGGGTTAGGGGTCGTTAGCGAGGGTTCCATCGGAACGTAACTTCCTCCTAATGCCCCGATGACATCCGTACGGTGATATATCGTTCGTTGTGTTCATAGATAGTTGTAGTGTTGGCATTGAGATTTGTGATTCATATAGTACCGTAGTGAGTTTAGTATTGTTAGATTTTGCCGTAGTATTGGTTATGTAGTGATTTGGGTAACTGTGAGCCTAGAGAGGAGATCTCCGTGATTGAATCCCGATGATGGACGTTTTTGGTATATGTAATCATTGTATAGGGTCCATGGCTGTGTATATGTAATATCGGGCCTTAAAGCGATACCAAATCGAGGTCGGGTTAAGGCCCCATAATAATAAAGTTATGTGATTGTGGGTGTTTGGGGTTGTCTGGATGGCTCACATGCCCATGGATAGCCCCGACACGTTTTGGGATGTTGGTTTTGATTTACGACACAAAAAATGGTTTCCAAAATAAGGCGAACGATAAAGATTTTTTAAAAAGAATCAAATTAGGATATTAGATACACGAGGTTCAAAAAAGTAAAGAGTTTTGGCGAACTTTGATTCTTGTTTGACGAAAAGGTTCCATTTGATTTTGAAATGTCATAAAAGATGTTTTCGTAAAAAACAAAAAAATAATAAATGAACGTTTTCATTAAACTTTGTGCATAGGGTTAAAGAGTTCTAGAAGTTGCCTTCATTTTATTTAAATTTACGGTTAAAGGGCAATGTATAGTCTCGATTCCTATTTGGCAAACGTTTAAAACTATTGTCTTTTAAAAATGACATCTAATAAAAAACCCTCCTCGTTTTTGAAATTAAAATCAACCTTTATTATAAAAAACGAAGCCTTGTCATTTGGTTCAATAGACGTCTAAACGTTTTCCCGATAAAACACATTTGCCATATAAAATCAAAGCAACTTTTATGCAAAAATTCACCACAAACATTCATTTAGGCACACACGCACACATATGCGCACACCCACATTTTAGGATTTAAGAGGATAGGAAAACATCGAGATTACGGTAACCGTGTTTCACGGAAGTCGGGGGGTGCCTAACACCTTCCCCTCGCTTAAGCAAGCCCCCGAACTCTATGAATCTCGGTTCGCGGACCAATTGAATCGGAGTCACAAATGAGCCAACGATTACGAAAACAAAAATTCGGATGAGTTGGTACATCCATTTTAAATATACCAACTGACGACTCTGGTCAACTGGCTCATTAAAAAATCGACCTTTCAAACCCCGTCGACATTTAAGCCGACCCTTTTCAAAAAATCACATCTTAATCAAAGGCTAAATTGGGAAGGGCTTTTTAATATTAAAAAACGAAACGACTAAAATCCCAGCGTCGACAAAGGTCATACCTTCAGTCAAGGTCATATGGAGAAATCAATCTATGGAAGAAGCAACGTGGGAATTAGAAGATAAAATGAAGATAGAATATTCACATTTATTTTCTTAACTGTATAAGTTAATTTCGGGGATGAAATTCTTTTAAGGAGGGGTGAATGTAATATTCCGAACTTCCGAGAGAGTTGTAATCCGACTTTATATGAATAAATAAAGATTGAATTACATCTTATATGTGTTATGGAATCTTCGTTATTGTTTATTTATGTGTTTCGGTTCAAGTATCCAGCCTTAGCACGAAAAAGAAGCATAAAAGTTATTTTTTCAAAAATATGAAAAGAAGATAAAACCTAAACCCTAAACCCTAGGGTCTAAACCCTAGGAAATCTAACCTAAGCCCCCGAGCAAAACGTGTACGTCAAAATGACATTCTGTTTTACGATTCATCTTTCACGTACTTTGAAAACACGATATAGCCGATAAAAGTTTTTCTCGAAAAATGCGTCGAGTATAGGACGAAATAGGAAAAAGACGAAAAAAATATTATTTTCGTCTTTTTGATCCTCTAACCATTTTCTGAGAAATAGAAATCAAAAATACTATTCACCGAAAAACGTGCAACGTCTATTTGACTTTTCGTTTTACAGAATAGTGTTTATTCGGAACAAGACTCCGTAATATCTGACTTTTAAATCTGTAAAGACCAATTCAACTGGAATACTTAGAAATGAACTAGGTTAGAGATAACTAGATTAGGAACCCTAATCTAGACGTAAACCTAGTTACAGAATAATTAAATTATTAAACTAATTAACCTAATTAAGTGATTAACACTAATCCGGTTGGAATTGAACTAGGTTAAGGTAACTAGATTACCATTTAAGCTAATTAACATGTAATTAAACTTAACCTAACTAGGATTAAGATTAATTAAACTATAGATTAACCTAATCTATATGTTAAACCAATTCGTCAATTAATAACCTAATCGAATAATCAAATTCCTAGGTTTATTGCTAATTAACATAATCCTAACTAAGCTAGATTATCAAAAGGACTAAATTAACCTTGATCAAGCTTGGTAAAAGACCTTGACTACCCCTCATTTAAATGGTTATTTCACCAACCAAACAAGGCCTAATAATATTCCTTTGGTAGGCTTAATATTGGCCATTGATTTAGGATGTGATGATGTTGTTAAACATAATTATTACAAACATTAAATGGCATTAAATGCTCCAAAGTGCCGGCCATTTCAATGTGTCTAAGAGTGATGCACTTCATCTTAGCTTATCAAGGAAGTTTTGTAACAATGACCCTTTTGCCCTAGCTTTGGTTGGCCTATAAATAGCAAGCGATGTTCACCCATTCTATCATTCATTTTCAAGCTCAAAAATCAAGTATCAAAGCTATACATATATTGAGAGAGAGTTCTAGTGAGTTACTACCTTGGATATTGCAAAGAAATAGTTAAAGCTTGCAAACACCAAAGGTACAATCTCTTATAGTTTTTATGTTCGATTTTTCTTTCGTCTTTAATTTTCAAAAGCTCAAGAACGCGAGTCGTAGCCATGTACGATTGTCGTTCTCCGTGTTCTTCACGTGTTCTTCAGCCTTTCTACATTTTGTAGTAGTTATAATGTCAAATTTCAATTCGTAGTTTAAAGCTCAATGAACATACGTAGTGGTCATGTACGGTTTATCCGTTCTCCGCGTTTTCGTATGTTCTTGAGCATTTTTATAAATTGTTTTAATCAATTATGCAAGCCGTTGTAATGACCAAATTTTGTCAATTATAAAGTGTCATAATCACTTATGTAAGCAGTTATAATGCTCAAATTATTTCAAGTACGAAAACCAAAAGCTCAAGAACATAGTCGTTACCATGTACGGTTTATCCGTTCTTCGTGTACTTCGTGTGTTCTTGAGCAAAAGTCATGAATCTTTCTATGAGAAGGTTTGTGATTTGTCATTTTTATGTTATAAAGTGATATTGAGTCTTACAACATGATTTCTTAAAGAGTTAAAGCAAGCGGTACCATGTTTCACATGGTTAACCCTAAAAATATTGTCCAAAGCATGCTTACTGTCTGTTTTTGCCATTTTTCAAAATCTAAAAATCTGAATCAGCCTTAAAAATACAAATAAAAGTTGTATATCATGAAATTCTAAGAAATTTAGACTCGATAATCACTTCAAAATATTTTCGTATGAAAAAGTTATGGTAGTTACCGTAAAAGACGCCAAAGCTGAAAATTTAAGTAGGGCTTTAGGGTGGAAACCCTAAAAGGCACCAAATTTTATGATTTTTAGCTATCCAATTTTTCTAAAAATTTCACCAATGAAAATAGTCTAGTTTAGTGATAAAAACACGTATAGAACAAAAGAATTCGATGAACTAACATTCGGTACGCGAAACCCTTTGTATAGACGCTTTAAACGATTACCGGGAAACCCTAATTTGTGCTAAAGGCAAGTTTTCTATCCTTAACCTTTGTTTACTTGCTTTCTATGTGATTTATACATTTTGTGTATGCAACGTGTTATAAATCTTTGATACGAAAGTTATTGCTTCTTGTTTCAGCATAACTTGCAAAATGAAATGCTTATTCGTGATAAGTTCGAATCATGCTTTATTATATCAAACCAAGTCGTCTTGGGGCGATCCTGACATGTGAAGTAAACTAAGATGAACAAATATGTATTATTGTTCTTGATCTGTCCAGTGTATAGTATGTTATGCATAACATAGGATGTCGTTAGGTTGATCCCCTTTCTATATCCACTGTAAAAGGTTCTAAGTCGAAAGACAAAGAACAGTTCAAAGTCTAACCACCACTCAGTCTTGCTATGTTAAAATATTTGTAAATATCAATTGTTGTGCCATGAATCCTTACAATCCTTATCGGTGTGAGTTCACTTATATGCTATGTGTTTAAGACTTGCTGAGTATTTTAGCTCACCCTTACATATAAACCTAATTTGCAGACAAACCCGAGAGCTCTGGCTCAAAGAAGAAAGGAAAGAAAAAATGCGTAGACTAGTTTACTGCTTTCCTTAACTGTTCTTAATTGTAGTCATAATGACATTTTGTAATAAGAACAAGTTCAACACATGTAACCGAATATTATATAAATATTATCAAGTTTTATCACATTCTCTTGTTACGTCTTTACTTTGATTAAACCTAGAATTGTTAAAACTTAACATAGTATTAATAATGATCTATTTATCTGGATGAGGATCGGTAAATAACTTGTGAGTGTTGTACATCCGAGACAGGACTAAGCGATGTTGACTAGTCAAATCCATTGTTAAGGTTCCTCGGACCCAGGTAGAACTCGTTATTACTATTACGAATGTCGGATAAGTAGGATTATTAATATGAAGAGATATCACTATAACCAAATATGTTTCGAATGAGAGTTTTAACTATTTGGGTAATGTTCTGTACGGAAAGAGAATTTTGCACCGGACAAAGATGCAACCATTTGTCACGGATAAAGATGCAAACATTTATCACGGGTGAAGATGCAAACATTCACCGCAAGATTCTCTGTTCCCAAGAACCGTCCTAATGATTTAATGTCGTGGATGTTGGAACATGTAAAGTTATAGAATATCTAAATATTAAGGAAAAAAATGTTATGTTTGAGTATTAAGTCTCTTGTATCGATTACAAGGACTTGATATAAAATAATGAAAGATCTTTGGGAATTAAGATGAGAACTTTGTTTGAGAATAAAGGAAATCATCTATAAACCTATTGATTTAGCATTTATAGTGAGCACCAAGTCATCTATAATAAGTATAGTGATTTGGGGACGTCACGTGTAGTGACTGCTTTAACATTGTTTATAGCATTACACTGGATTAAATCTACTCATATCATACATGTGATTTTTTTTAGTAATGCTACAAATTTGATCATGCAGTTAGCAGGTGATGCTAACATCAATTCGAAGAATGCTTTTATGTTGTATGATATTTATAATATAGGTTAGGGGCGGATGGAGTATAAGGACAACATCGGCATATGCCTATGCTCACTTTTTTTAATAGGTATAGGGGCAGGGCAGAATTTATAAGTTAATAAACTCAAAAGGGCAGATTGATAGAAAAGTTAAACTTGGTGGGGGAAAAGAAAATAGTTCCATTCTAATATAATTCTACAAAGTAAAGACTACAGAAAGTCAGAGACCAGAGAGCATACTTGAGTTACATATCCTCTACAAGCTACATCTCCAGTTACTCCTTGAGAGCTACATCTCCACTGCGACCTTTCCTTTTCTCAGCGACAACCACTACATCCTAGTCTCCTCTTCTCATTCCATTGCAATCTCTACTCTTTAGTCTCTATCCCTTGCCTTTTGCGCATATTAGAATTAGAAGGTACTTAAATTAGGGCTTTTTAATTTGATAATTTAAAATTTGTAGTTTGTTTGAATTTGTTGTTGGTTGGGGACTTGGGGTTAAACCCAATTCAATTTATTTGATGTATTTGTTGTATTTTGGACTCAAGGGATAACTAATTAGGGTTTTTTTCATTTGATTGTTTAAAGTTTAAATTTATTTAAATTTGTTGTGGGTTGGGGTTAAATGGATATGCACTTCAATTTTGTGGAGGTGATTTGTGTTTGTGAATTATGACGTTGTGAGTTTATTTTCACTGTTGTGGCTTGATTTTGTTTGAATATAGAAAACAAATTTGGATTGAGGCTTTATGCATACAGTTGAAATTGTAATTATTTGGGGTTATTGAGGAATCATTCAAATTGAACTATGACAAGTAACTCAAATAAGTTTTTAAATTCTATCTAAATGTTTTTTTATTTTGAAATTCCTTTTTTAGTTTAGGTTATGATTTATGATTATTTATTTGTTGTATATTATAGAATTCTATTTATGTCGTAGAAAATAATTGTTTGTTTGGGGTTGTTATATACTTGTATTTTGATCGATTTAGGCATTCATAACATGTGGTCAAAATTTAAACGTTCTAAAACTGAATCATCAACATCACAGTCCATCTGTGGGATAAGACTACTCAAAATATCACAAATGAAACCCCTATCCAAGAACAATCTCAAAATATCAATTCTCAATCTCAAGTTAAATTCAATTTAGAAGAGGAACTTATTGCGGATCCAGGACTAAGACCATCTATAATGGAATATGATGCTAACAAGAGAGAGTGTATTCCCCGAGGATATTTGCTTAAGGGCCCTCATCAACCAATGCTTTCCAAATTCCCTCAAACTGTTATTTACGGAGAGAAATGTAGATTTAATCCCGAATGGTTCAAAAAGTATGCTGGTTGGTTGGAATATAGTGAAAAGAAAGATGCAGTATTTTGCTTATATTGTTATCTATTCAAAGTTGATATTGGTAGTCAAGGGGGTGGGAATACATTTGTTGGTTAGGGATTTAATAATTGGAGAAAGACGGAATACTTATCTGAACATATTGGAGAGTCACCTAATAGTATTCATAGAAAATGCATGTTAGCTTGTCAAGATTTGAGAAACCGAAAGCAACACCTAGATATCAAACTTGCCAATATATCTAACCAAGAAAAATAAGATTCCAAGCTTCGTTTTCTCTCATCAATCAAGTGCGTTCAGTTGCTTTTAAGTGAGGGATTGCCTCTCCGTGGCTATGATGAATCAAATGCTTCAAAAAGGTGTGGTTTGTTTCTTTATATTCTAAAGTTTTTATCCGAGAACAATGATGAAGTGAATAAAGTTATGCTGAAAAATGCTCCACGGAACCACAAATTGACAGCACCTTCAATCCAAAAAGACATTTGTAGTGCTGCTGCATTTTTAACCACAAAAGTTATAGTTGCAGCGATTGGGGGTAATTTTTTCTCTTTGTTAGTTGACGAGTCTCATGATTCATCAATTAAAGAACAAATGGCTGTTGATTTACGTTATGTGAAAAAACATGGGTGCGTTATTGAGTGTTTTCTTGGCATTGTTCGTGTTGCTAATACATGTGCTCGAACACTTAAAGAGGCTATTGAGTCACTTTTTGCAACACATGGATTGAGCATGTCACATGTACATGGGGAAGGATATGATAGAGCTAGTAACATGCGCCGAGAATTCAATGGTCTCAAGAGTTTGATTTTATCAGAGAATAAGTCTGCTTTTTATGTTCATTGTTTCGCTCATCAGCTTCAATTGACACTTGTAGCAGTTGCAAAAAAACACAAGAAGCTCAATCATTCTTTGATTATCTTTCAATTTTTGGCAAATGTTGTTGGAGCTTCTTGCAAGCATAAAAAAGTTCTTCGAGTGAAGCATATAGAAAGAATAATTCAAGGAGTTACTTCTGGTGAAATCAAGACCAGGACCTTGAAGCGGCCCGAGGACACACGATGGAGCTCACATTATGACACAATTCTTAGTGTTATTAAATTATTTTCCGAAACAATTGAAGTGTTTGAGATAGTAGAAGATGATGCATCGGGGGATAAAAGTACAGAAGCAAGTACTTTGTTGCATTTCATGCAAGATTTTGAGTTTGTATTCTTGATGCATTTAGTGAAAAACGTTTTGGGAATCACGAATACTTTGTCACAAGCATTACAAAAGAAAGACCAAAATCTCATAAATGCAATGGCTTTAGTAACCGTCTCAAAGCAACGGTTACAAAGTATGAGAGATTCGAGTTGGGAGAGTTTGTTGGCAGAAACTATTGAATTTTGTAATGTGCATAGGATAATCGTTTGAGAAATGGAAGATATCTTTTTGGTTCAAGGGAGATCACGTCGGGGTGAAAAAGTCACCAATCTTCATCACTTTCAGATTGAGTTACTCTATACAGTGATAGACAGTCAACTTCAAGAATTGAATGATCGATTTGACAATGTCAATACAGAGTTGCTCTTATGTATGGCGTGTCTTGATCCAAATAACTCTTTCTCGACATTTTACAAGGAATGGTTGATTCAATTTGCAAAGTTTTACCCGTTAGAATTTCAAGATAGAGATTTTTGGGGGATTGATGATGAACTTGAAACTTACATTGCAGATGTGAAAAATGATTCTGAATTTTCTAATGTGAAAGGGATTGATGAATTTGCTTAAAAGTTGGTTAAGAAGAATAAGACTGATTTATATCCTCGGGTTTATTTGTTGTTGAAATTGGCTTTGATTTTGCCGGTTGCTACTGCCACAGTGGAAAAACAATTTTCAGCAATGAATATTATTAAAACCACTCTCCGAAACCAAATAGGTGATAAATGGTTGAGCGATTGTTTGGTTCCTTACATTGAAAATGATGTATTTGAAACTATTGATAATGAAGCTATCTTAAAACATTTTCAAACTATGAGGTCTAGGAGGATAGCGTTGTAATTTGTAAACATTATTATGATTAGTTAATATTATGATTAGTTCAAGTTTTCTTTATTTAACTTCAACAAAAAAATTAGTTAAAATTCATTCCTGCTAGATAAAATTCCTGGATCCGCCCCTAATATAGGTCAGCATCTCCACCAACTTTTCTATAGGATACGTGGATAAGAAATACTTGAAGAAAGCTCGAGGTTTAGCTCATTATGCTGCGAAAGCTCGTATAATGGTTTCTCAGCAATGGTTTACATGGAAGCCACCTTGATTTGTTCTTTAGATTTTTGTATGCATGTTTAGCAGGTTTTATGGTATGGCTAGTTGTTCTTTAGGTTTTATGCTTGTTTAGCAGGTTTATAGTGTAGCTAGTTTTTTTTTTTTGTATGCTTGTTTAGCAAGTTTTATGGTGTGGCTAGTTGTGTGCATGTAATATTTAGTGCTGATGTTGTACCTGTTATATATATGGAAATGAAGTAGTGTTTTATCAAAAGTAAAATAAAATAAAAATGGCCCTATTTGCATATATACTTTGCTTTGGTTGAATCAGAAACTATTTTGTCCCAACTTACTGGACCTTCACTTACTTTTTAGAGATCGAAGTAAAGCATTATTTTATAAAATAAAAATCTAATCTCATAAATCTCAATTCTCTTAAATATTGGAAATTGATATTAACATCGCAATAAAGTTAGGGGCATGACAATTTACTTGCCCTTATTACTAACTAATACAAATTCCTCTTTTTCTCTCTCTTTTACCTTGCCAATGAGAAGTGTAACACTCCACGCCGTAACCCAACCTCAACTATATATGTCCCTAGCACCATAACCTCTGCCAAAAGAAGGAGATTTTTTGTCTGAGCCCGAAGTGAAAGTAAGAGTGTCCGGAAAAAGGAGGAATGATTTGCGGAGATATGAGAGTGTCGATATATGTTGTTGATGTTGATGTTGATGTCGAGTCGGATCGAGCCGTTAGGTAAAACCAGGAGAGTAGTAAATGAAATTATTTGATGATGACGGATCGGTGAATTGCACTGTAACTTGTCCTAGTGTTGGTTTTACAGAATATATAATTCTGGAAAGATGAAGAGAGATGTTTTATTAATACTAGTTCTTCAAGAGCACACACTGTGCAGTTAAAATATAGTTGAGACAAATTAGGATTTGATAAGAAACTAGAGACAAAAAATAATTATTTTATATGTTTATTTGGAAATAAAATATTTGAGATTAGAGTATTTGTATTAATTTAACACTATTTTAAACTATTTTATCCCATAATGCAGCATTAATGGTATTTTAAATAATTATATGAACTATTTTTTATCATTCTTAAGGTTATTTATTTGGTATTATATAATCCCATGAAAAAATTGAAATTAATAATCTCCCTTATTTTAAGCTATTAAATGATTTTATGAGATTAATAGTCCAACATTAAGGGACTGATAATCTTTCATCAAAAGATTAAATAATATTAAATTAAGATAAATAGTCTAATTTTAAAATATATATATATATATATATATATATATATATATATATATATATATATATATATATATATATATATATCTCAAAAAGACGGTTGTTTTTTCTCTCCCTCTAAAATAAATGAGAGTGATTAATGGTGGAGTTATTCAATAAATCACCGGTGTATGGCTGAATTTTTGGAGAATTCTGAGCGAGAGATGTGAGACACAGAATTAATAATAAAGGTAAAAGAATATAAATTACCCCGTCTCCAACTTTATCGCCCCTGTCAATATCAATCACCTAAATCTTTGAAACATAATAAAAAAATGATCCGACAAACAAAAGTTAATTTTTCAGTCAACTAGTGTTGGTGCCAAAATCTCCTGAAATCCACTTTTCTCCTTGGGATATAACTTTTTTGGTGCAAAATTTAAGTGCTTTATTAGCGGTATTAAACTCCACAACTTTCTTCTCTGCCGCCTCTATTTATCACTTTGGAATTTACTAGACATTTTGAAAACATTTGACCCAATATGAGTGTCCTAGTCCCCTGCTAGTTAGAATATACTATATACCCCTCAAAAACTAACAAGAGCTAAAATAAATAAATAAAAATTCTTCAACATTTGATTTTTTTCAGATAAAATTGAATTTTTTTTTCCTTCAGAGAGTATATTACATGAATAAATACAAGGAGTGATGTAAACCTTTGGCAGTGAAAAAATCATCACTTCATTGGGTGAAGGATGAACCTACAATAACCGTTGATGGATAAATAACAAGAAAATCAGCAGTTCTAGTAGAAACACCAAAATTTATTGCCGCAGAACCCAACAAACTAGAATAAACAAAATCTTAAATTAAACTTCAAATAAACACAAGCAAATTTATTTTTGCTCACCAAAATCTAACCAGGGAAAACCTATGTACATAATGAAAAGACAGGCAAACTCTGGAAAGAGAAATGGGCACTTCAGTTGGCAACAAGGAACCCCAAAACAATGTTCACACCAAAGGTTCTGGATTTTGAAAACACGACAATGCACAAATCTTGGTGTCCAACTGTACAAACTCTGAAACATCTTTAGGATGCCCCGGTTTCTATTCCCCATACAAAGATCTCCACAACTGATAGACCGCTCACTATTCAATCCACCGATGAACTAGTTTGACCTGTTTCATCCTTGCTAAAACTCAAGGGCACCTCTAAAAGTGACCTACAGAATACATAATGACTTGTTAACAAGTGAACGGAGATATATAGTAGTAACGGTCACAGCCCAATCAGTTCATAGTACAGTACAAAAAGACTTAGATGAGCACTATTTTCACATGTACTATTGTTAGTTCACATGGTCACCTCGTGTGAAAATGTAGGGTCCCACTTTCATGTGGGAAGAATATTTGTGGAACTAACAAAATGTCAAAAACATGTGGAAGCAAAATATGTTCTCAACATTAGCAGCTTAAATCCTAAACTTCGGTCAGGAGTGCAATTATATCCTCGCATCAAACTTTACAAATGATTTCAGTGGCAAAAGCTATGTGGTGAGAATTCACATGGACATGTGGAAATAACTGTTTGATGTTAACCACTTTATTAAAACAGAAGGGCCAAACTGCAATTCTAGCGAAGTTCAGAGTCCAGAATGTTTAATAGGAAAATGCGCGTGTCAAAAATGAAATTATGAGGGTTAAAAGTCAAAATTAACCAAAAGATCTATTGCCTTTTTTCAGTCATATAGCAAAAATATGGGAAAAGTGAATGATTGCCAGATGAAACATAGACCTAAAATGGAAAAGGAATAAAGAGCATATTGCACACGTAAAAATGTTGACGCCTTACTCTAGAGTTATTTTTCTTTTACTTTTTATTGTGGACATCAATTATGGTGAATGGTTCAACTACCTTAACTTTATAATTCTAAGCTCAATAAGCAACTAGATATGAGTAGTATTTTTATATTTCGTTCCAAATTATAAGATCAATATTGACTTTTGAAAAATTAATTTGAGACATTTTCAAACTCAAAATTAACATTAATTCAATTGGTTTATGTCAATACAATTATGAATGTTGTACAAAAATTTATTATTTTGAAAACTTAAATGAATCATGTCAATTTTGAGTTTAAAAATGTTTCAAATTGACTTTTCAAAAGTTAATAGTGATATTATAATTTAGAATGGAGGGAATATTATTCAGATTTTATTAGAAAAAGATAAAGAGGATACAAATTACAATGTAAAGGAAGAGAAGAAGTCTATCAAAAGAAAATAAAACAGACAGAACTAGCACTAAAATAGTATTGCTCTCTTAATGTGGTTGATTCATATGAAGTTTTGTGCAATGAATTTAAATATCGGAAAAAACATGGAAGTAAAAATTCCATAAATGGAATAGCAAACTTTGTGGATGTCTGATAAAGCAACAGACTACAAGAGGTTATGCATATGATTCTCTTTGGGAAAATGTGACAAAAGAAGACCTCAACGAAATACGAGCAGACATCTACCCTGGCCAAGCTAAACTAGTTTAGAAGTATTTGAGATACCAACCCTCTAGATGGATTTGCCCACGGAGTCATTTCTCCCATTGCGGCCTTCGTAGCATACTGCTGCTGTGAAAAATACTCCCGAGATCTCTTAGCAGGCTTCATGTTATTGGAAAATATAAGAGACCAAAGTAAAGAAAAATATCATAACAGGAAAGCCAACTTTAATAGGATTTTGTCAAAAAACAAAATTTACCCTACATTTGCTGGACGAACGGTTACTTTAATCGGATCATGATAATCATCGATTCTTCTCCTTTCTCTGAAGATATCAACTTCCTGTATCTCAGAAAATATATGTTTACAATTGGAGAATTTGAATAATAGATCCGATTTGCAGGCTTAAAGTTTAGATTAGACCTTGGCAGCCCTTCTTGACGGCCCTCTCTCCTCCAAATGGAGAAATTTATTGTGCTTAACTGGCAAGTTTGAAGGACTAGATTCAAAGCGTTTTTTGTGCGTGATCTTGGCAATAACATCACCATCATTACTGGGCTCTCTTTGTTTACCAGTGAGTTTTCTGCCATATGGAAGCAGATGAGGGCTAGAAATAGACTCCTTTGTTCTTCCAGCATCATGTCTAGCCCTCATTTCATAGTCATCATCTATTGGTGCTTCTCCTGCATAATCTTCATTTCTTGCCATTGAGGAGAACTGCTTACAAACAGGATTCCTCTGACAAGATGAACTTGATTGTTTGCCAAATTGGAGGTTCCCATTCAAATCAGAATTGTAAGAGCTCATTCTGGATTTGTATTCTTCGAATCTCTAATAGAGCATAAAAAGGAACCCAGAAAAAAAAGTTAATAAATCTAATGTGAAATTAGTGAGAAGTTGGAAAGAGTAACTTTGACACCAACATTGTGTCCACTTGGAAATTGAATGAAATATAAACCCCGTGAAAAGAACCACCGAATTTGCTTCCAGAAATAATCAAAAATAAAATTTTCTTTTATGTAAATGGAATAATGACTAAAGACTATCACTTCAGGTCAAGCAACTTAGGCCAAGTTAAAGGGCAGCCCAAATGCGGCCGAGAAAAGTTATATATGTCTCAACACTCCCAACATATCATATACACCAAGTGTGCTCAACTTAACCTCAGCTCAGATAGGGATTTAGCTGCTTATCTTGGTTCTTTGGTTTGTTTCGGAAAGGACAAAAGTGACGTATATTTATTTGTAAGAACCTGAACATGAGCATAAAACAAATTAGGAATGGATCGTAATGAAAACAAAATAGCATTACATAATATGCAGAGGCAAGAGTGCAATAGCACGGTTTCAGGTCAAGGCAGGTTAGTTAATGGTAAGCTCTAGCTCAACTCTACTTCTAAACCCTCTACTTCAAGGCAGGTTAGTTAATGAAAAACTAAATTTGCGGGAATTTCTAATCCACAAGGTGCATCAGGAAACACCCATACTCCATAAGAAATCTTTAGTAGTCTTCTAGAATAATGAAAATTTAAAAGTCCATGCTTCTTAAAAACCATTGTCCTAATAGTATAAATACCATGTAATCTCCTTGATACAACAGAGCTGATTAATGAGAAAATTATATTTTTCTGTTTGCAAACCCTTGCAACAAGTTTATGAGGTTATTCTTATAATTAGATCTTTTAACCCTAAACATACTCATAAAACTGTGGCCTTCTTTTATTAGTAGTCTAACCCAGAAACTCGAAACCCACAAGAAAACCCTAAACAATATTCTCAGGTCACTTACTGTTCACAGTCCCTGAACAGCACCACTTTGACCCCCAAAACCAACATATTAATAACTAATAATCCCGTCCTAATACTATACCTAGTCCCTCTCTATTAACACAAACTCTTTTTTGCTTGCTGCCTAGAATTTACTGCATGCATTCTTCAAAAAATCCAGCAACAGAATACTTTCTAATCCTAATCATTATTAACCCTATTTCATCCGTGAAACCAACAATCTCTCCTAATTCATTGAACCCTACCCCTAGAAGCTTTCCTCAAGTCTAACCCACTAAAAATAACTCAGAGGCTTATAAGTTTCCAAAAGCTGTCCCTCATCGCTCCCTGAATGGGAAAACTATTCTAGACTGGATAGGCCAATATCCAAAGTAGCATAAGTGGACCAAATATGGGAATTCGACAACAACAAAAACCCAACTAGCACATACTGAAATTAACCAAGTAACCGACATTTTAAATGCAAGCAAAATTATTAAATTTTCACAGCAGCTAAAACAACCCTATAATTAACTTAATTTGAGACTACTTGTAATGTGGTTCGGTTCGGTTCGTGGAACTGATATGGGTACGCGATACGTTACATAGACTAAAACGTGATATACTAGGAAAGTTATATATGAGTGTTTATAGCTAGGAATTCTCTTAGAATCTAGATGCAATCAAACTAAATCTTGATAGAAATTTTTTAATTGAATTAACAAGTTGATTGTTCTATAAACAATTTAGTACAAATGTTATAATTAAGCATCAAATATCAAGTTAAAATATTGATATTTGTGAAACTATAGGTAAAACAACAAAGAAATATTTTGGTATACTAAATTTAAAGTATTGATACTTCAGAGTATCATGTTATATTTGGGAATGCAGGTACAAATACGATGTTCGTTAGGTCAATAAAAATATCTTATCTGGTGACTTGGTTTGAGACTCAAAGTCGACAATATGTGCGACTGTATGAAGTCCAAATATTCCCTCCTGAATCTTCCTCGTCGTTTAATATATAAGAGCTCAAGGAAGAGACAACTTCAAAGAAAAAAACAAACATCCAAGATAGAAAATCTCATAAAAACCAATAATCTATAATTGCTATTAACTTGTTTATCATATTAGTCCTATTCAGCCTAGAATATCAAGCAAACAAGGTGTACGAATAAGCTATCTGGAATTCACTTTATTCTTTTTCTATAAAAGGAACTCACTATAGATACCTTATATATTGTCTAGATTCAATTAATAGAACAAGAGCTCAAGTTGATTACCAACACACAAAGAAAGTCTAATAAAGATGAAATTTTAAAAAACAAAAAGTTCAAGAAGTTTTCATTCTTTGTTTTTCTCATCTTGGGAATAAAGACAATTTAGAAATTTAGTGATTTTATGTACTGCAAAGAAAACGTGAAAAAAATAAGATTTCAAAACTCTTTCAATGAAATCTTAATCAGGAAATTACTGTAAATTAGCATTTAAGAAAATTAAGGTCCTTAAAACTGTAAAACAAGTGCAGCCATCTACAAAACACATCACTCCGGACCCCAAACCCCCTCAAACCAAATGAAAAAATAAAGTGCTCACATTAACTTCTAAAAAAGTATACTACTCTCTCCGTTCTTAAAAAACTGGCTTAGTTTGACTTTATCGGTCAAATTGACCAATTTGAGAATTAAGAATTAAGCATACTTATTTATATTTTCAAACTAATCACACCTATGAAAATTGGAGGTGATAGTAAATTCGACATACTTTCTTATGGTTATAGTTTCTCCACTTATATTTGCAAGAAAATGGCATAAATTTTGATGGTCAATTTCACTAAAAAAAGTTAAACTAAGCTAGTTTTACAGGACGGATGGATTATATAGTAAAACTGAAGTCTCTCAAGAGGCTTCTGTGGCATTTGTAATTGGAGAATAGTCTATTTACTATTACAGTGTATCGTTTGGTACATTGGTTGTTGCAAATTATCAAAACAATAACCGACATAAACTGGTAAAGCCACTTAGCATCATAGTTGTCACAACATTACGACTAGGCGTGGCAGTAGCTGACCGCTAAAATGCCTAGGCAATAAGGCGCCCGCCATGGCATCTGTATGATAACAAGTGTTCACAGTGTGCAATTTATATATTATATATTTTACTTCAAAAGAATATTGAACATTGAAATTTTATATACATTATAACCCAAAACATAATAACTAACGCTACAAAATACCATTAAAAACACAGTTTTATCAACATTCAACACTTAAAGTACTTAATAATCAAACAAAAAACACTTCATTTAATTTTGCTACATGCAGTCAAGCACATATATAGGTATGCATGTACTTAAGAATTACAAACAGTAAATGAAAACTTTAGAATAGATGACTACCAACTTAAAGAATTAAAAATAGTAAATAAAAAATTAATTCTTTAAGTAGTTAAGCACAAAACCACATACTGCCAAAATAGAAAAATTAACATATCAGTATATCACAGCTGGCAACACACAGAAAATAACATTTATCAGCACCCCACGCTCACTCGATGCTTCGAAACCAAAGGTTAAGGAAATTTAACTGGCTTCAAGTTGTAAAAGCTCAAGCAACTTATGAAAGAAGAGAAGAAGCCACAACCGGCAGAAGGACGAAGAAGAAAACCTCGTGGCAGGAGAAAAAGAAGTCGTCGGCAGGAGAAGAGTAGGTGGCAGAAGAGGTGCATCGCGAGTCGAACTCTCTTTTAATTCGCGGCAGTGAGAAAACTGAGAACTGTCGATGTCGAAGTCCCTTTCTTTTTGGGTTCTCTCCCTCTTTTAAGTTTTAAGTTGATGGTTCATGACCCATGGGTTAATTCAATGGCCCATAGGGTTTATGGTTTTGATCCAGCTGCTAAGGCGACTGCCTTGGTAATGATGGTATGGGCATGGAACACAAAGGTATTGCTCACACAGAAATTTTCTATGGATGGATTTCTTTCATTATCCCCAATGTGGGTCTCACGGGTGTTCTTTAAATAACTGATAAGGCATTCTAGGTTAACATGGAGTCTCTATAATACACAAGGTCATTTCTCTTTTGTTCTTTTTTATTTTGTGGACAGATAAGAAAAGGATGCACCTGGAAAATCTTTCAGGCTCTTCTTTATTTATAAAAAAAATTAAATAAAGTAAAATAATCGAAGTTTTATTAGATGAATAGAGAGATAATTTCCACGTACCCAGTTGATTAGTGTTCCTGGTAACCATGAGAAAATACAAGCATAGGGGACTATCCCTAAATCCTCCACTTCAAAAGAAGACAGCACTTTAATCTCTACAAAGATCAGTCTTAGAAATATCCCTCAGTGCATCAATTGCAGAGGCACATAAGGAAGCAAAAGGGAAAACATCCAACCCAGTAAAAAAGCAAAAAAAAACATGGGATCTACACATCAGAAAATTGGGCCAAGTCCAGATCCCCAAAAATACAGGGAAGATTGCACACTTTCTACTCCATTCATGTCCAAACATATACATGGACAAATTTATCATGGGGGTAGCTCCAGAAAGATAAATCCTAATCACAAATAAGTGCCTTTATTTGCTACATTAATGCATGCAACAAAATTCAAAGTTCATACTGAATGAAAAGTTTACAGCCATGAGTGGCCAATGTTTTGGAAAATGCTTATGCTATAATAAGCTCTCACAATTTAAAGCATTATATCTCAGGCTTATGGTATTGTCTTCTTTCATCGGTTATTGAATCGTGTAGTATGACGCCACACATTACATTTGGGAAGACCTAATTATAAATTAATAAGTTGCATATACAGACTAGCATGTTTCCAGGATAGCTAGTCCAGTAGTAATAAAGGATGATCCGCGGCTGCCTCCGCTGGAACAAAAATGATTGACCAGGGGAAGGCGGCTTGTTTCTTTCTATACTTGGTCTGAGGACATAGAAAACCTTAACAGAGATTCGATTCGATAAACGAAATTATATATACTGTACGGGACAGAACACAGAGAGAGAACCATTCCTCAGTATTTACATCATGCTTTATAAGACACTCATGCTAACCCTATTTTCTGTGATAGACAAAGTCCCTAATATTAGCCCAAAAAAAGGTAGAACAAATATAGTTTGAGATGCATTTACCGTGCCAGATTGAGGTTGTTTGCATGTCCTAGAATCGTATGGCGAGTGGTGAAAATTTGGTTCATCAACAAAATTAGGTTCTGAAAAAAGAAAAGAAAGAATGAGGGAAACAGTTAAGATCACAAAATATGATTTATAAAATTTCATGACTAAGAGTGGTATAGCTAGGAAAATGCAAATACAAGTGATTACTAAGAGAAGGTTGGCATGTGCTAAAAAGAAAAAAGAAGTACCTTTACTTTATCCACAGGAAGGATATTATACTCTCTTCTTACCTACTCACCAGTTCATACATACTACAAATTCCAAGTACCACAAAAACAAGCCAAAACAAAAAAGGATAGATGGATGATGAAAATAAAAGAGGCAATTAAAATTATCCAACTCGAAAAGAACATCCCAAGTAGTAAAACAAAAGGAATTTAAATTCACTATAAAAAGAATACCACTTGTTTACTAAAATGAATCAAGTAACTATATCAATGAATAGAAAAAAGAACAATTACAGAATAAAGTAACAAGGGCAATTTGCATCACTGTATAGGAGAAAAGTTGTTACTAGAGATGCAAATAATGTGGGCAACCGACACGACCTGACCTGGCCCCTAATAGTAATAGGTCAGATGAGGGGGGCAAGTAAGTAGGGTAGGATCATGGGGGAGAATATGTCAACCTAATTATAAAATTGGGATGGAATAGGTATCGTCCCACTCCCCACCCACCATCTCGATTATATAAGTTATTTTACGCACAAATATACATATATATAATAAAGGATATAAACTTTCAAGCTTTTTCTATGATGTCACCTTTCTACAGACCCTGTTGGATATACTAGTTCCTAAGAAAGGGAAGACTTCATTGTTAACTACATTAGTTAAAAGGATATTTAACATTCAACAGTGCATGGAAATTGATTCGTATTAACATACTTAAAAGTAAATTTTATTTTTTATGATGTTATATTGTAGCCCCCTATCTATAGAATTAAGACTATATATAATATATATCTAGAATAAATTAAATTATAAATAAGAAAGAAGCCATTATCAGAACAAAGAAAAATAGGTAAGCTTTTAAGCAAAACCAAATAGGGACTGTCCAACCTCAATTAATTTTAAGGTGGAAAAGGGATCGTATTGAATTTCTAAAAACTGAAAGGGACATACTGAATCTGCATAATTGCCATTTCTACTTGTTCCAAATTTGTTAATGTCTTTATCACTCGTACCCCTATGTTCAAACGAAATCTTTAACTATATACATGTATAACGTAACTACGAACAAGAATATGTGGAGAACCATTAGTTTGTGCAGCTATTCATCAATTTTTGAACCCATATAAAAGACCATAAACTTGTCAAGACATTAATAAATTACCAGTATCATTAATTACTTTACTACATTTTTCTTATTTTACATGTATTTGCTTTATAATTGTGGTAGATCAGCAGGATAAATTGCTGACTTACTATGTGTCACTCGACATTCTAATCATAAAAAAAATGCAAGAGTCAAGTAAAATGAGCCTTCATATTTTTGCCTAAAAACAAATATCAAAACCAAAAATAGTAAATAAAAGAGTAAAAAAGTGTTTGATAACTACTCAATTAGAGACAATCTATGTAAGTATATCAAAATTCAACAAGTAAATGTGAAACAATACTGGCGGAGATCACTTCAAACAAGTGCCTATATAAAATAATACTATACTTGAGAACAGAGACAATACCTTCAACTGGATGCTTGATTGGAGACTCGAACGTGCCAGGTGGAAGTGGATCAAAATCAATACCAAGTGGTGGACCGTCCTCTCTATAATGTCTTCCTAGTTGCCTCTTAACAGAAGTAATGGCAACATTCTCAACCTGAACCTTCACTTTCAAATATCCTGAAGGCCTAGTCCTGCCTTTTGAACCCTTCACACCTATGGGCACAACGTTACCTTTCTGTGTTAAATTTCTTGATGTCACAACACCGTGAGGATCTATGCTTTGAGGAAAATAACTACCCCGTAAAGGAGAGCTACTTCCTGAAGATGTACCATCAGTGCCAATATGATTTTGAATAGAATGATTCCCAAGCTCATTTGTGATTTCTGCACCTGGGAATTCTTCAGCAGCAAACCTTCTACTTTCAACCTCCCTTGGATCATAATGCCTGAGCTCCCCTTGTTTTGTGCTGCCACATGAATCCTGCCTAAGTCCGCTGCCACGATCCTGTATAACACCACTTGAACGATCTTGCTTACCATGTGCACAAGTGTCATCCTTTGACTTCTTGTCCTTCAACCTTCTGTGGCAAAACCACCCAGAAATTTGCTTTTCCGTCAATCCTACCGACTCCGCGAGTTGTAATTTCAAGGACTCTGTTGGATATTTGTGTTCTGGAATACATAAAAGCAATATTTCACAATTATTTGTGTAAAGAACATGTGTGCTCCTTAGATGTATATGGCAATTAGAGTTATGACATAAAAGCTTCCATACCTTCATATAATTTCTCTAAAGCCTCAATCTGGGATGGTGTCTTAACCTTTCGTTTTTGTTTCTTCTCTGGAAGAGTGTTGTTGTCATCAGAATAATTGTCACATGATTCTACTACATAATTTTTTTAAGACAAGGGTAAAAAAACAATATTAGTGGTGTTGCAGTAGCTATGCTAGAAATTATAGATATAATTCCTATTAATTATTTTCAATCTCATCAGCCAATTGGTATAACTGACGTCAAGAAACCCACTGATAGTTTTTCAACATATATAAATGCACGTTGTGAGGAAATAGCTTAAGAACTCAGGTACAGGTGCATGTCTGAGAATAGCCTTAATCTCCAGGGAGCAAACCATACAATCATCCATTGGATTAAGTATGGAATGTTAATGAGGGAAAATACTCATGTTGACCACATGCCAACATTCGTACATATGAATATACTGATAAAAAGAAAAAAAGATCACGTGTCCCTTGAATTGCCACCAGGAGTTTGAGAGGTTTGAAGCAACTGTTAGAAATCCCAAGTCTCTCCCCTTTGACAGCCTAAAATCCATGCCTATGATGATCCATTTATCAAGAATAAAAAGAGTTATACACTATTCTAATTTGCTATTGAGCCCTTGTGCACGTAAATATTTTTTTGGGCTTTCTTGTGTCCTCAAATCGAAACAGGGTTGAAAGAAGTGGAATTATAACAAGAGGCACATGATGCATTGTCAAAAGTGCATCCATAGCCATTAACTCTGACCATTTCTGCGATTCATTTGTTAGAGCACTATATAAAACCCCGATTTTTTTTTGATAAATTCTGAAATAATAAGAAGAAACTATTGTCACATAGATAAGTACATCTACATCACTTACAACATGGTACTTTCAGTTTCTTTATTCTATATCTACTCTATCTGAATGATAATAGAGACAACTATCATTTGACTAGTACAAAATCATAGTAGTTCAACACAAAATCCACATACATGTAACAATTTAAATGGCAAATAAATAAGATATATTATTTACATATAGAATGTACTAGAGTGCAACGTTGTATATAAATATTCTGCAAATTTACAAATAGCTTATTGTAGGTACTTAATTTTTATCTTTTTTCGCTTATGCTAGTTTTGTTTTCTGAATTTATATTTATGGTCTGTTTTCCCATGTTTTAAGTGTCAATCTTAAGAGATACACCATAACTGCTCTCACGCTAGAATGACTATATCCAAGTTCTCCCTTGATAAAAAATAGTAGATAACCATAAATAGAGATAGATATTGAAAGTGAAAGGAAAAGGGCATGTAAACTGGAATTAAGAAAAATGCATATGTTTATATTATATATCATCTATACAAGAGAGGCCTAAAGACTGCATGTGTGTCTATATATATATATATATAGGGTCCTCTATAAAGGGTCCTCATCCGTGGATACTATTTCAGTAACCATGATACTAGCCCTTGATCTGGATATTGAACAGCCCAAATTGAAAGCAATTTTACCCCTCCCGCAACACCTTGTTGCGCGGCAGTGTACTTTATTCAATATTGATAGATGTTCACATACCATCAAATTACCTTTAAAAGACTAATCAATTCACTTTTTTAACTTCAATAATGCTTCCTTTTGATGAAAAAGCATATATTTATCAACATTTATTATGAAAGAACGACTTTAAAGTAATACTCATTTTCTTTCAAAATATAAGATTATTATTAATTTTTTAAAATTAAGTTATAATATTTTTAAATTTAAAATTAAAATGAAGTTTGTAATTTTAGTTAATAAAATGATAAAATTTAAAAAATATTATAAATTTTAAGATTTATTTTTGCATACAAATATTATAAAATATTTAACATATGATAAAATATTATAATATTTTTATGCAAAAATAAATATTAAAACATATAATATTTTTTAAATATTTTTTAAATTTTATCATTTTATTAACTAAGATTAAAAACTTCATTTTAATTTTAAATTTAAAAATATTATAACTTAATTTTAAAAAATTAATAATAATCTTATATTTTGAAAGAAAATGAGTATTACTTTAAAGTCGTTCTTTCATGATAAATGTTGACAAATATATGCTTCGTCATCAAAAGGAAGCATTATTGCAATTAAAAAAGTGAATTGATTAGTCTTTCAAAGGTAATTTGATGGCATGTGAACATCTATCAATATTGAATACAGTACACTACCGCAAACACCTTGTTGCGCTAGGTAAGTGGGAATGAAGGCATATTGGTTATTTGTCGTGCCGCTAGAAGGGGTTTACTTCCCGTAACAAGGGGTTGCGGCAGCCGGCAGGGAAAAAATTACTTTCAATTTGGGCCGTTCAATATACAGATCAAGGGCTAAGATCATGGTTGTTGGAATAGTGTATTTGGCAACCGGTTGCCACAGATGGAAATCCATATATATATATATATATATATATATATATATATATATATATATATATATATTATATAGCCACTTACACCATGAGCAAAACTTCATATTTTCACACAACCACCTCTAGATTTATTTGTCAGTACATAACTGTTGTGCTCATCAAATATAAGCTCCAAGGGATGTCGAGAGATACTCGATCTATATAGTGCTCAATAATACTTTCACTATTCTAAATTATAAGATTATTATTTACTTTTGAAAGTCAATTTGAGACATTTTTAGATTTAAAATTGAGATGATTCAATAAAAGTTATGAAACAATAAATCTTAAAATGAGAAGTAATTTTTAGATACTTCAGAATATTTATCACTGTATTGAGTAAAATTAAAGGAAATTATGTCAATTTTGAGTTTTGAAAATATTGAGTTGACTTTAAAAAATTAATAATGATCTTATATTTTATAACAAAAGAAGTATGAGATAATTATTGACTTTGAAAGTCAATCTGAAACATTTTTAAACTCAAAACTGATAAGATTCATTAAAAATTACAAAACAAATAAATATTATAATTATTAGTACTTTTTAGATAGGTTATAATATTGATCATTTTATTGATTAAAATTAAATGAATCTATGTCAATTTTGAGTTTGAAAATATCTCTAGTTAACTTCAAAAAGTCAATAAATGATCATATATTTTGGAACAAATGAAGTATAATAATATATTATTTAGAAATTTGAATATATAAGAGTAGTTTGGATCTAATATCTTCCCATTTCTTATCAAATTTTGAACGCAATGCTAATGGGATGAAAAAAAAATCCTACAACTGGTTTGACAAGATGAGTTCAAGATAAGAGTTAATAAAAGGTATAAGAATAAGAAATTTTAATCCCTCCCATTCTCTATATATATATGAAATGTATATAAATAATAATATAAACATAATAAACAGCCAATAGACAGTGAACAAATAACTAAAATGTTAAATGATCATTGGTCCTGGGTATATATATATATATATATATATATATAGAGAGAGAGAGAGAGAGAGAGAGAGAGAGAGATTCAAAGCACTATCAAATTTTGTAGAGATTCAAGTAATCAAAATTTGGCCATATTGAAGACAGAAAAGTGAGATCAAAGAGATCCAAGGAGGAGGAAGAAATCATATAGATGCTTCTCACAGTCACAGATATCAAAGAATTAGAAGGATTTTATTTCTTCATGGATAGGTAAGAATCAGATGGATATCAGTTGATTAAAGAAAAAGTTAGCGTCTTAAATAATGTCATTTCTTATGGTGGCATGAAGACCGTGTCAATAGATATCCAGCCAATGTTGCAAACATCAAGCTTGACATGCATATAGCCGAGACGAAAGTTGTTGAGTAATTGAACAACTCATATTGCATTTTCAGTTCAATAAGCCCCAAAGCATCACTTTTATGGCTCATATATGTCTCAATATCACCCAATACTTTAAGTCATGCCATTGTAATCATTATATGTAAAAACTAATAATCATACCTCCTTCTGAACATCTAAGCTCACCGATTCTCTAGTCAATTAATGAGAAGTTGTGAAAATATCATGACAAAGACAATCACCAATCAATACAATCATAAAGTTAAATAACACAAGAAAAATGCTAAAATAAGAGAGCATATACCTTGTATCTGTTTAAATTCTTGAGAGGCATTCGTATAATAGATTATGGCTGTTCAAAAAAAGTCGAAAACTGAACAAACTAGCCGGACGGAGCCGGACCAATGCATTTCAGCCAGTTCTACAAGTAGTGTGGTCTTCACACGATTTTTAAAATTGCAAAATCAATTCATTTTGGTTGGTGCCGGTTGCCTGATAAATTATTCAGTTTTTAAACGGAAACCGGCCGTGTGTGTAATGTACTTTAGTTTTTAAATTTTATTATATATCCCAACAATTAATTAATAATTTCACATGTCAAACCCTTCCTTCCCACTTCCCAATTACTCCATACGAAGCATTCTTGACATAGCCATATTGATGTTCACCATCACCAACATAATCATTGACCACAAAAATCATACTTACATCATATACTTCCTCGTCTCCAACATAATCATTGACCACAAGAATCATACTTACATCATATACTTCCTCGTCTCCGTATCCATTGTCTTCAATTCTTCATCTAACTCATGGCTGCCATAAATTTCTAAAGTAGGGATTCCAGATGGGTGACTTTACATTAACAAGTGATGCGGAAAGAAAAAAGAAATTCTTTATTATTAATTTTGTATTGTTATTTAAGAATAAATATTGGATTATTAATGTAATTATTTAGTAGGATATTCTATGAGAGTTTTATTATAGTATTAGATTTTAATTAGAAGATTGTTTCATTTTTTAAATTAAGGTTTTTATTTAGTCCCCAAGTATTGGTTTTCTATTTAAACATTGTAATACCTCATTATTTGACAGATTATGAAATATGATGATTTGAGATTAAAACTGTGTGCATATTTGTGTTTTTTAACCGATTCTTTGTGGAGATAAGTATTTTATTTCTTCCTTCCTACCTTGCCCTACATCATGTGGTATCAAGAGCTAAAATTCCTGATATCTTTTGATTTCATCCAATTCCTTCCTACCATATTTTTCTGACCTCCATCAAATTGTCGAAATTCGCTAGAGAATCGACAACAATTTTTCGAGACAAAAACACGATCTGCAACAGGAATTGTCGTCACCATAGTCCCCATCTATCCCAAAAAAAGAACTGCTATAGTACTCCGTTTCTGATAAATTACAGTTTGGTACCCCCAAGTTTCTGAAATTTTTAATTCTGCCCCTGAAATTTCAGAAAAGTTCAATTCAGTCCCTGAAGTTTCATAAAAGTTTAAATTAGTCCATGTACTTTTATTTTTTGTAGTTTCATTACTTTTCAATTTAGTCCCTATGGAAAAAAATAAAGAAAAAAAAAATGTCCTCAAAGTTTGATGATCCAGATTTCTTTGGGCTAAGATAGGGCAACTTTAGTATCGAGTTTTTGTCACATGCGAGTACCTTAAAAAATCTTGTGTTCCGCATAGTACTAAGTATTGGGAATTATGCGATGAGCTTGCAATAACGAAAACAAGTCTTGCCAATTTCAAATCATAGTACGAGTACATAACTGCATGTTATCGTTCATATTTTGTTCATGCGCAAGGGAATGTTCATCAAAATCGTATTTGTGCTACTACAGCCACGCATTCACAAGAGGAGGCCTGCAAAGCAAATTCTCACAAGGTAATTGATGAATGTACCGCAACATTTAAGTCTAAAGAAGAGCAGGTACTCTCACATATTGATACTTGTGAGAAACATGAAGTGAAAGTGGAAGATGCCGATTTGGAGATGATTAGCATGGAAGAAATTGAAATTAAGTTTGACCCCAAATGCGAAAATATCAAGGAAGATATAGTTGAGGTCAACCATGTTGATTTTGTTTTTCCAATTGATACATCAACGTCTACTTCAAATTTTTATATTATGTCGTTGTTCCCAAAGATTATGCTAAAGAAACATCGGTTACACCAGTTTTGTTGGAATATGTCTCCTAAAATATGGTTTGTTATTCTTAGATATTTCAAAACTTGTGGACGAGTTTTTTTCAAAGGCGAGGAGAATGATGTGGAAAGGAAATGAAATTCTTTATTATTAATTTTGTATTGTTATTTAGGAATAAATATTGGATTATTAATGTTATTATTTAGTAGGATATCTATAAGAGTTTTATTTTAGTTATGATTGTTTTATTATAATAGTAAATTTTAATTAAGAGATTGTTTTTTTTATTTTTAAATTAGGGTTTTTACTTGGGCCCCAAATATTGGTTTTCTATTTAAATATTGTAATACCTCATTATTTGACAGATTATGAAATATGATGATTTGAGATTAAAGTTGTGTGCATATTTGTTTTTCTTTACCGATTTTCTGCGAGGATAGGTATCTTATTTCTTCCTTCCCACCTTGTCCTACATCAACAAGCCATTATAAGTATGTTTCATCTTCACTAGTAAACACTAAACAAAAAATAAATTTTGGTATGATTTGATCACAAGAAAGATTTTTTTGTCAAACCGAAGAAGATCAGGGAGAGAATCTGATGGGTTTTGTAAGTTCCAAGCTATGAAATCTTTTCATCTCAATTACTTAAGGTTATATCCTTAATCTTTTTAGATGGATTTATTATATAATTTTGGAAGAGAGAGAGTATACTTCGGATATATTGCAGATTGATTATTAAAAAAAATTTGTTTGGTGATTTGTTTGGTCTCTCTAAGGATTCTCATTTTTCAGCATTTTGTTTCTTTTCAAAAATGAAAACCGACCAAAAGGTTTGAAACCGACTAAATTAACCAAATGGACCAAAGGTCACTAAAATCATTGATCACGGTCGACTTTAATTTGTACATTTTGAAAACCAACATGGTCGGTTTCAGTTTAAATTTCCTCCAATAAACAGCCAAAAAACATATATCGCAGGAGATACAAAATATCAAACAAATTGTGCACATTGGGTATAAAGAAGTACCCAATCATCACATTTAAGAAATTTGTAAACTCTATGGCATGAAATACAACACAACGGACCCGGATTAATTATATTATCCCAAGTACATAAGCCAGATAAATATATCATATCATTTTTTATTTATTTATTTTGGCATCATAGCCTATGTTCTCTTAAAGCCACATCATAAAAGAAGTAATAATATACTAAAATATGTGTTCAGTACAAACTCAATTTAAAATTTCTTTTCATATGTTAAAACAAAAAAGAGTAATCAAAATAAAATTATTTCCAGATGTTCATCTTGCTTCCATAGTAAGTACCTTTGATTTATACAACCTCAAAAATCCTCCCATCAGTTATCTCAAGGTTAATTTTAAATATTGCAAATCAAAGAACTAGGAAAAATTGGTATAAAATGAAGAAGTGATCGTTTCTTAAAGTGGAGATGATGCTATGAAATAGTTGGAAAGACACAATCCCCAATACATATTTTGTTAGTAAATATGTCCACATGAAGAACAGCAGACCATCAGAAAAATTATTCTTCAGCAAGGGTTCACGTGAACAATTTATGAAACCCACAACAATAACCACAAAAGAAATTTAAATTCAATAGAAAAAGAAAAACCTCACTTGCATGTCTTCAGCCAATCTACTCATTTAGACTTTTACTAGAGTAATAAATACCTCAGTCATTATCAAATTCACAAATCCAGTCCACCAAAACTGGGCCAACACATAAAAATAAACTTGGACTATCACTGGCTCTTACTATTATAGAAAACGACAATATTCTTGTGTATATCAAACTGATACGTTATCATTTTAATAAATGGGTCTGGGTATACCATCTCCAACAAATTTGTACATGAAAAGTCTAATCGTAATATAAAATCTCAAAGCCATGTTCACATTATTAGGTAGAGTATGATAAAGATGGACTACTTTTTCTTGTTTGACATTAACTCCACGTCAAAAAATTCACTGTTATTCACACATGGTATGGTCTTCTTTAAATTGACTTGCTAAGAAACTTTAAAGAAGTGATATTTGTACATTTAATCAGAAATATGTAATCAGATCAGCCAAAAGCAATGAAGCTCTTGATTCCCCCTTCAATTCAATTATATTGTTGTTTAATTTTTTTTCGTTTTGCTTAAAGTTGGAAATTTAAGCAAAAAGAAGAAACCACCAAGCAACACAAATAAGACCCGTGTCACTGAAAAATCCCCTAGGAACAGCCACTGCAAAACCTACAGAAACCACCATACCTTACCACAAATTTCTTCATTATGTCTAAGAAAGGAAATAAAGCACACAAATAAGACTGTGTGGCCAAAAACAAAAGATGAAGACCAGGTACCAACCAAACTTGACAAGCTGAAAATGTGTTTAGATGTTTCCCAAAAAAATCTCTTATCGTGCTCCTGCCATATCAGCCATTCAGAATTATATTCCTCTACAACCTTCTGATGCTTTAAAATTTAATTATTACTGGGTTTAGCAGCCATAGCAACATCTAAAAGTTTTCGCCAGTTACATGTGGAACATGGCAATCAATTAAATAAGTCCACAGCCCTTGATGACTCATATCTTTCACTCCAAATTCTGAAAGCTTTCCGTATCGTATGACAAAAAAATATAAGAATCATTAGCAGATAAGATTCAAGACGGAATAAAAAATTTGTGTTTGATCCTGTATAATTTGTATAAACTAGGTCATCACAAACCAATTAAGCAACAAATTCCTTTTCCTTTAGAATTCCAGCAGATTCATCACCACAATGCAGATAACAATAATCAAATGAATTACACCAAAACATAAAACAAAACAAACAAAAAAGAGGAAAAATTAGACCAAATTCTTAAGAAGTCAAACAACATTATCAAAGTCAAGCTAAACCCAATTAACCATGTTACAAACCAGAATAATAGATTATGATGATCAAAAATTGAAAGAGTAAAATTCCATATCCCATTAAAGGGTTTTGTAAGAAAAGGTGAAAAACCTCGTTGTTGTACCTTCCATGGATGTAAAATTTCTATGGTTTCACCCTCCGCTTTTGTTATTCCACAATTGATTCAGCTTGTCAGCTCCGTTAGGCGGAGAAATTTAGAATTTGTATGTATAAGGCAAACAATGGAATTGGAAAACTATAAAGAACACAGATGGGAGTCATTCTGGGTTTGTTTTCTGGGGAATTTTGCTTTCTTAACTTTGCGTTTGTTTGAAGATAGTAAATGAAAGATGGATATTTTGCTAATTAATTTTACTTACTAATTTTTGAGGAAATGAAATTGATCAATATGCATTTATGTTTATACGCTATTGTTGGATTTAATAATGATATAATGATAAAAAAAACTTAATGTATATTTGTAAAGAAAAAATAAGTACTATTGTAAAAATACTTAGAAATCAAATATGTTAGATTAATTTGAATAGTAGTTAGAAATCCAAGTTCAGAGATTTGATACTTAATTACTCTCAGATCGGAGAGTAAACTAAGTAAATTTAACAGAATCGTTGAACGGAATGTAAAGGCAATGAAAGTTTATAGACTAACCGAAAGACAAAATTAGAACGTAGAGTCGACAAACAAATGACAAAATATAGAGCTACTGAGAATCGTATAACGAATTCTCATAAGCTTGACTCTATGATCGGGAGGGGATCTAGGATTTTGTCCCAACATGAGAGGATTTAAACTAATTTTTGTTGTTAAAATTAAATAAATAAAGCAAAAAAAAGTTAGCATTTACAATACAAACCCACTAAAAATGAAAACTCAATAAAGATAAAATGTACAAAATATACATACAAAAATATCATACGAACACGCAAAAACAAAGACTTGCTCCCTTTGTCCAACAATGACGGTCCAATTTGACATTTTTTTTCATCATATTATAATTTTGCCTATCACAAACTCAATTATTTCTTAATTGTAACTATTTGTTTTGTGTAGATGCACATTCTGATTACATAAACATAGTAAGCATAAGAAAATAGAAATAAACTTAATTAACAATATAAGCAGTTGGGAACATAGATCAATTCTGATAATTCAGCGAAAAACTGTTGGCATGTGATCATAGCAAGAAAATACAGAAAAAGAAACTATGTTTATATTTACAAGAGATCAAGAAACCCCTCTTTTTCTATTTCTATTATACCACAAGTACCATACCCAGTACCATCAACAATAATGCATACAGTGATTCAACTACTATCTCTACTAAAAACACCAATAATAATAGTAATAAATATTTTGGTTCTGTAACGACCCCGAAATTCGACCAACTTTATTCCCTTAAACTTTGTATTTATTATACATTATCTTTATAACGTCCAAATTTCGGTCCGTTAATAAATCTTTAATCACCTTAATTGATCCATTAATTGATTTTAAAATCATCAATTATCAAAATTCTCGTATAAATTTTTCTTTTTTCTTGATTCAATTGTTGTATTAAAATATTTGGATATTTAAAATACTTACATCTCGATCCTAGTCCCTGGATCGTAACATTTACTTTTTCTTTTCTTTCTATTACAGGTGTCATAATACTCAACATTAACCATTTAATATTATTCATATCTATACAAATGTTCTTTGTATCATAATTCATAATTAAACATATAATAGTCTCTTTCATACCAACTACATTAAACAATCAAAATTCATATTTTAATTATACTCGTCCTATCCGTACCAAATTTGCATGTATACAAAATATTAATGTCACCTTGACAAATCATCCATATTGAATCATGATATAATTGGAAAATCTATCTCTATATAATCTGATATTCTTGAAATTCTTTTCTTAACCTGTAAAAGTTTATTTTAAGCAAGTAATGAGCACAACGGCTCAGCAAGTTCAACAGTTAACACATTTCATGATTCACGTAGCACATATCTTAACATGCTCGATGTGTGTCATATATCATGTGTTGTGCCTATACTTGAGCAATATATTTCATATATATTCATATCATTGCACAAAGTACACATTGTGGTCACATTAATCACGTATCATGTAACGCCCCAGGATTTTACAGAAATTCTAAATAAGGATCATGATTAATTATGTAAAGGTTAGCAGCTAAAGCCTAATTATGAAGGACAGAAAATCATAATAGAGATTAAATAAGAATTATTGCTTAATCAATGTGTTATATATGACCTATGTGGTAAGTTGAATGTGTGTATATATGTATATTTGACAAGATATAGAAGGAAGGATTTGAAGTTTAGAAATGATGGAAATAAGGAATCGATATGTGAATTGAGGTTTTAGTTATTAGTGTTAACGGTAAGATTAATGAATAGGCCTGGAGAGGCAATGATATGAGAATAGCAAGGCAGAAAAGTATGTATGTGCAAAGAATAAGAAACCCTGTGATTAAATCGGTTTATTGAGGAATATTAAGGATTTGATATATGAATATTTGAAGGTTATTAAGAAATGGATATTTAATGTTTAAAATAAGATAATTGTGATATGATGTATAAATACAGAAGGAAATAATCCTGAGGATGGGTAGGAAGGAAGTTGTATGCAAGAATGGTTCAAGCTAGTAATTATGTGGGTTATGTAAGCAAGTGAAAGGATGTAAAGATTTTAAAATGATTATATGAGCAAATAAGGTTTAACGACAATGGATTTTGGTAATCCGGTTGAGGTTCGTTCCTCGAGAAAGCGGTTATTGGATAATTGAGTAATTTAACTATGTTGAGATGGTAAAATTAGAATTGATTTATTGTGGAATCGAGAAGTTCATAGCCATTGGAATTTAAGGAATAATATGGAATTTTGGCACGTATTATGGTAAATAATAAGTGATCAATAAAAAAATTAATTTTTGAAGTATGACGAATGTTATGGGACAAGTCAAATATGGTGTATTTAATGAAGGAATAAAATTCAAGTATGATAAAAACGACTTGGATCAAAAAGGATTTGATTTGGATAAGAAATGAGCAAAGAATGAATTAATGGGGGGGAAATGTAGGAAAGTCTAGTTATGAGGGGGAAAGTTGTAAGAAATGAAAATCTAATTAATTTGGCAATTTACCAAAATACCCTCAACAATTTGGATAATGACATATATGTCCCAATTGGTGAAATGACGGAAATACCCCTCTCTTATTATGTGAAATGTCTTAAAAGACCCTAACCATGCTTGGTTTAACTTAACTACAATGGTTAAGTGTTGGAGAATGGTATGTAATATATGTATGTGTATTTAGCTAGCTTGGTTCATTATTTTCTTGTTCATCATCCGAAAGTTCTAGCAAAGGAGAGGAGAAGAGAGGAAGAAGCCATGAATCCTTGGAAAGAAGCTAAGAATCATGGAGCTAGAGACCTCAAATAATCAAGTGGTAAGAAGAAAAGAGGAAGAACATGGCATGAGGAAGCTTTTGATGTGTAGAAGTTGGTCATCCAACAAGGTATAACTATGTTTAGGTCTTAAAGATTTGATGTTTATGAGATTAAAGGCTAATTTATGAGTAGCCATGCATGTATGCATGGTTAGATGTAAAATTTTTATGAAGTATATGCTTTATATGTTGAAAAGCCATGAAACCCTAAGCTCAAGTTGCTAGAACAAGTATGACCATGCATGAATTCTTATAATATAAGAATTAATGATGAAGTTTATGTGAATTGCATGCTATTTGTTTGGAAAGTTATGAAACCCTAGGCTTGAAGGTAGTAGAACAATGGTGGTGTAAGATTTATGTATGTTTACAAGTTATTAATTATGGTTCAAGGCATGAGCATATGTAATATGTTGCTAGATTTGATAAAAACCTAGTTAGAAGGGTTGATCATGGTTGATGAAAGTAAATTATTGTGCTACATGACAAGTTAGAATCATAAATGGTGTAAAAGTATGTTTTGTAAAGGAACGTTAAATACTAGGCTATACTTTTTGTGTAGACAACGTAATAATCTGTAAAGTGTATTGGAAGATACATATGGAAGTTGTGAGAATGTACAAAGTTGTTATTTGAACAAGTGTTGATGTATTTGATGTCTAGACTTGAGAATTCAAAGGAGGTTCAAAAGTTAAGTTTTGAAAAGTTAATAAAATGCCATAAATATGCAATTTTGGCTATTAGGTGTACTTGGTGATCAAAAGATGCCAAAAAGCTAAGTTTGATGTTAAAACACGTGTTAGGAATGATTTGGAAGTCATTCGGTTCGAATGGCGACAATTGAAGGTTTTAAACGTTTTAAAACGTTCGCCGACGACCAAAACGAACCTTTTGGAAAAATAAGTTCATTTGAGAAGCTTTAAATGTTTTAAAGGCCCCTACAAGTCAAATATGTGCTATATGTGTTATGTGTTAAGTTAGAATCAAGTTTTGTATTAAGGGGCCAAGAATAGCCTAAGATTTGGAAATGATAAATTCATGAAAAGTTTGGAAGTTTTGATGAAAATCCAACAAAGGTGTGATTTTTGGCAATTTTGAGAATTTAAAGGTGAAATGAATTCAAATGGCCTAGGATAATGTAAATACATGTGTTTAGATTGATTTGGGAATCGACGGAATTGAATTTGAGCGAAATGGCGATTCGAACGATCGAAATCGATCGTTTCGAATCGAATTGGATTTTTACGGACAAAAGTCGCCTCGTGCGAAGTTTTATGGTTTTGAAAGTTTGGACATGTCATATATAGGTTATATGAACTATGTCAAGTGTTGAATTGATGTTTTAAATCAAATGGCCAAAAATCACAAGAATTACAAAAGTTGGTTTTGAAAAATCTGAAATTTTTCTAAGTATAGAAATCAGTTGGACAGCCTTCCTATGGACTAGCATAACTCTGAATGAGAAAGGCCAAATGAGGCAATAGAAAATTTTGTAAAATACTATGAAGTGAGGTCTAGAACTGTGCCAAGTTTGGTGTTAATTGGCTGTGTGGTTAGGGAGTTAAAAATCAGCAAAGCAGGACCAAAAATTAGATTCTGCTGAACCAGGGACTGCGCCGGGGCGCAGTAATTTGGCCTTAACACTGCGCCGGGGCGCAGTGTCACTGTTCATCGGCCGAGAGCTTTTCGCGGCCAGCGAGATTGAGAAGAAGAAAAGTGGCGCCGGGGCACAGTTACTGTAGCAAGTCAAAAAATTTTAAGTGTCCAAATTGTAATAATTTGACAAGGAACGATAAGAATGGGTTATGTAAAGCCTAGATAGATAAGAATGGGCTATATAAAGGATGTCCAGGTATAATGAAACGATAAATGGCATAATGTAACATGCCTAAAGCTAAGCCAAAGTGAGCTAAAGGTTATGAAAAATGTCGAGGACAAAGTTGAAATATAATATGAACCAATGTAAGGTTTAATACATTAAATGGGAAATGATTAGAGACGAAAGGTGGTATAATTATGAGTTAAGTTTGATAATTCATATTAAGTTTATGATCATATATTGATGTTTATAGATTGTATGTTTACAGAAAAGGTTCGATCGAGTAATCTGAGGAAAGATGGATAGATCGGCCAAGCAAGGCGACAGAGGTTAAGTTAATAAATGCATTACAGGTAAAATACAAGAAGACCGGAAGTACCGGTTATGCTAAGGTAAAGGATTGATGAAGGCATAATTAATCACGAGAGGAATATGCTATGTGTTTATGTAATGTGGTTATTCAGATAGTTGATGCTAAGTCATGATTGGAATAAGGGATATATGATTTGTAATTCATAATAATGAACGTGCATGTATGTATTATCCAGCTAGGAGATGTAAGAGTTAAAGTTGGATGTATTATTGATCCGTCGAGTTTAACATGTGATAACCTTGTACATATGGTACAGTTGTATGTATAGTATAGAAACTTGTAAACAGGTACAGGTATGATGCAGATGTGTGTATACAGGTCCGATTAAATAAGGCCATATATATATAAAGTTCATGGCGAATTTTTATTACAGGGTAAGTTGAACCATAAGATTTATATATGATTATAATAGGTCACAAATTCTTAATGGTTGACCTAAGTTATAATGAAGAGCAAGTAAACGTTACGATCCTGGAATAGGTAAGGATTATAAATCAAATAAAGTTTTGTTTTAAAAAAAAAATAATAAAAAAAAAATATGGACCGAATTTATGGTCATCAGAACGATTTTAAAGGTCAAAGGTTAAGTTTAACGCACGAGATCCCTGTTAATTTGGTATTAAAGTTAATAGTTATGCTATCCAGAGATAATCGGATAGAATTAAGGAAGGTCGGGATTTCGGGCTGTTACATATCACATAGCACATAATTTGTATGCATTTTAACAAATATTAACATATCATAACAGATAACATTTAACATTAAAGGACTGAAAAACTTGCCTAGAATTCCAACTATTAAATTGGTAGTTTAAAACCCTTCCTCGAACAACCTATGGCCATAAAATAATTAATTAATAATTATTTATCCTCTCATGATATTAATTTACTAAATTAATATCATCCCTGAGCCAATTATTACATAATACGGTTAATTATATTAACCTCGTCCTTTAAAATATTAACATAACTTAATATTTAATGCCTTCACTATGGACAACCCGGCTCATCGGATAAAATTTAACATATTTGGTTGTCCAAAAATTTTATTTAACCATTTTTTAAATTATAACCTTATTAGATTAATATTTAAACATTTAAATATTAATCCCCAATATTTAATATTTTTACAAAAATATTAAATTTCATGTCCAAACATCATTTCTATATTTTTAGTATTTTTCTATAATTATCTATGATTTTTAAACAATTTTTAAACATTTATTTCAATTAAAAATCACTTCTGAGGGCATTTTGGTAATTTCCGCGCCCTTAGGGACACATTCGGTATTTCCCGAAAAGTCCAGGGGCATTTTCATAATTTCAGTAACGTTAGAGACACAACCGAAATTTTTCGAAAAGTCCAGGGACATTATCGTAATTTCCGTGGTCAAGGGACACGGTCAGTATTAATTGAAAAGGTTAGGGGCAAAACCGTAATTTTGCCCCAAAAACGTGGCCGCGCATGGCGCGACAATCCCTTGCCCCGGCTCCGCCTACGCCAAACGGCGTCATTTGGCGTGGCGAAAATTTTGTTTCCGCGCATGGCGCGGCCTGCCTCCCCTCAGCGCCCAAAACATCGTCGTTTTATACCCGTGTTCGGAAAAAAATGGCTGTCATGCATTGCGCGGCAACCCTTTTTCTTCTTCATGTTTTCGCAGTAACAGTAGGCCAACTTTTTTCCCAAAATACCAAAACTTCTTCACAATTTTCACAACGAAACTACTCCAAAAATCATAAAATTCATAGTTATACATCCATAAATTATTTAGAATAATTATTCTAATTATTTACTAATTTTTCACACAATTATTTTATCACCATAATTACACAAAATAAATTAAATACAAGGATTTATACCTTCCAAAGCTTTGAAAATCCTTCCTTGAAGTTTGTTATTTCCTCTCCTTGGTGGCTATGGTGGTCTTGGGTGGCATGGTGGTGGCGGATGGTGGTGTTCGGATGGAAGAAAAATTGAGAGAAAGTGTTTTTGGCTTTTATTGCTTATTTTCTTTTTCTCTTTATTTCTTTAACTCTCTTCCTTTTTAATAGCAAAAGCCTTAACCATTTTGAACACCAAAAACAAATCCACCGACCTTGCCAACCGACTTTGCCAATTCGGATAGTCACCAAAAATCATGCAAAATTAATTATTTTAATGCATTACGCAATTATATCGTGTAATAAATAACATATATAAAATATTTATTTTAATTCACTAAAAATCATAAATTGATTTATAAATAATATTAATACCTTTTCTGGTATTTTACTTGACAAATTTTGTACACGCATAACGCCATGCATGTAATTATATGAGGTAATTTATACCTCCAAAAATCATAAAATAATTCATATAACTTCTAAAAATTATTTTCCATAATTTTTCACTTCATTTCTTAGACAACATGTTACATTAACATGTTCACATTTCCGAAATATTATCCTTCATAAACATCATAACAATTCCATTATATATAAATATAATTTTTAATAAATTAAAATCTTCATTTTTCCTTATTTATTCTCCATTTCCTTACTATTTATATTAACTTTCCTTATATAAATTATATAATTTATTATTATATAATTCATATAATTATATTATCCCTTTTTACATAATATCCATTTTACACAATTACAATTCATAAAAATTTTCTTCCATCCTTAATTAATTTAATCACCTTATATAAATTATATAATTATTCTTATATAATTTATATAATTAGTATTTTCTTCATACCTTACTTTCAATTTCCTTATATAAATTATATAATTTATTATTATATAATTTATATAATTACTTTTCTTCTCAATTAATTTCTAAACTTCCTCCATAATTTTTGATTAAATCTAAAATTACTAATTATAATTTTACTAACTTCCTCATTAGCTTTTCATAAATTTTCGGATTAATTTAATTATTAATCCCTTAATTTTCATAATTAATAAAATTTATAATTATTAATTAATCCTGTACATTTATATATATATATATATATACACACATCTAAATCATATATTTCACATTACCACATAACACCATTTAAATATAATTTTCGTATTTCCATAATAATTTCATTGTGCCATTACAAGAAATTTCTCTTATTCTTCATAAATTGTTTTTAAACAATTTATTTACTTTCCAATTATTTTAAATTAACACAATTCATCACCATCTTGGTACATATTTAATTTACCAATTAAATTCCTTCACACACTTTAAATCACTTACATCATAAATAATTTAAACAATTTTGATAATTTTATCAATTAAATTCTCATTTAATATTATTAAAAAAATCCTGAAAATTCGGATCCTCACATTCTTCCCCCCTTAACAGGATTCCGTCCTCGGAATCATAATTACCGTAATAATTATACTTATTTTATTTGTAGCATCTTGCTATACCTTTATCTTGATGAATAATAACTAAATCCATAATAATCATATATTTCCTCATTAATTTCCATAATTCACATGGATAACACCATAATGGTCATAATTGTCAGAATATTCAATTCTTATTTCAATTCCCAATTTCTTTGTAGTATTACATTCCATATTTCTCTAAAAATTTTATTAATAAAACTTTAACTCATTTCTTGATTCACTTATCAAGATAGTGTCTTATTTTCTGAAACTTTTCCTTTCTTTAGTCGCATATCTCCTGACTTCATTCACTTATTTCATACTTTCTATTACACCTCATTTATACACTGTACATTCATCCTTCTTTTCTTAATTCATATAAATTTTCTTCACATTTCATAAATCATTCCTTAATACCTCAATCATTTAACACTAGGTTCTATACGTTAACCTTTACTTAATTCATCGTAATCTTTATTTAAAATTATTCCAAAAATCTTGGGGTATCACAGGTTCTGCCTCAACTTGCACGGATCTCTCCCTCCATCATCTTGCTTCTTCAACCAATTTATTGAATCATGTTTTTCTCTCTAGGTTTAGTGATGTCCAACCAACGACGAAGCCACCTTATTTTATGAGTGGGCTCAAAATTATAGTGAGCTTAAAATAAGTTAGTGGGGGTTCGGGGGCAGTGTCCTCGAGCCAATTTTTTTGGGATAGTTTTGTATTTTTGGGTTGTATATATAAAATATATATATAGTTAACATGATAATATAATAAATAGTAATATATATATATATATATACAATGTTTAAAAAATCGGACCGGTCATCGAACCGAAAAAGTTATCGAGTGGATGAGTCACTGGTCCAACTAGTGGTCGAACCGTTATTGAACCAGTAATGTCATAAATATATAAAAAATATATTATTAATAATTAATAAAATTATAAAATATCTAACTTTTTATAAGCTAAAATATAGTAAAATAATGTTATAATTTATTAAAAATATTTTTGTAAAAAAAAAACTTGAAAACTCGGTCAACCGGTTCAACTACCGATTTTACTGGTTGAACCGATGATCAACCAATTTTTGACCGGGTCGCCGTTTTTCCGGTTTTTTGGTTGGACCGGACTGAAAAGTCGACCGATTCCGGTTCGATTTTCTAAACATTGTATATATATATATATATATATATATATATATATATATATATATATATATATATATACCCTTTATCGACACCTGGTAAGCTTTTTTAATCACAAATTTATTCATAAATATTTGATACCTTAATTATTTAAAACAAATAATATAAATTAAATTATTATTTATTTTAAGAATATCAAAGGGAGATGCATATAGAAAGAAAATCGGACCGGTCATCGAACCGAAAAAGTTATCGAGTGGATAGGTTATTGGTCCAACCAGTGGTCGAACCGTTATTGAACCAGTGACGTCATAAATACATAAAAAAATATATTATTAATAATTAATAAAATTATAGAATATCTAACTTTTTATAAGCTAAAATATAGTAAAATAATGTTATAATTTTATTAAAAATATTTTTGTAAAAAAAAAATTACTTGAAAACCGGGTCAACCGGTTCAACTATCGATTTTACCGGTTGAACCGATGGTCAACCGGTTTTTGACTGGGTCGCTGTTTTTCCGATTTTTTGGTTGGACCGAACTGGAAAGTCGACCGGTTCCGGTTCGATTTTCTAAATATTATATATATATATATATATATATATATATATATATATATATATATATATATATATATATACACACACACACACACACACACCCTTTATCAACACCTGATAAGCATTTTTAATCACAAATTTATTCATAAATATTTGATACCTTAATTATTTAAAAAAAAATATAAATTAAATTATTATTTATTTTAAGAATATTGGAGGGAGATGCATATATAAAGAAGTGCAAGTGATATGAGATTGAGAAAGTTATAAATAAAAAAAAACTTAATTTGACCCCATACAATAGAATTTTTTTAATTCTCAGTGGGATCAAATTGTTTATTACACTTTAAAAAAATTTAAATTTGTCATGTATTATTAAATATTTTTTTCCAGTGGAGTCAATTGACCCCACACTCTATAGTGTGCCTTCGTTCCTGTGTCCAACAGCATTTGTTTGACTCACACATGGGTAATATTATTTACTTATTCATTTATTATTATTTTAATTGAATGGTATATGTGTATCAATTTATTAGATAAAACTACCGGGCAGTGGATGAAAAATATGAAAATGAGAAAATGAGCATTGATGTAATATTTTTAATACAACCTGGTACATAAAAGAGCTACATAAGAAGTATTGCACAAAAACTATTTAAAAAATAGAACTCTCTCTCCACACTGCTGCCAAGGATCGAACATGAGACCTCCTATTTACTAAGGACAGCCTTAAACTATACTAAGCTAGCCCATTCATTTTTCTTTTAACTATTACTTTTGTGTTTCTAGCATAGGCAACTAGTTGCCTATGCTGCCCTTGCTATAGCTTCTCCCATGTCTACAGTTTAAGTCTATCATAATCGTAGAGTGCAAACTTGTAAGTTACCGTTGGATCTAAAGCTTCCTCAACACACCACAATACTGAAGATCTTTAAAGTGTGTTGACAAGAAAGGAAATGTCCAATCTACCGCAACTCCAACATCTATATTTGGAAAGAACAGTTTGCCACAACATACAGACAAGGTCTGACACAGTTAACAATCACAGGCAGTTATAACAGACTGACTTTATGGCTAAACAACAGGAATTTCCAATGGGCAGATTACTGAAAGGAAATTTATGAATAGAGTTCAGCATTCAGACATTAAGTGATAGATTGAAAATGAAAAATAGAAGATCGAACAAAGAGATAAACATAATCAATCAAAGCTTAACACAAGTCTGAAAAGTTAACCAACTCTACGATCCTAAAGAGATATAGTACGATTCAACCAAAGCTACTCTATGATCCAGAAATCAATCTACAATTTTTAGGATATCGATCATCACTGTTAAATCATTCTGAAGAAGAGTTTAAACTCAACTTAACAGAACCCAAAACTTAACCACAGAGAGATCTAAGTGATTTGAAAGTCAAGCATAGTGCTCGTCTGATTCTAAGTGAATCATTTCCCTAGAGGAAGGTTGTAAGTCGAGATAGAGTGCTTTCCTGATTCTGAGAGAATTTGTCACGCCCCCAAATTCGTGTGTTCTCTACAACAGATCCGGTGCTAACTTATCCAACCTTATCCATAACATTCATCAACAATATAGTTGATAAAACTCATTTTATTCAAAATTTAACACCATATTCAACATTAAATCCTTCTTCTTAACTTCTTCTCCATTTATCCATCCAAGACTCGTAATATTAGCAACACCTATTTATTCGAGATTCACAATATTAACAATGAGAATGTGCCTAGGAAGTAGGGGGATTTCCATTAAAATGACGTGCAATTAGAGAACCCCTTTCCTCAACAGAACTTTCTATGTGTTGCCAATAATGCTCTCTCAGATTGATAGACTTGTTAATAATATTATCTTGCATAGTTAAATGTTTTAATAAATTATTACAACTTTAAATTCTAAAACAAATAACAAATACAATAAATATATGTCTCGTAATTCTAATTAGTCTTCTTTCCTTTACTGCCAGCCTCTTCTGGTATTTCTTAGTTAATTGCAAATTAAGAATATTTGTAAGACTGAGCTAAAATTGCTCAACAAGTCTTAAAAAATTCATATATATTCTAATTCAAAGAATAGAAACTCAACAATAAAAGATATCAACAATTGCTAAAATAGTAAACTAAGTGATAGTTAAACCAAGAACTAACAAATCAATTCCCCGTTACATTCAACATTGCTACAAATGTGTCATCAATGTGTATCGGTTCAACGATAATTAAACAATGATCGTGCCACATTCATTTACAATATAGAAGTCGGTTTAGCTGACTTATCATTCAGTCCCCTTAATATAAGAGTTGTTCATCTCAGTTACTAACATGTAGATTCTGACCCAAAATAATTTGGTTTGACACAATAAACTATCTTAAATAACAAATTATAACAATTCAATATTGCACCAATAAATATTCTGACTCGAATAGCTCACAAATTGAGTTAAGCCGAATCAAATGGCCAATAACTCCTTTTGATAAAATATTTCACATAAAATAATGAACTTCACATAACAATTGAAATTGAACAATTTAAAAGAATGTCGCTGCACGGAGTGCATAAGAGTAAGATGACTTGCATGTTTTGCCTCTACCGTTTACGCTAATTTTGCGTTCATCGTACGACCTACATAGTATATGAGATCGACATACATAGTAGTCACAATTAATACTCCTTTACTATATCTCACTTTAACTGTAATGTTCCGAACTTCTAAGAATACTGTAATACGACTTTACATGAATAATAAAGATTAAATTGTGTTCACAATGTGTTATGTGATTTTTCTATGTGTATGATTTTGTGTTTTAGTTTAAGTATCCAACCTTAACACTTGTTAGAATCTAAAAGTTATTTAAGGGTTAAGATCTAAGGGTTAAAACCTAGACCTAAGGGTTAAAATCTAAGGATTAAAACCTAAACCTAAGGGTTATAACCTAGAAATTACTATTCAAAAATATGAAAATTATACGAGAATTATATAAATACAAAATATCATACGAGTATTATACGGTATAACTAAACTAGCAGGAAACAAACTAGAAAATAACTAGGTATGAACTAAATCCAAGTGAAAGATGATTAACCAATCAAAATCAAGTATGGCAATCCAAATGAAAGGAAATAGACCAATCGAAGCTAGGGTAAACAAAATCAAGTTGAAGTAACCAAACTAGAGAAAGAAAACCTAGTTAAGCTAACTAAGTATAAAACCAATCCAAGTGAATGAAAATGGACCAATCAAAGACAAGTTAAACAAAACCAATCCAAGTGAAACAAAACCAACCAATCACGAGAAGAACCACCAAAGTGGCTGGCCAACAAAGAGGAAAATAGGAGGAAGCTCACATTTTTTAGATATTTTATGTTCTAATGTCCATTTTGCCCTAACCTTGCCAAGCCTATAAATAGCAAGCTCTTCATTCATTAAAATTCACCAATTCACAAGCAAATTCAAGAGTAAAGAAGCTATAGTAAGTTTTAGAGAGAGCACTTGTTAGTCGATGCAAAAAGCCTAGCATAATCAAGAGTTGTCAAAGCAAGCACTTCAAAAGGTAACAAAATCCTAGTTTTGTGTAGTTTTAATTTTTTTTATGTTCTTGAGTAAAAGTCTTGAAATCTTACATAATTAGGTTTATGATTATGTAACTAGATGTTATGGAGTCATAAAACATGATAGTCTGGCTAATTAATGCTTATGACATCAAGTTTTAAGCAATCGAAACAATAACTTATGAAACTAGTTTTCAATAGGTTCTTGTGGACGATTTTGAGCCCACTTTTGATTAGAATTTTGATTCATAATCTAAAGATGGATTGTGCGATATCCCGAATTTTTGGCAATATTTATTTTAATGGAAATATTGAAAGATTTAATAAATGTTATAGATTAAAACCTAGTTTTGTGAGAAGAATGGTGTAAATAGATGGATTAAAATTTTTATTTCATTTTATCTATGTGTTAAGAAGGACCATGTAATTTAAAATCTTAGTTACATGAACTCATTTAATTATAAAATTAAAAGAGATTGAAAAGAAAAGCTATGCGATTTAATTTATTACATAGAATATGAGTAAAAGTTATATTAATAAGTAATTAACTTAAATGGGGGTCTTGAAAGACTAAACTAAAGGCTTTAATTAGTTAAGTAATCAATTTGATTAATATGTTATGGAATATATTTACTAATTATTTTAATTGAGAACCCAAGATATTAATTATCAAGGGTTGTGTAGGATGTGAGTGGAAATTTAAATGAAAGTCAAGTTAATGGAAATAACCAAGTTTTTAATAAGTTTTGTGTTTGAAATATGTAGGAGCCCAACCTAGATTTGGAAGGGGGTCCAAGTTAACTAAATTAATTACGCCTAGTGACTTAATTAAAGTCAAGCCCAAACATTTGAAATTGATTGAAAAAAATTAGTGTAAATATATATATATCTCTGTGTGTGTGTGTGTGTGTGCGCGCGCGTGCTTGTATGCTATTAAAATAAAGAAAAATTTAAAAAGTGGGAACTTTCCGTTTATGGAAAGATTAGAGAAAATAATGGCATATGGAGATCATTTGCTAAGCAAGATGAGGGATATTTGTGTCTTTGAAAAATAAAATAAGTAAGAAGACTTTTCGCTTTTATTTTATCCAAAGTTGATGAGAATTAATCATGGATGGATTAATTGAATAACCCTAAGTGGTACATAAGTTAAAAGCTTTAACCATGCATTGGTTAGTTGCTAGCAAAAATGTGTAAATATATAATTATATGTATACATGATGGATGAGACTTAACTATGATGGAGATAGTGGATTCACCCTAGGTTAATTGTTATAAGTGAATTAATCATACACGAGTTAATTGGTGGTGTATTATTATATATACACTTATGTATGTATATAATTGATTATAATGGAATTAGTAAGTAACCAAGGGTTACATATTTGTAAAGAATTAACCATACATTAGTTAATTGGTGGGAGATAAATAATCATGAAGTGATTATTTGTGCGATTAAATTAAAGAGGAGTCCAATTAGTTGATTAATTTAAATTAATGGACTAACTTAAGAAACTTAATATCAATAAATTGATAAGTTAATAAACTAATAAATAATTCAATTAACTTTGTAACTAGTGAGTCTAATTAGATTATGTGATTAAATAAATGTGTTTACCAAATGAGCCAAATGTGTTAAGTTTTATGTGAATTAATTAATAGTCCAAGTAAATAAATAAATTACTAGTGGACTAACCCAATTATTTAATTAAATAAGCCAAGTAATTAAATTATTAATGGACTTGTTGACAATATTATGTGAATTATGTGATTTAATTAAACTAGCTCAATAATTACCAAGTCATGCTAGTAGAATTAGGTAGCCCAATGATTTAATTGGTTGGTGTAACGACCCCGAAATTTGACAAACCTTATTACCTTACATTTCATATTTATTATACATTATTTCCTTAACGTCCAAATTTCGGTCCGTTAATAAATATTTAATTACCTTATTTAGTCCTTTAATGGACTTTAAATCATCAATTATCAAATTTTTCGGTATAATTTTTTCTCTTTTCTCAATCATTGTATTAAAGTATTTGGATATGTAAAAACTTATCGGCTTTACATCTAGATCCTAGTCCTTGGATCTCAACCTTTAGATTTTTCTTCTGATACAAGTATCGTCAAACTCAATATTCAAAATTTAATATTGTTTATAACCATACAATTATTCTTTGTTCCATAATTCATAATTAGACATATAATAGTCTCTATCGTAACAACTACCTTGAGTAATCACAGTACACAATTTAATTCTACTCGTCCTATCCGGATCAAATTTATATGTATATATATATATATATATATATATATATATATATATATATATATCACATCAACGTAAACTTCGCCAATTTACTCACATTGAATTATGATATTGAAAATATAACAGTTATGTTTACAACCTTCTAGGGTAATCCATCTCTAACACAATCGGATATTCCTGAAATTTATTTCTTTACCTGCAAAAATTTATATTATGCAAGAATGAACACAATGGCTCAACAAGTTCAACAGTGTGCACATAGCACATAACATAACATGCTCTGTGTGTTTCATACATCATGTGTGGTGCTTCTAGTAAAATAACATATCTCATGTGCATCATATTTACTTCATATTAGCAATTACGTCAAGAAAATATTAAATTATTTTACATATAATCACATCATTGCACCAAATACACATTACGATCATGTTAACAACATATCACATGACACATAATTTCTATATGCATTTGAACATATAACATCATATAACAATTAATATTAAGTACTGGAGAACTTGCCTTGATGTCCAACTATTAAATTGGTAGCTCAAAACCCTTTTTTCGAACAACATATGATTATAAAATAATCAATTAATAACTATTTATCTCCTCATGATATTAATTTACTTAATTAATATCATTTATAAGGTAATTAACCCTACCCGACGATTTATTTTAGGGTACCGGGCCAATTGGTTAATTATATTAACTTCGTCCTTTAATATATTAATTTAACTAATATAAAACACATTCACTGCGGACAACCTGGCTCGTCGGATAAATTTAACGTATTTGATTGTCCGGATTTTCATTTAACCATTTTCTCTAAATTGTAACCTTACTAGATTAATATTTAAAGTATTTAAATATTAATCTCCAATATTTAATATTTAAGCAAAAATATTAAATTTAATGCCCAAATATTATTTTTATATTTTTAGTAATTTTCTATAATTTTTAAACATTTATTTAATTAAAAACTATTTTCTGAGGGCATTTTCGTAATTTCTAAAACTGTAGGGACACGTTCGGAATTTTTGGAAAAGCTCAGGGCAAGATCATAATTTGTCGAGCCAAGGACACGCTCGGTATTTGCTGAAATGGACAGGGGCACGCTGGTAATTTCTCAGCGTTGTCGTTCACCGCGCATAGCGTGCGACCTTCACCGCCTACGCTAGCCAAACGACGTCGTTTGGCCTGGCATCATCGAATCACAGCCGCACATGGCGCGGCTCCCCTTTTTCCTCCCAAAACGACGCCGTTTCACTCCTGGCGTCTGAAAAAAATTTGGCCGCTCGCGCATTGATTTCTTTCTTCATTCTTTCCCGAATGCAGTAGCCAAACAACCCAACACAACACCATTTTTAATCACCAATTTCCCAACATAATAACTCTAAAAATTATATAATTTACACATATTCATAAGAAAAATTAATTAGAATTATTATTCTAATTATTTACTAATTTTTCACAAAATTTAATTAACACCAAAAATATTAAAATAATTCAATTAAAATGATTTTATACCTTCTAAAGCTTGAAACTTCATTCATTTGAAGTTTTTTCTTCCTCTTGACAGCACCAAAATCTCTCTCTTGATAGTGGTGTTTTCCGGTGGTGGTGTTCGGATGGTAGAAGAAAGAAGAGCGAGTTGGTTTTTGCTTGTGTGTATTTATTACATGCTTTATTCCCTTTTTCTTCTTTTTAATTAGCCTCAAGACTTAACCACTTTTTTAAGGAATTATAATTCCACCGACTTCCCATGCCAACCGACTTTACCATTTCGGATAACCAACATGCAAAATTTAAGAATTTAATACCTTACGTAATTATTTCTTGTAATAAATATTTTATATAATGTATATAAAATATTTATTTTAATTTACCAAAATTCATAAAATGATTTATAAATAATATTTATACCTCTTTCAGGTACTTTACTTAACAAATTTTGTACACCCATAATGACATGCATATAATTATATGAGGTAATTTATACCTCCAAAATTCATAAAATAATACATACAACATATAAAAATTATTTTTCATACTTTTTCACTTCGTTACTTAGATAACATGTTACATCAACATGTTTACGTTTCTGAAATATTATCCTCCATACAAATCATAAAAATTCCGTTATACATAAACAGAATTTTTAATAAATTAAAACCTTCATTCTTTTCATTTATTTTTCATTTCTTTATTATTTAACACACTTTAAATATCACCATATAATAAAATATTGTACAATTTGTACAATTTTATTTCCTTTCTTAATTAATGTACCCTTCTTATATAAATTATATAATTATTTTTATATAATTTATATAATTATTATTTCCTTCCTATTTACATTAACTTTCTTATATAAATTATATAATTTGTTATTATATAATTACATTCTCCTATTTAAATAATTTCTAAAATTTCTCCATAATTATCGATTAATTATATAATCAATAATTATACATTTATTAATTCTCTCATTATTTTCTATTTTCTTCAATTAATTGAATCCTGTTATATAAATTATATAATTATTCTTATATAATTTATATAATTATTATTTCATTAATATTTTACGTAATTTCTTTATATAAATTACATAATCTATTATTATACAATTTATATAATTACCTTTTCATAAATACTTTCCAACTTCCTCCATAATTATTGATTGATCATATAATCAATAATTATATTATTATTAACTCCCTTATTAGCTTTTAATTAATTTTTGGATTAATTTAATTATTAGTCCCTTAATTTTTATAATTAATGAAATTTATAATTACAACAATTAAACATAAACACACACACACACACACACACACACACACACACACATATATATATATATATATATATATATATATATATATATATATATATATATATATATATATATATATATTCATATCTTAATTCATATATCTCACATTACCATATAACACGAATTAAATAATAATTTCTGCACCTCCGCAATAATTTTTAAATATCAACAATTTAATTGTATAATTACATGAAATTTCTCTTATTCTTAATAAATTATTTTTAAACAATTTATTTACTTTTCAATTATTTTCATTCAACACCAATTATCACCATCTATGTACAGATTTAATTTATCAAAAATTTTTTATGACAAATTTTAAATCACATAAAATATATCAATCATAAGTAATTTAAATAACCTTAACAATTTTGTTATTTAAATTCTTATTTAATATTATTAAAGTGATCCCGAAAATTCAGGTCCTCATAGTTGGAGCCCAAATGAAATTTAACTAGTGGCCCAAACCTTGGCCCAACTTGGCATATTAAGTGAAAGTTAAATCTTGGTCAATGTTACTACCAAATTGTAATTTAAAATAAAGCAAAAAGAGAGGATAATTGGGGGATATAGCTATGGGTCCCATGTAATCTCCCACATGGCATGTTTGATTGGTGGTAAGCTTTTAATTAAAATCTTCTATGTAAGATTGGATAAGATTTTATTGGATAAAAGATAGGATAAACCTACAGATATAAGAAGTGTATGTAATAATATTGGAAGATGAGATTTATATCACTTTGACCAACTTAGAAGACTTTATTTTTTCACCTTACATTAGCTCTCAAAGATAAAGAAAATCAAGAGAGAGGGAGCTCTAGAGAGTAAACTAGAAAAAAGAAGAAAAAGATAAGAGAAAAGCTTAGAAAGTTAAAGGAGAGCTATCCATGTTTCGGATCTTGCAAAGATGGAGGAGGGGATCAAGCAAAAGAAGAACCATTCAAGCAAAAATCTCAATGAAGTTAAAGGTGTTCTAAAACCCTAGTTTTGTGCTTTTCTTTGCTCTTTATTTAATTTCAATGGTAGAAAATCTTTTTCAATACTCTATATGCTTAAATTCATGCTATATTAGTATATATAGGATTTAATAGGTTTAACATGAGTATTTATATGAATTTATGTTGAAAAACTTGATCAAATGCATGAAATCGATTTTTACTAGAAAACTCTAAACGGATCAGCCCGCTTCTCAGAGTTACTGTTCATGTTCCGTAACTCGTTTTCAAGATTTGTCAACTCTGGGTGGTAGAATTATAAGAAACGAAGCTTTTCCAAATGAAAAGACTGAAAAATATTACAAGGGCTATTTTTGGTAATTTTTTTAGCAAAACAGTTCTTGCCGAATTTTTTTTCCAAAAACCTACTATCCAGATTTTTAAAAGGGCTGTTTTGGCCACTTAGCTTGCTTTAAAAATTCTAGACTTTTTATACATGATATTATATGGTATAATTCAGTCACTGTCCAAAAATGAGCTCGATACGACCTCAGATGAGTGAGTTGTGACATGACGATTTTCTAAGTTTTAAAAGATTATGATTGCTATAACTTGAAATGTGTAACTCAGAAAATTATGAAATTGTAACTGGGAGTAGTATATGATGACAGGAAGTTGCCATATAATTTCATAATTTTTGAATAAATACTCAATTTTTAATAATTATTACAAATTTTGGACATAAATGACCTATTGAAAAATAGTAAATGAGGTTGAAAAATTAAAAAAAAATTTATTTTGTGTATAAAATGAAATATACTAAATATATACAAGAGATATAAAAATAATAAGTCAAGTAAGTATTTTGATAATTACACTTGAGTTAAGAAAAATAAAGATAATAGTATAAGATAATTATATATTATTTAATTTTAATTAAATAATAAATAAAGGTAATTATTTATTATTTAACTAATATTAAATAATAAATAAAGTAATTAAAAAGAATTAAATTAATTATTTATTATCTAAACACTAAATAATAAATAAAGTAAAGGCATTACAAGAATTAATAAAGTGATTAAATGATTTACATTAAATTGTTTAAATTTTAAAATATTTGCTAAATGATTAAAATATTATTAAATAATAATATTAGTTAACAGTTCAATTAATATTAAATGATTAAATTATTATTAAATGATTAATAATAATAGTATATTAGTAAATGAGTTAAATATTATTAAATGTTTAATAATATTAGAAATAGAGTAATTAATAATGTAAATACGCAATTAAAATATTAATAAAGGATTAATAATATTATTAAGAGGGTAAATATTATTAAATGATTAATGATATTCTTGAATGATTAAAATGTTATTAAATGATTAATAGTACTTGTATGATATTAATATATTATCAAAGGGTGATAATATCGTGAAGTGTTTGGTACACTATTTAAATGTCCGAAACATTAAGTAGGTAAAAGAAGAGACTTTAATTAAATTAAACCGAGGTAGAGCGTCCATTGATGACTAATTATTAGACCAACTTATTAAATGTTGGTCGTACGAAGAACGTGTATTGATGGCATAAGCAGGATGAACGCATCAGACAAGTTTTTCAGTATTATGTGATGTACTTGCGAACTTATTGCTATATGTATAAATTGTTACGTGTGCACTTATCATATGTGCGAATTGATTTTAAATATGCCTTTATACGGTCATATAATATGAATAACTGATATACAATTGATGCTATAAATTTCAATGTGTTATATAGATTATATAACTTGAAAATATTAAGATGCATTATAAGTCTGAAGTAATTAGATAAATGCAAAGCATGAAGCATATGTGATAACTGTTAAACTTGCTGAGCAGTTGTGCTCACTTTTATTTAAAACAAACATTTTCAGAGAAGTCAAAGGAGCATAAAGTCCCATTAAGGACATACTACCATATTTGACTTGAAGTCATTAAAGTTAAGTTTTGTAATAAAACCTTATTATCAACACCTTTGTGGTATTTGGTTGAGAACCGATAGTGGAATGCTTGTTGTCATTTTTGAAGGCTAGAAAATCTGTAAGTGTTAGTATAATGTTTAGATATACTAGACACTTGTATTATTACAAGACAATGATGTGTAAGGAAAGATTGTAATAGAATAAACTCGTATCATATATGGTATTGAGATGAAATATATAATTGTAAATATTGCGATTATGAGGTAAAGATAATAAAAATGTTCTAAAGTTATTAGATTTGTTGAGTTTTAGCAAACATTTTATTATATAATGTTGTGAATTTTATAAGAAGGTTGTACATTAATGCATGAGGTCGCCTGTAGCGAGTACGGGGATTCTCGGGGCATTACAGATTGTAGGGGAGGAAGTTACGGACGCGTAGGCTTTTGAATCACCGTAAAATGTTTTAAAATAAACAAGTTATGGCCGTTTTAGTGAGGCTAGTCCAGCGAAAAAGTATGTTGTTAGGAAATTTTAAAAGCCCTTAAAAATGACTTTTTGTGCATGCGAATTTTCAGGTTTGTTTCACCTATGGGGATAGTTAGACCATGTTATATATAGGTCACGGTCCAAAGTTGAGTCAATTTCTAGATCGTTTTCATTTAGTTATGAATTGAATAAGTTTCGAAATCAATTAACATAAAAGTTAAAAAGTCGAAGTTAGGGTTTTGGTTAAAGATTAGTTATAATGAGTTAAATTAAAGATTCATGTTAGACTAATTAGTTTATACGAACTTATGAAATTGTGTAGGAATTACGAAGCATGTTTAAGCTTTAATATTAAACTGTAAAAGACATACAGGCAAGTCTTCTACCCTAAACTTTTATTATAAGTTTATTTGCAATTTATGCACTTTATGCAACAACATTTTATAAATTATTGACATGAAGTTATTACTATTTATTTCGGCATAACTTAAGAAATGAACGTTTATTCGTGAAATACTAAATTTTGATAATTCTTTGTTTAAGCTATTCAGTCAAATTAAATTGTTTTGGGGCGACCTCTACATGTAAAGTAAACTGAGATGAGCAACCCTTATTTATTGGGGTATATATGATGTGTCGGGTAACCGATGTAGACACTGTTTATACGTAGTTTAGTGTATGCTATGCATAACATAGGATGTCGTTACGTTGATCCCCTATAGATATCCATTGACAGTTCTGAGTCGAAAGACGGACGAACATTAGTTCTTGGTTTGATTACCACTCAGCTTTGCTATGTTAAAACAATTGTATTATCTTTTGTTGAGCTATGATTCATTTAAATCCATATCGGTGTGAGTTTCACTTATATGTTATGTGTTTAGACTTGTTGAGCAACTGTATGCTCACTCTTACGAATAAAACCTTATTTGCATATAAACCTGAGAGTTCTGGCTCTAAGAAGAAAGGAAAGAAGAAATGTGTAAACTATGATACTTTTAATTGTAATCCCGTTTTATGTATTGTATTTAGTTATAATGACTTTTGTTTAAGAACAAGTACTTGAAAATCATGTAACCGAATATTAAATAAATGATATTACTTTATTATCATCAAACTATGCTATGTTTTTACTTTGATAGAACTTAGAATTGTTAAATATTAACATAGTATTGATAAAGAACTATACATCTGAATAAGGGTGTTAAATGATAATGAGAGTTCTGTAAGAACATAGGTTATTTGATTAGGCGTCGGTAAGGTGTCATCTTTACCGGAAGGCCCCCTCCGTTCCAAGAACAAACTTATTATTTAATACTGTGAATTTCAGATAGATAGAGATTATCAATATGAAAAGATATACATTGTTTATAAAACTATGTATCCAAGTGAGGGTATTATGCACATCGAACGTTCTAGGGAATGAGGTTGCTTAATTTAGTGCCACATTTTTTGGAAAGGCCCCTTAATTACTGGAACAATCTCTTGTGCTATACTGTTAATCTTGGATATATAGAAGTTATAAATGATAGGATATCTAGAATCTTAAGGTTAAATTAGTAGAAGTGAGTATTAAGTCCCTTGTAGTAAGTACAAGAATTTGGTATGAAATGATGAAATATCTTATGGGGTTAAAATGAAAACTTTGCTTATAAATCTGTTTAATTGAATGAGGGCATTGGTAATACGACTGATTTTGTTATTACTAATACTTTGAATTTCAGTTAGATAAGATTTATAGATAAGGTAACCTCTATACTTATAACGATTTAGCATTTAAAGTGAGAGCCAGATCAGCTATAGCGAGTATAATGATTTAGGGGGTGTCACAGGTTGGTATTAAAGCTGTAGATTATAGTTCTAAGGTAACTAGTATCTTAGGATATAATCGAAGGGAAGTAGGAATAAATGGACTTGTGAAGAGTCCTTAGACAATTAAAAGATATACATAAATCTTAAAATTCTCTAAACATAAAAGGTTATGTGAAAGAAATATACTAATTAAAACTAAACTCTTTTGTAGGATGGTTGGTGAACTAAACTGGATAGACATAATGGAAGTAAATGCTCAAAACTTGGGCAATGTCAGTGATCCAGAAAATGATCCTATTGAAGATCTAGTGGTATACCTTACGGGGTACCACCCAAGGATAAACTTTGACGAGATATCCGATGAGGAAGATCTAGATAAGTATCAATATGATATGGAACTCCTAGATGCCAATGATAATGATCTTGAATCCAAGGTTGATAAAATTATAGTACAGATGGAAGAAGAAGAAGAAGAAGAAGAAGAAGAAGAAGAAGGAGCGGTGTTATCTATTATTCAGTAAGGTATAGCTGGAATAGAAGCCGTTTAAGACGAGACCAAAGTGACAGAAGAAATGTGTTGGACGAGGCATAAAAAGGCCTTCGTTTGAGAGAACCTTAATAAACATCAAAGTAGGAGAGAAGATCCAACTTCAAGCAGATCTTGATTGGGCGAGGCATAAACGATGTGATTCATGTTACAATCTACATAAAAGGGTGGAGAAATACCCGGTAGAAGATGGATATATGGGGTATGATATCAATAGGTTTGTGGTGACCTAAATGCTTCATGATGCCTTTCGTGAGGCAAGGGACCATTAGATAGTTCTAATGGTTAGCTGTATTAGTAATAGTTTTATTTCCATATGTGTAATATTAACATTTCCATTTTACAAGGGATGTTAATAGTAGCAAGTGATGTATCACTCGGATAGCATAAATTTGTAATGTGTGGAAAACTTATTATATATATAAATAAAGTTTGCTTATGAAACATGTTGTGCAAAAATTATTTTATGCATTTATATTTATAATAGTGAAAGTATAGGCGAACCAAATAAGGAGGATCAAAATCCTATGAAACAATTTGTAGACATGTTATTGGGTGCCCTAGAGAATCAACCTTTAAATAATGCACCTCTAACACACCTAGTAACATTCAAAGACTTCAAAAATGCTGGACCTCCCGAATTTAAAAGGACTATCGAGCTGATAGAGGCTCAAAACTGGATTAAGGAAATAGAAAAAGGCCTTTGTTATAGCCGATGTTGGTGAAAATCAAAAGAGGTACTTCGCCGCATATTTAATAAAGGGCGAAGCTAACTTTTGGTAGGAAATCAATCGAGCTAGGGCAGGAGAAGACATAGTTGCTTGGGAAAGATTCAAGAAAATATTTTTTCGAGAATTTTTTCCCAAGAAGTATGCAAAATCAAATGGAAGTTTGGTTTTTAAATCTCAAGCAGGGGGACATGACTGTTCCCCAATATGCTTCTAAGTTTAATGAACTCGATTGTTTCACTCTGCATCAAGTTGATACAGAGGAGAGTAAAATAAGAAGGTTTGAAGAGGGTTGAAACTCTAGATCTGTAACAAATTAGCTGTGCTATAACTAGAGAATTTTTCACAAATTCTTGAGAAATCTATCATTGCTGAGGGCGACAGTGATGCCTTAAATAAATATAACAAGGAAAATAATAAGAAGAATGAGGGAGGAAATTGTAAAGGGGAAAGTAGTACTAGGGGAAGTAATAACAAAAGGAAACGGAGTGGAGTGAGTAAAAATAAAGAGGAAAAAAATAAAAATAAAATAGAACCCTGTAAAACACGTGGTAAGGGCCAATTAGGAGCCTGCCTTAAATGGATGAATGTCTGCTACATTTATTATGACCCCCCCTCCCCCCCAAATAAACCACTAAATTTGGGTACCTTGAATCTCGAGTTCAGTGCTCATGATCCAATGTAACGACCCCGAAATTCGACCAACTTTATTCCCTTAAACTTTGTATTTATTATACATTATCTTTATAACGTCCAAATTTTGGTTCGTTAATAAATCTTTGATCACCTTCTTTAATCCATTAAATTGACTTTAATATCATCAATTACCCAATTTTACGGTATAAATTATTTTTTTTTTTCTCAATTCAATCATTGTATTAAAATATTTGGATATTGAAATCCTTACATTTTGATCCTAGTCCCTGGATCGCAACCTTTACTTTTTCTTTCTATTACCCGTGTCATAATGCTCACATTCAAATCTAATATTATTTATTTTCATACAAATATTCCTTGTTGTAACATTCGTAATCGAAAATATAATAATTTCTATCTTAACAATTATCTTGAACAATCAAGGTTCATAATTGGACTTTTATCATATCCGTATTCAACTTATATATATATATATATATATATATATATATATATATATATATATATATATATATATATACATACAGCTCATCACAGTAAAATTAACAAATTTCTCACATTAAATCATAATGTTGAAAATATAGCAATTACGTTTCCAACCTTCTAGGTAATTCATCTCTATCATATCTGATATTCTTGAAAGTTATTTCTTTCCTGCAAAAATGTATATTAAACAAGTAATGAGCACAATGGCTCAGCAAGTTCAACAGTTTATGCTTCACGTAGCACATAGTTTAACATGCTTTGTGTGTGTCATACATTACGTGTTGTGCTTCTACTTGAGCAATATATCTCATATATATATATATTCATATCGTTGCATAAAGCACACATTGTGGTCATATAATCACGTATCACATAACACATAATTTGTATGCATTTAGAACAATAATTACATATTGTAACAATCCAACATTTAACATAAAAGGACTGAAGAACTTGTCTGGATTGCGGAATTAAATAATAAATACCCTTTTATATTACTCCTCGTACAACCTATGATCATAAAAAATCAAATAATAATTATTTATCTCTTTATGATATTAATTTACTAAATTAATATCATCTCTGGGCCAATTATTACATAATATGGTTAATTAAATTAACCCCATTCTCTAATATATTCATTTAACTTAATATTCAACACCTTCAATACGGACAACCCGGCTCATCGGATAAATTTTAGCGTATTCGGTTGTCCGAATTTACATTTATTCATTTTGAACTCATTAGATTAACATTTAGAATATTTAAATATTAATTCCCAATATTTAATATTTTACAAAAATATTAAATTTAATGCCCAAACATCATTACTATATTTTTAATATTTTTCTATGATTTTTAAACAATTTTTAAACATTTATTTCAATTAAAACTAATTTCTGGGGTATTTTAGTAATTTCCCCGCCCTTAGGGACATAACTGGAATTTTTCGAAAAGTCCAGGGACATTTCCGTAATTTCTGGGGCCAAGGGACACGCTCGGTATTATCCTAAAGGTTTGAGGTCACGTTCGTAATTTCGCCCCCCCAAATCGCGGCCGCGTATGGCGCGACAGTCCCTTGCCTGATCCAACAAACGGCGTCGTTTGGCGACCAAGCCGCGCATTGCGCGATCGACCAAAACTCTCGCCCAAAACGGCGCCGTTTCATACCCGCTCTCCGAAAAAAAATGTGCACCAACTTAGCTAAAAATTTTGCTTCCAATTTTCCCAACAAAATTGTTCCAAAAATCATATAATCCATAGATAAACATCCAAAAATTATTTCAAATAATTATTCTAATTATTTACAATTTTTTTCACAAAATTAATTTATTACTAAAAATACATAATAAATCATATAAATTAGTATTTATATCTTCCAAGGCTTGAAATCTTTCCTTGATGGCATCTAATCTTTCATCTCTCTTGGCAGCTATGAAATTTTTCGGTTGGTGGTGGCTTCGGATGGCGGTGAGAGAGTTGTTTTTTTATTATTTTGTTCCTTGTTTTCTAGTTTTTCTTTTTATTTCCTTTTACCTTCACACACACACACACACACACACACACACACACACACACACACACACACACACACACACACACACACACACACACACACACATATATATATATATAGACTATCAAAGCATAAATGAGTTTTAAAACTCATCTTAAGTCCACCGCCCATTTAAACCGATCTTAATTCGGATAATTGCCATGCAAAAATTAAAATTTTAATACATTACGTAGTTATTTCGTGTAATAAATATTTTATATAATAAATATAAAATATTTATTTTAATTCACTAAAATTCATATTATGATTTATGAATAATATTTAGACCTTTTTCAGGTACTTTACTTGACAAATTTTGTACACGCATAATGTCATGCATGTAATTATATGATGTAATTAATACCTCCAAAAATCATAAAATAATTCATATAGCTTATAAAAATTATTTTTCATAATTTTTCACTTCGTTATTTGGACATCATATTACATTAACATGTTCACGTTTTTGAAATATTATTCTTCATAAACATCATAAAAATTCCATTATAAATAAATATAATTTTTAATAACTTAAAACATTCTTTTTTCTTATTTATTATTCATTTCTTTACTATTTATTACTAACTTCTTTATATATAAATTATATAATTTAATATTATATAATTTATATATTTACATTCTCCTTTCTTAATAATTCTTAAATTCCTCCAAAATTATACATTTATTAATTCTCTCATTATTTATATAAATTATATAATTATCCTTATATAATTTATATAATTATAATTTTCTTTATACATCACTTTAATTTTCTTATATAAATTATATAATTTATTATTATATAATTTACATAATTACATTTCTTCTCAATAAATTTCTAAATTTCCACCATAATTCTTAATTAAATCTAAAATCAATAATTACAATTTTATTAACTTCCTCATTCGCTTTTCATTTAAAATTGGATTAATTTAATTATTAATCCCTTAATTTTTCATAATTATTAACATTTATAATTACAACAATTAAACATGCACATTTATATATATATATATATATATATATATATATATATATATATATATATATATATATATATATATATCTAAATCATATATTTCACATTACCACATAACACCATTTAAATATAATTTTCGTATTTCCATAATAATTTTATTGTGCCTTAACAAGAAATTTGTCTTATTCTTCATAAATTGTTCTTAAACAATTTATTTACTTTTCAATTATTTTAAATTAACACAATTCGTCACGATCTCTGTACAGATTTAATTTACTAATTAAATCTCATCACATACCCTAAATCACATAAAATAATAATTCATCAATAATTTAACAAACTTGATAATTTTATTAATTAAATTCTCATTTAATATTATTAAAAAAATCCTGGAAATTTGGATCCTCACATTCTCCCCCCCTTAACCGGATTCCGTCCTCGGAATCATAATTACCGTAATAATTATACATATTTTATTCATAGCACCTTGCTATACCTTTATTTTGATAAATTTTATTTCACCTCTTTAATATCCATAACTTACATGGATAACACCAAGAAAAATCATAACTGTCAGAATCTTCACTTCTTAATTCACTTTACAATTTCTTTGATTTCTCATTCTTTGAAAAAATTTCTTTCTTTAATCGCACGTAACCTTACTCCATCCACTTATTGCATATTCTTTATTGTACATCATTTATACACTGCACATTCAATCCTCTTTTCTTAATTTATATTCATAAATCTTCTTCACATTCCATAAATCATTCCTTAATACCTCTATCATTCAACTCTAGGTTTTAATTGCTAACCTTTTCTTAATTCATCACAATCCTTATTTGAAATTATTCTAAAAATCCTGGGTGTCACATCCAACCTTATTCTGACTTTATGTTAATATTTGATAACACAATTAATAAAAAACTCGTTATTTTTAAAACTTTTTAACAACAATATTCAAAATCAATGTAGATATTAAAACTCAATTGTTTAAAACTTTTTAACTTTTTAGTTCTAGAATCGCAATCTTCACAATTCAACTTTACTTTTCAAAATTACCTTTATTATGATTTATTTCAATAAGTTAAATATATAAATTTAACTTTCAATATTTGATTTCTTCTTTTATACGTTTCATTGTAATTTATCAAGTTAAATATATTATACAATAAGCTAAATTTTTTAAAACGATAAGCTGATTTCTCAATACAGTAAGCCTCACTTTCATTTTATATACTATATCTTATATAGTATTTCAATCGCACTTTATTACCTTGCAAAACCAAAGGTAAAGTTTACAATATCTTTCAAAACGAACAATTCTACTTGAATTTCAATTGTTTAATACAACTTGAATCATTCACATTACAACAAATCATTTCACCTCAATTTGTAATTATCATGACGCGCTTTAAATCTTCATCATTATGTCCAACTGATAAATCAACTTTTATCAGCAAATATCACATATTTACAATAATAAGCGCGACGGCTCTGCAAGTATAACCGTTTACACATTTCATGCTCCAGATGATTGGTTTTTATACCTAGTTATTGGATACTCTTAAATTTGATATTTTGTGAATTCTTTAGCATTTTAGTTGTTTTTTATGTGTTTTTATGTTATTGTCGTAAATTATGTTTTATATTACGTTTAAGTGGTTTATGTTAGTTTTATGTGTTTTATTCTTATTCTGTAGTTTAAGTTCTTATTATGCCATTATATATTTTTATGTTATTGTTGTAGGATGTGGTTTTGTATTGCTTTTATATATTTTTATTTCATTTTGTAGGATTTTGGAATAAGGGCTTGGTGGATCAAATCTTAGAGTGGCCATGTTTGGATTTTCAGCTTGTCATTTTCATAACAATCACTTGAGGCCAACTTTTGACCTTGATCCAACCATTAACTCTTAAATTCTAGAACATAAAAGTTGTAGATCTACTTATCAGTTTTTCGAAACATCTTGAATCACCTCAAATCAGAGTTCAGACATGAGAGTTATGTCCAAAATACGAAAGGAGGCTGAAGTAATCCAAAAATGGAGACAGGGCAGCAGCATCGCAACGCCCTAATACCATTGCTACAACAGTCCAACATTTTAGCCTTTAAAAGACCAAAATTTTCCTAATTTGCATTATCTCTTACTCTCTTCTTTGGGAGGTTGCTAAAGGCAATTTTTGAGGCCAAAGGATGAAGAAATGCACCTTTCATGGTTACTAGGAATGAGATTCAACATCATTTGGAACATGGATTGGAGATTTGGAACTTGGATCTTGGATGACAACAAGTGTTCTCTCTTTAACTTTTTCTTTCATTTGTATCCATGGATGTAATATTTATGTGTTTATATATAATCCATAACATGTTTTACTTATTATGATTGTCGTTTTGCGCATTTGCTATAAATTGATGGTTTGTTCTTGGTGAATTTTGTTTTGCCTAATTACTATGAGCTAAGCATGAAATCTATGATTGTTTTGGAACCCATTGGGTTATTTGAATTGAATTTAACTTTAAGTTGGTTATTATTGGCTTGCATGAGTTGTTTTGATTGAAGAATATTACGGCGAACGTAAGTGTTCGATGAAATGCCTAAGTGAAACTTATTTTGTATTTGGCATATCTTTGTGCTTCTTTGGCTTGAGATTATCATATCTTGGTGTTGTAGGATTGCTTACACATGCCTAATTAATTAACGGGAAAGTGTATGAGATTTGAATGAATCAATGGAACCTAATATTAAATTATAATTAACTTTTTCTCGCTTTGGTTGGCATAATATGGTTTGGATTATCATATTTTGTGGTTCATGTATCAATTAATTTCAAGTGATTGATTTGGTAACATATGAAATTAGAAATGGATTAAATTTTTTTAACCCAAATATGATAATATGTGTTATGTAATTATTCTTAGGAGCGTATACATAATTTGCGTGTAAGATAATATACCTATGTACCACGTGTAACCAATGTGAGAATCTGAGCTTCAAATCCTTGCTAATGTTAGTTCTCATAGACATATAGTGAATTGTTTATCTTGGATGCTCTTGTTTAAATTTCGTCGAATGGAATAAGTTTAGATGAGATACGTTTATATGTCTTTCAAAAGAGGCATGTAAATACTTTAGTATTCTCGGTTGACAAGTCATCGTGACCTTAAGATCAAACAGGGAGAGTTAGAAAATTTAAATGAAGTGTTGGGAGAAAATGTAATCATAGGTTCATTTATCTTTATTACTTTAGTAGTTTAATTGTTATGTTTGCATTTTTCCATTTCACTTGTTTCTATTCAATCAACTGTTTAAATAAGATTGGATTATTATGCTCAGTATTTGCAAAACGTTAGAAGTAATTTCTCGCGGGATCAACTTTTCTTATCACTTTATTACTTGTTGACCGTGTATACTTGCTTGTTATTCATTCGAACGAATTCGAGATCAGAATTTAACTAATAAATAAAATATAAATAAACAGTTCCGATTTCGACCAATAGTTCCACGTAGCATACAGTTATAATCATATATCATTGACATATTCACCATGTTCACATAGAACAACAAATTTCCTTAACTATCATATATTCATGGTTTAAAGCAAAGCTAACACGTATTTGCCACATAACAAGTTTGCAAATATAACTAAAAGAAACTTGCCTTGTGTCCTTATTCGTTATGATACGTTCGTCGAACGTTTATGTTATAACTTCTTCTCATAATTATTTTATTTACTTTAATTATCATTTAAATAATAATTAATTAATTATTGATTATCATTAAATAATAACTTCTTAACTAATTAACCCCATTTATTATTTAATATTAATTAAATAACACATGATCATTTTATTCACTTCATCTCTCTCTAATTATTATTTAATATCCTTTAAACAATAATTAAATAATTAATCATTCTTATTAATAAATAATTACCTTATTAACTTTATCTTCCTTTAATTATTATTTAATATCATTTAAATAATAATTAATTAACTAATTATCCTTATTCATTATTAAATAATAAATAATTATCTTATTAATTTTATCTCCCTTTAATTATTATTTAATATCATTTAAATAATAATTAATTAACTAATCACCATTATTTATTATTTAATAATAAGTAAATAATAAATAATTATTTTATCAACTTCATATACTCCTTTACTTTATTTATTATTTAGCATATAAATAATAAATAATAAATAATTAATTAAATTCTTTTTATTTACTTTATTTATTATTTAATATTATTTAAATAATAAATAATAACCTTTATGTATTATTTAATTAAAATTTAATAATACATAATTATTTTATTCTTTTATCCTTATATTTCTTAAGTCCTTCGTATTAACAAAAAATACTTAATTGACTTATTATTTTAATAAATCTTGGATATCTTTATTATATTTCATTCCATACACAAAATAATTTTTGTTAAGTTTTCCATCTTGATTTACTATTTTTAAACAGTCCATTTCTGTCCGAAAATGGCAGTAATTATTAAAAATTGGGTTTTTATTAGAAAATTCTGAAATTTGTAAGGTAGCTTCCTGTCATCATATAGTACCTTCAATAAACGTTTCATAATTTTTGGAGTTATACATTTCAAGTTATAACGTAAAGAAACGTCGGGATATAACTCACTCATCCGAGCTCGGATGGAGCTCATTTTTGGACAGTGGCTGATTTATTCTATATAAAATCATGTATAAAATTTCTGGAATTTTTAAAACAGGAAAAGTGGCCAAAACAGGCCTTTTAATTTTTTGGACAGAATGTTATCAGGTATTTCCGACAGTGGACTGTTTTACGAGAAAAATCACCACGGATAGTTCGTTTAATATTTTTTAGTCATTCCACTTGGAATCTCTTCTTATCTCATAGTACTACCACCCAAAATTTACGAATCATGAATACGAGTTACGAAACGTGAACAATAACTCTGGGTACGGACTGTTACGTTTTGGGTTTTCCTATGAAAATCGATTTCATATTTTTGTCAAACTTTCAAATATAAATGCATATCAAAACTCATGTTAAACCCATTAAACCCTAGATATACTAGTCTAACATGGATTTAAGCATCAAGAGCTTTGAAAAAGATTTTCTACCATTAAAATACATTTTGACTAACAAAAACACTCCAAACATAGAAAACACAATATTAAAGTGAAAGTTAGGGTTTGAAGCACTATTAACCTCCTTGGTTGATTTCTTCCTCTTTGCTAGAAACTTAAGGAGACTTGGATGATCCACCTTTTAGCTAGGAAGCTTTACCATCAAGAGGCTTCCATCTTTAATCCTTACTTCAAGATCATCCAACCATCCAAACTCACAAGATCTAACTTTCTTTTTCTTTCTCTCTATAATTTTTTCTAGAGCTTTTCTTTCTCTCTAACTCTCCTAACACCAATGACTAATGAAATGAAATATGAGAGAGAGAGTGAGAGAGTATACTAGGTTCTATTGGGCAAAATGTATACTTACACTTTGTGTAAGTATACACATCACCCATCCATCACAAAAATAGGCCTATTAGCTTGGCATTGGGAAGAACTTTGTAGACTAGGTTCTCTTGGAGTAGTAAAAAGGAAGCTTGGAGCATTGCACCCTCCATTGGTACTCCCCCCTTTTTGCCTCCATTTTTATTTTTCTTTTATTCCTTAATTGGTGAAATATATACATATACATATATATACCACACTTGCATCAAATGAGTCACACCTTGGACTTTATTTAATTTCATTTGGGCTAAACCATTACTCTAGCATTGGACTTAGTAATTAATTTAATTGGGCTACCATTATAAGTCATTGGACCTCCTACATGGCTTGTCATATTCACAATGTTGGGCCAATTAAATTATCTCATGAACAATTTACAAGTCCACTAACAAATTAAATTACATTGGGCTTGTTTAATAAATCAATTTGACAAATTCAAATTATTAATTTCCTAATGCAATTATAAAACATTAATAATCTACTATTAACAACTTTCCAAATGAAAATAAATAACATTTTTAATGTTTACGCACTCTCATTAATTAATAACCACATTAACTAATTTACACATCCAATTTAACTCGTTATTTATGAAGTTTTACATTATTCTTGATGATTAATTTAGTAATCATTTACCATGCTCGGCTTAAAAAATATAATAAGCGTACCTCCAAGTATATAGGTATCTATACATATACACCTTCACGCTAACTTAAAAATATCTCAATAATTGAAATTTATTTCCTTAATAAATTCCTCACATAACTCATGTTAAAACTTTTTACATGATCTTTTATAGTCAAATACATTCACCGAGTTTTAAAGGTATTATATTACCTTATTACTAATATACATCCTAGTATACACAATTAAATTTCAGGTTCTAAAATTTAAAAACCTTCATTCACTCACATTTCAATCCTAACACCAAGATTAAGGTAAAATGTTTACTCACTTTTACACCTTTTACTTCTCCAAATCTAGGTTTTAAACTTCAACATTTATTTCATCATCAACACCTTATTTAAAACAAAAAATCTCGTGAAAGATCCGGGATATTACATTCACCCCTCCTTATAAGAATTTCGTCATCGGAATTACAGCACACATATCTTTACTTATTTCATTCACCAAAACTAGGTTTTACCTCAACCTTTAATCAATCATATTTGATATCTTCTACAAATCTCGTAATTATCCGGGGTATTACATTCACCCCTTTTTATAAAAATTTCGTCCTCGAAACTTATAGCATACTTATTTTTGCTCATTCTTTCCATTAAGTTATCAACCAAACCTATCAAATTCCCTTTCTCTGAGATTACTTCATTGATTACCAATCTCCTCTAAAATTACACATCTACCCATTAATTTTCCAGAATATTGAGATATTTCCCAGAAATCTTCAACAATTGTTCACTAATTGTGAAGGAGCTTGAATAACTAAGAAGTAAAAAGAATTCCTTTAAAATAAATTCATATCTGACTGAGGGGTCATAAAGACCATGAACTATAAACTTTCAATGAAATCAATAGCTGATTGACCATTTAGTTACTAGCTTAGGATACGTACTGGAGGAAATCACCATCTTGTACGCTATGTGTATGCATAACATTTAGCTCTGACTGCATCGTATAACCGGAACTTAAAATCCGTCAGTTGTACTTGAGGGGATCAACCTTTCGTACACTATGTAGACGTATAACATTTAACCCTGCGCATATCGGATAGTCGATACTTAAATTTTTCCCCATTCCGGGTTGTTCTCTAAGTCTAAGAATCCGTACCAACAACAGGTTTGAAATTTTTTTAAATGTCTGGTGTGATGTCGCAAGCACCCAAAAATAAAATCTTACTTTGGAAAAATAAATATGTAGTAGTGTAAGTAAGAGTCGATCCCACAGAGAATGATTAATTTAATTTTATGTTTTTGCAAATAAAAATTGGGGGTTTTTGAATTAAAGAAATAATTTAAATAAAAATAACTAAAATAAATATGCAAGTAATTTAATGAAATAAATGAGAAGAAAAAGCCTTGGTTTAAGTCAATATCCACCATCAAGAATTTACAACTGATCACTGATGTAAGAATAAATCAATTCATATTTTAAATATTCAATATGAAATAATTACTCCCATTCGAATAATTTTTCTATCTCTCCTTAATTTTAGTTAAGCAAAAACAAGCGATCTAAATAACCCTTACTACTAAATAATCTCAGACAAGCGCTAAAGATTTAACCTAGTAGCAGCATAAAGAAATAGAGAGATCGTTGAACTAAACAACACAATCCAAGCGTCTGCATTTAATCTAGATGAATATTTTTCCTAAGATATAACAATATTTTGATAAGCAAAATATTTATTAATCTTAGTTGCTTCGCAAATTAAAGTGACCAAACAATTACGGATTTGATATTTAATTTAGCAGTAGATTTTAACGAATAATAAACTAGTGTGCACCCTAGCAATTAAACGAATTAATCATAAAATTAAACACAAAAAAATATCCAATACTCAAAATATAAATTGAACAATTAAAATAAATTAGATCTCACAGTGTAGAAATCTTGATGGCTTCAATCACTTAAACCAAGAAAAAGAATTTAGCTACTCATAATTGTAGAGAATACTAAATAATAGAAGAGAGAAATTTTATTCTAATAGAAAAGTTGTGTATTACAATGTGTGTCAAGCCCTCTATTTATAGGCTCCATAAACCTCCTAACTTGTCCAAACCCTAATAGGATTTACAATTAAAAATAAAAGAAAAGTAAAACAATTATTTTCCTAACCCTAATTGGAAGTCTAAATAAAATATTAAAAATAAAATAAAGAATTATTGCTTCCTTTTCCAAATTAAAATTGGATTTTTATTCTACTGATTTGTTGCATTGCAGTGTAGGAAATCCAAAATAAAGAAGGAAAAGGAACAAACTGCCAGCCGCCTCCTTTCTCTCTCTTCTCTGACGCGTCAACGCGTGTAACTCACGCGCCTGATTGTTACCGTTGGCGCGTGTAGGACACGCGCCAGTAGGAAAAAAATCGTTCGCGCATGGCGCGGAATCTACTTTCTTCATGCCAAACGACACTGTTTCTGGTCCGGATCTATTGATAGCTGCGCGCATTGCGCGTCCCAACTTGTTATATTTACGCTTTTGCCACCGGCTTCTTACAGAATTACAAATTTGCCCCCGGTCTTTGCAGATTTTACAGAAATGCCCTCAGCTTTTAATTTTCCTACAAAAATAAATATAAATTAATTAAAAATAAATAAAAATAATATAAAATTACTAAAAATAATAAAAATGCATAATAATAAATAAAACACCTAAAACACTAAAAATAAATAAAAACACATAAATAAAAAGAAATATAAAAATACTATAAAATTACCTAAATTAACATAAATTAACTAAAATCCTATAAAACCTATTAAAATTAAAATAAGCTAAATAATTAAACATTTAAGCATACAATAAATATAAAAACTAAGTATTAGCGAATAAAAATAACATATAATTTAACTCTATCAAATACCCCCACACTTAGCTTTTTGCTCGTCCTCGGGCAAAACAAAAATAAAAACTAATAACCAAACAACTTACTTGAGCAACAGATCAATATAAATTTCAACATCAGCCTCAAAGATTTTTTTAATGATAACTCAAAGAAAATTTCAAAATCATGCAAAATCTAGAATTTTAACATATTTATCAATTCTACTTTACTCAAGACCTTGTGTGTGTGTGAATCCAAATGTATCAAACTAATTAAAACTCAGATAAGTTTTGGTCATTAATTACCTTATAAAAGATATATAATAAAACTTAATATATTTATTTTTCACATCACTCTCAGCTCATACAGACAAATATAAATCAGAAGATCAAAAGGCTTTTAATTAATGAAGCACACTAGGATTATCAATATCACTTTTTTTCAAATATTTTTTTCATTCATTTTTTTCTCTTTTTTTTTTCTTTTAATGGGTGCATTTTATGCTCCATCCCATTTTTTTTTTCTTCATTTTTTTTCACGGTGAGTGCATTTTATGCTCCATCTCACCAGCGAGTGCGTTTTACGCTCCATCTCGCTTTCCATGTGTTTATGAGTGAGTGCGTTTTACGCTCCATCTCAACCCACCACAAGATTTTTCTTTTCAATAATAATCCTAGAAAAATTACCTAAATCATCTCTTCCAAATTATATTTTGCCTTATATTTCACTTCAAATAATGATCAAATAAGATATAGAGTTCAAAAATATCTTCCATAAGTATTTAACCATTTAAACTTTCTCTTAATTAAAACTAGCTCAAACAAATGGATATAAGTGCATAAAAATTTAAAGGATCTCAAACAAAGTAATAATCAATAAAAAGTCAAAAATTCAAACTAAGCAAAAATTTATCCCTTTTCCAAGAGTTATTAAATAAAAATCAAAATTTTATCATTGGCTAAAAATTTAAAATCCAATTAACCCATTGCTCAAGTGACACATCCTAAAAATAAAAAACTACCCCATTTTCGTAGAAAACACGGTTACACTTAGCATGTGCAACAAGCCTTTAAATCCCAAGGTTACCCCAAGTGGACAAGTTTTATCTCGTGAGGGTTTGTAGTGAATATACCCACAAAATTCAAAATTTTAAAATTTTAAAATTTCCTAAATTTTTTAAAATATGACCTAAAAATAACAAAAATAATAACAAAAATCCTAAATCCCTTCCCCCACACTTAAAATTTACATTGTCCCCAATGTAAAATAAAATGCAAAGAAAAAGGCAAAAATAACTATAAAAAGAAAAAGGAAAAGAAATGCAAATCTGATTTCTTGGGTTGCCTCCCAAGCAGCGCCTTTGTTTATCGTCATTGGCTCGACAACATGCTTTCCCCTTTGTTTTTAAGTAGTATAAATTGGATCCTCAAGATCCACTTTTTTTGAGTCTTCTTCTCGGAATCCCTCATAGAAATGCTTGAGTCTATGACCATTCACCTTGAATACTTTAGAAGTTTCCAAACTTTGAATTTCAACTGCACCATAAGGAAAAACATTAGTCACGACAAAAAGTCCATCCCAACGAGAACGCAACTTACCTGGAAACAACCGAAGTCGAGACTGGTAGAGAAGAACTTTTTCACCAATTGTAAATTCTTTTCTAGAAATCATCTTGTCGTGAAAAGCCTTTGTCTTCTCCTTGTAAATTCTTGCACTCTCATAAGCATCATTGCGAATTTCCTCCAACTCTTGTATTTGCAACTTCCTATGCTCTCCACTATCACTCATTTTCATATTGAAACTCTTAATATCCCAATAAGCTTTGTGTTCTAGCTCCACAGGTAAGTGACATGGTTTCCCAAATACTAATCTATAAGGTGACATACCAATAGGCGTTTTATAAGCCATCCTATACGCCCATAAAGCATCATCCAAGCGCAAACTCCAATCTTTTCTGTTCGGATTGACTGTCTTTTCAAGAATGGACTTTATTTCTCTGTTTGACACTTCCGCCTGTCCATTGGTTTGCGGATGATATGCAGTCGACACCTTATGAGTGACATGATACTTTTTCAATAAAGCTTGCACAGATCGATTGCAAAAATGAGTGCCTCTATCACTTATTAGAGCTCTAGGAATTCCAAACCTAGAAAATATGTTAGTACGGAGAAAATCTGCAACAACTTTGGAATCGTTAGTCCTTGTGGCCTTAGCTTCCACCCATTTTGAAACATAATCGACAACAAGTAAAATATAAACATTACCAAAAGATACAGGAAATGGTCCCATAAAATCAATGCCCCAAACGTCAAAAATTTCACAAAAGAGTATGGGAGTTTGCAACATCTCATTTCGTTGGGATATATTACATGTCTTTTGACAATTACAACATGACTTGCAAAATAAATATGAATCTTGGAATAAAGATGGCCAATAAAAACCACAGTCAAGTACTTTCCTCGCTGTCTTCTTAGATCCAAAGTGACCTCCACAAGCATACGAATGACAAAAAGTGAGAATATGATCAATTTCAGTTTCAGGGACACTCCTTCTAATTACTTGGTCCGCACAATGCTTCCATAAGTATGGGTCATCCCACACGTAGTACTTCGCTTGACTTTTGATTTTATCCCTTTGAGCTTTAGACAAATTAGAAGGCAAAATGTTAGTAACCAAATAATTGACAATATTTGCATACCAAGGTGATTTTTTATATGCAGAGAACAATTGTTCATCAGGAAATGTCTCTTCGAGAGGAAGCTCATCCTTAGTATTCGCCAAACGACTTAAGTGATCTGCAACACTATTTTCTGACCCGTTTTTGTCCTTGATCTCCAAATCGAATTCACTTAAGAGAAGTATCCATCTTATCAACCTTGATTTTGCCTCTTTCTTTGTCATCAAATAACGAAGAGCTACATGATCAGAATAAATAATAACTTTAGTACCAAGTAAATAAGATCGAAATTTTTCTAAAGCAAAAACGACAGCTAAGAGTTCTTTTTCAGTAGTCGAATAATTTCTCTGGGCATCGTTCAAGGTCCTCGAAGCATAATAAATTGCATGAGATGCTTTCCCAACTTTTTGACCCAAAACAGCTCCTACTGCATAATCACTTGCGTCGCACATAATCTCGAAAGGTATGTCCCAATTCGGAGGTTGAATAACTGGAGTAGTGGTCAACAATTCCTTCAACTTATCAAAAGATGTCTTACACTCCTTGTCAAAATTGAAATCCGCATCCTTTTGTAGTAATTTGCATAGGGGTGATGCTATCTTGGAAAAATCCTTTATGAATCTCCGGTAAAAACCTGCATGTCCAAGAAAAGAACGCACTTCCCGCACACTAGTGGGATAAGGTAGAGACTGAATAATATCAATTTTTGCTTTATCTACTTCAATTCCCTTAGATGAAACAACATGACCCAAAACTATACCTTGCTCAACCATGAAATGACATTTTTCAGAATTTAGTACAAGGTTAGTGTCTATACATCTTTGAAGAATAAGTGTAAGGTTGTGCAAACAATCATCAAAAGAGTCCCCATGGACGGTGAAATCGTCCATAAAAACTTCCATGATATGCTCAATATAATCTGAAAATATACTAACCATATACCTTTGAAAAGTACCGGGGGCGTTGCAAAGTCCAAACGGCATACGACGATATGCAAAAGTTCCAAATGGGCATGTAAATGTCGTCTTTTCTTGATCCTCCGGAGCAATGGCAATTTGGAAATAACCTGAATAACCATCAAGAAAACAATAGTAAGAATGACCAGCTAATTATTCAAGCATTTGATCAATAAAAGGTAAAGGAAAGTGGTCTTTTCGAGTTACAGTATTTAATTTTCTATAATCTATACAAACCCGTCACCCATTTTGAACACGGGTGGGAATTAACTCATCGTTCTGATATTTGACCACAGTTATGCCCGTCTTTTTAGGAACTACTTGAACTGGGCTAACCCAACTGCTATCCGAAATAGGGTAAATCATGCCAACTTCAAGAAGCTTTTGAATCTCTTTTTTCACAACATCCATCATGGGTGGATTTAGTCTTCTTTGCGGTTGGCGTGTGGGTTTCGCTCCTTCTTCAAGTAAGATACGATGCATGCATGTCGACGGACTTATACCCTTGATATCCGCAATCGTCCAACCAATGGCCTTCTTATGCTCCTTAAGAACTTTCATGAGTTGTTCTTCTTGTGATGGACTCAGTTTATTGGAGATGATCACTGGCGATGTCCTTTCTTCTCCAAGAAAAACATACTTGAGATGATCAGGAAGAGGCGTCAACTCTGGAGTAGGTGACTGCAAAACAGATGGTAAAGATTTTTCGTTAGGAACTGGAAGATCAATATAAGGAACGTTACCTGCGTTTGGAAAATCATTTAGTGTTGCAATAACATCCTTCAATTCATCGGTCAAGGCGAACTCTTCTTCCTCCTCAAGATTCTGACTGATTGTCGTTTCTACTACATCCTTTCCATTAAGTTCAAAAATTTCCTGTGCTAATGAGTCAATCACATCAATAGAATAAACGGGATTATCATTATTGGGATATTTCATGGCATCATAAATATTAAACTGCACAACATCGCCATCAAATTCCATTGTAAGTGTACCACTATGAACATCTATCTTGGTTTTGGATGTCTTTAAGAATGGTCTTCCTAACAAAATAGGAGCATTTTGATCACCATTCTCCATATCAAGCACATAAAAATCAGTAGGAAAAATTAAATTATTTACCTGCACAAGAACATCCTCTATTATACCTTTAGGATAGGTATTAGATCTGTCAGCCAACTGAATCACCGTACCAGTTTTATTTAAAGTTTCAAGTTGCAAAGAAGCATATATAGAATATGGCATGACATTAATAGATGCTCCTAGGTCTAACATGGCTTGGTCAAATCTAGTGTCACTTATCTTGCAAGGGATAGTAAACATTCCTGGATCTTGACACTTTGGAGGAAGTTTTCTTTGAATTACGGCAGACACATTTTTTCCTACTTTTATCTTTTCATACCTTTTGAGTGCTTGTTTTCTCTTATGTGTACACAATTCTTTTAGAAATCTAGCAAAGCGAGGTACTTGTTTAATTGCATCTAACAATGGAATTTTTACCTCGCATTGATGAAAAGTTTCATATAAATCTGAATCTTTCTCATATTTTCGTTTTTCTGTTAAAGCTAAAGGAAAAGGGGGTATCGGTGTATAATCAGAGAGAGGTGGAAATTTATGCTTAGAGGTACCATTGTCGCCTAGAACATTGTCCTCAGCTTTACTGTCGCTTTTGTCCGTGTGGTCTGCTTCTGTTTTGCCTTGCTCTGGTGGTGCAGACTCTGTCGTTTCCGGAGTTTGTATCTCTTTACCACTTCTCAAAGTGATTGCGCTTGCATTCTCTTTTGGATTCACCACCGTTTGTGATGGTAAGTTACCAGAACCTTGAGCTTCCAATCGATTGATTGCAGTCGCCGTTTGTCCCATTTGCATTTCCAAATTCTGCATATTGGCCTTCGTGTCCTGCTGAAATTGCAAAGTGTTAGTGGTAAGTTGTTCGACCAAATCCTCTAAAGACATACTAGAATTAGATGATTGGCCCTGTTATTTGTTGGGATATGGCTGCTTGTATTGTTGGTAGCTTGTAAAGTTTGGATTTGTGGGTGGATTCCCTTGTGGATTTCCATAGCTAAAATTAGGATGATCTTTCCAACCTGAGTTGTACGTGTTCGAGTAAGGATCATATCTCCTTTGTGGTTGACCAGGAAAACCACCTGTTGCATTTGCTTGTTTATAGGACTCCTCTTGAAGAGTGGGGCACATATCCGTCGGATGTCCTACTACTGCACAAATCCCACAAGCTTTCACTTGTTGTGTATTACCTACAGCCATTTGACGAACAACGGAGGTTAGACTATCAATTCGTTGCTCAAGTGAAGAAATATTTACCTCATTAACATTCTTGGATGAAAAATCAAGCCTAGTGCCGAATTGTTGGGAATTAGCTGCCATGTTTGCAATTAAGTTCCTTGTAGCTTCGGGTGTTTTGTCCACCAAAGCGCCGCCACTAGCAGCGTCAATCATGCTTCTATCAGTAGACAGGAGTCCCTCATAGAAGTATTGGATTAAGAGCTGTTCGCTGATTTGATGGTGGGGGCAGCTTGCACATAATTTCTTGAAACGTTCCCAATACTCGTACAGGGTTTCTTCATGGTTCTGCCTCACACCACAAATTTCTTTTCGTATGCTGGTCACCCTTGAAGCTGGGAAATATTTCTCCAAGAATAATTTCTTCACCTCTTCCCATGTGGTTATACTTCCGGATGGGAGATAGTAGAGCCAATCTTTAGCTAAATCTTTTAGAGAAAATGGAAAAGCTCTTAATTTGATTTGCTCTTCGGTCACTCCGGGAGGTTTCATGCTCGTGCATACCACATGAAATTCTTTTAAGTGTTTATGCGGATCTTCACCTGCAAGTCCATGAAAAGTGGGCAAAAGATGTATTAGACCAGACTTTAACTCAAAGGAAGTGTTAGCATCTAGATTGGGAAAAGTTATGCATAAAGGTTGTTGGTGCAAATCAGGGGCCGCGAGTTCCTTCAAAGTTCGATTTCTAGCCATGTTGTCTTTTGGTTCAAGATTTGTTTGTCCTTCTTTCCTTAATCCGCGCAAAGTTCTTTCGATTTTTGGATCAAACCTTAAATCACTTTGATTAGTAGAACGAGTTATGGTCATAAACAAGCAAGGAAATAAAAATAACTACGAAAAATGACTAAAATAAAATAAACTAAAAATAAACACAAAAATAAATCAATCAATTCCCCGGCAACGGCGCCAAAATTTGGTGTGATGTCGCAAGCACCCAAAAATAAAATCTTACTTTGAAAAAATAAATATGTAGTAGTGTAAGTAAGAGTCGATCCCACAGAGAATGATTAATTTAATTTTATGTTTTTGCAAATAAAAATTGGGGGTTTTTGAATTAAAGAAATAATTTAAATAAAAATAACTAAAATAAATATGCAAGTAATTTAATGAAATAAATGAGAAGAAAAAGCCTTGGTTTAAGTCAATATCCACTATCAAGAATTTACAACTGATCACTGATGCAAGAATAAATCAATTCATATTTTAAATATTCAACGTGGAATAATTACTCCCATTCGAATAATTTTCCTATCTCTCCTTAATTTTAGTTATAAGCAGAAACAAGCGATCTAAATAACCCTTACTACTAAATAATCTCAGACAAACGCTAAAGATTTAACCTAGTAGCAACATAAAGAAATAGAGAGATCGTTGAACTAAACAACACAATCCAAGCGTCTGCATTTAATCTAGATGAATATTTTTCCTAAGATATAACAATATTTTGATAAGCAAAATATTTATTAATCTTAGTTGCTTCGCAAATTAAAGTGACCAAACAATTACGGATTTGATATTTAATTTAGCAGTAGATTTCAACGAATAATAAACTAGTGTGCACCCTAGCAATTAAATGAATTAATCATAAAATTAAACACAAAAAAATATCCAATACTCAAAATATAAATTGAACAATTAAAATAAATTAGATCTCACAGTGTAGAAATCTTGATGGCTTCAATCACTTAAACCAAGAAAAAGAATTTAGCTACTCATAATTGTAGAGAATACTAAATAATAGAAGAGAGAAATTTTATTCTAATAGAAAAGTTGTGTATTACAATGTGTGTCAAACCCTCTATTTATAGGCTTCATAAACCTCTTAACTTGTCCAAACCCTAATAGGATTTACAATTAAAAATAAAAGAAAAGTAAAACAATTATTTTCCTAACCCTAATTGGAAGTCTAAATAAAATATTAAAAATAAAATAAAGAATTATTGCTTCCTTTTCCAAATTAAAATTGGATTTTTATTCTACTGATTTGTTGCATTGCAGTGTAGGAAATCCAAAATAAAGAAGGAAAAGGAACAAATTGCCAGCCGCCTCCTTTCTCTCTCTTCTCTGACGCGTCAGCGCGTGTAACTCATGCGCCTGATTGTTACCGTTGGCGCGTGTAGGACACGCGACAGTAGGAAAAAAACCGTCCGCGCATGGCGCGGAATCTACTCTCTTCATGCCAAACGACACTGTTTCTGGTCCGGATCTGCTGATAGCTGCGCGCATTGCGCGTCCCAACTTGCTATATTTACGCTTTTGCCACCGGCTTCTTGCAGAATTACAAATTTGCCCCCGGTCTTTGCAGATTTTACAGAAATGCCCTCAGCTTTTAATTTTCCTACAAAAATAAATATAAATTAATTAAAAATAAATAAAAATAATATAAAATTACTAAAAATAATAAAAATGCATAATAATAAATAAAACACCTAAAACACTAAAAATAAATAAAAACACATAAATAAAAAGAAATATAAAAATATTATAAAATTACCTAAATTAACATAAATTAACTAAAATCCTATAAAACCTATTAAAATTAAAATAAGCTAAATAATTAAACATTTAAGCATACAATAAATATAAAAACTAAGTATTAGCGAATAAAAATAACATATAATTTAACTTTATCAATGTCCAACATGCAAACGTCTAGCCGAAATAATTGACATAGACCTACAATAATAGTTCAGATATCAATCGGAACTTTAAAACTCTTCAAGAGCACACATGTGCAATAAAATTTTGAAGTATATCACTTTCGATTAAAAGTTGTCTAGCCGAATCAAATGGCCTAGACCACCATAATTAAATTGTTCATGAACCATGAACTCTACAACTTTTTAAACTATTTCAAGTGAAAATGAAAAATTATTTTATGACTTCATGATACCGCATCTTTGGCACAGTACGCTGAAGATTCTATCAATAGTAATTTTGACGCCATCTTTATGGTGGAAATTACTTTATGATATCATGATACCGTACCTTCATAAAAAATACGTTGAGGATTCAGTCATTGTGATATCCACACCACATAGTGTGTTGACGTTTTAGAAATATATTTTGATGTTTTCAAATCATTCTGGTCTAGCCAAAACAAATAGCATAGAACCTCATTTAAACGTTTCAAAAATAACTAAAAATCATTTATTAATATATTTTTTTTAAAGGCACATAAGTACGAATTTTGGCATGATTTTAAGAATTTTAAAGTCTAGCATAACTAGAAGATTTAGGATATCCTAAAACCTCAAATAATCACCAATTTTACTCCTCATCTTTTCCAGCTTAATAATTATATATAGTATAACTTTAATCTTGTTACTTAACTAACTCTACCCACACTCATTGTTCATCAAACTTACCACACAGTATGAGTTCAGGAACTTACCACAATTATATGGGTTGAGGAACTTATCCTAGTCAAACCAAAATCATCCATTCGCTGAGGGGCTCCACCATATGATTATGAGTCACGAACTTACCATACGTGTGAGTTTTAAGAACACGCACAAACCTTAACATTCTCTACCTATCCGATATACTATGAGAAAAGAATCACCTTCTCAACATATATATAACGAATAACGCGACACCAGGTTTCAATCGATTATCACTATAGGAAGCTAAGTGGTTGTCAAATCAAACACAATCTCCTGCCCATACAAGAAATTGGTCAACTTGACCATTAATCAATATAGGAAGTTAAGCCGTGGTCAAACCAAGGACAAATTCCCTGCCCATACAAGGAAATGTTCAACTTAACCACTATATCGATGTAGGAAGCTAAGCGGGTTCTCAAACCAAGCATAAATTCTCTACCCATACACGGAATTGTATAACTCAGCCACTAACATGAGTCCTCCATTAAAAACCCATAAACCTCTAACTGCTTCTTAGCTTGATATGAATTTTCTCAATTCATACCTTATCACATACAACGCTTTACGAATTCACTTATTACTATTTCACAGTATCCTCATTTTTATAGCATCATGCTATCTACACATCCTCTTAATCATTTCACAGATCATCTGCATCCCATGATTTCACTCTGTTCATCGTGAGATCTTATTTATAATTAATATCACTTGTACGATTTCTCGTTTATTATAGGATTGTTTAATTTTACAATCTTCTCACTCCTCTTTAATCATTTTACTTTACGATCCTTCTTTTTAAATTATTGAATCAAGTGTTCCTTGATTCTTTTCCATTCATTTAGAATACACCCATGAAGATACTTCTTTGAATCTCCTCATATATACACTTATTTTCTTCTTTATGAATTTGTTATATTCAGCTCTTATTGATTAAACTCCATCTGAGTTTATCCTTTCATTGCCTTTAATATATATCCACGATTATAGCCTAAGGTACTGCTACCTAAAAACTATAACCTATCAGCTCTGATACCAACTGTGACGCCCCGGGAATCCCCCTGTTGGCCATGGGCGACCCCCGTTCGTCAACGAACAACCTTCTCCTTACTAACCACAACATAATATAATACAATGCTACTAAAAACTCAATAAATTTAAACTTTTATAATATTCCCTTGAACTATGCCTCAGAATCGAAATCTTTACACTGCTCTAGAAACTTAGATCATTTATATCATGACCTAGTCTATTACAATCATTGTGAGTATATAAAACTCATTTGCTGACAATTACAGTGACATTAAGTCTATCTGTTTATAACCATCCTCTCTCGTAACTATGGAACATAATTCATTTGAAAGGTTTTCCAATCACGTGATACAATTTATGACGACAATAGTTTAAATACAAAACATAAGCGTCTAACTATAATCATTAACTACCAGATAACAACATGGCTTAATTGACCACAACGTAGTCCTTAATTTTCCTTGAGCAACAATCATTCTTGATTTCTGGGCGCTACAGAGACTTCCGAATTTCTTCGTCCTCAGCTGAAAGTGTTTCTTTTAATCAAGAGAGAGCACGACGGCTAAGCAAGTCTAACAGCCACATAAAACGTATGTCACATTTAATTCATGCTTTATGCTCCATGCTTATCACGCTTTGCATTTATACAATTAACCCATGCTTACCATGCATGTCAATATTTCCAAGTAATATAACTCATATAACACATTTCAACTCATAACATTAATTTTATAACAGCTATTAATATCATATGACTGTATACAGACACATTTAGAAATCAGTTAACACATATAATAACTACACACATAATAATTTATGCATATAGAAACAGGTTTGCAAGAATAGCACATAATACTGAAAAACTTGCATGATATGCGCATTGACTTACGCTACCAGTCTAAAATCTGCGTTCCATCACTAATGCTCATACAAATCAAATTACTGCATCTGAAAGACCTAATATGCTTATCTGTCAATCAGTAAAGCGCATAGGGACTCAGCTGCCGTTCACAAAGGAATTGACTCTACAACACGGAAATCCTTATTTATTAACTCATAATTTATAAGACAATATTATCCTCCTTAGATAATATTTTAAATACCGATCAATATTATTATTCATTAATAATACATCACTAAAATTATTAGCGCTACCCAATTGGACAACACCTTAATTGGTTACTAATATTATTAAATCCTTAATAATATTCACCCAATTACCAATATTATTAATCCTTTAATAATATTTCATCACTTACTATTTATCATTTACTCCTTTTATAATCTTTAAAGGCTTAAACAATTTAAATGTACATTGTTTAATCACCTACTTATTCCTTTAATTTTTTCATATTATTTATTTAATATTAAATAAATAATTAACTCACTTAACTTTACTTGTTATTCAGCATTACACAACAATTATTTTATTCACTTTAATTATTATTTAATATCATTTAAATAATAATGAATTAATTATTGAATATCATTAAATAATAACTTCTTAACTAATTAACCCAATTTATTATTTAATATTAATTAAATAACACATGATAATTTTATTCATTTCATCTCTCTCTAATTATTATTTAACATCCTTTAAAAAATAATTAAATAATTAATCATTCTTATTAATAAATAATTACCTTATTATCTTTATCTTCCTTTAATTATTATTTAATATCATTTAAATAATAATTAATTAACTAATTATCCTTATTCATTATTAAATAATAAATAATTATCTTATTAATTTTATCTCCCTTTAATTATTATTTAATATCATTTAAATAATAATTAATTAACTAATCACCATTATTTATTATTTAATAATAAGTAAATAATAAATAATTATTTTATCAACTTCATATACTCCTTTACTTTATTTATTATTTAGCATATAAATAATAAATAAATAATTAAATTCTTTTTACTTAATTTATTTATTATTTAATATTATTTAAATAATAAATAATAACCTTTATGTATTATTTAATTAAAATTTAATAATACATAATTATTTTATTCTTTTATCCTTATTTTTCTTAAGTCATTCGTATTAAAAAAAATAAAATACTTAATTGACTTATTATTTTTATAAATATTGGATATCTTTATTATATTTGATTCTGTACACAAAATAATTTTTGTTAAATTTTCCATCTTGATTTACTATTTATAAGCAGTCCATTTCTGTCCATAATGACAGTAATTATTAAAAATTGGGTTTTTATTAGAAAATTTGGAAATTTGTACGGTAGCTTCCTGTCATCATAGAGTACCTCCAGTAAAAATTTCATAATTTTCAGAGTTATACATTTCAAGTTATAACTGTAGTTCGCTTTTAAAATGTAAAGAAACGTCGGGTTATAACTCACTCATCCGGGGTCGGATGGAGCTCATTTTTGGACAGTGGCTGATATATTCTATATATAATCATGAATAAAATTTTCGAAAATTTAAGAACAGGAAAAGTGGCCAAAACAGGCCTTTTAATGTTTTGGACAGAATATTTTTGGGTATTTTTGATAGTGGACTATTTTACGAGAAAAACCACCACGGATAGCTTGTTTAATATTTTTCTGTCATTCCACTTGGAATCTCTTCTTATCTCATAGTACTACCACCCAAAATTTAGGGATCATGAATATGAGTTACGAAACGTGAATAGTAACTCCGGGAACGGACTGTTACGTTTTGGGTTTTCCGGCGAAAATCGATTTCATATTTTTGTCAAACTTTCCAATATAAATGCATATCAAAACTCATGTTAAACCCATTAAACCCTAGATATACTAGTCTATCATGGATTTAAGCATCAAGAGATTTGAAAAAGAATTTGTACCATTAAAATGCATTTTGACTAACAAAAACATTCCAAACACAGAAAACACAATATTAAAGTGAAAGTTAGGGTTTGAAGCACTTTTAACCTCATTGGTTGCTTTCTTCCTCTTTGCTAGAAACTTAAGGAGACTTGGATGATCCACCTTTTTAGCTAGGAAGCTTCACCATCAAGAGGCTTTCATCTTTAATCATTACTTCAAGATCATCCAACCATCCAAACTCACAAGATCTAACTTTCTTTTTCTTTCTCTCTATAATTTTTCTGTAGAGCTTTTCTTTCTCTCTAACTCTCCTAACACCAATGACTAATGAAATGAAATATGAAAGAGAGAATGAGAGAGTATACTAGGTTCTATTGGGAAAAATGTATACTTACACTTTGTGTAAGTATACATATCACCCATCCATCACAAAAATAGGCTTACTAGCTTGGCATTGGGAAGAACTTTGTAGACTAGGTTCTTTTGGAGTAGTAAAAAGGAAGATTGGAGTATTGCACCCTCCATTGGTACTCCCCCCTTTTTGCCTCCATTTTTATTTTTCTTTTATTCCTTAATTGGTGAAATATATACATATACATATATATACCGCACTTGCATCAAATGAGTCACACCTTGGACTTTATTTAATTTCATTTGAGCTAAACCATTACTCTAGCATTGGACTTAGTAATTAATTTAATTGGGCTACCAATATAAGTCATTGGACCTCCTATATGGCTTGCCATATTCATAATGTTGGGCTAATTAAATTATCTCATGAACAATTTACAAGTCCACTAACAAATTAAATTACATTGGGCTTGTTTAATAAATCAATTTGACAAATTCAAATTATTAATTTCCTAATGGAATTATAAAACATTAATAATCCACTATTAACAACTTTTCAAATGGAAATAAATAGCATTTTTTAATGTTTACGCAGTCTCATTAATTAATAACCACATTAACTAATTTACAGATCAAATTTAACTCGTTATTTATCAAGTTTTACATTATTTTTGATGATTAATTTAGTTAATTATTTACCAAGCTCGACTTAAAAAATATAATTAGTGCACCTCCAAGTATATAGGTATCTATATATACACCTTCACGTTAACTTAAAAATATCTCAATAATTGAAATTTATTTCCTTAATAAATTTCTCACATAACTCATGTTAAAACTTTTTACATGATCTCTTATAGTCAAATACATTCACCGAGTTTTAAAGGTATTATATTACCTTATTACTAATATACATCCTAGTATACACAATTAAATTTCAGGTTCTAAAATTTAAAAACCTTCATTCACTCACATTTCAATCCTAACACCAAGATTAGGGTAAAATGTTTACTCACTTCTACACCATTTACTTCTCCAAATCTAGGTTTTAAAATGCAACCTTTATTTCATCATCAACACCTTATTTAAAACAAAAAAACCTCATGAAAGAACCGGGATATTACAAACTCTCTACATTTAAATGACCTAGATTTGTCCATACACCATCCATGGTCCAAACTTATCAATTAAACCTACATACATCTTCTACCAAATAACTCGAGTAAGGTTAATTTTTTACAATCAAGTATACATATATATTCAATATATTTATATATTTATTAACACTTAACTCTAGCATTGGTTAATGTTTTATTTTTATTACCACTTAGGGTTAATAACTAACCCAACAATGGTTAGTTCTCTACAAACATAAATTCATAAGAATTGTCCATCTTGATTGATTAGGGTTGGTGATAGACAAGCTTTCTTATTATTCATGGTTAATTTATTTAACCAACATTGGTTATCTCTCTACCAATTTATATACTTATAACATGTATATCTCTACATATTCACCAATAATCTTTTATTTAAATTACATCATAATTTGAATTGACAAAATAAATGACCAATTTAAATTAAATAAAAGTAACATGCATCTTCACTCAATCCCTAAGTGGGGTCCCATATTTAGTCAACATTCCACCATTTTTCTTTATTTTTATTATTATTATTATTATTATTATTATATATATATATATATATATATATATATATATATATATATAATTGACAAAGTAAATGACCAATTTAAATTGAATAAAAGTAACATGCATCTTCATTCAATCCCCAAGTGGGGTCCCATATTTGGTCAACATTCCACCATTTTTCTTTATTTTTGTTATATATACATACATATATATATATAATACTTGCAATTTCTCCTAGCAATTAACCAATGTATGGTTAATTCTCTACAACAAGCAACCCATGGTTACCTACCAATTCTATCTTGGTAAATTATATATATACATAATTGTATCTATAATTTTCTTCCACCAATTAACTTATGTAAGGTTAATTCCCTTATAATAATTTTACATAGGGTTACTCAATTGACTCATCTATAGTTAATTCTCATCATCATATTCATTCACCTAGCAATTAACCAATGTTTGGTTAATGTTCTCTCTTACCTACCAACTAGGGTTATTTAATTAACCCTATAGTAGTTAATTTTCTACACTCAACAATACTTGAAATTTATTCTCCCAACACATTGACCAACACTTGACTTTTAAATATTTGGACTATATAGTTTACCTTTTATTGGGTTCTCTTATTTAAATTGTTTAGGCTATCCAACACAACTCACACATCTCTGATAACTTGGGCTAAGTAATTAAATCAATTAGGCTTCTATACTATTACATATAATACATGCCAACATAGTTTAATTGGACTTATATTAATTACATCTTGGACTATTATTTAACATAACACTTGGACTTATTATTTAATTACCCACCTTAACCCACCTTCATGCAAGTATTCCCATATTGGGCTAACACGAATAATCCTTTTGGGCTAGTCCACTAGTACTAATTAAATTACTTGGACTTTTCATGAGGCTAAATTCTTAAATTTATTTGGACATCTTTATTATTACCAGCAAGACTTACAATAATTAAAATATTGGGCTTGTTTTAAATTTATTAATGGACTCTATATTATAACTTGATAGTTAAGTTAATTACTTAATTAATTAACTTCTTATTATTGTCATCCTAGACAATCATTCTAGCTTTTCTATAACATTAACTCGTAATTAATATAATTAACCTAATTAATTATATTTCACAACGTTCCTTCTTGCTCTGTATTAAAACTAATTAGTTTATTAGTTTTGTTAAGTATTAATTTACTCCTCTTCTTATTTGGCTAACAAACACACTTTAGGTATATATATACTTATCAATATAACCACCTTCACTTCTTAATTGAATTTATTTTCTTAATAAATTTTTCACATGTGTCTTTATAATATTCTCACATTTAATCTCTAACAAATAAATTAGGTTAAAAAATGTTTACTCATTTTCTACACATCTCACTTCTCCAACTCTAGGTTTTCAATCTTAACCTTTAATTAAATCATTTAAGATCTTATCTCCAAATCTTGTAAATATCCATGTATTAAAAAAGTTCTATTTCATTATGAACAAATCTATATCTGTAGTACAAGCTTTATTAAGTTTTTTCTACTTTGCAACTGCAACTCTCTTGTAATTCCTTTTCCAATTTTTTGGCTTATCGCAATGAAAGAAAAACTCATTTTACTTCGGGATCACCTTTATCTATGTCCTTTGTTTAGCCTTTTATTTTACCTTCTACCATTTTCTGACTTCTCAGAAACACCTTTGGTCCTCTTTCTTAGCTTAGAAGATTCATCTACTAATAAGATTTGGTCTTTCTTGGAAGGAAAGTGACTCTCAACAGTATTTAACATATTAAGCAAATCAGTTAAACTGACATCTTACTTATTAATATTGAAGTTCACAATAAATTGTGAATTGGAGTCAGTGAGTGACTGTAAGATCAAATATTGAATCAACTCTCCATCCTTGATAAAACCTAATTGTCCTAATTGATCATTTTTTATAACACATGTCTTTACTGTAGTGCCATTGGTTATTATAGATTAGAAGAACTCCTTAGATATTTTATATCTAGTTGACCTACTTTGCTCACCATACAACTACTGAATGTGCAACAATATAGTAGGTGCATCTATTTTATCATGTTGACGCTGTAACTTGATACTTATGAATGCGAGTATGATGTATTGAGCTATAGTTGCATCATCTTACCACTTCTTAAAGTAGCAATCTCTTCCTCAGAGACTTAGTCTGCAATGTTTGTAGGGATAAGCAAATTAAGGACATTTACTAGTTTTTCAGCATTGAGAACTATTCTCAATTTTTTTTAACCAATTCGAACAATTCGGTTCGATTAAATTATTAGCATCCAATATACTATGAAGTGTTAGTGAATTAAACATAGCAATATTCTTTAAGTGAATTAATAACAACATTAAAATGTATTTATTTTATTAATCATTAAGTTAATTAGGTCTTTATTTAAAATGGTGTATTCCATTATTTTTATCAAACTATATTACCCTCAATATATATAGCCTCGTGTGACACAACAAACTATATATAAATAAATAGGTAGATAACTTTTTGTCAATTATATCAACATATAACTCCTTATATTTTGTCTTTTAGATTATTATGATCATGTGTGACACATCTAAATCAAAATTATCTAAGTTAAGTTTGACCTAACACTTTCATATAAGTGAAGAGAAAAATACTGTTCTTGTGTGACTCAAGAAAACAGTATTGCTCAATTATTTTATAAGCATAAAACGTGATAAAACAACATCTCAAAAAATTAATATAAGCCTTGTGTGACACAACAAACTTATAAGGATTATTTGATACTTTGTTGTTTTACCATGCTAGAAGGCGACGCTCGATATTTAAAATATCTTTGAATGGTACATATTAATATATTTAATTTGAGGGGTTTATTATTAATTGTCTCATCTTGTTTAGCATGCATGCACGCGCGCTCGTGCACACACACACAAACATACACACACACATATATGAAATACACATCATATTAATTAACATGCGAAGCATGTTTGATAATATATAATATATATAAATAAGCATGCACATATAGAATACTATAATCTACTTGAATTGATTATGAATTTTTATTCTAGTTTGGTTCACTAGAGCCACCAAGTGAACCAGAAGGTCAAACCTAGGGTGCAATAATAAATACATAAATGTAACAATTACATTTAACCTAAGCTCCATTCCAAATGGGTCTTCACGCATTCCTTGCTCTTTGGCTCCAATTCTTCAAGTAAATCTAATTAATGTTATTAAAAACTATTTACATTAAATAAAAACCTTGATCAACAGCCAAGGGGAAGTACATAAGAGGGAGATAAAATTTATATCAGAGAATTAGAAAAGACGAGGTACGCATACCCCATTTATTAAAACTCATTCATTTAATGCATCCACATAAAATAAATCCAATCTTATTAGCCAATAGTCTATAATCAATCCCATTTATTATCATACATATCAACATATATAACAATAAATAATATTCATCTCATGAATTAAATAAATCATTCCATACATATATTGGTATCATTTAATGGGTAATTTAAAGTTGTATGAAATACAATTTTAAGTTTAAAATGACACTTTATTTTAATTATAAAATAATGTAAAATAACTCTTTATTTTAATTATAGAAAAACTTCACAATAAAAGTCAAAAAAATAAATTTTGGTAACCACGGCCTCAACCGCGGTTTTACACTGAAATCTATGGCTCCAGCCGTGGCCAATTAACACATAGCCCAACCCGCGATTTTGAACTGACATCCGTGGCCACATCCGCAGTTTTAAACTGAAATCTATGGCCCTAAGCACGGTCAATTTGGACATGGCCCCAACCATAGCTTTGAACTGAACTCCGTGGCCATAGAAGCGATCGCTGGACAGAATTTTAATTCTCGAATTTTATGAGACAATTTGATTTTTGATACTGGTTTTCAAAACCCATGATTTTATACAACAAATTATGCCCAATAAATTGTTATAAACGCATAACCATATATATACGGAATCAAAATAATTAGTAATTCACATAAGTTTGACTCTAATACCACTGTTGGTTTGTAAAAATATGACATACACATAATCAAATTATACAAGCGCAACGAAAGCAAGCAAAATTATATTTTAAATTTTTTTACAAACCAATAATCATGATATTTCTTATGCGATAATTATTAATTGGGGAAGGATAAAATATTTATATCGCTGTAGAACTTCCACAGGTACTAGTTGAACTCCCTTTAATCCTTCGCGTTTCTTCTTCAAATTTATCAATTAGATTCCACAGATCAATGTTAGCTCTCTAAGTGTGAACCCTCTAGAGGTGATCCACCAAGAGATCTATGAATTAAAGAAGTGAATTTTGATTTCTCCAAACTATGGGTGGCTAGCCCTAATTCTCTCTCTCTCTCTCTCTCTCTCTCTCTCTCCTTATATATCAAGAATTATGAAGTACACTTTCAATTAATTCTTATGAAAGAGTGTGTAACTTTAATCCATAATAAGACTCATTTTATTTTTAGATATAGACAACCCTCCTAAACTATTTAGGATTAGGGTTTTAATTTAATTCTCAATCTAATTAGGAACTAAATTAATTAATTATAATTCCTAAACCATTTAGGAACTTAATTATTTATAATAATACTACTATTTATTAATTAATTTCTAAATCATTTAGAAACTAAATAATAATAATAGTAGTAGTAGTAATAATAATAATAAGACTCATCTTATTAATTTATAATTAATATTTTTAAAATACTAAATTATAAATATTAAGTTGTTTAATTTATTCTATCATCATAGTACAAATTAAATATACTTAATTTATTATTACCATTAAGTCATCCAATTCTAAAATAAATATTACTCTTTTGCGGTGTGACTATTTAGATTCTTCATATTAAACCAGTTGTAGAATAAATTAATTAGAACCATTTTAATTTTTTTTATATGAATGAATTAAACTATTTAATTCATTTAATAAATAATATTTACTCTAAAATAAGGGTAAGCCCCCTTAGAGATCAACGACTTTTCAAATAATATATATTTCAACATTTGATCGTAAAAGTATCACTTGTAGTATGATTATCTCAAGTCTTAGGATCACTTATACTACTATCACAAAAGAAACTCTTATTAACAGGTAAGTAAAACTCCATTAGGTGTTCCTTGAGTGAGTCATGTTCAGTGAATTTATTCTCTAATAAGCACCTACATACTTGCTTTAGTATCTCTACATAAATGATTATGAGATAAATCATTATCTTCATAAAAACAAGCATAATATATGCTAATCTACCTGGATTCACTAATCTCCATTTTAGTGATCCTACGATCAGGAACAATTTTAGTTTTAAGCTATCTTGAATTTATATCTCATTAGCATAATCAACATTGTGATTCTAAAAGCATTGCTCCAAAACTATGAGTTTATTCATATAATTAATTTCAACCAATTAACCATGAATAAAGAAATGTCTTGATACTTTTATTAATAAATGAATAAGATTATAAAGTATATGCTTATTACATCAAATGTGATTGACTTGAGGGCATACTACTTTCAAAAAGAACACGAAAGAATTGGAGGTGAACTTGTACACGTGAAAGCTAGTGTCTGCAAATGTATAATTCTCTAACTCCTTCTTGTTTAATTAATAATTGTACATAAAGATCGATCCTGGATTATGGTTTGTAAAAATTTTAAATTTAATTTTACCATGTTTCCTGTGAGGACCCGAAATTTCTGATGTATTATATATATATGTGTGTGTGTGTGTGTGTGTGTGTGTGTGTGTGTGTGTGTGTGTTTGTGTATGTGTGATTTATGTGGAGGATAAGATATTTATATATTTATATGTGAAATATATACACTTAATTGAAAATAAAATTTAACAGTTAGTTTAACTATTAAATGAAAATATTAGAATTAACTACGAGATGAAATATAAAGCGGTGAAAATTAATTAATTAACATTAATTAATTAAGGTTAAGTTAAATATTATATTATAAAATAATATAATTTGAATACTAAGTTTTGAACAGTAATGAGTGTATTATGAATTATATTTCATAAAACAAGGTTAGTAATTCACTTTAATAAGTGAACTTATGTATGTATTTTAATAGAACGATAAAACTCATTATTTTAATATATTACATATGAATGTAATGAAAGTAGTATGCCCTCAAGCCAATCATATTTGATGTGATAAGCATAGACTTTGTAATCTTATTTGTTTATTAATAAAAGTATCAATGCATTTCCTTATTCACGATTAATTAGCTAAATTAATTAAATGGATAAACCCATAGTTTTTGAGCTATACTTTTAGAACCATGATGAGGATCATGCTAATGAGATCTAAATTCAAGATAGCTCAAAATTAAAATTGTTCCCAATCATTGGATCGCTAAAAATGAGATTAGTAGATCTGGATAGATTGATACATACTATGATTGCTCTTACGAAGAGGGTGATTGATCTCATAATCATTTGTGTAAAGACACTAAAACAAGTATATATGTGCTTATTAGAGAATAAGTTCACTACACATGACTCGCTAAAGGAACTGTGACAACCCTAAATCTGGGTCCCATAACCTCTGGTTGGTTCTCACTATTCAAATACGTAATAACAACTAAATACATAGTCTTCATTAATCTAGCGGAAAATACATATTGTTTCTTACAAAAAGGTAATACTATCCCAAGATCTTTAACCTTAACATTCCTCAGATCTATCTTAAGGGTTTACAAAAGATTTACAAAGGTAATTACGTATTAAGCAATTAATTAACATGCAATAATCTAATCTAAGCTTTGACTTTTCCCTTGCCTTTGCCCTTTTTAGAGCATTCAGATTTTGCTAAAAAATAAGTCATCATATAGTAAGAGTGAGCAACTAGCTTGCTCAACAAGTTTAAGAACAGATAATACAAGATATATTATGATTGAATGGGAAATAACATCAAGGGTTTCAACACTAGATAATAATTATGAAAGAACAAGAATCAATTTTTAATGTAAAAGAAATGATTGAATCTTTACTGCTGAATGGCCTCGAGGACCATGAACTACTACTTAAGGTAAGTCAGATATATATTTGACACGTCGATAGTTTGGTACTCGAGGGGATCAACCTCTTGTACCCTATGTATATGCATAACACTCAGACATTTTTTGCAAAGGTCGGTTTCCCGAATATAATTCTCAGTCTTACTATAAGAATCTACACCAATCAATAGTTTGGATAAGCTCTTAAAATATTCAAGTTGATGAATTTATACATGCAGTGTCTAGCCGAAACAATTAGCTTAGACATTCTTAAACAATTCTTGAATTAATGAACTATAATTCTTACAAATGCACTATGTGCGAATATAATAACAATATGGATGTGGAATAATTTTAAATAAATTAAACCACTTAAAGCTCTTACAAAATTAAATACAAGTTTAAGTGTAGGAAACTTGCATAATAATAATTTGAGTAGGGTTAGAGAACTTGCCTCAGTTGTCGATTACTGCTTGCGCGACTTAAACTATTATCCTTGAAAGACCTAGTATTAAATAGGTTTATATTTCATTATCTCTTTTTATTTTAATTATTATTTTTTATTGATTAAATAGTAATTCATCCCCTAAATGACTTTTCTTTACCTTAGTTATTATTTAATAACCAAATAATAAATAATTATATTTTTCTTTCATTTTTATTAGGTTCCAATTAATTATTTTAATGTTTAAGCATTTTTACCCATTTTTGACTTAATTGATCCGAACCGACGACCCGGATAAAAAATACACTGCCCATGAACAGTGTATAAGGCTCCGACCCTAAAATAACAAAGGAAATAGGGGCCCCCGCCCCTAGTTGGTAGAATCTGCAGATTTGCCATTTTTAAATTTTCCAACTTTTGCTCATTTGATTAAAACTTGAATAAAATGAAATCTACAAGTCCAAATGACCTTAAATTGGTATCGATGGATTCATATCTTCTTAAACTACAATATTCCATCATTGGATCAAATTTTTGGAAAAGTTTTGGTTATGAAAAATAGCCACAAAGTGGGCTGTTTGTACATTAGGTTTTTAAAATGACATGTTTTACGGTAAAAATCATAACTTCTTCATTTTTTCATATTTTGGAGAGATTCAAGTTGGGTTATCTTTATAACTCATACATATAACTTTCTAGCCATATAAATCCAATATCCAACTTGTATATTTCAAACTACAACAATAAATAACACATTACTAGCTAGGCTTTTACCGATAAAATATTATATGAACTTTTCTTCCACTTATTTGCATACCACACATATAAATATATGTACTAAATATACTAAATCATGAATCTACCTCTATATCATAACTTTAGACTTATAGAGCATCAAAATAAGTTTTGAATCGTTAAAAATACATTTTGACCATCTACTATATTTATAGACATAGAAATGAAATATTGAAGGTCTAGAACACTTTTTAACCTTCTAGACTTGGATGCTCTTCTTCTTCTTGAGAGGAACCTAGCTAGTGACTCCACCTTGACTATCCTCTAGCAATTTCCTTGGTGTATTCTCCAGCTTACAATAGTTCTCTCACTTTTCTCTATAAGAAACTCTCTCTTTTCTCTCTTGGTGTTCTAGCAAAATGACTAACATAACCAATTGGTGAAACACTCTATTTATAGCAAATTGGTAACCCTTCATTAACTCCTTAATCAACTATCATTGGTGAAATTAGAAGCTAATTTGTGATTACTATTTGATAGATTAACTAGTTGATTGACTAAGTGATTGACTGGGGTTATTGGAGTGGTTGAACCACTTAGTCCTTAAGAAGATTTTTCAAGCAACCAAGAGCTACAAGCCACCCCCTTGTGGGGCCCCCCAAGTGCCCGCCAAAATGGCTCTTTTTGAGCCATTTTTGGTTTATTTTTATTGTCTATTTAATAACACACACACACACACACACACACACACACACACACACACACACACACACACACACACATATATATATATATATATATATATATATATATATATATATATATATATATATATTAATCAATCTTTGACTTCCATTTGAGTTCCACATTGGACTCTAGAATTTAATCTATTGGGCTCATTTATTTAATTTATTTGGGCTCAATTTATTCATTCCATTGGGCTAACATTTCCTAACACATGCTACATTTAATTAAAGTATGCGTTGGGCTAGTTTAATTATATCATGGATCATGGCTCTTCTAAAATTTTGATGTGAAGCGCGGATCTCTGTCTGACACAATTGATACCGCCACTCCATGTCTTGAAACTATCTCTTTTATGTACAGTTTGGCCAAGTGATCCAAACTGAACTTAATCTTGATCGACAAAAAGTGTGTTTACTTTGTTAGTCGATACACAATCACCCATATTGCGTCATATCCCTTCTGTGTTGCTAGAAGTCCTACCAAAAAATTCATCGTGATATGCTCCCATTTCCATTCAGGAATCTAACTGTTATAATAATTTACTTGGTCATTGATGTTTTGCCTTCACCCTCTGACAAGTTAGGCATTGACTGACACATTCTGCAACCTCCCTTTTTATATTCGACTACCAAAAATACTGATGTAGATCTTGATACATCTTCATACTACCTGGATGTATAAAGTATCTTGTACTGTGAACCTTTTGCAAAATTTCTTCTCGTAATTCAGGTACTAATGGTACCCAAACACGATTTTCAAACCTTAACAATCCTTTGTTATCCACTTTGAACTTGACCTCCTCCCCATCGATCATCCTCTTTCTTATTCTGTCACATTCTTCATCTTTGTCCTGAGCATTTTTCACCTTATCTTACAAAGTTGGGCTTGCTTCCATCTCTATTGTCTCCTTTGGATTTTTCACCTCCAACTCCATACGAGTCATTTCTTTTACTAGTTCTTCTTGGTCTGTTAATACAAATAACTTCTCTCTACTCTTTCTACTTAGAGCATCTGCTACTACATTGGCTTTGTCGGGATGGTATAGAATTTCACAATCATAATCTTTGATCAACTCAAACCATCTCCTCTGCCTCATGTTCAACTACTTTTATGTGAAGATATACTTCAGACTTTTATGGTCTGTGAATATCTCAAACTTTTTTCCATATAAATAATGCCTCCATATCTTAAGAGTAAACACTACCGCTGCTAACTCCAAGTCGTGGGTAGGGTATCCCTTCTCATAATCCTTTAATTGTCTTGACGCATATGCAATGACCTTGTCGTTCTGCATAAGTGTAAGACCCCGAATTTTATGAAATATAAAATTTAATTTTTCTTCATATATATTTTTTTTCCTGAAACAGTAAGTGGTTAAATTAACGAAATTGAAAGTTAAGGATGTTATGTGTAAATTTTATTTTGACGGACAATATTCGTTTTGTCGGGGAATATTCGTTTTGTCGGGGAATATTCGGGCCGTACGACGGCGCCGAAATAACAAATTATTTGTGGACCCCACAACGGAATATTTGTCGGATATAGAAAACGACAGAAGTAACCTTTTTAATAAAAATAGTCAACGGTGTTAACTGTTAAAATACCGGTGATAAAAGAATAGTAGCATACGGTAATTTATGGTATTTTACTGTAGCATGCGGTACTCTACAGTAGCACACGGTATTGCACAGTGTCTCATATTATTGACACCGTAACTGTTACGCATCATTTCATCGATAATTGTCACTGCATAATATTTTATATTATCAATTCAATTATTGTTGCTACACAGTATTTTGCATTATTGATTTAATAATTGTCATTACACTGTATTTTATATCATTGAGTCAATAATTGTTGCTGCACTGTTTTTAAAATTATTGAACCTAATAATTGTCACAGTAGCAAATACACTATAATTTATATTATTAAATTAATAAAAATATGTAACGTGTTTCTTACATTATTGTGGTAACATTATTTTATATGTTGGACTCACAGGAAGAATAAATAAATAAATAAATAAATAAATAAAAAATAAAAAAAAAATTAATTTTACTATTTGAAATAGTAACGTGAATAGTGACGTGAATAGTAACGTGAATAGTAAGTGAATAGTAAGAAACATGTGGGACCCACTGTGGGGCCCACATGAAATGTGAGAAATGTGTTTTGGGAAATGGTTGGTGAAGGCTGCTACGCAGCCTTTGCTGAAGAATTTTTTTTTCTGTTCACCTACCACGCATAGTAACTTCTTTTCTCCTATAAATAGATTGTTCAGCTGAATAGAAAAATCACACCTAAAACATAAAATTTTTCTATAAGAATTTTATGAGTTTTCTCTGAGAATAGTAAGGCTATTTTGAGTGTTTGAAAGCCAAAAGGAGTGCAGGAATTTTTCAAGTAAGTATTTTATTAAAGAGTAGTAATTTTATAAATTCCTATTTTTCACGGTATTCACAAATCTTCCTTTAGAAGACTCTTCTTTGAGAAGATTCATTTTTAAAAGCTTTCTTTGGAAGATTTATTTTGGAATATTATTTTTAAAACTATTTTAAAGTTGGTATTTTATACTACAAAAATTATGTTAAATATATATAATTTTGATAGTTCATAATATATGAGTTATCATACACTTTGAAGTTTACATGTTGTAATTACTAATTTTATTATAAATATATAGGTTGATCAATCTCATTTAAATCAATATCCAGTCACGTGTTAAGGTAAGAAATGTCATTTTTTTCACTCTTAAACTTACTACGGTAAGAAATGTCATTTTTTTTACACTCTTGAACTTACTACGGTAAGGGATGTCATTTTCCTTCATATTCTTAAACTTACTATGGTAAGAAATGTCATTTTTTTTTTACACTCTTGAACTTGCTACGGTAAGGGATATTATTTTCTTTCATACTCCTGAATCGAAACTTATTATGGAACTATTGCTTCTATAATTCCTGAAAATATTATATGTTCCATAATAGTTGAACTTCATTATTTCAACTGAACCTTCCTATTTTCTGAATCTTTCTATTGAACTGTAACCGTTATTCTGAACTGAGAATCTTGAATAACATTTTTAAATTCCACTCCACATCATGTTGACAATTTGGACATTATTTGAATCTGCACAAAGTAAACTTCCGATACTTATTGTTTATCCTGTTTCTTCTGTTCATCAATTGTATCACTATTATTTGTACTAATCATCAAGAATCAAGCTGTTGTGAATATCTGTGGCCGGGGGCACAGATGTGATATATTTGTTGAACAGATGATAGGTTAAAGGCGATACATCTGTTCGGTGTCTTTTATGGCACGTGGTGAAAGTTCTCTTTGGCCCGTAGTGCATAGATGAACTGTTGTTTGGTATGATTATGACCAAAGGCTGAATCTGGTATAATCATGACCGTTGTTGTTATATTGAAAGTTCTCTTTGGCCCGTAGTGCATAGATGAACTGTTGTTTGGTATGATTATGACCAAAGGCTGAATCTGGTATAATCATGACCGCTGGTGCTATATTGAATGTTCTCTTTGGCCCGTAATGCATAGATGAACTGTTGATTTGCATGATTATGACCAGGAACTGTGAATTTGTATTATCTTGACTAATGGTATTTCAGATGATAAAAGTTGATGATGTTTTTACGAAAAAGAGAAGCGAGTGGACATTATAGTCTACATTATTCTTCTAATAGATTGCTCATTCCGCCGCTATTATTGATCTGAACATTGTTCAAGAATTTAACTGCAGTTTTTGATATACACCTTGTATTCTGTTGTATTCTATCAAGAACTCACCTGTTGAAGGCTAATGATAATTTATTCGTCATTATCTTAGTCATGATATTTCTTACTGGGCTATTTGAGCTCACCTTTTTGTTCCATTATTTTTCAACAGGATATGAGAACGTAGCTGGGTCTAGCCGGGGAATGGAGTGGGAGTCCGAGGGATATCTATTATAGTCTTCACGTGTTGTAAAATAGTGTGGCAATAATAGTGAAGACTTAGTTGTGTATTATTATACACGGTATTGTTGTACGTTGTGCTTTGTTGTAATAATTTTGTTGTAGTCTTTTGACGACTCAAGTTTGGGCTGTGTGGGCCTAGATTTGGGGGCGTCACAGTTGGTATCAGAGCTTAGGGATATGGTCTTTAATGGAGATCTGGGGTAGAATTAGGAGGGGAGAGACGAATATAATCAGTTACTAGTGTGTCCTACCTAAATTAGATTTTTTTTTTATCTAACGAATCGATTTGAATGTAGGAACAGGAAGTGATGAGTCAGTTTATTTGAACTAACAATTATTTTGTGACCACAGTTTAGTATGACATCTGGAAATCAGGAGGATAACTATGAAATTCCCGGTACGTCAATTTCGGGGACGAAATTTCATAAGGAGGGGAGGTTGTAAGACCCCGAATTTTATGAAATATAAAATTTAATTTTTCTTCATATATATTTTTTTTCCTGAAACAGTAAGTGGTTAAATTAACGAAATTGAAAGTTAAGGATGTTATGTGTAAATTTTATTTTGACGGACAATATTCGTTTTGTCGGGGAATATTCGTTTTGTCGGGGAATATTCGGGCCGTACGACGGCGCCGAAATAACAAATTATTTGTGGACCCCACAACGGAATATTTGTCGGATATAGAAAACGACAGAAGTAACCTTTTTAATAAAAATAGTCAACGGTGTTAACTGTTAAAATACCGGTGATAAAAGAATAGTAGCATACGGTAATTTATAGTATTTTACTGTAGCATGCGGTACTCTACAGTAGCACACGGTATTGCACAGTGTCTCATATTATTGACACCGTAACTGTTACGCATCATTTCATCGATAATTGTCACTGCATAATATTTTATATTATCAATTCAATTATTGTTGCTACACAGTATTTTGCATTATTGATTTAATAATTGTCATTACACTGTATTTTATATCATTGAGTCAATAATTGTTGCTGCACTATTTTTAAAATTATTGAACCTAATAATTGTCACAGTAGCAAATACACTATAATTTATATTATTAAATTAATAAAAATATGTAACGTGTTTCTTACATTATTGTGGTAACATTATTTTATATGTTGGACTCACAGGAAGAATAAATAAATAAATAAATAAATAAATAAAAAATAAAAAAAAAATTAATTTTACTATTTGAAATAGTAACGTGAATAGTGACGTGAATAGTAACGTGAATAGTAAGTGAATAGTAAGAAACATGTGGGACCCACTGTGGGGCCCACATGAAATGTGAGAAATGTGTTTTGGGAAATGGTTGGTGAAGGCTGCTACGCAGCCTTTGCTGAAGAATTTTTTTTTCTGTTCACCTACCACGCATAGTAACTTCTTTTCTCCTATAAATAGATTGTTCAGCTGAATAGAAAAATCACACCTAAAACATAAAATTTTTCTATAAGAATTTTATGAGTTTTCTCTGAGAATAGTAAGGCTATTTTGAGTGTTTGAAAGCCAAAAGGAGTGCAGGAATTTTTCAAGTAAGTATTTTATTAAAGAGTAGTAATTTTATAAATTCCTATTTTTCACGGTATTCACAAATCTTCCTTTAGAAGACTCTTCTTTGAGAAGATTCATTTTTAAAAGCTTTCTTTGGAAGATTTATTTTGGAATATTATTTTTAAAACTATTTTAAAGTTGGTATTTTATACTACAAAAATTATGTTAAATATATATAATTTTGATAGTTCATAATATATGAGTTATCATACACTTTGAAGTTTACATGTTGTAATTACTAATTTTATTATAAATATATAGGTTGATCAATCTCATTTAAATCAATATCCAGTCACGTGTTAAGGTAAGAAATGTCATTTTTTTTCACTCTTAAACTTACTACGGTAAGAAATGTCATTTTTTTTACACTCTTGAACTTACTACGGTAAGGGATGTCATTTTCCTTCATATTCTTAAACTTACTATGGTAAGAAATGTCATTTTTTTTTTACACTCTTGAACTTGCTACGGTAAGGGATATTATTTTCTTTCATACTCCTGAATCGAAACTTATTATGGAACTATTGCTTCTATAATTCCTGAAAATATTATATGTTCCATAATAGTTGAACTTCATTATTTCAACTGAACCTTCCTATTTTCTGAATCTTTCTATTGAACTGTAACCGTTATTCTGAACTGAGAATCTTGAATAACATTTTTAAATTTCACTCCACATCATGTTGACAATTTGGACATTATTTGAATCTGCACAAAGTAAACTTCCGATACTTATTGTTTATCCTGTTTCTTCTGTTCATCAATTGTATCACTATTATTTGTACTAATCATCAAGAATCAAGCTGTTGTGAATATCTGTGGCCGGGGGCACAGATGTGATATATTTGTTGAACAGATGATAGGTTAAAGGCGATACATCTGTTCGGTGTCTTTTATGGCACGTGGTGAAAGTTCTCTTTGGCCCGTAGTGCATAGATGAACTGTTGTTTGGTATGATTATGACCAAAGGCTGAATCTGGTATAATCATGACCGTTGTTGTTATATTGAAAGTTCTCTTTGGCCCGTAGTGCATAGATGAACTGTTGTTTGGTATGATTATGACCAAAGGCTGAATCTGGTATAATCATGACCGCTGGTGCTATATTGAATGTTCTCTTTGGCCCGTAATGCATAGATGAACTGTTGATTTGCATGATTATGACCAGGAACTGTGAATTTGTATTATCTTGACTAATGGTATTTCAGATGATAAAAGTTGATGATGTTTTTACGAAAAAGAGAAGCGAGTGGACATTATAGTCTACATTATTCTTCTAATAGATTGCTCATTCCGCCGCTATTATTGATCTGAACATTGTTCAAGAATTTAACTGCAGTTTTTGATATACACCTTGTATTCTGTTGTATTCTATCAAGAACTCACCTGTTGAAGGCTAATGATAATTTATTCGTCATTATCTTAGTCATGATATTTCTTACTGGGCTATTTGAGCTCACCTTTTTGTTCCATTATTTTTCAACAGGATATGAGAACGTAGCTGGGTCTAGCCGGGGAATGGAGTGGGAGTCCGAGGGATATCTATTATAGTCTTCACGTGTTGTAAAATAGTGTGGCAATAATAGTGAAGACTTAGTTGTGTATTATTATACACGGTATTGTTGTACGTTGTGCTTTGTTGTAATAATTTTGTTGTAGTCTTTTGACGACTCAAGTTTGGGCTGTGTGGGCCTAGATTTGGGGGCGTCACAGTTGGTATCAGAGCTTAGGGATATGGTCTTTAATGGAGATCTGGGGTAGAATTAGGAGGGGAGAGACGAATATAATCAGTTACTAGTGTGTCCTACCTAAATTAGATTTTTTTTTTATCTAACGAATCGATTTGAATGTAGGAACAGGAAGTGATGAGTCAGTTTATTTGAACTAACAATTATTTTGTGACCACAGTTTAGTATGACATCTGGAAATCAGGAGGATAACTATGAAATTCCCGGTACGTCAATTTCGGGGACGAAATTTCATAAGGAGGGGAGGTTGTAAGACCCCGAATTTTATGAAATATAAAATTTAATTTTTCTTCATATATATTTTTTTTCCTGAAACAGTAAGTGGTTAAATTAACGAAATTGAAAGTTAAGGATGTTATGTGTAAATTTTATTTTGACGGACAATATTCGTTTTGTCGGGGAATATTCGTTTTGTCGGGGAATATTCGGGCCGTACGACGGCGCCGAAATAACAAATTATTTGTGGACCCCACAACGGAATATTTGTCGGATATAGAAAACGACAGAAGTAACCTTTTTAATAAAAATAGTCAACGGTGTTAACTGTTAAAATACCGGTGATAAAAGAATAGTAGCATACGGTAATTTATAGTATTTTACTGTAGCATGCGGTACTCTACAGTAGCACACGGTATTGCACAGTGTCTCATATTATTGACACCGTAACTGTTACGCATCATTTCATCGATAATTGTCACTGCATAATATTTTATATTATCAATTCAATTATTGTTGCTACACAGTATTTTGCATTATTGATTTAATAATTGTCATTACACTGTATTTTATATCATTGAGTCAATAATTGTTGCTGCACTATTTTTAAAATTATTGAACCTAATAATTGTCACAGTAGCAAATACACTATAATTTATATTATTAAATTAATAAAAATATGTAACGTGTTTCTTACATTATTGTGGTAACATTATTTTATATGTTGGACTCACAGGAAGAATAAATAAATAAATAAATAAATAAATAAAAAATAAAAAAAAAATTAATTTTACTATTTGAAATAGTAACGTGAATAGTGACGTGAATAGTAACGTGAATAGTAAGTGAATAGTAAGAAACATGTGGGACCCACTGTGGGGCCCACATGAAATGTGAGAAATGTGTTTTGGGAAATGGTTGGTGAAGGCTGCTACGCAGCCTTTGCTGAAGAATTTTTTTTTCTGTTCACCTACCACGCATAGTAACTTCTTTTCTCCTATAAATAGATTGTTCAGCTGAATAGAAAAATCACACCTAAAACATAAAATTTTTCTATAAGAATTTTATGAGTTTTCTCTGAGAATAGTAAGGCTATTTTGAGTGTTTGAAAGCCAAAAGGAGTGCAGGAATTTTTCAAGTAAGTATTTTATTAAAGAGTAGTAATTTTATAAATTCCTATTTTTCACGGTATTCACAAATCTTCCTTTAGAAGACTCTTCTTTGAGAAGATTCATTTTTAAAAGCTTTCTTTGGAAGATTTATTTTGGAATATTATTTTTAAAACTATTTTAAAGTTGGTATTTTATACTACAAAAATTATGTTAAATATATATAATTTTGATAGTTCATAATATATGAGTTATCATACACTTTGAAGTTTACATGTTGTAATTACTAATTTTATTATAAATATATAGGTTGATCAATCTCATTTAAATCAATATCCAGTCACGTGTTAAGGTAAGAAATGTCATTTTTTTTCACTCTTAAACTTACTACGGTAAGAAATGTCATTTTTTTTACACTCTTGAACTTACTACGGTAAGGGATGTCATTTTCCTTCATATTCTTAAACTTACTATGGTAAGAAATGTCATTTTTTTTTTACACTCTTGAACTTGCTACGGTAAGGGATATTATTTTCTTTCATACTCCTGAATCGAAACTTATTATGGAACTATTGCTTCTATAATTCCTGAAAATATTATATGTTCCATAATAGTTGAACTTCATTATTTCAACTGAACCTTCCTATTTTCTGAATCTTTCTATTGAACTGTAACCGTTATTCTGAACTGAGAATCTTGAATAACATTTTTAAATTTCACTCCACATCATGTTGACAATTTGGACATTATTTGAATCTGCACAAAGTAAACTTCCGATACTTATTGTTTATCCTGTTTCTTCTGTTCATCAATTGTATCACTATTATTTGTACTAATCATCAAGAATCAAGCTGTTGTGAATATCTGTGGCCGGGGGCACAGATGTGATATATTTGTTGAACAGATGATAGGTTAAAGGCGATACATCTGTTCGGTGTCTTTTATGGCACGTGGTGAAAGTTCTCTTTGGCCCGTAGTGCATAGATGAACTGTTGTTTGGTATGATTATGACCAAAGGCTGAATCTGGTATAATCATGACCGTTGTTGTTATATTGAAAGTTCTCTTTGGCCCGTAGTGCATAGATGAACTGTTGTTTGGTATGATTATGACCAAAGGCTGAATCTGGTATAATCATGACCGCTGGTGCTATATTGAATGTTCTCTTTGGCCCGTAATGCATAGATGAACTGTTGATTTGCATGATTATGACCAGGAACTGTGAATTTGTATTATCTTGACTAATGGTATTTCAGATGATAAAAGTTGATGATGTTTTTACGAAAAAGAGAAGCGAGTGGACATTATAGTCTACATTATTCTTCTAATAGATTGCTCATTCCGCCGCTATTATTGATCTGAACATTGTTCAAGAATTTAACTGCAGTTTTTGATATACACCTTGTATTCTGTTGTATTCTATCAAGAACTCACCTGTTGAAGGCTAATGATAATTTATTCGTCATTATCTTAGTCATGATATTTCTTACTGGGCTATTTGAGCTCACCTTTTTGTTCCATTATTTTTCAACAGGATATGAGAACGTAGCTGGGTCTAGCCGGGGAATGGAGTGGGAGTCCGAGGGATATCTATTATAGTCTTCACGTGTTGTAAAATAGTGTGGCAATAATAGTGAAGACTTAGTTGTGTATTATTATACACGGTATTGTTGTACGTTGTGCTTTGTTGTAATAATTTTGTTGTAGTCTTTTGACGACTCAAGTTTGGGCTGTGTGGGCCTAGATTTGGGGGCGTCACAGTTGGTATCAGAGCTTAGGGATATGGTCTTTAATGGAGATCTGGGGTAGAATTAGGAGGGGAGAGACGAATATAATCAGTTACTAGTGTGTCCTACCTAAATTAGATTTTTTTTTTATCTAACGAATCGATTTGAATGTAGGAACAGGAAGTGATGAGTCAGTTTATTTGAACTAACAATTATTTTGTGACCACAGTTTAGTATGACATCTGGAAATCAGGAGGATAACTATGAAATTCCCGGTACGTCAATTTCGGGGACGAAATTTCATAAGGAGGGGAGGTTGTAAGACCCCGAATTTTATGAAATATAAAATTTAATTTTTCTTCATATATATTTTTTTTCCTGAAACAGTAAGTGGTTAAATTAACGAAATTGAAAGTTAAGGATGTTATGTGTAAATTTTATTTTGACGGACAATATTCGTTTTGTCGGGGAATATTCGTTTTGTCGGGGAATATTCGGGCCGTACGACGGCGCCGAAATAACAAATTATTTGTGGACCCCACAACGGAATATTTGTCGGATATAGAAAACGACAGAAGTAACCTTTTTAATAAAAATAGTCAACGGTGTTAACTGTTAAAATACCGGTGATAAAAGAATAGTAGCATACGGTAATTTATAGTATTTTACTGTAGCATGCGGTACTCTACAGTAGCACACGGTATTGCACAGTGTCTCATATTATTGACACCGTAACTGTTACGCATCATTTCATCGATAATTGTCACTGCATAATATTTTATATTATCAATTCAATTATTGTTGCTACACAGTATTTTGCATTATTGATTTAATAATTGTCATTACACTGTATTTTATATCATTGAGTCAATAATTGTTGCTGCACTATTTTTAAAATTATTGAACCTAATAATTGTCACAGTAGCAAATACACTATAATTTATATTATTAAATTAATAAAAATATGTAACGTGTTTCTTACATTATTGTGGTAACATTATTTTATATGTTGGACTCACAGGAAGAATAAATAAATAAATAAATAAATAAATAAAAAATAAAAAAAAAATTAATTTTACTATTTGAAATAGTAACGTGAATAGTGACGTGAATAGTAACGTGAATAGTAAGTGAATAGTAAGAAACATGTGGGACCCACTGTGGGGCCCACATGAAATGTGAGAAATGTGTTTTGGGAAATGGTTGGTGAAGGCTGCTACGCAGCCTTTGCTGAAGAATTTTTTTTTCTGTTCACCTACCACGCATAGTAACTTCTTTTCTCCTATAAATAGATTGTTCAGCTGAATAGAAAAATCACACCTAAAACATAAAATTTTTCTATAAGAATTTTATGAGTTTTCTCTGAGAATAGTAAGGCTATTTTGAGTGTTTGAAAGCCAAAAGGAGTGCAGGAATTTTTCAAGTAAGTATTTTATTAAAGAGTAGTAATTTTATAAATTCCTATTTTTCACGGTATTCACAAATCTTCCTTTAGAAGACTCTTCTTTGAGAAGATTCATTTTTAAAAGCTTTCTTTGGAAGATTTATTTTGGAATATTATTTTTAAAACTATTTTAAAGTTGGTATTTTATACTACAAAAATTATGTTAAATATATATAATTTTGATAGTTCATAATATATGAGTTATCATACACTTTGAAGTTTACATGTTGTAATTACTAATTTTATTATAAATATATAGGTTGATCAATCTCATTTAAATCAATATCCAGTCACGTGTTAAGGTAAGAAATGTCATTTTTTTTCACTCTTAAACTTACTACGGTAAGAAATGTCATTTTTTTTACACTCTTGAACTTACTACGGTAAGGGATGTCATTTTCCTTCATATTCTTAAACTTACTATGGTAAGAAATGTCATTTTTTTTTTACACTCTTGAACTTGCTACGGTAAGGGATATTATTTTCTTTCATACTCCTGAATCGAAACTTATTATGGAACTATTGCTTCTATAATTCCTGAAAATATTATATGTTCCATAATAGTTGAACTTCATTATTTCAACTGAACCTTCCTATTTTCTGAATCTTTCTATTGAACTGTAACCGTTATTCTGAACTGAGAATCTTGAATAACATTTTTAAATTTCACTCCACATCATGTTGACAATTTGGACATTATTTGAATCTGCACAAAGTAAACTTCCGATACTTATTGTTTATCCTGTTTCTTCTGTTCATCAATTGTATCACTATTATTTGTACTAATCATCAAGAATCAAGCTGTTGTGAATATCTGTGGCCGGGGGCACAGATGTGATATATTTGTTGAACAGATGATAGGTTAAAGGCGATACATCTGTTCGGTGTCTTTTATGGCACGTGGTGAAAGTTCTCTTTGGCCCGTAGTGCATAGATGAACTGTTGTTTGGTATGATTATGACCAAAGGCTGAATCTGGTATAATCATGACCGTTGTTGTTATATTAAAAGTTCTCTTTGGCCCGTAGTGCATAGATGAACTGTTGTTTGGTATGATTATGACCAAAGGCTGAATCTGGTATAATCATGACCGCTGGTGCTATATTGAATGTTCTCTTTGGCCCGTAATGCATAGATGAACTGTTGATTTGCATGATTATGACCAGGAACTGTGAATTTGTATTATCTTGACTAATGGTATTTCAGATGATAAAAGTTGATGATGTTTTTACGAAAAAGAGAAGCGAGTGGACATTATAGTCTACATTATTCTTCTAATAGATTGCTCATTCCGCCGCTATTATTGATCTGAACATTGTTCAAGAATTTAACTGCAGTTTTTGATATACACCTTGTATTCTGTTGTATTCTATCAAGAACTCACCTGTTGAAGGCTAATGATAATTTATTCGTCATTATCTTAGTCATGATATTTCTTACTGGGCTATTTGAGCTCACCTTTTTGTTCCATTATTTTTCAACAGGATATGAGAACGTAGCTGGGTCTAGCCGGGGAATGGAGTGGGAGTCCGAGGGATATCTATTATAGTCTTCACGTGTTGTAAAATAGTGTGGCAATAATAGTGAAGACTTAGTTGTGTATTATTATACACGGTATTGTTGTACGTTGTGCTTTGTTGTAATAATTTTGTTGTAGTCTTTTGACGACTCAAGTTTGGGCTGTGTGGGCCTAGATTTGGGGGCGTCACAATAAGCACACAGCCTAGTCCCTTGTGCGATGCATCACTATAGACCGTAAAACCTCACGTATTATCTAGTAAAGTCAACATAGGTGATTTACTAAGTCTTTTCTTTAACTCATAAAAACTCTCCTTGTATTTTCTCCATCCATACATATTTTACTGTCTTCCTTATCAAATTTGTCAACGACGTTGCTATCTTTGAAAAATCTTTAAAAAATCTTCGATAATAACCCGCTAACCCTAAGAAACTCCTAATCTCCATCGGCGTCCTTAGTTGTTCCCAATTCATTACCGCTTCCACTTTTGCAGGATCCACTGAAACTCCCTCATTGTCAATAAAGTGACCTAGAAATTGAACTCTCTCCAACCAAAATTCACAATTTGAAAATTTTGCATACAACTGCTCCTTCCTTAATATCTCCAACACCAATTTTAGATGTTCAGCATATTCTTCTTCCGTTTTGGAATAAACCAAAATATCGTCAATGAATACAACCACAAATTTATCCAAGTACTACTTGAATATTCTATTCATCATGTCCATAAATGCGGCTGACGCATTTGTTAGTCCAAACGACATTACCAGAAACTCATAATGGCCATATCGAGTTTTGAATGCCGTCTTGGGTACATCCTTCTTCCTTACTTTTAACTGATGATAACCAGTCCTTAAGTCAATCTTTAAAAAGTACTTCGTCCCTTTTAGTTGATCAAATAGATTGTCAATTCTTAGCAACGGGTACTTGTTGTTAAATGTTACTTTGTTCAACTCTCTATAATCCATAAAAAGTCTCATCAATCCATTATTCTTTTTTACAAACAGCACAGGTGCTCCCCATGGAGAAACACTTGGCTGAATGTACTTCCTATCTAGCAGTTCTTGTAATTGAACCATTAACTCCCTCATCTCTACTGGAGCCATCCTATATGGTGTTTTTGATATCGGTGTTGTGCCCGGTACTAAATCAATCACGAATTCTATCTCCCTATCTGGCGGAAGACCTGACAGTTCATTTGAAAAAACATCCATGAACTCCTTAACTATTGGTATTTGTTCTATCTCAAGATTCACCATTTATGTATCCACCACGTGTGTCAGATATCCTACACATCCTTTCTTCAACAGCTTCTTGGCCTGCATCATCGTCAGACAACAAGATTGTCTTGACGACTTGCTACCATAAAATATGACCTTAGACTTATTTGGTGTCTTAAGGTGTATACATTTTTTCTGACAATCAATTATCGCTCCGTGGTTAAACAACCAATCCATTCCGAGTATGACGTTAAACTCCTCCAAACGTATCGAAATCAAGTTCACACTCAACTTCTGACCCCTGATTTCTACACAACAGTTTCTATGTATATACTCTACAAGAATCACTTCTTTATTTATAAATTCTATATTCATAGGGCTTTCTAACTTTTCTTTAGGTAATTTTAATCGTCTAGCAAAATCATCAGACACAAATGAACAGGTAGCACCCGAATCAAACAATATATAAGCATTTATATTATTGATCGAAATAATACCTGACACCACGTCTTTAGATTCCACGACATCTTGCACCGTCATGTTGAAAGTCCGTATTGTCGGTTTGTTGTGTTGCACCGGCCCTTCAATGGTAAGCTTACTGTTGTTTCCCTTATATCCACTTTATTTGTCACTCTTCCATTTCGGACAATCTTTGATCTGATGGTCCGTAGCTCCACATGAGAAACAACCTCCTTTCTTAGATTTGGGACAATTAAGAGCGATATGCCCTTCTGGCCCACAATTGTAACAGATGTTCTTGCCCTTCATGCATTCCCTTGAATGATTTTTCTTGCATTTACTGTATTTGTTCCCTTTCTTCTGGTTGCTTCCATGGGGTGTCCCCGAACTGTTGTTGTTCCACTTACACTTATTGTTGTTGTTGCCTCCACTGTTATTATTCTTATTTCCACCCTCACTTCTCTTTTTGTTCCTTTCTTGGTTATACTTAGATAACGCCTCGTTTCCTCCTTCAGCTATGATTGATTTCTCCAGTAGAGTTGAGAATGAATCAATCTGTAGCACTGCCACCTTGTTGAATATCCAAGGTTTCAATCCATTCTCAAATCTTCTAGCCTTGCGTTCCTCTGTGTTTATCTGATGCGAAGCTAACCTTACCAACTCATTAAATTTTTCCGCATACTCAGCTACCGACATATTCTCTTACTTTAGTTCCAAAAATCTAACATCCATTCTACTTTTCATACTTTTTGGAAAGTAGTTCTCATCAAATATCTCATTAAATCTCGCCCATGATATCACACCTTCTCCAGCCCTATTTTGATTAGTTTCCCACTAGAAATTGGCCTCCCCCTTCACCATGTCTGTAGCAAAAATAGTCTTTTGCTCCTCTGTAACTCTTGAAATAACAAACGTCTTTTCTATCTCCTTTATCCATGACTGGGCTTCGATTGGGTCTGTCGTTCCCCTAAACTTTGGCGGTTCGATTGCTTTGAAGTGTTTGAAATTTGCCAACTGATTCGGCGGTGGTGGCGAATTTCCTACTACTGGATGTTGATTTTGCATCGCCTCTGCTAGCATATCGATAAAGTTCTACATTGGGTCTACATTGTGCCCCCTCGTCGTTGTTAATTGACTCTTCTACTCCTTGGTTTCTTAGTAGTTGTCTGCGTGGCGACATTTTCTGTTATAGGAAAAACAAATTTAAGTTATTATATTTGTTTCATCTTTTCACTTTTGTTTTATGGCTTAAGCAATTTTAACTAAAGAACAAGTAATCATCTCAACACCTTTAAATATAAACATGACAACATTTATATTCATATGCTAAAATAATAGTGCATAACACCTTATATCACAAGCATACTGCTATAAATGCCTCTATCCCTGAACAACTACAAAAGATGGGATCTAACATAAACATATCCCATAACTTCCTACAGTTGGGATTCATAACATACTAACCCTCTATCAAAATAAAAGTTAGGTTCTACTATATCTATTTACATACAACATCATAAAATAACTAATACTAATGACTGCGGATCCCCCAACGAACCACATCATCATACTCCTCATCTCCTATGGCCATCACCAAGCTCCTACTTGTAGTGTGCATGGACTGGCCCTCCTCAGTTGGGTAGTAGTGCACCCTGCTCTGAACTCTACTAAATGAAGAACGATAAACATAACTGAGCTTATCGATCCTCACCCTCTTCTCGCGGACCTCATCCTCTAGCTCCAACATCTGCCCATGTGCTGCATCTCTCTAGGTCTCCATCTCAATCCTATCCTCTATTGCCTCCTACCAATGGGCCCGGATGTCCTGTTTATCTACCTGTACTTGTTGAACCTTCAGCTCAGCCTCTGTTAACCAAGCCTCAGTTGTCGCTTAACTTAGCCTGTAACTCGACCTCCTGATCAACTAACTGATGAGTTTGCAATCTAAAGTGCTTCACAGAGTCCTCATAACCCTATACCTGCTCCTCCAGTCCTGTTATCTGCTCCTTCAGCTCTGTGTTCTCGCCTCCTCCAAATGCTAGTGGGTTAAATTCTCTTCCTCTAAATGCTGGATTATTGCCTCTAGCTCATCGTTCCTCGTAGTCAGCCCCTTGATGATGTCACTAGCAGTAGTACCCATGCCATCAGTGTACTCCGCTGACTCCTCCTCCTCAGACTTTGACTCGGCCTCATTTTCACTGTAGGGCCTCATCACCCTACCTCTGACTAACTCCTCTTTATCCCCCCATCTCTAGATCAGACTCTGGATCCTCTACCAGCGGCTGTGCAGTATCTATGTGGATATCAATGAAATCCTCATCAACTGTGTGACTAGACTATCCAATCTTAGGCATCCTACAATCACACAAATAACATGACATCAGTATCACAATAAAATATATTCATTAATGAAATAAAAGTATATTTAATTGTGTTACTCCTCATCTCAATGAATTTCCTTAATTCATCTCTTATAACTCTAAATGAGTTGATACTTCTAAGGTTATATCCTAAAGTTCTATATTCCTATAGCTATGATACCAACCTATGACGACCCCAAATCCGGGTTCCATAACCTCGGATTTGGTTCTCACTATTCAAATACTTAATAACAACTAAATACATAGTCTTCATTAATCTAGCAAAAAAAACATATTGTTCCTTACAAAAAGGTAATACTATCCCAAGGTCTTTAACCTTAGCATTTATCATATCTATCTTAAGGGATTATAAAAGATTTACAAAGGTAATTACGTATTAAGCAATTAATTAACATGCAATAATCTAATCTAAGCTTTGACTTTTCCCTTGCCTTTGTCATTTTTAGAGCATTCAGACTTTGCTGAAAAGTAAGTCATCATATAGCAAGAGTGAACAACTAGTTTTCTCAGTAAGTTTAAGAACAGATAATATAAGATATATATCATGATTGAATGAGAAATAACATTAAGGGTTTCAACAATAGATAATAATTGTGAAAGAACAAGAATCAATTTTCAATGTAAAAAAAAATGATTGAATCTTTACTGCTTAGTGGCCTCAAGGACCATGAACTACTGCTTAAGGTAAATCAGATATATATCTGGCACCTTGATAGTTTGGTACTCGAGGTCATCAACCTCCTGTACCCTATGTATATGCATAACACTCATACATCTTGCGTAAAGGTCGTTTTCCTGAATATAATCCCCTTATCCAGGGTTGTTCATTTTCAGTCTTACTATAAGAATCTGCACCAATCAATGGTTTGGATAAGCTCTTAAAATATTCAAGTTGATGAATTTATACATGTAGTGTCTAGCCGAAACAATTAGCATAGACATTCTTAAACAGTTCTTGAATTAATGAACTATAATTCTTGCAAATGCACTATGTGCGAACACAATAACAATATGAATGTGGAATAATTTTAAATAATTAAACCACTTAAAGCTCTTACAAAATTAAATACAAGTTTAAATGTAGGAAACTTTTCTTAATAATAATTTGAGTAGGGTTAGAGAACTTTCCTCAGTTATCGATTACTGCTTGCGCGACTTAAACTATTGTCCTTAAAAGACCTAGTATTAAATAGGTTTATCTTTAAATTAGAATAACACATAGGAGTTCAGATATCACTATCTAAGAGACTACCATGTAAGCCCATACTTTCTTATTTAACAATACACAACTTACGCGACAATATTATCACCCTCGGGTAATATTTTAATTACTAATTGATCTTATTATCAATTTAATAAGACTTAATTTATTTATTTAAATACTTTAAACAATTCACTTTAATTGATTTAAGTACCTTATTTCTCTCTAATTATTATCTAATATCATTTAAATAATATTTGGTAAATTAGTTATCCTTATCTATTATTTAATATTAATTAAATGATACATAATTAATTTATAAACTTTATTACACTTTAATTATTATTTAATACCATTTAAATAATTAATTAATTATACCTATTTATTACTCAATATTAAATAAATAATAAAGAATAATTTTTATTAATCTCACTTCCCTTTAATTATTATTTAATATCATTTAAATAATAATTAATTAATTATTTATCTTTATTTATTATTCAATGTTAATTAAATAATAAATAATTATTTTATTAGTCCTACCTACCTTTAATTATTATTTAAATAATAATTAATTAATTATTTTTATTTATTATTAAAAATAAATTAAATAATAAAAAAATAGTTTATTAGTCTTTCTTTCCTTTAATTATTATTTAATATTATTTGAATAATTATTAATTAATTATCATTATTTATTATTTATTCTTATATAATAAATAATTGTTTGTTAACTTTATATTACCTTTTATTTATTATTTAATAATAAATAATTAGTCATTATCTCTTTTTATTTTAATTATTTTTTTATATTGATTAAATAGTAATTAATCCCGTTACTGACTTTTCTTTACCTTAGTTATTATTTAATAACCAAATAATAAATAATTAAATTTTTCTTTCCTTTTTATTGGGTCCCAAATTAATTATACTAAATTTTAAGCATCTTTACCCATTTTAGACTTAATTGATTCGACCCGACCCGGATTAAAAAATACACTGCCCATGAACAGTGTATAGGGCCTCATCCCTAAAATAACGAAGGAAATAGGGGTATCGGCCCCTAGTTGGCAGAATCCGCAGATTTATCGTTTTCAAAATTTTCAACTTTTGCTCCATTTATTAAAACGTGAATAAAATAAAATATACAAGTCCAAATGACCTCAAATTGGTATTGATGGATTCGTATCTTCTTAAACTACAATATTCCATCATTGGATAAAAATTTTGGAAAAAATTTGGTTATAAAAAATAGCCACAAAGTGGGCTGTTTGTACAATAGGTTTTTAAAATGACATGTTTTGCGGTAAAAGCCATAACTTCTTCATTTTTTCATATTTTTGAGAGATTCAAGTTGGGTTATCTTTATAAATCATACATATAACTTTCTAGCCATATAAATCCAATATCCAATATCCAACTTGTATATTTCAAATTACAATAATAAATAGCACATTGCTAACTAGGGTTTTACCGTTAAAACATTATATGAACTTTATTCCACTTATTTGCATACTACACATATAAATACATGTACTAAACACGCTAAATTATGAATCTACCTATATATTATAGCTTTAGACTTATAGAGCATCAAAATAAGTTTTGAACCGTTAAAACTATATTTTGACCATCTACTATATGTATAGACCATAGAAATAAAAAATTGAAGGTCTAGAACACTTTTTAATCTTCTAGTCTTGGATGCTCTTCTTCTTCTTGAGAGGAACCTGGCTAGTAACTCCACCTTGACTATCCTCTAGCAATTTTCTTGGTGTATTCTCAAGCTTACAATAGTTCTCTCATTTTTCTCTTTAAGAAGCTCTCTCTTTTCTCTCTTGGTGTTCTAGCAAAATGACTAACAACATAACCAATTGGTGAAGCACTCTATTTATAGCAAATTGGTAACCCTTCATTAACTCCTTAATCAACTATCATTGGTGAAATTAGAAGCTAATTTGTGCTTACTATTTGATGGATTGACTAATTGATTGACTAGGGTTGTTGGAGTGGTTGAACCACTTAGTCCTTAAAAAGATTTTTCAAGCAACCAAGAGCTACAAGCCATCCCCTTGTGGGGCCCCCAAGAGCCAGCCAAAATGGCTCTTTTCGAGCCATTTTTTATTTACTTTTACTGTTTATTGGGCTCATTCATTTAATTTGTTTGGGCTCAATTTATTCATTCCAAAATGGGCTAACATTTACTAACACATACTACATTTAATTAAAGTATGTGTTGGGTTAGTTTAATTATATCATGGATCAATGTTTAATTAATTACATGGACTACTAAGTTAATTTTATTGAACATAGTTTAATACATCATTTGAACTTAAAATATACTCCAGTTAGACTTGCTTTAATAATTTATTTTACCATCTAGCTATATTACAAGATAAGTATTCATATACATAAGTATATTCCTTCAAATATTTAATGCACAATTAATTAGTACTAAAATTTTAATTCATTGATAATTATTTAATAATTACAATTACAATGACACATAGAATTCAAGGTTATTACAGGAACACCTAATGGAGTTTTAGTTGTTCGTTAATTGGAGTTCCTTATGTGATAGTCGTACAAATGATCCTTGGACTTGAGATCATCATGGTATCTTGTGCGTACTAAGTTATACTTTGACATATTTCTTAAGACTTGTTGGTGTATCAAATGATATGCTTGGGTATAATAATGTACACATGGAGATAGGTGAATAATCAACAAATGATCTATCACTTCCAGTAAAGGGAGAGAATATCCTATACGATTTAATAAGTAAACTCAGAAATTCTTGGCCAAGGTTGAATGAAATTAGAAAGGAGTTTCTAATTTACATTAACTAGAGTTGTGTATTTGTGAATTGAAATGCATATGATCAAATAAATAAGACTTGAAAGAAATTCCGTGTCTTATATTTGATTGAGACATTGTATGGTAGAATGATTGAATTGTATAATAACTATTCACTAAAAGGTTCTTTTACGATCAAATGTTGAAATCTATATTATCTGGAATGTCGATTAATCGCTAAGGGGGCTTACCCTTATTGTGAAATAATTATTTATTCTGAATTAGAGAGTTAATTCGTAATAAATGAATTAGAATTGTTCTAATTTGTTTATTATATAACTGGTTTAATGTGGAGAACCTAAAGAGTCACACCGCAAAAGAGTAAAATTTATTTTAAAAGTGGATTACATAATCGTAATAATAAATTAAGTATATTTAATTTATACTATGGTGATAGAATAAATTAAATAACTTAATATTTATAGTTTAATATTTTAGAAATACTAATTAAAAATTAATAATAGGAGTCTTATTATTATTATTATTATTATTATTATTATTACTACTACTACTACTACTACTACTACTACTACTACTACTACTACTACTACTACTATTATTATTACTATTATTATTATTTAGTTCCTAAATGGTTTAGGAATTAATTAATAAATAGTAGGATTATTGTTAATAACTAAGTTCCTAAATGATTTAGAAATTGTAATTATAATAATTAATTAAGTTACTAAATAATTTAGTAATTAATTAATAAGAAGTACTCTCATTATTAAATAATTAAGTTCCTAAATAGTTTAAAAATTATAATTAATTAATTAATTTAGTTTCTAATTGAATTGAGAATTAAATTAAAACCCTAATCCTAAATAGTTTAGGATAGTTGACTATATTTATAAATAAGAAGAATCTTATCATAGATTAAGGTTACACACTCTTTCATAAGAATATAGTGAGTACTTCATAATTTTTACATCTAAGGAGTTATAGAGAGAGAGAAAATTAGGGCTAGCCACCCATAGTTTGGAGACACCCAAATCCACTTCTTTAATTCATAGATCTCTTGGTGGAACCTCTAGAGGCTTCACACTTGGGGAGCTAACATTGATCCGTGGAATCTAATCAGTAAATTTGAAGAAAAATGCGAAGGATTAAAGGGAGTTGAACTTGTACATGTGGAAGCTTGGTTCTACAAATGTATAAATCTGTTATCTTTCCTCAATTAATAATAGTTGTATAAGAAAGATTCTCGTTATTAGTTTGTAGAAAAAATTTAAAATCTGATTTTGCTTGCTTTCGTTGCGCTGATATAATTTGATTATATGTATGTCATATTTTTGCAAATCAACAGTGGCATCAAGAGTCAAACTTATGCGAATTATTAATTATTTTAATTTGATATATGTATGAGTATGTGTTTAGAACAATTTATTGGGCATAATTTGTTGTATAGAATCATGGGTATTGAAAATCAATTATAAAAATCCTATTTTGAAAAGAAAAGATAAAAAAGTTTTTTTTTTAATTTCTCACGAACTGCTACAGTAACAAGGCGTGCATTGTGCGGATGCTGGACATGGCGCACATTGCTCAGATGCTAGACACGGCGCGCATTGCGCGTGTGGCATTTTCGTAAATAATTGCAAATTTAGATTTTACTGCCAATTTTGTAATTTTGAGTAGATTTTTTAAATTAAAAAATAAAAGGTTTATTTTGGGTGATTTTAAAAATCCAAAAAAAGTGCAAAAATATAATAAAAATGAATATTTTATTTTTACATGATTTTATAATTAAAATAAAAGGTTTATTTTAATTATGAAATTAGATTTCATGCAACTTTAATTGCCCATTAAATGATACCGATATATATATATATATATATATATATATATATATATATATATTGAATGATTCATTTAATTCATGAGATGAATATTATTTATTAATATATATGTTGATATATATGATAATAAATGGGATTAATTATGGATTATTGACCAATATAATTGGATTTATTTTATGTGGATGCATTGAATGAATGAGTTTTAATAAATGGGGCATGCGTACCTCATTTTTTTCTTCTAATTTTCTATTATAAATTCTATCTCTCTCCTATGTACTTTCCTTTGACTGTTGATCAAGGTTTTTATTTATTGTAAATAGTTTTGTAATAGGATTAGTAAGAATTATTTTAAAGAATTGGAGCAAAGAAGCAAGAAGAGCGTGGAGATCCATTTGTAATGGAGTCCGAAATTAAATGTAATAGTTATATTTAATTTTGTTCTTGTACCCTAGGTTTAACCTTTTGGTTCACTTGGTGGCTCTAGTGAACCAAACTAAAATAAAAGTCCATAATCAATCCAAGTAGAATATAGTATTCTATATGTGCATGCTTAATATATATTTATTATATATTATCCAAACATGCTTCGCATGTTAATAATATGATGCGTATTATATATATATATATATATATATATATATATGTGTGTGTGTGTGTGTGTGTGTGTGTGTGTGTGTGTGTGCATTCTAAACAAGATGAGACAATTAATATTAAGCAAACCCCTCATGATGTAGAATAAATATTATTTATAAAATGAATTAGAAGGTTTAATTCAATTAAATAAAATTAGAGTGGTTCTAATTTATTTACTCTACTACTCATAATATTAAATTGTAAAGTTCAAATATATTTATTAAAAATATTGAACGTCACCTTCTAGCATGATAAAACGATAGAGTATCAAATAGTCAATATACGTTTGTTGTGCACACACAAGGCTTATATCGATTACTCCTTCACAATTATTATATTGTTGAAAATCCAAAAGCTTATTCTTCCTTTAAATCATGATATATCGTTATTGTATTTAAACTTGCTGAGCAAAGTCGTTGCTCACTCTTGCTATATCATGATAACAAATTTCAGAATAGTACGAATGTCCGAGGAGAGACGGAGACAGAAGCAAAAGACAAGATTATAGTGTTATGCATAATAACTAAATTGTTATATGATGTATGTAATTTTGTAAACCTTTTTATGAATCTAAAGGTATTTATGTAAGTTAAGGTTAGAAACCTTGAGAAAAGTTGTAGAATAAACAATTTATGTTTATATATTCCGCATTATTTATAGAACATGTATGGAGATGATGTATCGTGACGTACCAAGTCTAGGGTTTGAGGAACCCGGATTTGGGGATGTTACAAGTTGGTATCAGAGCTGATAGGTTATAGTTCTTAGGTAGCAGTACCTTAGGCTGCAGTACCTTAGGCTATAATCATGGAAAGATAATGAAGACAGTGAAAGGATAAACTCAGATAGAGTTTAGAAATGAACATATACAGTTCATAAAGGAGGAAATAAATCTATATAGATACATAGATATATGAAAAGATTCAAAGAAGGATCTTCAAAGAGTGTAATCCAAATAAATGGAATAAGAATCAGGGAACACTTGATTCAAGAATTTAAAAAGAGAAGGATCGTACAGTAAAATAACCAGAGATGAATGATAAGATGATATAATTAAACAATCCTAGAATAAATGAGAAATAGTACAGTGAAATCAATTGTGTTATAAGATCACAATGATTATAGTAAAATCACGGAATGACAAATGGTTTGTTAAATGATTAAGAGGTTGTGTTGATAGCATGGTGCTATAACAATGAAGATACTAAAATAGTAACAAGTGGATTCTTGAAGTGTTGAGTGTGATAAGGTATGAATTGACAAAATTCATATTAAGTTAAGAGAAGTTAGAGGTTTGTGGGTTTTTAATTGAGGACTCATATTAGTGGTTGAGTTGTACAATTCCTTGTATGGGCGGGAAATTTGTGCTTGGTTTTAGAACCGCTTAGCTTCTTGTATAGATATAGTGGTTGAGTTGAACAGTTCTTTGTATGGGCAGGGGACTTGTTCTTGGTTTGATGACCGCTTAACTTTCTATATTGATTAGTGGCTGAGTTGACCAATTTCTTGTATGGGCAGGAGATTGTGTTTCGTTTGACGACCACTTAGCTTCCTATAGTGATAATCAATTGAAATCTGGTGTCGCTGTAAGACCCCGAATTTTATGAAATATAAAATTTAATTTTTCTTCATATATTTTTTTATGAAACAGTAAGTGGTTAAATTGAAGAAATTGAAAGTTAAGGATGTTATGTGCAAATTTTATTTTGTCGGACAATATTCGTTTTGTCGGGGAATATTTGTTTTGTCGGGGAATATTCGGGCCGTACGACGGCGCTGAAATAACTAATTATTGGTGGACCTCACAACGGAATAATTGTCGGATATAGAAAACGACAGAAGTAACATTTTTAAATAAAAATAGTCAACGGTGTTAAATGTTAAAATACCGGTGATAAAAGAATAGTAGCATACGGTAATTTATGGTATTTTACTGTAGCACGCGGTACTCTACAGTAGCACACGGTATTGCACAGTGTCTCATATTATTGGTTTGATAATTGACACCGTAACTATTACGCATCATTTCATCAATTATTGTCACTGCATAATATTTTATGTTAACAATTCAATAATTGTTGTTACACAGTATTTTGCATTATTGATTCAATAATTGTCGTTACACTGTATTTCATATCATTGACTCAATAATTGTTGGTGCACTGTAGTTTTAAAATTATTGAACCTAATAATTGTCACAGTCGCAAATACACAATAATTTATATTATTAAATTAATAATAATCTGTAACATGTTTCTTACATTATCGTTGAATTATTATTATCACTGTTGTAATATTACCTTAATTATTGTATTGATAGTAGGTATTTTGATTATTATAATAATAATATATATTGGTGGGGGCCAATGGAGAAAAATGGCGTAGGAAATGAAGAAAAGAGGGAGAGAGAGGAAAAGAGGAAGAGAGAGAGAGAGAGGAAAAGAGGAAGAGAGAGAGAGAGAGAGAGAAAGTTGCTGGGGAAAGAAAGAGAGAAGGAGAGGAAAAAGAGAGAGAGAGAGAGAGAAAGAAAAGAGAGAAAGAGAAAGGAGAAAGGAAGAGAAAGAAAATAATAATAATAATATTTTATTATAATATTTTATATAAATATAATATAATATAATATAATATATAAATTTTTATTATTAATATAATATATAAAGTTATTTGTTTTATTATGAATATTATAATAAGGTTTTGTTTTATATGAAATTAAAATTTCAGAAACGTGCATGCTAAACGAATTCAGCACTGACGTGCTGAACGAATTCAACAATGGCATGCTCTCACCTACCACACAGTGCTTTCCATTCTACTATAAATAGCTTGCTCAGCTGAATAGAAAAATCACACCTAAAACATAAAAATTTTCTATAAGAATTTTATGAGTTTTCTCTGAGAATAGTAAAACTATTTTGAGTGTTTGAAAGCCAAAAGGAGTGCAGAAATTTTTCAAGTAAGTCTTTTATTAAAGAGTAGTAATTTCATAAATTCCTATTTTTCACGATATTTACAAATCTTCCTTTAGAAGACTCTTCTTTGAGAAGATTCATTTTTAAAAGCTTTCTTTGGAAGATTTATTTTGGAATATTATTTTAAAAACTATTTTAAAGTAGTTATATTATACTACAAAAATTATGTTAAATATATATAATTTTGATACCTCATATTATACGAGTTATCATACACTTTGAAATTTATATGTGATAATTACTAATTTTATTATGAAAATATAGGTTGATCAACCTCATTTAAATCAATATCCAGTCACGTGTTAAAGTAAGGAATATTATTCTTTTCACACTCTTAAATTTATTACGGTAAGGGATACCATCTTTTTCATCTTCCATTATTCAAACTTACTATGGTAAGGGATTATCATTATTTGATTCTCGAAAATAATATTGTTTCTTCCTTACTCATAAGATGTGTCTTTTATTTCCATGTATTAATTTGTGGGAATAACCTTACGGCGCGGATTACCGCCTGTTGGTGAATAACCTTTCGTATTCATTCCTTATTAATCTCTGAGAATAACCTTACTGCGCGGATTACCGCCTGTTTGGTGAATAACTCTTCGTATTCAATTTTTATTAAATTGTGGGAATAACCTTACGGCGCGGATTACCGCCTGTTGGTGAATAACATTTTGTATTCATTCCTTATTAATCTTTGAGAATAACCTTACTGTGCGGATTACCGCCTGTTTGGTGAATTACTCTTCGTATTCATTTCTTACTTGTCTCTTGTTGGTAAAGTTTCCTGAAATGAATATATATTCTTTAATAGTTTGCGCTTCATCTAATATCATTTCAACTGAACCTTCCTATTTTTCTAAATCTTTCTATTGAACCTTAACTGTTATTCTGAACTGTGGATCTTAAATATCATTCTTGAATTTTAGTCCACATCATGTTGGCAATTTGAACATTATTTGAATCTGCACAAAGAAAAATCATAAACTTTTGATATCTATTAATCATACTGTTTCTTCTGATTCATCATCTATATCACGGTGGTTATTCTAATCATCAAGAACCATGTTGTTGTGAATATCTGTGGCCTGGGGCACAGTTGATAGGATAAAGGCGATATAATTATTGTGTCTTTTAGGGCACGTGGTGAATATTCTCTTTGGCCTGGGGCAAAGATGAACTGTTGTTGGTATGATTATGACCAAAGGCTGAAAACTGGTATAATCATTACCGTTGGTGTTATATTTGAATATATTTGGCTCGTAATGCAAAGATGAACTATTGACTGGCATGATTATAATCAGGAACTGGAAATTTATATTATCATGACCAGCGATGTTTAAGATGATAAAAGTTGAAGCGAGTGGACATTATAGTTTGCATTATTCTTCTAATAGATTGCTCTTTCCGCTGCTATTATTGATACAAAGCTTATTGTCTATTATATTCAATTAAGAACTCATCTGTTGAAGGCTAATGATAATTTATTTGTCATTATCTTAGTCATGATATTTCTTACTGGGCTATTTGAGCTCACCCTTTCTTTTGTTCCATTGTTTTTCAGAAAATGAGAGAGTAGCCGGGTCTAGCAGGGGAATGGAGTGACGGTCCGAGTGATAGCTATTGTAGTCTTCACATGTTGTATATAGTGTGGCAATAATAGTGAAGACTTAGTTGTGTATTATTGAGTTTGTATTTCTGTTCCATGTACTATTTGTATTAGAAATTTTATATTTTATGGCGTCTCAAATTGGGCTATGTAGGCCTAGATTTGGGGGCGTCACAGTCGCGCTATTCGTTATATGTGTGCTGAGAAGGTGATTCTTTTCTCATGTGTATAACGGATAGGTAGAGGATGTTAAGATAAGTTCGTGTTTTGAGAACCGACACGTATGGTAAGTTCGTGACTCATAGTCATGTGATGGAGCCCCTCAGCGAATGGGCGACTTTGGCCTGACTAGGACAAGCTCCTCGAACCATATGATTGTGGTAAGTTCCTGAGCCCAAATACATGGTAAGTTTGATGAACAGCGAGTGTGGGTAGAGTTAAGTAGCAAGATTAAGGTTATAATAGAGATAGTTATTAAGTTGGAAAAGATGAGGAGTAAAATTTGTGAATAATTGAAGTTTTAGGATATTCTAAATCTTCTAGCTATGCTAGACTTTGAAATTCTTAAAATCGTGCTAAATTCGCACTTTTGTGCTTTTGAAAATATCAAAATGTGTTTTAGTAATCATTAATGCACTTAGTGCAGAGATGATACACGATGGAGTCATTAATACAGAGTAACCTAGTGGTTAATGTAGCCTTAAGCCCACTATGGTATGATGTAATATGACAAAGTCATAAAATGATTTTCAGTATTTTGAAACGTTTAAAGAAGAGTCTATGCTAATTGTTTCGGCTGGACAAATTGATTTGAAAATATCAAAAATGTATTTATAAAATCATCACGTGCCATTAAAGCCATGGTGCAGAGATGAAAAAGACGGAATATTCAACGCACTGTTGCAACGGTGCGGTAGTATGAAGTCCTAGAAATGAATTTTTGTTATTTTAACCAATCTAAATGATTTTCAGTTCGTAATATACGAGCAGTTCAATGATATGAGTCTACGTCATTTATTTTAACTGGACACTTTTGGTCAGAAATGACTCAAGTTTTATTATCCAATCCAAATTATTTGGAGAGGAATTTTATAGTAAATCTGAGGTGAACAATAGCAGAAGCAGATATATTTCGTCGGCATATAGCTCCGACTTCACCTGCAAAGATTAAACGTTATGCATGACGTACTGTACGATAGGGTGATTCCTAACATAGTATCTTTGGGGGTGAAATGGTGTTTATAGTCTTATGACTATTAAGGGTTATAGTAGAAATACTTGCTAACTCATTACACAGTTCATGGTCTTTATGACCCCTCAGCCATATTTAAAATTATTTTTGTTGAAATTGTGTTTATAGTCTTATGACTATTAAGGGTTACAGTAGAAATACTTGCTAACTCATTACACAGTTCATGGTCTTTATGATCCATCAGTCATATTTAAAATTATTTTAAAGGAATTATTTTTACTTCCTGATTATTCAAATTCATTCACAGTTATTGATCAATTGTGAAGACTCCTGAGAGATGTTCCAATGTTCTGGACATCGAATGGGTAAAGGCGTAAGTATACTGTAATTTCGAGGACGAAATTTTTAGAAGAAGGGGTGAATGTAATATCCCGAATATTTAAATAAATTAGAAATAAAATATCTAATATTTAATAAAGGTTGGAGTTTGATAACCTAGTAGTGGTAGATAAATAGATGTCCAAATTAAATTTAATGGACTAACTTAGATATGGTGAGATCAAATTTTTGATAAGTTAGCAAGTAAAGTGATAATTTAATAATATTGACTAATAGCAAGTCTAATTAGATCAAGAGAATTAATTAGTGGTATTATGTAATTATGCGACGTGGTTGCGTGTAAATTGAACATGTATTTATATGAATATATGTATGTGCATATTTAGTAACATAATTTAATAGTTAAATAAATTATGGTAAATAAAGGGATTAATATTAAATTAATCTAATTTGAATTAAAAAGTTTATTTTGGAATTAATTTAGTTATTATATTGATTATACTTATTAGTCAATAGTTATGCAGATTATTGATAAATTAATTGTGAGGAATAATTATGTAATTTATATAATTATAAATTATATAAAGTAGTTGAATTAATTAAGGGAGAATAGTAATTATATATATTGTACAATATTTAATTTCATATATATGTATATATATATAAAGGGATTAAATTAATTGACTAATTTTAAACAGTAATATATTAAATGAATATATTCTATAATTAAATAAATCATTGTAAATGATTTATGGGAGTGAGTAATTTAATTATACAATTATTTGTGTAATATTATTTAAATAATTTAATAAATTATTTAAATAAGAAATTGAGTAAATATATTATTATTTTAATGTATTTTCGGGTAAATTGATTTATTTTCATAATTGATGGGAAATGAATTATTTAATTTAAATGTATTAAATAATTTAATTTAAGGCCTAAATAATATATATTAAATTATATATTGTATTTATTTTAATTTCATAATTTATTGTGAAATTGTTTTTGAGGTAAAGTAATGTGTATAAATTGTGACGACCCCAAATCCGGGTTCTTTAGCCTCGGGTTTGGTTCTCACTGCACAATACTTAACAACAATGAAATACATATATTGTATTCAAACTACGCGGAATAATACAAAAGGTTCCTTATATAAAGGCTACACTTCCCAAGGTCTATTAACCTTAAATTGTAACATTACATATCTTAAGGAAAATACAAAAGATTTACAACAGTAATTACATAACCGCAATTTAAACTAGCATGTAATTACTACAACTAAGCATTCGCTTTCCCCTTGCCTTTGTTCGATTTAGAGCTTTCGGGATTGGCTGAAATATAGTCATGATATAGCAAGAATGAGCAACTAAATGGCTCAGCAAGTTTATAAACAACAATCATACGATATATCATGATGAAGGGAAATAACTTCAAGGTTTCAACAATAGCAATTGTGAAAGATAACAAGAATCAATGTTCAATAAAAGAAGGAATTGACTCTTTACTGCTGAGTGGTCTTTAATGACCATGAACTGCTACTAAGGTAGAACAGACATACAATGTCTGACTCCTTGTTAAAATAACGGGACACTTGAGGGGATCAGTCTTCTCATGTCCTATGTATATGCATCACATTTAGTTTTCTTGCGCGTTGTCGGGTCTCCGACAAATAAAAATCCCCTTTAACTAGGGTTGTTCTATCTCAGTCTTACTGTAAGAATCCGCACCAACCAATGGTTTGGATAAGCTTTTATAATATTCAATTAAATGAATTTAACATGCATTTGTCTAGCCGAAACAATTAGCTTAGACGTTCTTAGACAGTTTGCAAAAGCACTATGTGCGAATACAATAATCAATAATGATGTGAAGTAATTTTTGATAATTAATTCACTCAAAGGTCTGTCAAGTAACTACGGGTGTAGAATACTTGCTCAACAATAATTGAAATGTAAATACGGTTGAAAAATATCTGCAACAATAAATACAAGTTTAAGGGTAGAAAACTTGCCTGTCTGCATAGCTACAATAAATGTCTAGCTTTAACTACTTGCTTTGAAAGACCTAACATTAATAAAGTCGGTCTAATAATTAGCACGGCGTATTTGCATAACTATACGCTTGATAATGAACTTATTTACCACACATAAGTACTAACACATAATTTACATCAGTCAAAACAATATTATTAACCTTATAAACCCTTAATCATATTAGGTTAATAAGTTAGAAAATATTTTTCTTAAGTGTTGGACACTTATTAAACCTTTAAACAACTTATTATAATTGTTTAATTAAATTCAATTTATTTTATTAACTCAATCTCTTTTTAATTACTATTTAATATTGATTAAATAGAAATTAATTAATTAACTCTAGTTATTATTTAAAATAAATAATAACTAATTGTACTTACTTATTATTTAATTATAATTAAATAATAAATAATTATTAACTTAGTTTTAACCTTCTTTAATTTAATGTTAATCAACCAATAATTAACCAAGTAATTAACCTTACTTATTATTTAATTAAGGAAATTAAATAATAGTTTACCAATCTTAATCCTCTTTAATTATTATTTAATGTCAATTAAATAATAATTAATTATTTAATTAATTTTAATTATTATTTAAGGTTAAATAATAATCAAATCATTCTTATTTATTATTTAAATTAAATAATAAATTATTACTCTAATAACTTAATTTCCATTAATCGTTATTTAATGCTAATTAAATAATAATTAATTACCTAATTATCCTTATTTATTATTTAATAATATTTAAATAATAAATAATAAATTTATAAATTTTATCTCTCTTTAAGTATTATTTAATAGGCATTAAATAATAAATGCTAATTTATCATCTTTATTTATTATTAACATTTAAAATAATAAATAAATAATAAATTTATTTAACTTAACCATGGTTTAGCTAACTAGATTAATATTTAAAATATTTAAATATTAAACTTAATGAAAAATATCCTCCCCAATATTATTTTTGTATTATAATTATTTTTGTTATAATTTTAATTTAGTTTTTAAATATTTAAATTAATTAAATTTAACCCGAATGGCATTTCCGTAAATAAGTCGAAATCTGAACCGAGGGCAGAATGGTCATTTCGCCGAAAAAAAAACACGGAGGGGCATTCTGGTAATTTCTCCGGAATTTTCCTACCGCGCATGGCGCGGGTTACAGATTTAACGGGCCAAAAACGACGCCGTTTTTGGAATGCCGGATACGGCTTCCGCGCGGAGTAACTTTTTACGGACACCAAACGACGTCGTTTGGCTCCGTGTTTTCGGTGAACAGTGGCTGCGCGCGCATTGCGCGGAAACCCTTAATTTTTTTCTTCTTCGCAGAATGTGAACAGTGTTCCGGCACACACATTTTAATTAAAAATATACCATCAAGTAAGCTTTAACTCTTCAATAAAAATCCAAAAAAATTACCAATCACCTTATTTTAATTTATAACATGAAAAAAATAATTTTTCATGATTTAATATCATTATTTTTTTATAAAAATTTCTACATCACGTAAACTACCATAAATCATAACTTTTTGTGTATAACTCCATTTTGAGTGATTCAAACTTTGTTTTTCTCATGATTTAATGTTCTATAATATTAGAACATCAAACCTAAGTTTTATAAAAATATTTTTGGTAATAAATTTCAAGACTTGATTATACACTACTAAACACATATTTTAGCACACAAATGATACCAAAATACAAACCAAACCTATTAAACTTAAGCATGGCATAAATATTACAACTACACATTAATAACTATATTAACATGTTTATACTAACATGATGATTTATTTAATTTAAAAACAAACTACATTTAAAATAATCATTACCTTGTTTTAATGGCTATCTTTCTTTTTCTTCCAAAATAAGTTGTGAAGGAAGATGGCATGAATCAAGACTCCTTCTCTTCTCTTAGTATTTTGCTCTCAAATTTTCTAACCCTCTCAAATGCTCTCTAGCTCTCTTTTTTTGGACTTGAAGAAAATAATGAAATATCATCTAACACTTTCAAGTATACTTGAAAAATTAATAGATACACAATTATATCTATAATTTAGCCCATGCTCATTGATGACAACTTACACAAGAAATGGGTTAAATGACTTAGTTGGTGAAAAGAGGGATGGTGTCCATGTACCAAAAAATAAAACGAGCAACCTTAATTTAATTAAATGAAAAATAAAAGAAAATAAAACAAAACTCATTTTCTCTCTCCTCCCTCACTTGGTCGGCTGATGGACTCATTTCTTGTCCCAAAATGAGTGTCACATTCCACTTTTAAATAATTAATAGTTAATTTAAGTATTTTCCAAGTGGGCCAATCATTGGGCTTTAATTTAAAATACCAATTGGGCTTCTATTAAATTGTTTGGGCTACTAAATTGTCAAATTTTATTATTCTCCACTTGGGCTACTAATTGACCCATGTTGGGCTAATTTAATAATTTACACATTAATTATTCAATCCATGATTAAATAAATAATTAGATTGAATAAATAATTAAATATTCTAACTCATAAGTATTAAATTACTAAATGGACTAATAAATATTATTATTAATATTTCACATTATTTACATTAATTAATAATCATATTAATTAATTTATTATATTTAATTCACTCATTATATTCAATTTAATTGAATATTTAATTAATAGGAAACTTATCAATTATTTTGATATTAAAACTTTAGAGTTTGTTCACTAATTTAATAACATATTAGTGACCCCCTTTAATTAATTTTAGTAATTAATTACATAATTATTTAATCACATAATTAATTAATCACATAAAAAGATTTAAATAATCTCATAAAACTAACTCGTTGGAAATTAAATTAATAATTTAATTAATAAAGACGTGAAAATTCTAGGACATTACATTCTCCCCTCCTTATAAAAATTCCGTCCTCGGAATTGTAAAAATAAGGTTACTCAAATAAAAACGGGTAATTTGCCCTCATTTCCTCCTCTAATTCCCACGTAGCTTCTTCAATGGCGTGATTCCTCCAAAGTACTTTGACAGAATGAATTATCTTATTTCTCAGTTTCTGTTCCTTCCTATCGAGTATCTGAACAGGAACTTCTTCATATGATAAGTCCTTACCAACTTGAATTGGTTCATAGGAGATAACGTGCTTGTAGTCTGGTTTGTATGGTCGCAATACTGACACGTGAAACACATTGTGAATATGTTCCAATTCAGGAGGTAAAGCTACCTCGTATGCTACTTCACCTACTCTCCTCAATATTTCGAACGGTCCTATGAACCTTGGACTCAGTTTCCCCTTCTTTCCAAATCTGATCTTCCCTTTCCAGGGAGATACCTTAATGAACACAAAACTCCCCACTTCGAAGTCTCGTTTCTGTCGATGTAAATCGGCGTATTTCTTTTGACGGTCTTGAGCTGCTACTAGCCGAGCTCTTATTACCTTGATAATTTCTACCGTCTGTTGAACCAATTCTGGCCCCAACAGTCGGCGTTCTCCTACCTCATCCCAACATAGAGGTGTTCTACATTTTCTGCCATATAAAGCTTCGTAAGGCGGCATACCTATGCTCGCATGATAACTGTTGTTGTATGCAAACTCAACTAGTGGTAGATGGATTTCCCAACTGCCCTTGAAATCCATCACACAGGCCCTGAGCATATCTTCCAATGTCTGAATTGTTCTCTCACTTTGCCCATCGGTCTGCGGATGATACGCTGTACTCATTCTCAACTGTGTCCCCAATCTCTCTTGAAGACTCCTCCAAAATTTTGACGTGAAGCGCGGATCTCTGTCTGACACAATCGATACCGGCACCCCATGTCTTGAAACTATCTCTTTGATGTACAATTTGGCCAACTGATCCAAACTGAACCTAATCTTGATCGGCAAAAAGTGCGCTGACTTTGTTAGTCGATCCACAATCACCCATATTGCGTCAAATCCCTTCTGTGTTGCTGGAAGTCCTACCACAAAATCCATTGTGATATGCTCCCATTTTCACTCAGGAATCTCTAACGGCTGTAGTAATCCACTTGGTCTCTGATGTTCAGCCTTTACCCTTTGACAAGTTAGACATCGGCTGACACATTCTGCGACCTCCCTTTTTAAATTCGGCCACCAAAAATGCTGACGCAGATCTTGATACATCTTCGTACTTCCCGGATGTATCGAGTATCTCGTACTGTGGGCCTCTTGCAAGATCTCTTCTCGTAGTTCGGGCACTAGCGGCACCCAAACACGATTTTCAAATCTTAGCAATCCCATGCTATCTTCCTTGAACTTGACCTCTTCCCCTTCGGTCATTCTCATCCTTATTCTGACACATTCTTCATCTTTGTCTTGAGCCTCTTTTACCCGATCTAACAGGGTTGGGCTTGCTTCCACTTCCATTGACTCATTTGGATTTCTTACCTCCAACTCCATTCGAGCCATCTCTTGAACCAATTGTTCCTGATCTGTCAAAATGAACAATTTCTCCCTGCTCTTTCTGCTTAGAGCATCTGCTACTACGTTGGCCTTGCCGGGATGATATAGAATTTCACAATCATAGTCTTTGATCAATTCTAACCATCTCCGTTGCCTCATATTTAACTCCTTCTGTGTGAAGATATACTTCAGACTCTTGTGGTCCGTGAATATCTCACATTTCTCTCCATATAAATAATGTCTCCAGATTTTAAGGGCAAACACTACCGCAGCCAGCTCCAAGTCGTGGGTAGGGTATCCCTTCTCGTAATCCTTCAACTGTCTGGACGCATACGCAACAACCTTGCCGGTTTGCATAAGCACACAGCCAAGTCCCTTGTGCGATGCATCACTGTAGACCGTAAAACCTCCCGTATCGTCTGGTAAAGTCAATACAGGTGCTTCACTAAGTCTCTTCTTTAGCTCCTGAAAACTCTCCTCACACTTCTCCGTCCATACGTATTTCACCGTCTTCCTCGTTAGATTGGTCAGCGGTGTTGCTATCTTTGAAAAATCTTGAATAAATCTCCGATAGTAACCCGCTAACCCCAAGAAACTTCTTACCTCCGTCGGCGTCCTTGGTTGCTCCCAATTCATCACTGCTTCCACCTTTGCTGGATCTACTGAAACTCCTTCCTTGTCAATGACATGACCTAAAAATTGAACTCTCTCCAACCAGAATTCACACTTCGAAAATTTAGCATACAACTGCTCCTTCCGTAAAATCTCCAACACCAATCTTAGGTGTTCAGCATGTTCCTCCTCCGTTTTAGAATACACCAGAATATCGTCAATGAACACAACAACAAATTTATCCAAGTACTGCTTGAATATTCTGTTCATCATGTCCATAAATGCGGCTGGCGCATTCGTCAGTCCAAACGACATCACCAGAAACTCATAATGCCCATATCGAGTTCTGAATGCCGTCTTGGGTACATCCTCCTTCCTGACTTTCAACTGATGATAACCAGTCCTCAAGTCAATCTTTGAAAAGTACTTCGCTCCTTTCAATTGATCGAAAAGATCGTCAATTCGTGGCAACGGGTACTTATTCTTAATTGTCACCTTATTCAGCTCTCTGTAATCCATACATAATCTCATCGATCCATCCTTCTTCTTTACAAACAGCACCGGTGCTCCCCATGGAGAAACACTTGGCTGGATGTACTTATTATCCAACAACTCCTGTAATTGCACCATCAACTCTTTCATTTCTACCGGAGCCATTCTATATGGTGCCTTTGATATCGGCGCTGTCCCCGGTACTAAATCAATTACAAACTCTATCTCCCTATCTGGCGGTAAACCTGGCAGTACATCTGGAAACACGTCCATGAACTCCCTCACTACTGGTATTTGCTCCATCTCGGGATTCACCATCTGTGTGTCCACTATGTGAGCCAAATACCCTACACAACCTTTCCTTAACAGTTTCTTGGCCTGCATCATCGTCAGACATGCTGATTGTCTAGACGACTTGCTGCCATAAAATACGACCTTAGACCTATTTGGTGTCTTAAGGTGTATACACTTCTTTTGACAATCAATTATAGCTCCATGGTTAAACAACCAATCCATTCCAAGTATAACGTCAAACTCCCCCAAATGTATTGGAATTAAATCTACACTAAACTTCTGACCCCTGATTTCAGCACAACAGTTTCTATGTACATACTCTACAGGAATCACTTCTTTATTTGCAACTTCTATGTTCATTGGGTTCTCTAGTTTTTGTCTAGGCAATTCTAACCGTTTAGCGAATTCATCAGACACAAATGAACAGGTAGCGCCCGAATCAAATAATACATAAGCATTTATATCATTGATCGGAATAATACCTGACACCACGTCTTTTGATTCGACGGCGTCCTGCACCGTCATGTTGAAAGTCCGTGCCGTTGGTTTGTTCTGTGGCACCGGCCCTCCAATGGTCAGTTTGGCGTTGTTGTTGTTGTTGCTGTTGCTTCCCCTATAGCCCGAACTCCCTCCGGTGTTCTTCTTCTTCGGACAATCTTTAAATTGATGGTCCATGGCCCCGCAGGCGAAACAACCTCCCTTCCTTTTTGGTGTGGGACAATTAGGAGCGATGTGCCCCTCTTGTCCACAGTTATAGCAGACATTTCTTCCTTTCATGCACTCCCCGGTGTGGTTCTTTCCGCACTGACTGCATTTATTAGCTTTCTTCGATTCACTACCCTGGGGTGTCCCCGAACTGTTGTTGTTATTCCATTTGCGTTTGTTCGAGTTGCTGCCCCCACTGCTGCCCTCTTGGTTTCCTCCATCACCTTTCTTCTTGTTCCGCTCCTAGTTGTGCTTATTCAAAGCTTCATTTCCACCCTCAGCTATGATAGCTTTCTCCAGTAACGTTGCAAAGTTTGTAATCTGGAGAACAGCTACCCGACTGTAAACCCACGGTTTCAGCCCCTGTTCGAATCTTCTGGCGCGCCTCGCCTCAGTATCCACCTGGTGTGTGGCAAATCTCGCTAATTCATTAAACTTGGCGGCGTATTTCAATACCGACATGTTACCTTGCTTCAGCTCTAGGAATTTAATTTCCATCCTAGCCTTTGTACTCTCTGGAAAGTAGTTTTCCAAGAATACCTCTTTGAATCGCGCCCACGCGATCGTTCCCTCCCCGGCTCTACTCTTATTAGCCTTCCACCAGTGGCTGGCCTCTCCTTTCATCATGAAGGTAGCAAATGAGGTCATTTGCTCCTCCCTAACTCGTGCGACCTCGAAGACTTTTTCCATCTCCTCTATCCAGGTCTGTGCTTCTATAGGATCCGTGGTTCCTTTGAACTCGGGTGGTCCTATCAATTTGAAATCCTTAAAGGTTGCTAGTGGAGCGGCAGGGTTTGTTGCTCCAGTAGCCTCTGCGTTGCGTCCGCGAAATGCTCCCATTAGCATTTCTACGAACTCTTGGACAGGGTTGGGTGGTACCCCTCCGGCGTTAACTGACTCTTCGACTGGTGGTGGGGGTAGTCGTTGATTTCTTCTCTGTGGCGGCATTTTCTGTATAAAGAAAATTTAATTAATTAAAGTTGTTTCAATCTTTTTACTTTCATTTTGTAGCTTAAGTATTTTAAACTAAAGCACAAATAATCATCTTGACACATATAAACATAAACGAAAATGCATTTATATTCATATGCTAAAACACAGTGCGTAGCACTTTTACATCATAAGCATACTGCTATAAACGCTGCTAACCCCGATAGTTAAAACAAAAGACGGGATCTAACATATCCCACAACTTCATAGAGTTGGGATTTACAACATACTAACCCTCTATCAAAACAAAAGTTGGGTTTCTACTGCATCTATGTACGTACAACATAATAAAAGAAATAATACAACTAACGGCGCATCCCTCGACGAACCGCATCGTAGTACTCCTCATCTCCAATAGCCCTGACCACATCCCTACTGATGGTGTGCAAGGTCTGGCCCTCCTCGGCAGGGTAATAGTGCACCCTACGCTGGATCCTACCAACTGATGAGCGATAGACGTAACTGAGTCTATCTATCCTCACCTTCTTCTCCCTAACCTCCTCCTCCAGCTCCATCATCTGACCGTGAGCTGCATCACGCTGTACCTCCATATCTAGTCTATCCTCGACTGCCTGCTGCATCTGGCCCCTCATGGCCTCCCTCTCTGCCTCTGTCTGCTGAATCTTCAGCTCAACGGCTACCAACCTGGCCTCCATCTCGGCCATCCTCGCCTTCAGCTCTATGTTCTCGCCAGAGAACTGATAAGCTGTATCTCTGTACTGATCCTCTGTCTGCTGGTGGATTTGGTTCTGCTCCTCAATGTGCTGAACCCTCTCCTCTAGCTCCTCGTTAGCTGTAGTGAGAGTATCGATGATGTCACTGGCGACAGTGCCCATGCCATCAATATACTCCGCTGGCTCCTCATCCTCATCATCATCAGTATCAGCCTCCTCCTCACTGTACTGCCCCATAACTCCGCCCCAGACAGCGTCCTCTCTATTTCCCTCCTCGGGATCTGACTCTGACTCCTCGACAGGTGCAGCCACCCGTGGCTGTGCGGTATCCATAGGGATATCCGTAAAAATCACCTCCTCTACAGCAGTGCTCGACTGTCCTATCTCCGTCATCCTACAATAACATAAATAACACATGTTAGTACAGCAATAAAATATATTCATTGATGAAATGAAATGATATTTTATCATGTACATCTCGGCTCGATGGATTTTCTCAATCCACCTCCAAAAATACACAACATGATGAATCTCCCCGATTCATCTCCTAACGCACTCGATATGAGTTTAGTACTAAGGTTATAACCTAGGTTTCGCAATCCTAGCGTTTCTAACCTACAGCTCTGATACCAACCTGTGACGACCCCAAATCCGGGTTCTTTAGCCTCGGGTTTGGTTCTCACTGCACAATACTTAACAACAATGAAATACATATATTGTATTCAAACTACGCGGAATAATACAAAAGGTTCCTTATATAAAGGCTACACTTCCCAAGGTCTATTAACCTTAAATTGTAACATTACATATCTTAAGGGAAATACAAAAGATTTACAACAGTAATTACATAACCGCAATTTAAACTAGCATGTAATTACTACAACTAAGCATTCGCTTTCCCCTTGCCTTTGTTCGATTTAGAGCTTTCGGGATTGGCTGAAATATAGTCATGATATAGCAAGAATGAGCAACTAAATGGCTCAGCAAGTTTATAAACAACAATCATACGATATATCATGATGAAGGGAAATAACTTCAAGGTTTCAACAATAGCAATTGTGAAAGATAACAAGAATCAATGTTCAATAAAAGAAGGAATTGACTCTTTACTGCTGAGTGGTCTTTAATGACCATGAACTGCTACTAAGGTAGAACAGACATACAATGTCTGACTCCTTGTTAAAATAACGGGACACTTGAGGGGATCAGTCTTCTCATGTCCTATGTATATGCATCACATTTAGTTTTCTTGCGCGTTGTCGGGTCTCCGACAAATAAAAATCCCCTTTAACTAGGGTTGTTCTATCTCAGTCTTACTGTAAGAATCCGCACCAACCAATGGTTTGGATAAGCTTTTATAATATTCAATTAAATGAATTTAACATGCATTTGTCTAGCCGAAACAATTAGCTTAGACGTTCTTAGACAGTTTGCAAAAGCACTATGTGCGAATACAATAATCAATAATGATGTGAAGTAATTTTTGATAATTAATTCACTCAAAGGTCTGTCAAGTAACTACGGGTGTAGAATACTTGCTCAACAATAATTGAAATGTAAATACGGTTGAAAAATATCTGCAACAATAAATACAAGTTTAAGGGTAGAAAACTTGCCTGTCTGCATAGCTACAATAAATGTCTAGCTTTAACTACTTGCTTTGAAAGACCTAACATTAATAAAGTCGGTCTAATAATTAGCACGGCGTATTTGCATAACTATACGCTTGATAATGAACTTATTTACCACACATAAGTACTAACACATAATTTACATCAGTCAAAACAATATTATTAACCTTATAAACCCTTAATCATATTAGGTTAATAAGTTAGAAAATATTTTTCTTAAGTGTTGGACACTTATTAAACCTTTAAACAACTTATTATAATTGTTTAATTAAATTCAATTTATTTTATTAACTCAATCTCTTTTTAATTACTATTTAATATTGATTAAATAGAAATTAATTAATTAACTCTAGTTATTATTTAAAATAAATAATAACTAATTGTACTTACTTATTATTTAATTATAATTAAATAATAAATAATTATTAACTTAGTTTTAACCTTCTTTAATTTAATGTTAATCAACCAATAATTAACCAAGTAATTAACCTTACTTATTATTTAATTAAGGAAATTAAATAATAGTTTACCAATCTTAATCCTCTTTAATTATTATTTAATGTCAATTAAATAATAATTAATTATTTAATTAATTTTAATTATTATTTAAGGTTAAATAATAATCAAATCATTCTTATTTATTATTTAAATTAAATAATAAATTATTACTCTAATAACTTAATTTCCATTAATCGTTATTTAATGCTAATTAAATAATAATTAATTACCTAATTATCCTTATTTATTATTTAATAATATTTAAATAATAAATAATAAATTTATAAATTTTATCTCTCTTTAAGTATTATTTAATAGGCATTAAATAATAAATGCTAATTTATCATCTTTATTTATTATTAACATTTAAAATAATAAATAAATAATAAATTTATTTAACTTAACCATGGTTTAGCTAACTAGATTAATATTTAAAATATTTAAATATTAAACTTAATGAAAAATATCCTCCCCAATATTATTTTTGTATTATAATTATTTTTGTTATAATTTTAATTTAGTTTTTAAATATTTAAATTAATTAAATTTAACCCGAATGGCATTTCCGTAAATAAGTCGAAATCTGAACCGAGGGCAGAATGGTCATTTCGCCGAAAAAAACACGGAGGGGCATTCTGGTAATTTCTCCGGAATTTTCCTACCGCGCATGGCGCGGGTTACAGATTTAACGGGCCAAAAACGACGCCGTTTTTGGAATGCCGGATACGGCTTCCGCGCGTACGCGCGGAGTAACTTTTTACGGACACCAAACGACGTCGTTTGGCTCCGTGTTTTCGGTGAACAGTGGCTGCGCGCGCATTGCGCGGAAACCCTTAATTTTTTTCTTCTTCGCAGAATGTGAACAGTGTTCCGGCACACACATTTTAATTAAAAATATACCATCAAGTAAGCTTTAACTCTTCAATAAAAATCCAAAAAAATTACCAATCACCTTATTTTAATTTATAACATGAAAAAAATAATTTTTCATGATTTAATATCATTATTTTTTTATAAAAATTTCTACATCACATAAACTACCATAAATCATAACTTTTTGTGTATAACTCCATTTTGAGTGATTCAAACTTTGTTTTTCTCATGATTTAATGTTCTATAATATTAGAACATCAAACCTAAGTTTTATAAAAATATTTTTGGTAATAAATTTCAAGACTTGATTATACACTACTAAACACATATTTTAGCACACAAATGATACCAAAATACAAACCAAACCTATTAAACTTAAGCATGGCATAAATATTACAACTACACATTAATAACTATATTAACATGTTTATACTAACATGATGATTTATTTAATTTAAAAATAAACTACATTTAAAATAATCATTACCTTGTTTTAATGGCTATCTTTCTTTTTCTTCCAAAATAAGTTGTGAAGGAAGATGGCATGAATCAAGACTCCTTCTCTTCTCTTAGTATTTTGCTCTCAAATTTTCTAACCCTCTCAAATGCTCTCTAGCTCTCTTTTTTTGGACTTGAAGAAAATAATGAAATATCATCTAACACTTTCAAGTATACTTGAAAAATTAATAGATACACAATTATATCTATAATTTAGCCCATGCTCATTGATGACAACTTACACAAGAAATGGGTTAAATGACTTAGTTGGTGAAAAGAGGGATGGTGTCCATGTACCAAAAAATAAAACAAGCAACCTTAATTTAATTAAATGAAAAATAAAAGAAAATAAAACAAAACTCATTTTCTCTCTCCTCCCTCACTTGGTCGGCTGATGGACTCATTTCTTGTCCCAAAATGAGTGTCACATTCCACTTTTAAATAATTAATAGTTAATTTAAGTATTTTCCAAGTGGGCCAATCATTGGGCTTTAATTTAAAATACCAATTGGGCTTCTATTAAATTGTTTGGGCTACTAAATTGTCAAATTTTATTATTCTCCACTTGGGCTACTAATTGACCCATGTTGGGCTAATTTAATAATTTACACATTAATTATTCAATCCATGATTAAATAAATAATTAGATTGAATAAATAATTAAATATTCTAACCCATAAGTATTAAATTACTAAATGGACTAATAAATATTATTATTAATATTTCACATTATTTACATTAATTAATAATCATATTAATTAATTTATTATATTTAATTCACTCATTATATTCAATTTAATTGAATATTTAATTAATAGGAAACTTATCAATTATTTTGATATTAAAACTTTAGGGTTTGTTCACTAATTTAATAACATATTAGTGACCCCCTTTAATTAATTTTAGTAATTAATTACATAATTATTTAATCACATAATTAATTAATCACATAAAAAGATTTAAATAATCTCATAAAACTAACTCGTTGGAAATTAAATTAATAATTTAATTAATAAAGACGTGGAAATTCTAGGACATTACATAAATAATATATATAGATTATATATATTATTATTAGCGAACACACTCTAAAGTTTTAATATCAAAATAATTGATAAGTTGTCATTAATTAAATATTCAATTAAATTGAATATAATGAGTGAATTAAATTTTATAAATTAATTAATATCATAATTAATTAATGTAAATAATGTAAAATATTAAGAATAATATTTATTAGTAATTTAATACTAATGAGTTAGAGTATTTAATTATTTATTCAATCTAATTATTTATTTAATCATGAATTGAATAATTAATGTGTAAACAATTTAATAGGAGCCCAATTGATATTTAAAATAAAACCCAAAGCTTGAGTCTATTTGGAAATTAATTATGTAAATGATTATTTATTTAAAAAGTAAGCATATGACCATTAATTTGGGACAAGGAAGCCCCATTAGCCGTATGTGTGCTAGGAGAGATAAGATGAATTGATTGTTATTTTATTTTATTTTTCCTTTATTTAATTAAGGTTGCTTGTAAGGTTTTTTTTATTTTATGGACCATACCTCTTTCACCAAACAAGTCATGGGCTAACTTTCTTGTGCAAGTATCCAAGTAGGAGCATCATGAATTATAGATATAATTTTTGTATCTAGGAATTTTACAAGTATACTTGAAATTGTAGACATTGCATTTCATTTATTTTTCCAAGTTCCAAAAGAGAGAGTTTGAGAGAAATAGCTTGGGAGAGTAAGTATTTTGAGAGAGAGCAAGGAGAAGGTAGAGAAGGAGTTCTTGGTTCATGTCTTCAAGTTTCACAACCTATTTTGGAAGAAAAAGGAAGATAGTCATTAAAACAAGGTAATTATTATTTTAAATCTACATTTGTTTTAAATTAATTAAATTATCATGTTAGTATAAACATGTTAATATAGTCAATAATGTGTAGTAGTAATATTTATGCCATGCTTGAGTTTAATATGCTTGGTTTGTATTTTGGTATAATTTATATGCTAAAAACATGTGTTTGGTGGTGTTAAATCAAGTCTCAAAATAATGACAAAAAATAATTTTTATAATATTTAGATTTAATGTTCTAGTATTATAGAACATTAAATCATGAGAAAAATAAAGTTTGAATAACTCAAAATGGAGTTATACACAAAAAGTTATGATTTGTGGTAGTTTATGTGATGTAAAATTTTTATAAAAATTTTTTAATATTAAATCATGAAAAATTAAATTTTCATGTTATAAATTGTTGTTAAGTTATTGGTATTTTTCTGGATTTTTATTAAGAGATTAAGAGTTTAATTGAATGTATAAATTTTATTAAGTTGTGTATTAAAGTTACTGTTCACGTTCTGCGAGAGAGAAAAAAAAGGGACTGGCCGCGCAATGCGCGCCAACCATTTACTCGCAAGACCGCGGTACAAAACGACGCCGTTTGGCGTACAAAATAATCACCCGCGCGATATGCGCGGAAGCCAGCGTCCGGTTCTCCAAAACGGCGCCGTTTTGAGTCTGCTTACTGTTAACGCGCGCAATGCGCGAGAAACAGTTTTCGGCGGAAATTACATTGTTACCCCTCCGTTCATTTTTTCGGCTTAATTACAGAATTGTCATTCTGGGAAATTTTAATTAATTTAAATATTTAAAATTTAATTTAAAATTATAACAAAAATAATAATAATACAAAAATGATATTTGAAATGATATTTTTCATTAAATTTAATATTTAAATATTTTAAATATTAATCTAGTTAGCTAAATTATGGTTAAGTTAAATAAATTTATTATTTATTTATTTATTATTTAAAATGTTAATAATAAATAAAGGTGATAAATTAGCAATTATTATTTAATTCCTATTAAATAATAATTAAAGAGAGATAAAAATTTATAAATTAATTATTTATTATTTAAATATTATTAAATAATAAATAATGATAATTAGGTAATTAATTATTATTTAATTAACATTAAATAACGATTAATGGAAATTAAGTTATTAGATTAATAATTATTTAATTTAAATAATAAATAAGGATGAATAATTTGATTATTATTTAACATTAAATAATAATTAAAATTAATTAATTAATTAATTATTATTTAATTAACATTAAGTAATAATTAAAGAGGATTAAAAATTGTAAGCTATTATTTAATTTCCTTAAATTAAATAATAAGTGAGGTTAATTACTTGGTTAAGTATTAGTTGATTAATATTAAATTAAAGAAGGTTAAAATTAAATCAATAATTATTTATTTTTTTAATTATTATTAAATAATAAGTAGGTACAAATAGTTATTATTTATTTTAAGTAATAACTAAAGATAATTAATTGATTTATATTTAATCAAGATTAAATAGTAATTAAATAGAGATTGAGTTAATAAATAATTTGAATTTAATTATGTTTTAATTAAACAATTGTAATAAGTTGTTTAAGGGTTTAATAAGTGTCCAGCGCTTAAGTAAAATATTTTCTAAATTATTAACCTAATTTGATTGAGGGTCTATAAGGTTCATAATATTGTTTTGACTGATGTACAGTATGTGTTAGTACTTATGTGTGGTAGATAAGTTCCTTAGTGAGCGTATAGTTGTACAAATACGTTGTACTAATTATTAGACCAACTTTATTAATGTTAGGTATTTTCAAGCCAGTTAGTTAAAGCTAGACATTAATTGTAGCTGAGCAGACAGGAAAGTTTCCTAAACCCTACTCAATTTATATTCGAGCAGGATATATTATTTTATTGTTCAAGTTCCTAACTCAAACTCAAGTTATTATGTTTCAAGCATGTTATGGTTTAATTCTGTATAATTATTCCACCTCTTTAAATTGTTGATTCGCACATAGTGCTTGTTGCATGTGTTCATTAGGTATGAAAGGCTGATCACCTTCATTACCATAAGGTTCAGTTAAATTTGTTCATGGTCATTATTGACACTCAAATTGATTCAGTCATTCAATTATTGAAATTATGATTCGTACTCCTTCACAATTATTATATTGCTGAAAATCCAAAAGCTTATTCTTTCTTTAAATCATGATATATCGTTATTGTATTTAAACTTGCTGAGCAAAGTCGTTGCTCACTCTTGCTATATCATGATAACATTTTTTAGAATAATACGAATGTCCGAGGAGAGACGGAGACAGAAGCAAAAGACAAGATTATAGTGTTATGCATAATAACTAAATTGTTATATGATGTAAGTAATTTTGTAAACCTTTTTATGAATCTAAAGGTATATATGTAAGTTAAGGTTAGAAACCTTGGGAAATGTTGTAGAATAAACAATTTATGTTTATATATCCCGCATTAGTTATAGAACATGTATGAAGATGATGTATCGTGACGTACCAAGTCTAGGGTTTGAGGAACCTGGATTTGGGGATGTTACAAGGTCAACTAGATATAAGATATCTAAGCAGCTCTTCCGATCTATAATGGCCAATGGCATTACAATAGAGACACATGTCCTAAAGATGATCAATTCAATTTATCAATTAGGACAACAAATTTTGACAATGATGGAGAGTTGAGTCAAAATTCGATCTTGCAGTCACTTACTGACTCTTATTCACAATTTGTTGTGAACTTCAGACATTATTAAGCTAGATGTCAATTTACCTGATTAGCTAAACATGTTGAAGACTGTTGAGAGTCACTTTCCTTTTGAGAAAAACCAAGTCTTACTAGTAGATGGATCTTCTAAGTGGAGGAAGATGGCCAAAGATATTTCTGAGGAGTCAGAAAGAGTAGAAGGCAAAAGAAAGGCTAAATATAGGACATAAATAAAAGTGATCCCGATGGCAAAGGAGTTTGATTTCATTATAATAAGCTGGGTCACTAGAAGAACAACTGCAAGAGAGTTGCAGTAGTTAAGTAGAAGAAGTTTAGTGAAGCTTCAGTTACAGATATAGATTTATTCATAATGAAATAGAACTTTCTATAAGTTAAGTTCTACTTTGGTATTAGATACTGGCTAGTGTACTTACATATGCAAGTCGTTGTATAGACTAAGCAGAAGTAGAAAGTTAAACAAATGATAAGTAATATTGTGCATGAGGAATGAAGCAAATGTTGTTGCATTAACCATAGGAACTTATAGTTTAGCATGGCTTACGGGCAAGTTTATTAAGTTAGTAAGTTGTTACTATGTTGATTACTTAATGAACTTTGTATACTTGATGGACTTTGTATACTTAACTTAAATGAAAAATATTCTAACTTGAACAAACTAAAGGCCAAAAAGATGATATGAATCATACCTTCATGCAACACTGTTAACTCGGTCATGTTAATGAGACAAGACCAAACAAGATTGTATAATGATAGACTTTTATAGCCTTTTGATTATGAATCAAATACAATTTATGAATCTTGTATCATGGACAATATGACTAAATCTCTATTTAGTGGACATAGAGAGCGAGTTGCAAATTTGTTAAAGATGATACACACAGTTGTGTGTGGGACCTTTGACAACAAATGCAAGAGGAAGGTATTCATTCATTACTTTTACTGATGATTTTAGATTTTGATATATATATTTGATAAAATACAAATCCAAATCGTTTAAAACGTTCAAAGAATTCAAAAGTAAAGTATATAAACTAAAGGCCAAAGGTATTAAAGTTCTTTGATTATATCGAGAAGAGAATACTTAAGCAGTAAGTTTATGGATCATCTCAAGCGAAATGGTATTCTAACAGAATGGACATGGTGATGATCCATAATAAGTATTATCGATCTTTCAGTATCCTTTTAGGGTTATGCCCTAGAAACGATTGCATATCTACTAAACAAGGTACCTTCAAATTATGTCCTTCATACTTTATATGAGTTATGGATAGGGAGGAAACCAAGTCTTAAGTATATTAAGATTTGGATTGTCCAGCTTATGTCAAAAGGTTTGACAGTGATAAGCTTGTAACAAGATATGATAAGTTTAAACTTGTGGGATATCTTAAAGAAAGTTTAGGGTATCACTTCTATAATCTGACTAATTAAAAGTTGTTTGTTGAAACATACTGCCTTATAAGAAAAAAAGTTTTTCCTTAAAGGGTTAGTGGGAGTAGAATAGATTTTGAAGAAGTTCAAAAATCACAAAACACTACAGATCAAGTGAAGGAATCTATACAAGTAGATAAACCTATTGTATCATAAATAAGTTATAAATCTGGTTTAGTACCGAAGATACCTGAAAGGTATGGATTCATTATAGATGATGATGATGAGGTACACATCATAGTGGATGATGATCCAGTTACATACAATGTGGCATGAGTATTAGATACTCAAGAGAAATGGTTGATGATCATAAAATCCGAAATGGGTCTTCGAAGAAAGACTAAAGCAGAAGGTAAGGTGGAGACCTATAAGACCTGATTAGTTGGAAAAGGTTTCAAACAAGGTCAATGAGTTGACTATGATGAAACTTTTCACTAGTGAAAATGTATATATCCATTCAGATTTTACTTGCAGTTGCAACTTACTATATAAAAGAATGTATGTATGATACAACCAGGATGATTTGTCTCCATAGAGATGGATTAAGTTAAGTATGCAAGCTACAACAATCTAATTATGGATTTAAGCAAATTTCTCGAAGTTGGAACATCCATTTTGATGAGAAAATTAAAAGAGTTTGATTATATCAAAGACAAGGATGAACCAAGTATATACAAAGGTTAGTGAGAGAACTATGACATTCATAGTATTATAAGTTGATATATTACCGATAAAGAATGACATACCGATGCTACAATCAGTAAAGATGTGGTTGTCTAAAAACTTCTCATTTAAGGACTTGGGAGAAGCATCTTAACATTATATTTAGGATAAAGGTCTATAGAGATAGAACATAAAGAATGCTCGGCTTGACCCAAGGAACGTATATTAATTTGTTGATATGTACTAGACCTTATATTGCTTATGTATGATAAGCAGATATCAGTTCAATTCTGGAGAAGAATATTAAAAAAGAGTTTTTAATGATGGGTCTGATATAAAACTAGAGGGTTTAACATACTCAAGTTTGTTCAGACTAATCAAGATAACAACATATCTGTTTCAGGTAATATGATTACCTTGAACGGTGTTATAGTAAGTTAAAAAAGTTTCAAACAGCAAAAAGTTGCTGATTTAGTGACAAAAGACATAGTAAATAACTATAAGTAAAGCTACAAATGTGATTGTTTGGTTCAACAAGTTTATTACAGAACTTATAATGGTTCCTAGCATTAAAGGAGTTTAATTCGCCAAGGAATCTAAATCTCATCTGAAATGTAAATATGTGTTGCAGCACTTTCATATGATTAGATTAATAATTGAAAAGGAGACAACACCATAAAGATGGCAGGCTCTCAGTATAGCATTACAAAATTCATTAATTAAAGCATTTACTAAGCAATTTGTACGCCACTTAGAGAAGAATGGTATGGGGATACCAAAGGGCGACTGTCTTTAGTGCAAGTGGGAGATTGAAAGTAGTATACCCTCAAGCCAATTACATTTGATGTGATAAACATATAATTTGTAATCTTATTTGTTTATTAATAAAAGTATCAAGACATTTTTTTTATTCACAATTAATTAGCTAAATTAATTAAATGGATAAACCCATAGTTTTCGAGCAATGCTTTTAGAACCATGATGAGGATCATGCTAATGAGAGCTAAATTCAAGATAACTCAAAACTAAAATTGTTCTCAATCATTGGATCACTAAAAAGGGGATTAGTAGATCCAAATAGATTGGTACATACTATGCTTGCTATTACGAAGAGGATGATTGATCTCATAATCATTTGTGTAGAGACACTAAAGCAAGTATATAGGTGCTTATTAGAGAATAAGTTCACTGAACTTGACTCGCTAAAGGAACACCTAATGGAGTTTTACTTGTCTGTCAATAGGAGTTCCTTATGTGATAGTCATACAAATGATCTTTGGACTTGAGATCATCATGGTATCTTGTGTGTACTAAGTTATACTTTAACATATTTCTTAAGACTTGTTGATATATCAAAGGATATGCATGGGTATAATTATGTACACATAGAGATAGGTGAATGATCAACAAAGGATCTACCACTTCCAGTAAAGGGAGAGAATGTCCTGTGCGATTCAATAAGTGACAACTCATAAATTTCTGGCCAAGGTTGAATGGAATTAGAAATGAGTTTCTAATTTACATTAACTAGAGTTGTGCATTTGTGAATTGAAATACATATGATCAAATAAATAAGACTTGACAGAAATTTCGTGTCTTATATTTTATTGGGACATTATATGGTAGAATGATTGAATTGTATGGTAACTATTCACTAAAAGGTTCTTTTACGATCAAATGTTGAAATCTATATTATCTGGAATTTCGATTAATTGCTAAGGGGGCTTACCCTTATTGTGGAATAATTATTTATTCTGAATTAAAGAGTTAATTCGTAATAAATGAATTAGAATTGTTCTAATTTATTTATTGTACAACTAGTTTAATATGGAGAACCTAAAGAGTTACACCGCAAAAGAGTAATATTTATTTTAGAAGTAGATGACATAATCGTAACAATAAATTAAGTATATTTAATTTATACTATGGTGATAGAATAAATTAAATAGCTTAATATTTTAGAAATACTAATTATAAATTAGTAAGAGGAGTCTTATTATTATTATTATTATTAGTAGTAGTAGTAGTAGTAGTAGTATTTTTATTTAGTTCCTAAATGGTTTAGGAATTAATTAATAAGTAGTAGTATTATTGTAAATAATTAAGTTCCTAAATAATTTATGAATTGTAATTATAATAATTAATTAAGTTACTAAATAATTTAGTAATTAATTAATAAGAAGTACTCTTATTATTAAATAATTAAGTTCCTAAATAGTTTAGGAATTATAACTAATTAATTTAGTTTCTAATTGAATTGAGAATTAAATTAAAACCCAAATTCTAAATAATTTGGGAGAGTTGACTATATCTATAAATAAAAGGAGTCTTATCATAGATTAAAGTTACACACTCTTACACAAGAATAGAGTGAGTACTTCATAATTCTCTATATCTAAGGAGTTAGAGAGAGAGAGAGAATTAGGGCTAACCATCCATAGTTTGGAGACACCAAAATCCACTTCTTTAATTCATAGATCTCTTGGTGGATCACCTCTAGAGGCTTCACACTTGGGGAGCTAACATTGATCTGTGGAATCTAATCGGTTAATTTGAAGAAGAATGCGAATGATTAAAGAGAGTTGAACTTGTACATGTGGAAGCTTGGTTCTACGAATGTATAAATCTTTTATCATTCCTCAATTAATAATAGTCGAATAAGAAAGATCCTGGTTATTGGTTTGTAGGAAAATTTTAAAATCTGATTTTGCTTTTTTCCGTTGTGCTAATTTAATTTGATTATATGTATGTCATATTTTTGCAAACCAACATGTAATATATTTATATAATAGTTTAATATATTATATTATGTCAAACGAACATAAATTCAAATATGAAATAGGGGAATTATGTCACTAAATTTTATTAGCGGATTAATATTGTTTTTGAATAAAGAAAATTATTTTCTTATATTTAGTTAATAGTAAAAGTTGGGTTACAATGATTAAATGTAACATGAATAAGATATAATATTTAATATTATATCAAATGAATGTGAATTAAAAAAATGGGGTGAGTGACCAATATTTATTAAATAAATATTGGATATCAAAATTAGTAAATTAAATTAATATTTAAGTTACGGTTTGGGATATTAAATTAATATATTTTGTGTTTCAAATAAATTATTTGAAAAAATTTATGTAGAGAAGGAAATGATTGTATTTAAATATACAACATTGGTTGTATAAATTAGATGAGTTATGAAAAATAATCAATAAGATAAATATTAATTATTTTAATTAAGTGATTCGTACACAAAAAGTGTTAATTTCATAAATGGATTAATTTCATTTTTTATGAAATGAATTTATACATAATTATAAATGTATAAATTACTAAATTAAGTTTAATTTATAAATGTATATATGTATGTATTATACATATGCATGTACGCAATATAAGAGAATGCTGAGTATTGATTTTTACACGCAGGAGGTGCAACTCCATAAGTTATTCAATTGCCACCTAGTTACTTATCGACATAGAGAGAATTAGTGGAGATTTACTACTGAATCAACTTCATATCAGTACACTCCATTTGCTAAGCTAATTTTTGTAAATTCCAAAACTCTTCACAACTCATACCAAGATGCTACCAAAATTGAGAGAAGGTTGTAATGATAGTGGAGTTTTACAACAACTCAATTCCTTTCAAGTGTTAAGTTAGTAAAAAACTCCCCCATCTTTCAAAAAACAAATTCGTGAGTTCATCATTTCTACATTAAAAGTTTCACCAAAACCTTGCTAAATTGAAGAGAATAACACAAATGGTGAATTCTAAACTAGAATTGAGGAGGATTATGAATATATTACATTAAGAATGATGTTTAATTCAGCCATAGTTGCGAATTTCATCAACAAATCTTCCAAAAGATTGAGAAGGTAATTTAACATTTAGTAAGGAAATTATAAGGTTTGAATTTATAGTATATGCAAAAATTTGGTTGTGGGAGTTGTGTAAATGGTGAACCATGTAGGGTTCAGGTGATATAAGGTAGATATGGGCCACGGAGACTGATGATCCATGTTTGAATTCTTATGAAATTTAGTTTTAAAAGAAAGCATGTAAGATATTTGATTTAATGCCTTAAAGGAGATTTTTTCTTAAAACATGAAGGTAATTCGTTATTTGAAGTTATAACCTATGTATATATGTTTTACAAGTCATTTAGACTTATGTGTTTGAGTTAAATTCATGATTGGATGGTTAGAATGCATAAGGGATTAAGGAACTGCAGAAAATTTTCTGTAGCAGGGTTGTCTGCCAGAATGCGTCGAGGCGCTGTGCGTTAATTTTTTTGGAGCAAGGAGGAAGCACCGGGGCGCTGTTCTCCAGAAACTATTTTTAATTTTTTTTTATTTAAAAAGCTGAGTATTCCAAGTGATTTAATGCATAATGAGATGATTTTTAGAGTATGAAACAAAGCATATATGGGATGTTAGGTCCAAGTTGAATAATAAATTAAGAATTTAAAGATTAACTTAATGTGTTATATAAAATCAATGAGGATGTATTTGAATGTATTACATTAACCTATATAAGGTATAAATACATTAAACGTAGGATAAAGTAGAGATATCTATATTAATCTAGCAAAGAGTTGAATCTCGAATGAGATTGAGGTTTCACATAAAATTGATTATAACCTGATTTATAATATATATAGGGTTATACGATGGAAAATGATGTATGAAGAATATGAAATGACGAAGGACATTACACAATGAACGCTCGTTGAACATATAGCGATAACAAAAATCGAGGCAAGTTTTGCAGTTTTGCTTGTGTGACGCCCCTAAATTCAGATACATGTACCTCGAATCTAGTGCTTTACGATCTAACTCATACCTCATATCTATAACAACTCACAGCGGAATTGTAATGACTAAGAAATTCGTTGTAATATATATATATATATATATATATTGTGGAATAAAATTATGCAAACTTATTTTTCAATTATGTGGTGTGTGTGTGTGTGTGTGTGTGTGTGTGTGTGTGTGTATATATATATATATATATATATATATATATTAGGATTTAAATTAAAAATGTTATGTGATGATCACAAGCAATGCGTTACGTAAATTATGATCTAATTAAATTAATTGATTTAATTAGGGAAAAAAGTGGTGACCATGTGATTTAAATTATTTATTTACATGAGCTATGATTTAATTAACCAATTCGATGATTTAACTTGATTAAAGTATTTTATGATGCTAATTAACTAATTTGATTAATTAGAATTATGGGAGAAGGGCCCAATATTTATTTTATAAACCCAACAATTAAATTAATGTGTTTGGGGGTGTCATTTTATTACATAAGCCCAAATGGACTGATTAGTGAAACAATGCTTTAATTAGTTAAACCCTAGCAACCCCAAGCTCAAAGCTTGTAGATAGAGCATCCCATTTCCTTGTATGGATTCTCAAGTGTAATTAGCCCAATCATTGACCCAAATGCTAAATGGATTCAACAACCCAATCCCCTAAATTAATTGAAGCGTAAAAGATATCAGCCATGCCATACATTTTGGGACAAATCCGGCAACAAGGAAACATGTGAAGAAACAATTATGTTATGTATAGCTGAGCATGGCATTTGGCTACCCAAGAGGCCTGATCCATGGAACTATGGGAGATCATTTGGTAGAGATTTTGGCTGCCCTAGGTTGCAACCATGGAGTGTCACTAGGACTGACTTTAGAGGCCTTAGGTGGTAATAATTCAGCTGAGAAAGACTATACTCCTATAGTTCAGCAACTCAAACTATTTCAAACCTTCACTTTTTCTTGCTAATTGTTTAGCTAAGGAGAGTGCAATAGAGAGAGAGAGAGAGAGAATCCAGAAGATGAAGAAGAAAGAACTTTAAGAAAAAAGAGAAGGAGAGCTCTCAGCAACCCAAAGGAGGAGGAAGAAAACCCAGCAAATTACTTTATAGTTTAATACTCTTTTAAGGTTAAAAGTAATCCTAACTTATCACTCCTAGTTCTTTGTGTAGTTTATGATTCTCATGTTTGCTTCTCGTGTTGTGGGAGCTTGTTGTGATTTGGGGATCATGTAGGATCCATGGAAGGTATAAGGATGGATATGGCTAGAGTTATGTGCTTTATGTGTTAATATATATGTAATGTGCTATAGGTCAATACATGCATGCTAGGTGTTTGAGAAAAGTTCTCAATGAATCCTTTCACTAAAATCTGAGCATTTAAAAGATTGTCTTTTACCAAAAGATATGCTATGTGCGTAAATATCATGTTTAAATCTATGAAGCGTATGCATGTAATCTTACGAGAGTCTTATCAAAGTACTAAAGATGATTCATGTATAAGAATCATATGTATTCATATGTGTCTTAGGAGTTAAGGTATGCATGTAGATGTTTACATCATAATGTGAAATATGCTAAGTGATTATTTCACAATATGCATGAATAGTGAAGCATGTTATGGTTCTCCTTGAGTCAAGAAAAATGGGTCAATAAAGCATGTTATTTTAAAAAGATTCAAGTTATGTGTTATGTGGTATGAAAAAGGTTTCAAAAACTTAAAATGTCAAACATGCTTTGTAATGGAATTAAGTCAAGAAATAAGGAATTTCATGAAAGGTATAATGATCTAAGATTTGCTTGTACGCTTTAGAACATTAAAAGCTAGATAAAATGCTGAGTTTCTGGAATTTTGGCCGAGCGCACCTGCGCTCAGGGTGAGCATACCTGCGCTTGTGTGTTCTGTTGTGATTTTTGTACTAGAGCGCACCTACGGTCATGATGAACGCAGCTGCTCCCGAACCTTCTGTTAGAGTTTTCAACTAAAGCGCACCTGCGGAGCAGGGGAGCGCACCTGTGGTTCACCCAGCATAGCTGCGCTTAGGTTCAGCGCAGTTGCGCTTAGGTCTAGCGCAGCTGCGCTCGACCCTGCTGTTTTCAGGTTGTGTGAATTTTTTTTTGTGTTGTGCTATGTGGTTGTCATGCATGCCTATATGTGATCTAGTCGACATACATGAATAGTATAACATGTAATCTAAACCTAAGTTGGCTATATGTGTGAAAATAAACCTAATTAGTAAGTGTGTTGAAGATAAAATGCTAAGTCATGAATTACGTATCAAAGGAAATTACCAATGTGATATGCGGTATGTGTAAAGTTATATAAGAATGATTTTTAACAATATAAGTCAATGAGCATGAACATGACTGATAAATGGTCACCCTATGTGTTAAGATAGTCAAATTACATGAGTAGACAATAATTGCTACATGTTACATAGGTTATATCCAATATATGTATGATTGATTGTATGGTTACGTGCTAGGAGTAGCTCAAACTTGGGTATTAAAACTAACACGTACCAAAGCTAAACGACTAGAATGACGTCTATGAGCAAAAACTAATTAGTGGGCCAACATTGTTAACTATGTAGGTGATAAACGTAACTGGGTGTTAACGTTTGTGTAAACGACAACCGAGGCAATTTTCCTTTACTTATGCACACTTTATCATTCCGTGCAATTTTTTTGATTTCAAATATCTATATACAATTATCGCACTTACGTGCATTTCAAAGTGTCATTCAATTGTTGAAACTGACATTAAGTTTTAAAGTTCTCTATACATGAACAATTATAAGATGCGAGTCTAAACCATTGTTCGGCTAGATCAATAATGCCATGATAAATTTGAATTCTACAAATTCTAAAATGAAGTTGAAATGAACAACCCTCATAGTAGAAGCTTAAAACTATAATTTTGGATATAATTCCTATATAGCGTGGTTGCATCGCTAGATGTTTTATATTGTGCACAATGTATCCGTATGATGGGTTGATCCCCCAAAGTACACATCTTTGGTTATTATCAATTGTGATATAGATTGTTAATAGTCTTAACGATATTGGTCTATTGGTTATTGCCATCTTTTTCATAATGTCAATAATCTTAACGAAGTTCAAGGTCACTTGACCATCAGCATGTTAATTCGTAAATCTTGAGTTATAAAGTAAATGCCTATGCATCTTTTATCCTCAATTGAGGTTCAGTTGTCAAGATCATCAGGGAAGATATCGTTATTCCTGAGTATAATACTTTAAACCCTCTTATATACTTGCTGAGTTATTATTGCTCACACTTACTTAAAACTAAACTTTTCAGCTAAGCCCGAGTTCTCGGAGGGTTCCAAGAAAGACAAGGGTAAAGAGAAAGCCAATTAGTAGCTGTTTTATTGTTTCGTTTAATTTAAATTATGTTGTTAAGACTTTTTATTATGATGTCACGTTTTGTAATAAAGGTTAGTTAACTTGGAATTTTATGTTTTGTTGAAATGAACAATGTATTTAACATTGTATTTTTTAATTGAATGGGTAGATAGTTGTGTATGGATGTTGTACCGTGAGCACTGGACCCGGGGTTTAGAGAACCCGAATTTGGGGGCGTCACAGGTTGGTATCAGAGCTTGATAGGACTAAATTATACGATATTTTTATGCCCTAATACTTAGTTTTCATATTTATTGTGTGCTTAAATGTTTAATTATTTAGCATATTTTGGTTTTAATAGATTTTATAGGATTTTAGTTAATTTATGTTAATTTAGGTAATTTTATAGTGTTTTTATATTTCTTTTTATTTATGTGTTTTTATATTTCTTTTTATTTATGTGTTTTTATTTATTTTAGGTCTTTTATTTATTATTATGTGTTTTTAGGATATTTAGTATTTTTATATTTCATTTTGTAGGAAAAATAAAGCTTGGGGGCAAATCTGTAAAATCCGTAAAAGTTCAATGGCAATTTTGTAATTAACCAGCACCGGTGGCATTTTCGTAAATAAATCCTCCGGCTTTCCGCGCAATGCGCGCATTGGAGATAGAATCAGCGCAGAACTGAAACGACGCCGCTTTGGCGAACTGAAACTGTTTAATTGGCACTATATGAATTAGCTCATTATATTTTGTGCGTTAATGTACTTATTAGATACATATAATTAGCGGGATAATTTATATAAACTTGACAGATAGATTATAAATTTATATTTGAATATAATGACACGCGTTTGTATATTCAGCATGGGATGAGATGCATAATTCGTATATAGGATAGATATATACCTATATGCCATGTATAACCAAATTGAGAATCTGAGCTTAAAATCCTTGTTAATATTAATTCCCATAAAAATAGAGTGAATTATTTAGTTAAGATGTTTCTTTCAATTATGTTGCCTTGTGTCGGATGTAGGAATGATTTGTTTATATAACATGGACCAAATGCATATACATACTATAAATAATTCTCAGATTAGCAATTCATCGTGACCGTATAATTAAATAGAGAGAGAGAGAAATTTTAAATGAAGTATTGAGAAATATTATGATCTTAAGTATTTTTTTTTTATCTGATTTAATCATTGTCATTAATTTAATTTAGTTGTTAATTTTAATTAGTTTTATTTTATAATTTAATTGTGTTTGTTTAAATAAAATTAATTTGATACAAAATTAATAATTGATAATAATTATTTTTAATTCTCTATGGGAACGATACAATTTCTTGTCATTATATTACTAGTCGATCGCATATACTTGCGTGTATTTTCTAAGTAATAAATTAGGCAAACAAGTTTTTGGCGCCGTTACCGTGGAATTAATTTGATAATTATTTTTTAATATTAATTTCAATCAAATTAGTTTTAATTTAAATGTGTAATTTTATTTTTATTTTTAGTTCCTTTTCAGGCTATAGATGCGTATAATTCTTAATAGTCTTCTGCGTGGATGACACAACCAAATGCGGTAGAAAAATTTGACCAGTTGTCTACATAATTGGCGAAGCTTACAAGGATAGTTGACGTTCTTAAGAGTCAATCCATTCAGAATACTTACTATTAGTCGCAAAACAGTTACACCCCAAACTACTATCATCCGAGTTGGCAAAATCATCCTAATATTTCATGGAATAATAATCAAGATCAGTTCTCTATCCCAAACTATTATCATCAAAATTTTCAATTTCAACCTCCAATGTAGCACAAGGATACATCTAATTTGGAGGAATTCATTACCAAAGTCATAGAGCAAAATGAGATAAGGATGAAAAAACAAAAGGAAAAGGCTTTGGAGGAGCATTTTATTAAGTTCATAGCGCAAAACGAGTTAAGGATAAGCAGTCTAGAAGCATCAATGCAGAATCTTGAGTTTCAAGTGGGACAACTTGTTAATGTTATCATTAATAGTCCACAAGACACTTTACCTAGCAATACAGAGATTAATTTATGGAGAAAGGTAAAGAGTTGTGCGAGACAGATACACTAGAAAATGGTGAGGAATTACAGGAGGTTGTTGGAGAAAACTTAAAACGGACTTATTCTGATGTGGAAGATGATAGTGAAGCTGGAAAAAAGAGAAGCAAAAATGGGGATTATGAAAAGAAAGATGAAGACCACGTTTCTAATGGCATTAAAAGATATAAAGATGTGGAATTCAAGGTTTTTAAGGCATTGGAAATCCCTAGCAAATTTATAGAATGCTTTCGTGTTCATATGGTAAAGGATACATCGGATGACGACAGTTATTTTTTGCCAATGGATGAAGATGAGTTTGGGGGTCATCAATCATGCAAGGATACCATGGAAACCAAAGAAAAGACAAATAGGAGGCATGACATGACATGACAATTTTTGTTATTGAGCTTGATTGAAGAAAATGTAGTCAGACTGAGACTTTAAAACAAGCACTTATTAGGAGGTAACAAGTTTTAGTTTTAGTTTTTATTTTATTTTTAGTAGGAAATTTTAGTTTTTATTTATTTTAATATTTTGTCTTTGTTTTGTTTCAGGTTTATTCAATGCAGCTCAGACTTAGCAGATGAAGAGAAACATGCTACATCTTCAGGGGAGTCTTTTGCTTTAAAATTTTTTATTTTATGCATTGAGGGCAATGTCTGTTTTAAGTTTGAGGGTGTGGGTAAATTTTAAAAAAAAATTATGTTTTATTTTACTTTAAATTTAGAATCTTGTGGGCAAACCCTCACAGGACACAACTCGTCCACTTAAGATAACCATGTGGTTCAAAGGCTTGGTGTACATGCTAAGTGCAATCTTGTTTTTCTACGAAAATTGGGTAGTGTAGTTTTTAGGATGTGTCACTTGAGTAATAGTTGATTTGGATTTAATTTATTGGACAATGATAAATTTTGGTCTTTATTTAATAACTTTTGAAAAAAGGATGGATTTTGCTTAGTCTGAATTTTGGCTTTTTCTTTAGTATTTTCTTTGTTTGAGATCCTTTAAAATTTTATGCACATATCCATTTGTGTTGAGTTAGTTTTAACTTCGAGAAAGTTTATATAGATAAATGTTTATGATAGATATTTATGCACTCTAACTTATTTGATCACAACTTGAAGTGACATATAAGGCAGAATATAATTTGGAGAAGATGATTTAGGTAAATTGTTTTAGGATTATTTGAAGAATTTATCCTTTTCGAGTTAAATTAATAGTCATATAATGAGTTGAGATAGAGCGTAAAATGCACACACTCATAAACATGTTAAGACAACGAGATAGAGTGTAAAACGCTTTCGTGGGCATAAAAAGAGAGTGAGATGGAGCATAAAATGCACTCATCTATGATAAATTTAAAAAAATGTATATATAATAATAACATACTTAGGAAGGAGCGTGCTGAACATATTAATAATGATCCTAGTGTACTTAATGTAAAAAAATTTTGATCCTTAAGATATGTTTTGTCTATGTTAGTTGAGAGATGTGTAAAAGTAAGTATATAGAGTTTTGTATTGAAATTCTTTTATCGTAAAATACCTTTTATGTAGCATTTGATTATATGAGTTTATCTGAGTTTAAACTAGTTTGATGCATTTGGGTTCACACACACACGAATGGTCTTGAATAAAGTAAGACTGATAAATAAGTTAAAATTCTAGGCTTTTTGCATGGTTTTGAAATTTTTCTTGAGTTATCATTTAAAGAATTTTTTAGGCAAATATTTAAATTCATATTGATTCGTTGCTCGGGTTAGTTAGTTGTGGTTAGTAGAGTCATATGTGTTTTTGTTTGTTTTTGTTTTGCTTGAAGGCAAGCAAATGGTTAAGTTTGGGGTATTTGATAAGTGAGTTTTATACTTATGTATTGATTATCTTTTAGCTTAATTATTTGTAAGTTCTTAAATATTTTATATTAGTTTTAAGTGTTTTATGTTAGTTTTATGTGTTTTGACTTTGTTTTGTAGAAATTTGAGTAAAGGCTTGGCGGATCAAAGTTTGAAATTGCTATGCTTGTATTTTAAGCTTGTCAATTACGCAGCAATCACTTCAGACCTAATTTTGACCTTGATTTGATCAAAATTTGTTGAATCCTATAACATAAAAATTATAGATCTATTCTCAGCTTTTCGGAATATCTTTAATTATCTCAATCGGAGTTCGTATGAAAATGTTATGGTTGGTTTGCCAAAAAATGTCAGAGCAGAGTTCCAATGTCGGGGCAGCAGAAAATGGCTTGTGGCTAGTGCCGGGGCACTGACAAGCAAAGTGTTCAGCGCCTAAGCGCTGAAAATATGAAGGAATTGAGCGTCGGGGTGTTGAGGGTAGGTCAGAATTTGATTTGAACGCATTTTTTAACATTTTTGACACCAAATTAGATTGATTTCTCCACATATGTTAGGGATTTGATATGTAAGTTTTAAATACCCATCAAAACACATATTTTAGAGGAGATTAGCATAGAATTACATATATCTAACATAGTTAGGAGTAGGATTTTATTAGATTGAAAACAATTATTCAGCATGAAGGATTCGAGAATTGAAGAAAAAAGCTTGAAAATTAAAAATTGTGATCCAGATGATAGATGGATATCAAAACATAGATTTGAATCTCTCTATCTTTTCTTTTTTTAATTTTAAGATGTTGAATTACTTGTGGATAATTTATTATTTAGTTATGAATTAATTTTTAATTAAGATTGCAATGAAACCCAATGTGTATTTTAAATTAATTATTTTTTCTATTTAATTGGCACCATATGAATTAACTCATTATATTTTATGCATTAATGTACTAATTAGATGCATATAATTAGTGGAATAATTTATATGAACTTAAAAGACGGATTATAAATTTAGATTTGAATATAATGACATGTGTTTGTGTACTCTACATGGAATGAGATGCGTAATTCATCTATAGGATATACATACATACATACATACATATATATATATATATATATATATATATATATATATATATATATATATATATATATATATATATATATATATATATATATGCCATGTGTAGTCAATTTGAGAATCTAAGCTTAAAATCCTTGTTAATGTTAATTCTCATAAAAATATAATGAATTATTTAGGTAGGATGTTCCTTTCAATTCTATTGCCTTATGTCGGATTTAGGAAGAATTTGTTTATATGACATGGACCAAATGCGTATAAATACTATAAAGAATTCTCATGTTAACAATTCATTGTGGTCATGTAATTAAATAGAGAGATAGAAAATTTAAATGAAACATTGGGAGAAATTTTGATCTTAAGTATTTTTTTTTTTAATATGATTTAATCCTTGTCATTAATTTAATTTAGTTGTTAATTTTAATTAGTTTTATTTTATAATTTAATTACGTTTGTTTAAATAAAATTAATTTGATATAAAATTAGTAATTTGTAATAATTATTTTTAATTCTCTGTAGGAATAATACTCTTTTTTGCAATTGTATTACTAGTTAATGACATATACTTGCGTGTATTTCCAAAGTAGTAAATTAGGCAAACAAAGAACGCAAAGTAATGCGTGTATTTCAAAAATGCGTGTATTTCAAAAATCACTGTCTCTTTTATTGTTTTCCCTAATTATTATATTAAATGTTATATCAACCTAGTACATTGTCATATTAATTGAGATTTGTCTCCACATTCTTTATCACTAAATTTAGAGCTAAGATCTTCAACATATCTTTGAAGGGTATTTTTTTTATTAAAAATCACAATATTCCGCTGCGCATAACTGAAATAATTTAACTGATAAATTATTGAGTAAATAATTTGTAATCTGTAATTTCAAAATAAGAAGGATCTATTCAACCCCCCCCCCCCCCCCCCCCCCCCCTTCTAGAACTTTTTGTGCCCTCTAGCAATAACAAATTAAAATTTTATTTTTCTTTATACAATATGATTTTAAACGCTCATCAATTAATAATATTACATAAAGGAGATTCTTGGGATTATAGAAAAAAAATTAAATACGATTTATGTCATGTTTCCTTGCTTTACATCAATATGATTGCATATAATTATATTTTTTTGCACTAACAGTGACATTAGAGTCATTCTTATGCAAATTATTAATTATTTTGCTTCACACATATATTGATAAATATATATATATATATATATATATATATATATATATATATATATATATATATATATATGATCTAATTTACTTGAGCATAATTGTTTGCATAAAATTAAAATATATATATATAATTTTGAAATAACTGATTAAAAAATTATTGGTCAACAGTCAAACATTGACCGTTGACTAGCCAACTGGGCTGGTCATGTAACAACCCCGAAATTCGACCAATCTTATTACCTTAAATTTTTATTTTCTTTTATTATACATTATCTTTATAACGTCCAAATTTCGGTTCGTTAATAAGTCTTTAACCACCTTATTTAATTCATTTATTGACATTAAAGTCATCAATTTCTAAATTTTCGGTATAAATTTTTTTCTTTGTCCTTCTCAATTCAATCATTGTATTAAAATATTTGGATATTTAAAATTCTTACATCTGGATCCTAGTCCCTGGATCACAACCTTCACTTTTTCTTTCTATTACCAGTATCATAATGCTCAATATTAACCATTTAATATCATTCATATCTATACAAATGTTCTTTGTATCATAATTCATAATTAAACATATAATAGTCTCTTTCATACCAACTACATTAAACAATCAAAATTCATATTTTAATTTTACTTGTCCTATCCGTACCAAATTTGCATGTATACAAAATATTAATGTCACCTTGACAAATCATCCATATTGAATCATAATATAAACATTTAGTACTAACGTTCACAACCTTTTTGGAAAATTCGTCTCTATATAATCTGATATTCTTGAAATTCTTTTCTTAACCTGGAAAAAGTTTATTTTAAGCAAGTAATGAGCACAACGGCTCAGCAAGTTCAACAGTTAACACATTTCATGCTTCACGTAGCACATACCTTAACATGCTTGGTGTGTGTTATACATCATATGCTGTGCTTCTACTATAGCAATATATCTCACATTTTTGCACAAAGTCCACATCGTTGTTATATTATCCACATATCACATAACACATAATTTATATGCATTTAAACAAGTATTAACATATCATAACAGACAACATTTAACATTAAAGGACTGAAGAACTTGCCTGGACTTCCAATTACTTAATTGATAGCTCAAAACCCTCTCTCGGTCAACCTATGATCATAAAATAATAAAATAATAATTATTTATCCTCTTATGATATTAATTTAATTAATTAATATCATCTATAATATAATTAACCCTACTCGACGATTTATTTTAGGGTACTGGGTCAATTATTAGATAATAAGGTTAATTATATTAACCTCGTCCCGTAAAATATTAATATAACTTAATCTTTAATGCCTTCACTACAAATAACCCGACTCATCGGATAAAATTTAACATATTTGGTTGTCCGAAAATTTTCATTTATTCATTTTCTAACCTTTAAACTTAATAGATTAATATTTAAAATATTTAAATATTAATCCCTAATATTTAATATTTTTACAAAAATATTAAATTTAATGTTCAAACATCATTTCTATATTTTTAGTATTTTTCTATAATTTTCTATAATTTTTAAACATTTATTTCATTAAAAACTAATTCTAGGGGCATTTTAGTAAATTCCGCGCCTTTAGGAACTCAACCGGTATTAACAGAAAAGCTCCGGGATATTTTCGTAATTTTCGCAACTTTAGGACATAACCGGAATTTTCCGGAGAGTCCAGGGGCATTTCTGTAATTTTCGTGGCTTTAGGGACTCATTCGGTATTTTCCGAAAAAACAGGGGGCAAAACCGTGATTTCCTAGGCTAAGGAACACGTTCGGTATTTCTTAAAAAGGGCAGGGGCAAAATTGTAATTTTGCCGCCTAAAACTCGGTCGCTCATGGCGCGGCATCCTTTTCCCCGGCTCCGCCTACACCAAACGGAGTCGTTTAGCGTGGCGAAAAATCTGCTTCCGCGCATGGCGCGGCATGCCTCCCCTCAGAGCCCAAAACGTCGCCGTTTTATACTCGCGTCTATTGCACGACAGCCTTTTTTTCTTTTTCTTCTTCTGCTTCGCTTAACAGTGTACCAGCTTTCAATTTTAACCCATTTTTGCACATAATTTCCCAACAAAAACATTTAAAAAAGTATATAACTCATAGATATTCATCCAAAAATTATTTGGAATAATTATTATAATTATTTACTAATTTACCACAAAATATACATAAATAATTCAAATAATTACTTTTATACCTTCCTTGAAGCTTGTCATGCCCTTTGATGGCACCACACTTCTACCTTCTTGGCAGCTATGGTGTTTTCCGATGGTGGTGGAGGTTCTCGGGTGGGAAAAGAAGGAGAAAAGGAGAGAGTTTGTTCGTGTTGTGTTTGATTTTCTTCTTCTTTTTTTTTCTTTTCTTTTTTTTCCCTTTATATAACCCACTAACTTAGCCATTTGAAATAAAAAAAATTCCACCGACTTAACCCACGCCAACCGACCTAGCCAATTCGGATAATTACAAAAAAATAATGCAAAATTAATTATTTTAATGCATTACGTAATTATATCGTGTAATAAATATTTTATATAATGTATACAAAATATTTATTTTAATTCACTAAAAATCATCATTTGATTTATAAATAATATTAATACCTCTTTTGGGTACTTTACTTAACAAATTTTGTACACGCATAATGACATGTATGTAATTATATGAGGTAATTTATAACTCCAAAATTCATAAAATAATACATATAACTTATAAAAATTATTTTTCATAATTTTTTACTTCGTTACTTGGATAACATGTTACACTAACATGTTCACATTTCCGAAATATTATCCTTCATAAAAATCATAATAATTCCATTATACATAAATATAATTTTTAATAATTTAAAACATTCATTTTTCTCATTTATTTTCATTTCTTTACAATTTACACTAACTTTTCTTATATAAATTATATAATTTATTATTATATAATTTACATAATTACCTTATTCTTATATAATTTCCATTTCACACAAAATACAAATTATAAAATTTTCTTCCATCTTTATTCAACTAAATTCTCTTATATAAATTATATAATTACTCATATATAATTTATATAATTATTATTTTCTTCATACTTTATTTTAATTTCCTTATATAATTTATTATTATATAATTTATATAATTAATTTTCTTCTCAATTAATTTCTAAACTTCCTCCATAATTCTTGATTAAATCCAAAATCAATAATTATAATTTTACTAATTTCCTCAATAACTTTTCATAAATTTTCGGATTAATTTAATTATTAATCCCTTAATTTTCATAATTAATGAAATTTATAATTATAACAATTAACCATAAACACACACACACACACACACACACACACACACACACACATACATATATATATATATATATATATATATATATATATATATATATATATATATATATATATGCATATCTAATTCATACATCTCACATTATCACATAACATCATTTAAATATAATTTTCGTATTTCCATAATAATTTTATTGTGCCTTTACAAGTAATTTCTCTTATTCTTTATAAATTATTTTTAAACAATTTATTTACTTTCCAATTATTTTAAATTAACACAATTCGTCTTGATCTCTGTACAGATTTAACTTACTAATTAAATCTCATCACATACCTTAAATCACATAAAATAATAATTAATTTAAACAACCTTGATAATTTTATCAATTAAATTTTCGTTTAATATTATTAAGAAAATCCTGAAAATTCGGATCCTCACATTCTTCCCCCCTTAATAGGATTATGTCATCGGAATCATAATTGCCGTAATAATTATATGTATTTTATTTATAGCACCTTGCAATACCTTTATCTTGATAAATCACAACTATATCCATAATAATCATATCTTTCCTCATTAATTTCCATAACTCACATGGATAACACCATAATGGTCATAACTGTCAGAATATTCAATTCTTATTTCAATTCACAATTTCTTTGTAGTATTACATTTCATATTTCTCCAAAAAAATTTATTAATAACACTTTAATTCATTTTTGTATATACTTATTAAAATAGTTTTTCATTCTCCGAAAACTTTCCTTTCTTTAATCGCATATCTCCTTACTTCATTCACTTATTTCATACTTTCTATTACACCTCATTTATACTCTGCACATACATCCTTCTTTTCTTAATTCATGTAAATCTTCTTCACATATCATAATTCATTCCTTAATACCTTTATTATTCAACACTAGGCTTTAAATATTAACCTTTACTTAATTCATCATAATCTGTATTTGAAATTACTCTAAAAATTTTGGGTGTCACATTCACCCTCCTTCATAAAATTTCGTCCTCGAAATTTCTATGTACTAATATCTCACTGATTTGCAACATACACAATTCTTTCGCATTCATTCCACATATCTTTATTTCCTTCTTTTCTCATAGTCATTGAACATTGCAATTTTCTAATCCATCATATTTCATAATTTCTTTACTTCACCATTATTACTTTCATTATCACTCACATTTAAATACTACCCCATCCTACCATCCAATCTTCATAAGAGTAGAGGAATTCAAAATTTTTATTTTGGAAAACTTTCATGCTATGCTGAATGAACACAAGTCCCGGTTAATAGTACTTCACTCACAGAGTACCTCATACTGCAACCCACTAAAGTGATGAACTTTCATGATCTCGGTTTAGAGTTTGGACAAGTTAGAGGCCTATAAATAGAGGGTCAATCTCTCATTATTGAATATAAGTTTTTGAGAGATCTATCTCCTAATTTCTTGGAGGGAGAGCTTTTCAACTAGTGGAGATTATTTTGAAGGATGTCAAACTAAGTTTTTATTTTCAGTTCTAAAGGGATGTTGAACCTTATTTTTAATTGATGTTTTAATTGAGTTTTATAATCTATTCCTTCATACATGAGATTTATTCTTGATAGTCTGTTTTAATTGTTTTATGATATTTGCTTGATTAATTTGATAATGGTCTGTTAAGTTAATCAATAATTTATCATATGCTAGATTAAGATTTGATATTAAGCAAACGATATTTTATCTGATCATAAGTGGCAATTAATAATATTTGATTGTGGACAAACTTTTGAATATTGTTATGATTATCAAGATGGCAAGTTAAATAATCTGCGATGTTATGATTGTTGCTTAGAATAATCTAATTCTCTAATTTTTAATGCAACTGTTATATTAAATTTATACTGATAGTTCTAGGTTGTATAATAGTTAAGGTCTTTTGTGAGCGATTGCTGCATTAGATTTATAATTTAAGGAGAATTTCGGGTAGCTTGGCGATTGTCGGTTATCTAGGATTATTGATTTCAATTGAAAGAAAAGATAATAATAACTTGATTAATTTGTTGATTAAAAGAAGGGGATACTGAACTAAGGTACTGAAGTTTGTTTTAATTGATTTTTCTCATCTTTATTATTTATTATTTAGTTTTATTTATTTGTATTTTAATTAGTTAAATAATTAATTCAAAACCCCCCAATTTTGATTTACTAAAACATAAAATTAAATTAATCATTCTCTATGGGTTCGACTCTTACTTTTACTACTGCATTAATATTTTTCAAAAGTAAGATTTTATTTTTGAGTGCTTGCGACATCACACCATGGACTCATAATGTGTGGTAAGTTTGATGAACTATACGGGGGTATAGAAAAGTTAGAGTGGTTAGAAATTCTTGTATGATAGTAATAATAGTCCTAGTAATAAATTTGGTAATTAAGTGAAGAAGTAGAAAGTGAATGTTAGGGAATTTAGGATATTCCCACTCTTCTAGTTTTGCTAGACTTCGAAATTTTAAAATTTTTGGCCTCAAGCTACTTTGGCACGAACGTGCTTTGAATAATACAAATGCATTTTTTTAAGCGATTTACAAAGTGTCTACGCTACTTGTTTCGGCTAAACAAAAATATTTTGAATTTCAAAATATATTTCAAAAGAATCATCAATTCACCTTTTAGCCCAGTATAGATGTGATGAATGACGGAATGCTCAACGTGTTGTTGAGACGGTGCGGTACTATTTCATCATAAGATGATTTGACACCATATCAAAATGATATGGTAACATGAAGTCATAAATAATTTGATTTATAAAAGTATGTCAAAGCTATAAGTCAATGTCATTTGACTCGGCTAGACGTTTTGAAAAGTTATGACATGATGAATGTTTTAAAATTTCTGCAGGTTATAAATTGTTAAAAGAAAGTCTATGCTAATTGATCTGGCTAGACAAGCGTTAAAGAAATACAAGTCTAAACTATTTGATTCAGCTAGACAAATTTTGAAAAATATTTATTGAATTCATGTTCTTTGAAAGTTATACCTAATCAAATTTTTTTTTTATGAATTATAAAGCTGAGATAAACAACCCCTGTAAAAAGGGGAAAACAAAAAGAGATTACGGGTATTGCAGGTTGATCGAATGGCCACCTGGCATAGCAAGACACGGGCATTACAGATTGTTCTACTGGCGTGCCAAATTACGGATTAAATATACATCACTTTAATGACAGACTGATCCACTGTCAGGGTTTGCAGTATGAAGTACTCGGGGAGCGAAGTACTATTAAACCGGGATAAATGTTCATTCAGCATATCCTGAAAGTTTTTCCAAAAATAATTTTTTTTGTATTTTTCTACTCTTATGAAAATTAGATGGCAGGATGGGGTAGTATTCTTTAATTGTGAGTGATAATGAAAGTAATTATTGTGAAGCAAAGAAATTATGAAAGGAGATGGATTAGAAAATTGCAATGTGCAATGACTACGAGAAAAAAAAAGGAAAGAAAGATATGTGGAACGAATGCAAAAGAATTGTGTATGTTGCAAATGAGTGAGATATTGGTACAAAATAAATTTCGATGACAAAATTTATGAATGAGGGGTGAATGTGGCACCCCGGAATTTTTAAAGTAATTCCAAATAAGTATTATGATGAATTAAATAAAGGTTAGCATTTAAAGCCTAGTGTTGAAGGATAGAAGTATTAAGGAATGATTTATGGAATGTGAAGAAGATTTATATGAATTAAGAAAAGAATGATGAATGTGCAGAGTATAAATGAGGTGTAATAGAAAGTATGAAATAAGTTGATTGAATAAGGGTAAGTATGATTAAAGAAAGAAAAAATTTTAGAGAATGAGAAACTATCCTGATAAGTCCATCAAGAAATGAGTTAAAGTGTTATTAATAAAAATTTTAATTATGAAATGTAATGTTGAGTTAATGATTGAATATTCTGACAATTATGAGTTTTATTGGAGTTATCTGTGTAAGTTATGGATATTAAAGAGGTAAAATATGATTATTATGGATTTAGTTGTTATTTATCAAGATAAAGGTATAGCAAGTTGCTATAAATAAAATATGTATAATTATTACGGTAATTATGATTCCGAGGACGGAATCCTGTTAAGGGGGAATGTAACGACCCCGAAATTCGACCCACTTTGTTATCTTAAATCTTGTATTTATTAAATATCAATTGCCTTATGTCCAAATTCCGGTTCGTTAATATATCTTTAACCACCTTAATTGATCCATTATTTAATTTCAAAATCATCAATTATCAAAATTTTCGGTATAAATTTTTTTTTTCTTTTTCTTAATCATATCATTTATTAAAACATTTGGATATTTAAAATCCTTACATTTTGATCCTAGTCCCTGGATCGCAACCTTTACTTATTCTTTTCTTTCTGTAACCCGTATTATACAGATCCACATTCAACATTTAATGTCATTTATATTCATACATTATTCTTATGTCGTAATTCATAGTCAGACATATAATAGTTTCTATCATAATATTCATGTTGTACAATTGCAGTTCACAATCTAAACGATATTTGTCATATTCGGATCCAACTTATCTGTACATACAGTATATCACTATAACTTTGGCAAATTATCCACCTTCAATCATAATATAAACATAGAATAATAACGTTCACAACCTTTTAGGAAAACCCGTCTCTATATAATCCAATATTCTTGAAATTCATTTCTTTCCTGCAAAAATATTTATTAAGCAAGTAATGAGCACAACGGCTCAGCAAGTTCAACAGTTTATGCTTCACACAGCACATAGTTTATCATGCTTGGTGTGTGTCATACATCATGTGCTTGTGCTTCTAATATAGCAATATATCTCATATTGTTGCACAAAGAACACATTGTGGTCACATTAAACACTTATCACGTAACACATAATTTGTATGCATTTAAAACAAGAATTTCATATCATAATAGTTCAACATTTAACATAAAAGGGACTGAAGTACTTGCCTGGCGTCCAATTATTTAAATTGATAGCTCAAACTCTTAACTCGATCAACCTATGATCATAAAATAATCAAATAATAGTTATTCATCTCTTTATGATATTAATTTATTTAATTAATATCATTTCCGGACTAATTTTCAACTTATACGGTTAACTATCTTAACCTCTTCCCTTAATATATTCATTTAACTTAATATCAAATATCTTCGTTACGGACAACTCGGTTCATCGGATAAAATTTAGCATATCTAGTTGTCCGGATTTTCATTTAAACATTTTCTAGCTTTTAAACTTCATAGATTAATATTTAAAATATTTAAATATTAATCTCCAAAATTTAATATTTTTACAAAAATATTAAATTTAATGCCCAAATATCATTTCTATATTTTTAGTATTTTTCTATAATTTTCTATGATTTTTAAACAATTTTTAAACATTTATTTCATTAAAAACTAATTTCTGGGGGTATTTTGGTAATTTCCGCGCCCTTAGGGACATAACCGGAATTTCTCGGAAAGTCCAGGGGTATTTCCGTCATTTTCGCGGCTTTGGGACTCATTCGGTATTTTCTGGAAAGCTAAGGGGCAGTTTCGTAATTTCAAATGCCCAAAGGACACGCTGGTCCTTTCCGAAAAAACTGGGGACAAAACGGTAATTTCCCCCCTCGTGCGTCGACTAAAACGACGTCGTTTCCTGGCCTGTTCCAGAAACTTCAGCCGCGCAATGCGCGGCCCCCTTATACTGCCCTAAAACGACGCCGTTTTATGCCCAGCGTCCGAAAAAAATAGGCCGCCGCGCAATGCGCGGCGACCCTGTTTCTTCTCCTTCCTGCTGCCGAAACAGTAGCCGCCATTCCCACATTTTTCCATTGTTTTGCACATAAAATTCTCAACATAAATATTCCAAACATGATATAATCAACATATCTTCATCCAAAAATTGTTTAGAATAATTATCCTAATTATTTTCTAATCTTTCCTAAAAATTATTTTAACATCATAATACCAAAATAAACTCAAAAAAAACTAACATTTTATACCTTTTAAAGTCCATAGCCTCCATCCTTGAAGCTTGTTATTCTTCCTCTCCTTGGTGGCTATGGTGATTGCCGGCGTGGCTTGGTGGTGGTGGCTCACGGGTGGTGCAATATAGAGAGAGAAAAGGTTTTGCTTATTTTGTTGTGTTTTTTGTTTCTTTTCCTTTTTATTTCTCTTGCTTTTATACTCCCACCCACTTAGCCAAATTGGAACAATTTAATCACTTCCACCGACTTAACCTCACGCCCACCGACTTATTTCGGATAAGTCACAAAAGTCATGCAAAAATTAATAATTTAATACATTACGTAATTATTACGTGTAATAAATATTTTATATAATAAATATAAAATATTTATTTTAATTCACTAAAATTCATATTATGATTTATAAATAATATTAACACCTCTTTTGGGTACTTTTCTTGACAAATTTTGTACACGCATAATGACATGCATGTAATTATATGAGATAATTTATACCTCCAAAAATCATAAAATAATTCATATAACTTATAAAAATTATTTTTCATAATTTTTCACTCCATTACTTGAATAACATGTTACATTAACATGTTCACGTTTCTGAAATATTATCTTTCATAAAAGTCATAATAATTTCATTATGCATAAATATAATTTTTAATAACTTAAAACATTCCTTTCTCTTATTTATTATTCAATTTCTTTAATATTCATATTAACTTCTTTATATATGAATTATATAATTTAATATTATATAATTTATATAATTACATTCTCCTTTTAAATAATTTCTTAATTTCCTCTAACTTTATTCCATATAATTACCTTATATAAATTACATAATTATTCTTATATAATTTATATAATTACTATTTTCTTCATACTTTAATTTTTATTTCCTTATATAAATTATATAATATATTATTATATAATTTACATAATTACCTTTCTTTCTCAATTAATTTCTAAATTTCTTCCAAAATTCTTGATAAAATCTAAAATCAATAATTACAATTTTATTAACTTCCACATTCGCTTTTCATTTAAAATTGGATTAATTTAATTATTAATCCCTTAATTTCCATAATTAATAACATTTATAATTATCAATTAAACATAACGTACATATATATAAAAATGTATATATATAAATATATACATATTTAATTCATGTCTTTCACATTATCACATATCCTCATTTAAAATCATACTTTCTGCATTTTCACAATATTTTAATTTTACAATTTGTTGTAGCCTTACCTGACATTCTTTTATTCCTCATAAATTATTTTTAAACAATTTATTTACATTTGAATTATTTTAATTTTGACACAATTCATCATAATCTCTGCACAGATTTAATTTATCAATTAAATCACATCACATACCTTAAATCACATAATATAATAATTAATTTAACAACCTTGATAATTTTATCAATTAAATTCTCATTTAATATTATTAAAGAAATCCTGGAAATTCGGATCCTCACATTCTTCCCCCCTTAACAGGATTTCGTCCTCGGAATCATAATTGCCGTAATATTCATACGTATTTTATTTATAGTACCTTGCAATACCTCTATCTTGGTGAATAACGATTTAAATCCATAATAATCACATTTTATCTTTCTAATATCCATAACTTATAAAAATAATACCATAATTGTCATAACTCTCAGAATATTTCATTCTTATTTCAATTCATAATTCCTTTGTAATATAGCATTTCACAATTCTCTAAAACTTTAACTCATTTCTTGATGTACTTATCAAGATAGTTTCTCCTTCTTCGAAAACTTTCTTTTTCTCTAATCGTACTTATCCTTACTTAACCAACCTATTTCATACCTTCTATTACACCTCATCTATACTCTGTGCATTCATCCTTTTCTTCTTAATTTACATTCATAATCTTCTTCATATTTCATAATTCATTCTTTAATACTTCCATTGTTCACAATTAAGTTTTAAATACTAACCTTTACTTGATTTATCATAATCCTTATTTAGAATTATTCTAAAATTCTGGGTGTCACATTCACCCCTCCTTCATAAAATTTCATCCTCGAAATGTCTATGTATTAATATCTCATTCATTTGTAACAATTACAATTTCTTTTTACTCATTCCACATATCTTTCTTTCATTCCGTCCTCGTAGTCATTACACATTGTCATTTCTAATCCATCATATTTCATAATTTCTTTACTTCACAATTATTACTTTCATTATCCCTCACAATTTACAATACTACCCCATCCTACCATCCAATCTTCATAAGAGTAGAAGAATTCAAGCTTTTTATTTTGAAAAACATTCATGATATGCTGAATGAACATTTATCCCGGTTTACAGTACTTCGCTCCCCGAGTACTTCATACTGCAAACCCTGACAGTGGATCAATCTGTCATTAAAGTGATGGATGTTTCACCATACATTGGCACGCCAGATGATCAATCTGCAATGCCTGTGTCTTGCTATGTCAGGTGACCATTCGATCAACCTGCAATAGTCTTAATCTTTTTGTTCATCTCAGCCATAGAATTCATTCAAAAGTAATTTGATTGGGTATAATTTTCAAAGAATAGGAATTCAATATATTTCAAAATTTGTCTAGCTGAATCAATAGCTTAGACTTATATTTTCTCAACGCTTGTCTAGCTAGATCAATTAGCATAGACTTTCTCTAACACTTTATAATCCACAGAAATTTTTAAAATATTTATCATGTCAAAACTTTTCAAAATATCAAGCCGAGTCAAATGGCATTGACTTATAGTTCTGACATACCTTCATAAATCAAAATCATTTATGACTTCATGTTACCGCGTCATTTTGACAGCCCGTTGAGAATTTCGTCGTTAATAATTCCTACACCATAAACCATACTTTATGGTGTTGAATGATCTTATAACGAAATAGTACCGCACCGTCTCAACAACACGTTGAGCATTCCGTCATTCATCACATCTGCACCGGCTAAAAGGTGCGTGGATGATTCTTTTGAAACACATTTTGATGTAAAAAAAATTTTGTCTAGCCGAAACAAGTAGCATAGACACTTTTTGAATCGCTTAAAAATTTCATTTATATTTTTCAAAGCACACACACGTGCCAAATCAACTTAAGGCCAAAAAATTTCGAAATCTAGCAACGCTAGAAGAGTGGGAATATCCTAAATTCCCTAACATTTTAACATATCTGCCACATTTGGTTCTTTCACTTAATTATATTATTCATTGCTAGGACTATTATTACCATTATACAAAAATTTTCTAACTACTCCAACATTTCTATACCCCCGTATAGTTCATCAAACTTGCCACACATTATGAGTCCAGGACTTACCACTAGAATATGAGTTTAGGAGCTTGTCCTAGCAACATGTAGTCTAAGAACAAATCAAAGACTATCCATATGCTGAGGGCTCAAAACATACCATACCAATATGAGTCATGGACTTACCATATGCATGAGTTTTAAGAACTCGTGCCTAACTTAATATTATCTATCTATCAAACCTGCTAGCGCGACTCCAACATTTCAATGATTATCACACAGTAACTAAGTAAACACAGATCCTCCGCCCATACAAAAGATTGTGCAACTCAGTCACCACATGAGTCCTCAATTGAAATTTCGTACCCAAACTTTCTACTCCCTTATCATAACCTTTCTATCATTCATATCTCAACATTCTTTGAATTCTTTTTGTACTATTTCATAGTACCATATCTCTTTTGGACCATTAACAGGTCTCTCTGTTAATTTCACATTCTCACTTAATCCCATCATAATCTTACTTCACAACCTACTTCTTACTCGCTTCTCTTATCTCGTGATCGTATCGTAGTACGATCTTCTTACCCTTCCTGATCATGTTATTATGATCTCTTTCTATACGTTTTGGATTATCTTGTCATCTTTATTGTTTAAATCAGGTGTCCCCTGATTATCTTTAAGATTCATCTTTGAATCATTTCAGATATTCTTTCAAATATGTTCTTAATTGAACTTATCAATTTTTCTCAACTCGTTATTTTCAATCAAATCTTTCTTAATATATTCATCTCTTTCTTATATTCTTATAAGTTTCATATTTCCTTCGCTTTAGCCAACATCTGAGAACATCTTTCTCATCTTACATCTTTTCTATCCTAATTCCCCCATGTTCATCAAACTTATCACGTATTTGGACTCAGGAACTTACCATAATCATATGGTTGAGGAGCTTGTCCTAGTCAGGCCATAGTCGCCCATTCGCTAAAGGGGCTCCACCATACAATCATGAGTCACGAGCTTACTATACGCTTGAGTTTTCAGAACACTCAACTAACCGTACTCTTTCTTACTTTAGTTATAGCCTAAGGTATCATTTACCTAAGGTTCATAACCTCTGGCTCTGATACCAACTGTAACGACCCCGAAATTCGACCCACTTTGTTATCTTAAATCTTGTATTTATTAAATATCAATTGCCTTATGTCCAAATTCCGGTTCGTTAATATATCTTTAACCACCTTAATTGATCCATTATTTAATTTCAAAATCATCAATTATCAAAATTTTCGGTATAAATTTTTTTTTCTTTTTCTTAATCATATCATTTATTAAAACATTTGGATATTTAAAATCCTTACATTTTGATCCTAGTCCCTGGATCGCAACATTTACTTATTCTTTTCTTTCTGTAACCCGTATTATACAGATCCACATTCAACATTTAATGTCATTTATATTCATACATTATTCTTATGTCGTAATTCATAGTCAGACATATAATAGTTTCTATCATAATATTCATGTTGTACAATTGCAGTTCACAATCTAAACGATATTTGTCATATTCGGATCCAACTTATCTGTACATACAGTATATCACTATAACTTTGGCAAATTATCCACCTTCAATCATAATATAAACATAGAATAATAACGTTCACAACCTTTTAGGAAAACCCGTCTCTATATAATCCAATATTCTTGAAATTCATTTCTTTCCTGCAAAAATATTTATTAAGCAAGTAATGAGCACAACGGCTCAGCAAGTTCAACAGTTTATGCTTCACACAGCACATAGTTTATCATGCTTGGTGTGTGTCATACATCATGTGCTTGTGCTTCTAATATAGCAATATATCTCATATTGTTGCACAAAGAACACATTGTGGTCACATTAAACACTTATCACGTAACACATAATTTGTATGCATTTAAAACAAGAATTTCATATCATAATAGTTCAACATTTAACATAAAAGGGACTGAAGTACTTGCCTGGCGTCCAATTATTTAAATTGATAGCTCAAACTCTTAACTCGATCAACCTATGATCATAAAATAATCAAATAATAGTTATTCATCTCTTTATGATATTAATTTATTTAATTAATATCATTTCCGGACTAATTTTCAACTTATACGGTTAACTATCTTAACCTCTTCCCTTAATATATTCATTTAACTTAATATCAAATATCTTCGTTACGGACAACTCGGTTCATCGGATAAAATTTAGCATATCTAGTTGTCCGGATTTTCATTTAATCATTTTCTAGCTTTTAAACTTCATAGATTAATATTTAAAATATTTAAATATTAATCTCCAAAATTTAATATTTTTACAAAAATATTAAATTTAATGCCCAAATATCATTTCTATATTTTTAGTATTTTTCTATAATTTTCTATGATTTTTAAACAATTTTTAAACATTTATTTCATTAAAAACTAATTTCTGGGGGTATTTTGGTAATTTCCGCGCCCTTAGGGACATAACCGGAATTTCTCGGAAAGTCCAGGGGTATTTCCGTCATTTTCGCGGCTTTGGGACTCATTCGGTATTTTCTGGAAAGCTAAGGGGCAGTTTCGTAATTTCAAATGCCCAAAGGACACGCTGGTCCTTTCCGAAAAAACTGGGGACAAAACGGTAATTTCCCCCCTCGTGCGTCGACTAAAACGACGTCGTTTCCTGGCCTGTTCCAGAAACTTCAGCCGCGCAATGCGCGGCCCCCTTATACTGCCCTAAAACGACGCCGTTTTATGCCCAGCGTCCGAAAAAAATAGGCCGCCGCGCAATGCGCGGCGACCCTGTTTCTTCTCCTTCCTGCTGCCGAAACAGTAGCCGCCATTCCCACATTTTTCCATTGTTTTGCACATAAAATTCTCAACATAAATATTCCAAACATGATATAATCAACATATCTTCATCCAAAAATTGTTTAGAATAATTATCCTAATTATTTTCTAATCTTTCCTAAAAATTATTTTAACATCATAATACCAAAATAAACTCAAAAAAAACTAACATTTTATACCTTTTAAAGTCCATAGCCTCCATCCTTGAAGCTTGTTATTCTTCCTCTCCTTGGTGGCTATGGTGATTGCCGGCGTGGCTTGGTGGTGGTGGCTCACGGGTGGTGCAATATAGAGAGAGAAAAGGTTTTGCTTATTTTGTTGTGTTTTTTGTTTCTTTTCCTTTTTATTTCTCTTGCTTTTATACTCCCACCCACTTAGCCAAATTGGAACAATTTAATCACTTCCACCGACTTAACCTCACGCCCACCGACTTATTTCGGATAAGTCACAAAAGTCATGCAAAAATTAATAATTTAATACATTACGTAATTATTACGTGTAATAAATATTTTATATAATAAATATAAAATATTTATTTTAATTCACTAAAATTCATATTATGATTTATAAATAATATTAACACCTCTTTTGGGTACTTTTCTTGACAAATTTTGTACACGCATAATGACATGCATGTAATTATATGAGATAATTTATACCTCCAAAAATCATAAAATAATTCATATAACTTATAAAAATTATTTTTCATAATTTTTCACTCCATTACTTGAATAACATGTTACATTAACATGTTCACGTTTCTGAAATATTATCTTTCATAAAAGTCATAATAATTTCATTATGCATAAATATAATTTTTAATAACTTAAAACATTCCTTTCTCTTATTTATTATTCAATTTCTTTAATATTCATATTAACTTCTTTATATATGAATTATATAATTTAATATTATATAATTTATATAATTACATTCTCCTTTTAAATAATTTCTTAATTTCCTCTAACTTTATTCCATATAATTACCTTATATAAATTACATAATTATTCTTATATAATTTATATAATTACTATTTTCTTCATACTTTAATTTTTATTTCCTTATATAAATTATATAATATATTATTATATAATTTACATAATTACCTTTCTTTCTCAATTAATTTCTAAATTTCTTCCAAAATTCTTGATAAAATCTAAAATCAATAATTACAATTTTATTAACTTCCCCATTCGCTTTTCATTTAAAATTGGATTAATTTAATTATTAATCCATTAATTTCCATAATTAATAACATTTATAATTATCAATTAAACATAACGTACATATATATAAAAATGTATATATATAAATATATACATATTTAATTCATGTCTTTCACATTATCACATATCCTCATTTAAAATCATACTTTCTGCATTTTTACAATATTTTAATTTTACAATTTATTGTAGCCTTACCTGACATTCTTTTATTCCTCATAAATTATTTTTAAACAATTTATTTACATTTGAATTATTTTAATTTCGACACAATTCATCATAATCTCTGCACAGATTTAATTTATCAATTAAATCACATCACATACCTTAAATCACATAATATAATAATTAATTTAACAACCTTGATAATTTTATCAATTAAATTCTCATTTAATATTATTAAAGAAATCCTGGAAATTCGGATCCTCACAGGGAAAGAATGTGAGGACCCGAATTTTCTGGATTATTTTAATAATAATTTAATTGGCAAAATTATCAAGATTGTTTAAACTATTTATGATTTCATGTGATTTAAGGTATGTGATGAGATTTAATTAGTAAATTAAATTTGTACAGAGATCATGATAAAGTGTGAGGAATTAAAAATAATTGAAAAGTAAATAAATTATTTAAAAACAATTTATTAAGAATAAAAGAAATTATATGTCATGGTACAATAAAATTGTACAATTAAATGATTATAGAGGTACAGAAATTATTATTTAAATGATGTTACGAGGTAAGGTGAAATGTATGAATTAGATATGTATATACATTTGTATATATATGTGTTAATGTGTAATTGTTGTAATTAGAAATGTTATTAAATTATGGAAGGTAAGGGATTAATAATTAAATTAATCCAATTTTAAATAAAAAGGTAATGAGGGAGTTAGTAAAATTGTAACTATTGATTTTAGTTTTAATAAATAATTATGGTGGAAGTTTAGAAATTAATAAAGAAGAAAAATAATTATATAAATTATATAATTTATATAAGAAAATTAAAGTGAAATATGAGGAAAATAATAAATATGTAAATTATATAGGAATAATTATACAATTTATATAAGCAGATTAAATTGAATAAGGATGGAAGAAAAATTTTATAAATTGTATTTTGTGTAAAATGGAAATTATTTAAAAAGGGATAATGTAATTATATAAATTATATAATTTATATAAGGAAAGTTAATGTAAATAGTAAAGAAATGAAAAAAAAATGAGAAAAAAATGTTTTAATTTATTAAAAATTATGTTTATGTATAATAAAATTTTTATGACTTTTATGAGAGGTAATATTTCAGTAATGTGAACATGTTAATGTAACATGTTGTCCAAGTAATGAAGTGAAAATGTATGAAACATAATTTTTATATGTTATAAGAATTATTTTATGAATTTTGGAGGCATAAATTACCTCATATAATTACATGCATGTCATTATGCGTGTGCAAAATTTGTCAAATAAAGTACCCAAAAGAGGTATTAATATTATTTATAAATCAATTTATGATTTTTAGTGAATTAAAATAAATATTTTATATATATTATATAAAATATTTATTAAACATAATAACTATGTAATGTATTAAATTATTTAATTTTGCATGTTTATTGGTTATCTGAAGAAAAAAAAAATCAAAGTGGTTGATGGCATGCTAAGTCGGTGGGCTTTTGTGTAAGTTCCAAATTTATTAATTTGGTTGGCTATTAAAGGAAAATAACTAAGAAGGAAAAAGAAATAAAAGGAAACAACACAACTCTCTCTCTTCTTCCTCCCAACCGAAGCCGCCACCACCCACAACCGACAACCACCATAGCCACCACCAAGAGGAAATATTTGGTGTCATCAAGAGGAAAAATTACAAGCTAAGGAAGGTATAAATTATTTTTATGTGATTTATTTTAGTATTTATGATGTTAAATAAATTTTATGGAAAATTAGAAAATAATTAGAATAATTATTCCAAATAATTTTTGGATGTATATTTATGAGTTATATAATTTTTGGAATGGTTTTGTTGTGAAAATTTTGTTCAAAATGGATTAAAATAGCTTAAGTTGGTATACAGTTCATGGCTAGAAGAAAGAAGAAGAAAAAAGGCGCTAGCGCATTGCGCAGGCCATTTCTTTTCCGGATGCGTCAATAAAACGACATCGTTTTGGGGCAGAAGGGGGGGCATGTCATGCGCTGCGGAACTTTCCAGAGACAGAAGCTAAACGACGTCGTTTGGCTTCGGCAGAGGGGGCAACACGCAATGCGCGGCAACGGTAACGCTGAAAATTACCAGCGTGCCCCTGCCCTTTTTCGTTAATACCGAACGTGTCCTAGACGCGCGAAAATTATGAAAAATCCCCTGATCTTTTCTGTTAATGCCGGTTATGTCCCTAAAGGCGCGGAATTTACCAAAATGCCACCAAATTGTTTAAAAATTATAGGAAAAATTCTTAAAAAATATAGAAATGGTGTTTGGGCATTAAATTTAATATTTTTGTAAAAATATTAAATATTGGAGATTAATATTTAAATATTTTAAATATTAATCTAGTAAGTTAAAAATTTAGAAAATGGTTGAATAAAATTCGGACAACCAAATATGTTAAATTTTATCCGATGAGTCGAGTTATCCGCATTGAATGAGTTTTATATAAAGTTAAAGGAATATATTAAGGAACGAGATTGATATAATTAACCATATTAATTATTAATGGACCTGGTACCCTAAAATAAATCGCCGGGTAGGGTTAATTATATTAGAGATGATATTAATTAATTAAATTAATATCATAAAGAGATAAATAATTATTAATTAGTTAGTGTATGATCATAGGTTGTACGAGAAGTATTATAGAAGGGGTATTATTTAATTCCACAATCCAGGTAAGTTCTTCAGTACTTTTATGTTAAATGGTTGTCTGTTATGATATGTTAATCCTTGTTATAAACGCATATAAATTCTGTGTTATGTGATCTGTGAATAATGTGACAACAATGTGTACTTTGTGAAATAATATGAATATATTTGAGATATAATGCCTGAGTAGAAACACAACACATAATATATGACACACACAGAGCATGTTAAGCTATGTGCTACGTGAAGTATGAAAGGTGTAAACTATTGAACTTGCTGAGCCGTTGTGCTCATTACTTGCATAATATACATTTTTGCAAGTAAAGAAATAAAATTTCAAGAATATCAGATTATGTAGAGACGAATTATCCTAAAAGGTTGTGAACGTTATTATTATATTTCTAATATTATAATTCAATGTGGGTAAATTTGCTCTGTTTATATTGATGTACTGTATGTACATATAAATTGGATCTGGATAGTACGAAGAGAGTTAAATTATGAACTGTAATTGTTCAAAGTTGTTGTTACGATAGAGATTATTTTATGTGTAATTATAAATGATGAAACAAAGAAGGCTGTATAGATATAAATAATATTAAATTTTAAATATTAAGCTTTACGATACATGAAAGAAAAGAAAAAGTAAAGGTTGTGATCCAAGGACTAGAATCGAGACGGTAAGATTTTAAATATCTTAATATTTTAATACAATGATTGAATTGAGAAAAAAAAAAGGAAAATTTATATCGAAAATTTGGTAATTGATGACTATAATGTCAATAAATGAATTAATTAAGGTGAATAAAGATTTATTAACGAACCGAAATTTGGACGTTAAGGAAATAATATCTAAAAAATATGAAATTTAAGGTAATAAGTTTGGTCAAATTTTGGGGTCATTACAATATTTAACCATAATCAAGATCTACCACCAAATAGATTTCTCCCACAACCAACATATCACAAAACTTATATAAAGAAAATAATAAGCTAGGGTTTCGAGAGACTTTTAAACCTTAAAGTGCTTGAACTTGATGAAATGTGCTAGATCTCTTCTCCCTTATTGATTAACCCACTAGAACAATAGCTTACACTTACTACACTCAAAGTATTTTTGTTTTCACAATTGCTCTAATCTTTCTCTAGAACTCCATCTCTCTCTATACTTGGTGAAATATGAAATGAAGTAACTTTTGCTAGCTTTGGTGGAGTGTTTCTTTTATAGACTCTCTAGGAGTACTTTACTTAAGCTCTTAATCTACTAACACTTAGGCAATTAAGACTCTAATCTTGCTTAATATTGTCTTGAATGACTATTTGAGTGACACTTTGAATGACTATATGAATTAATAAAGTAGTTGGAGAGTTGTTGAACAACTTTGTACTCAAATTCACCAAATAAGCAAGCTTCACATTCATGTGGAACCCAAAATTCGGCCCTAGCTCTATAATTACTCCAATTTGACTTTATTTTTATGTCCTATATAATTATATAAACACACACACACACACACACACACACACACACACACATATATATATATATATATATATATATACATACATATTCACCTATACATGTACATCCTCCACTTATCCACTTAGGACCTTGGAATTAATTTCGTTTGGACTTTGAATTACCATTGTTTGGGCTCAACAATTTAATTCATTTAGCTACTACATTAATTCATTTAAGTCATCGACACTTGGGCTCCCAACAATTAAATCAACTGGGCTAACAATGATACTTGAAATAAAAACAAGTATTGGGCTAGTTTAAATTAATTTGGACTTATCATATATTTCATAAATGGTTCTCTAATTAAATCATATAATGCTACTACATTTGGCTCATTAAATAAACACATTAGTTTAATTACATAATCTAATTAGACTTGCTATTTATAAGTCAACTGAACTACTTAATTAAGTTAGTTTACAAAACACTAACGCTTAACATATCTTGGACTTGTTTGTTAAAATCCTAACACACATACATATAAGTACTACAATTTGATTCAATAAACTACCACATAACCTTATATTGGTTTTGTGATATAACTAACCACATAACTTACACGTATTATTACATTGGATTAACTTTAATATTTTATATATTTCTTCTTCCTCATTAATCATATAAATAATTCACTTGTTGATTATTAAATTTTTTATTTGTCATTCAAGGTCAACATTCAAGTTTTGTGATTTTATCACATAAGTTCTTCTTACATTTCTTTTTATTCATTAGTTAATTACAACAAAGTAAATTAACTAAATTACTAACTCTCATCGCATGACCAATACATATACATAACAAATTATTACACATCATATTTTCTTATGAATATAATATATAAAAAAAATTTAAATTCGTAATTTTCTCGGTTCTTACAGTATTCTTCGCTAAATAGTAACTAGATATTTTTTTTGTGAATGATATATTGTGAATAACTTTTTATTCACAAATTATAATTGATAATGGAATATTGTTAAATAGTGAAAGGATGGTTTCCTTCATGAATAATATTTTAAGGACTATAAGAAATTAGCGAATAGATTTATTCCTTCATAAATAATATATTGTGACGAACAAATTTATTTAACGAGGGAAGATTTTTCTTCACTAACTATAAATTGAGAATCTTTCTTCAATTTAGTCAGAAAAAAATTCCTTTATTGAAGACTAACTAATTAACTAGAGAAGATTTTAGTAAAGAAAATAATCCTTTATTAATGTCTATTTCTCAAGTAAAATCCTTCGCAAATTATAAATTAGTCAGTAGCTTAGAATTAATAAATGTGACGACCCCAAATCCGGGTTCTTTAACCCCGGGTTTGGTTCTCACTGTACAATACTTAACAATAATGAAATACATAAATTGTATTCAAACTTCGCGGAATAATACAAAAGGTTCCTTAATCAAAAGGCTACACTTCCCAAGGTCTATTACCTTAATCTTAACATTACATATCTTAAGGGAAATACAAAAGATTTACAACAGTAATTACATAACAGTAATATAAACTAGCATGCAATTACTAAAACTAAGCATTCGCTTTCCCCTTGCCTTTGTCCGATTTAGAGCTTTCGGGAATGGCTGAAATATAGTCATGATATAGCAAGAATGAGCAACTAAATGGCTCAGCAAGTTTATAAACAACAATCATACGATATATCATGATGAAGGGAAATAACTTCAAGGTTTCAACAATAGCAATTGTGAAAGATAACAAGAATCAATGTTCAATAAAAGAAGGAATTGACTCTTTATTGCTGAGTGGTCTTTAATGACCCTGAACTGCTACTAAGGTAGAACAGACATACAATGTCTGACTCCTTGTTAAAATAACGGGACACTTGAGGGGATCAGTCCTCTCATGTCCTATGTATATGCATCACATTTAGTTTTCTTGCGCGCTGTCGGGTCTCCGACAAATAAAAATCCCCTTTAACTAGGGTTGTTCTATCTCAGTCTTACTGTAAGAATCCGCACCAGCCAATGGTTTGGATAAGCTTTTATAATATTCAACTAAATGAATTTAACATGCATTTGTCTAGCCGAAACAATTAGCTTAGACGTTCTTAAACACTTTGCAAAAGCACTATGTGCGAATACAATAATCAATAACGATGTGAAGTAATTTTCGATAATTAATTCACTCAAAGGTCTGTCAAATATCTACGAGTGTAGATACTTGCTCAACAATAATTGAATTGCTCAAAGTAATTAAAGTTGAATAATAATTGCAACAATAAGTACAAGTTAAAGGTAGAAGACTTGCCTCGTGCGTCGTTTACTGCTAACCAACTTAATTTAACAATCCTTGAACTTGACATCTTCCCCTTCGGCCATTCTCATCCTTATTCTGACACATTCTTCATCTTTGTCTTGAGCCTCTTTTACCCGATCTAACAGGGTTGGGCTCGCTTCCACTTCCATTGACTCATTTGGATTTCTTACCTCCAACTCCATTCGAGCCATCTCTTGAACCAATTGTTCCTGATCTGTCAAGATGAACAATTTCTCCCTGCTCTTTCTGCTTAGAGCATCTGCTACTACGTTGGCCTTGCCGGGATGATATAGAATTTCACAATCATAGTCTTTGATCAATTCTAACCATCTCCGTTGCCTCATATTTAACTCCTTCTGTGTGAAGATATACTTCAGACTCTTGTGGTCCGTGAATATCTCACATTTCTCTCCATATAAATAATGTCTCAAGATTTTAAGGGCAAACACTACCGCAGCCAGCTCCAAGTCGTGGGTATGGTATCCCTTCTCGTAATCCTTCAACTGTCTGGACGCATACGCAACGACCTTACCATTTTGCATAAGCACACAGCCAAGTCCCTTGTGCGATGCGTCACTGTAGACCGTAAAACCTCCCGTATCGTCCGGTAAAGTCAATACAGGTGCTTCACTAAGTCTTTTCTTTATCTCCTGAAAACTCTCCTCACACTTCTCCATCCATACATATTTCACCGTCTTCCTCGTTAAATTTGTCAACGGTGTTGCTATCTTTGAAAAATCTTGAATGAATCTCCGATAGTAACCCGCTAACCCCAAGAAACTTCTTACCTCCGTCGGCGTCCGTGGTTGTTCCCAATTCATCACCGCTTCCACCTTCGCTGGATCTACTGAAACTCCCTCCTTGTCAATGACATGACCTAAAAATTGAACTCTCTCCAACCAGAATTCACACTTCGAAAACTTAGCATACAACTGCTCCTTCCGTAAAATCTCCAACACCAATCTTAGGTGTTCAGCATGCTCCTCCTCCGTTTTGGAATAAACCAAAATATCGTCAATGAACACAACAACAAATTTATCCAAGTACTGCTTGAATATTCTGTTCATCATGTCCATGAATGCGGCTGGCGCATTCGTCAGTCCAAACGACATCACTAGAAACTCGTAATGCCCATATCGAGTTCTGAATGCCGTCTTGGGTACATCCTCCTTCCTGACTTTCAACTGATGATAACCAGTCCTCAAGTCAATCTTTGAAAAGTACTTCGCCCCTTTCAATTGATCGAAAAGATCGTCAATTCGTGGCAACGGGTACTTGTTCTTAATTGTCACCTTATTCAGCTCTCTGTAATCCATACATAACCTCATCGATCCATCCTTCTTCTTTACAAACAACACAGGTGCTCCCCATGGAGAAACACTTGGCTGAATGTACTTATTATCCAATAACTCCTGTAGTTGGATCATTAACTCCTTCATTTCTACCGGAGCCATCCTATATGGTGCCTTTGATATTGGTGCTGTCCCCGGTACCAAATCAATTACAAATTCTATCTCCCTATCTGGCGGTAAACCTGGCAGTTCGTTTGGAAACACGTCCATGAACTCCCTCACTACTGGTATTTGCTCCATCTCGGGATTCACCATTTGTGTGTCCACTATGTGAGCTAAATACCCTACACAACCTTTCTTCAACAGTTTCTTGGTCTGCATCATCGTCAGACATGTTGATTGTCTAGACGACTTGCTGCCATAAAATACGACCTTAGACCTGTTCGGTGTTTTAAGGTGTATACACTTCTTTTGACAATCAATTATAGCTCCATGGTTAAATAACCAATCCATTCCAAGTATAACGTCAAACTCTCCCAATCGTATCGGAATTAAATTTACACTCAACTTCTGACCCCTGATTTCAGCACAACAGTCCCTATGTACATACTCTACAGGAATCACCTCTTTATTAGCAACTTCTATATTCATTGGGTTCTCTAATTTTTCTCTAGGCAATTCTAACCGTCTAGCGAATTCATCAGACATAAATGAACAGGTAGCACCCGAATCAAATAATACGTAAGCATTTATTTCATTGATCGGAATAATACCTGACACCACGTCTTTTGATTCGACGGCGTCCTGCACCGTCATGTTGAAAGTCCGTGCCGTTGGTTTGTTCTGTGGCACCGGCCCTTCAATGGTCAGTTTGGCGTTGTTGTTGTTGTTGTTGTTGCTTCCCCTAAAGCCCGAACTCCCTCCGGTGTTCTTCTTCTTCGGACAATCTTTAAACTGATGGTCCATGGCCCCGCAGGCGAAACAACCTCCCTTCCTTTTTGGTGTGGGACAATTAGGAGCGATGTGCCCCTCTTGCCCACAGTTGTAACAGACATTCCTTCCCTTCATGCACTCCCCTGAGTGATTCTTCCCGCATTGACTGCATTTGCTTGCTTTCTTTGACTCACTGCCCTGGGGTGTCCCCGAACTGCTGTTGTTATTCCACTTGCGTTTGTTCGAGTTGCTACCCCCGCTGCTACCCTCTCTATTTCCCCCATCGCTTCTCTTCTTGTTCCGTTCTTGATTGTGCTTATTCAAAGCTTCATTTCCACCCTCAGCTATGATAGCTTTCTCCAGCAGTGTTGCAAAATTTGTGATCTGGAGAACAGCTACCCGACTGTAAACCCGTGGTTTCAGCCCCTGTTCGAATCGTCTGGTGCGTCTTGCCTCCGTGTCCACCTGATGTGTAGCAAATCTTGCCAATTCATTGAACTTGGCGGCATATTCGGATACCGACATGTTACCCTGCTTTAGTTCTAGGAATTTGATTTCCATCCTAGCCTTTGTACTTTCTGGAAAATAGTTTTCCAAAAATACCTCCTTGAATCGCGCCCACGCGATCGTTCCCTCCCCTGCTCTACTCTTATTGGCCTTCCACCAGTGGCTGGCCTCTCCTTTCATCATGAAGGTAGCAAATGAGGTCATTTGCTCCTCCCTAACTCGTGCAACCTCGAAGACTTTTTCCATCTCCTCTATCCAGGTTTGTGCTTCTATGGGATCCGTGGTCCCTTTGAACTCAGGTGGTCCTATCAGTTTGAAGTCTTTAAAGGTTGCTAGTGGAGCGGCATGGTTTGTTGCTCCAGTAGCCTCTGTGTTGCGTCCGCGAAATGCCCCCATTAGCATTTCTACGAACTCTTGGACAGGGTTTGGTGGTACCCCTCCTGCGTTCACTGACTCTTCGGGTGGTGGTGGGGGTAGTCGTTGATTTCTTCTCTGTGGCGGCATTTTCTGTATAAAGAAAATTTAATTAATTAAAGTTGTTTCAATCTTTTTACTTTCGTTTTGTAGCTTAAGTATTTTAAACTAAAGCACCAATAATCATCTTGACACATATAAACATAAACGAAAATGCATTTATATTCATATGCTAAAACACAGTGCGTAGCACTTTTACATCATAAGCATACTGCTATAAACGCTGCTAACCCCGATAGTTAAAACAAAAGACGGGATCTAACATATCCCACAACTTCATAGAGTTGGGATTTACAACATATTAACCCTCTATCAAAACAAAAGTTGGGTTTCTACTGCACCTATGTACATACATCATAAATAAAGAAAATACAACTAACGGCGCATCCCTCGACGAACCGCATCATCGTACTCCTCATCTCCAATAGCCCTGACCACACCCCTACTGATGGTGTGCAAGGTCTGGCCCTCCTCGGCAGGGTAATAGTGCACCCTACTCTGGATCCTACCAACTGATGAGCGATAGACGTAACTGAGTCTATCTATCCTCACCTTCTTCTCCCTAACCTCCTCCTCCAACTCCATCATCTGCCCGTGAGCTGCATCACGCTAAAACTCCATATCTAACCTCGCCTCAACGGCCTGCTGCATCTGGCCCCTCATGGCCTCCCTCTCTGCCTGTGTCTGCTGAATCTTCAGCTCAGCGGCTACTAACTTGGCCTCCATCTCGGCCATCCTCGCCTTCAGCTCTATGTTCTCGCCAGAGAACATATAAGCTGTATCTCTGTACTGCTGCTCTGTCTGCTGGTGGATCTGGTTCTGCTCCTCAAGGTGCTGAACCCTCTCCTCTAGCTCATCGTTAGCCGTAGTGAGAGTATCGATGATGTTACTGGCGACAGTGCCCATGCCATCAATATACTCCGCTGGCTCCTCATCCTCATCATCATCAGTATCAGCCTCCTCCTCACTGTACTGCCCCATAACTCCGCCCCAGACAGCGTCCTCTCTATCTCCCTCTTCGGGATCCGTCTCTGGCTCCTCGACAGGTGCAGCCACCCGTGGCTGTACTGTATCCATGTGGATATCAGTAAAAATCACCTCCTCTACATCAGTGCTCGTCTGTCCTATCTCTGCCATCCTACAATAACATAAATAACACATGTTAGTACAGCAATAAAATATATTCATTGATGAAATGAAATGATATTTTATCATGTACATCTTGGCTCGATGGATTTTCTCAATCCATCTCCAAAAATACACATCATGATGAATCTCCCCGATTCATCTCCTAACGCACTCGATAAGAGTTTAGTACTAAGGTTATAACCTAGGTTTCGCAAATCCTAGCGTTTCTAACCTACAGCTCTGATACCAACCTGTGACGACCCCAAATCCGGGTTCTTTAACCCCGGGTTTGGTTCTCACTGTACAATACTTAACAATAATGAAATACATAAATTGTATTCAAACTTCGCGGAATAATACAAAAAGTTCCTTAATCAAAAGGCTACACTTCCCAAGGTCTATTACCTTAATCTTAACATTACATATCTTAAGGAAAATACAAAAGATTTACAACAGTAATTACATAACAGTAATATAAACTAGCATGCAATTACTAAAACTAAGCATTCGCTTTCCCCTTGCCTTTGTCCGATTTAGAGCTTTCGGGAATGGCTGAAATATAGTCATGATATAGCAAGAATGAGCAACTAAATGGCTCAGCAAGTTTATAAACAACAATCATACGATATATCATGATGAAGGGAAATAACTTCAAGGTTTCAACAATAGCAATTGTGAAAGATAACAAGAATCAATGTTCAATAAAAGAAGGAATTGACTCTTTACTGCTGAGTGGTCTTTAATGACCCTGAACTGCTACTAAGGTAGAACAGACATACAATGTCTGACTCCTTGTTAAAATAACGGGACACTTGAGGGGATCAGTCCTCTCATGTCCTATGTATATGCATCACATTTAGTTTTCTTGCGCGCTGTCGGGTCTCCGACAAATAAAAATCCCCTTTAACTAGGGTTGTTCTATCTCAGTCTTACTGTAAGAATCCGCACCAGCCAATGGTTTGGATAAGCTTTTATAATATTCAACTAAATGAATTTAACATGCATTTGTCTAGCCGAAACAATTAGCTTAGACGTTCTTAAACAGTTTGCAAAAGCACTATGTGCGAATACAATAATCAATAACGATGTGAAGTAATTTTCGATAATTAATTCACTCAAAGGTCTGTCAAATATCTACGAGTGTAGATACTTGCTCACCAATAATTGAATTGCTCAAAGTAATTAAAGTTGAATAATAATTGCAACAATAAGTACAAGTTAAAGGTAGAAGACTTGCCTCGTGCGTCGTTTACTGCTAACCAACTTAATTTAACAATCCTTGAATGGACCTAACAATTAAATCAGTTTGATCTTAAATTAGTATCATATACTTGTAAGTATAATGATCTTTATAAACCTTACGAACCACATAATTGATTAATTATGGGTAACTAAACACTTAGGAAATATTATCACTACTTGATAATATTTCAAACACAAGGAACTTATATTAATTATTTAATATAGTTCAAATAAATATCTAATATTATTAATCATTTAATAATATTTTATTAAGTATCTAATATTATTAATCATTTAATTATTAATCATTTAATAATATTTTATTAATTATCTAATATTATTAATTATTTAATAATATTTTATTAAGTAACTAATATTATTAATCATTTAATAATATTTTATTCATTACCTAATATTATTAATCATTTAATAATATTTTATTAAGTATCTAATATTATTAATCATTTAATAATATTTTATTCATTATTTAATATTATTAATCATTTAATAATATTTTATTCCCTTATTAATATTATTAATTATTTTAATAATATTTTAATCATCATCTAATATTATTACTCATTTGATAATATTTTACACAATTACAATGTTATTCATCATTTAATATCTTTTTAATCATATACCTAATATTATTCATCATTTAATAATATTTTAATATTGTTCAACCAATACTACTAGTTAACATTTTAATTGTGTTAACTTAAGTCTTTATTTTATACATTTAGATACCATTAAGTCACTAATAAACTTTACATATATGGTTTAGTATTGAAATACACTCATTTTACATGTATTTCAACTTAAATTTTCATTAAAAACTCAACCCGGACCGACCCGACCCGACCCGGACCGACCCGACCCGACCCGGGCCACTAAAACAGGTTTTTAACAGAATGTTTGACCGCTGCGGCGGTGGTACAAATTTTCTGAAACCCGAATTTGAGGACTGCGCGACCCTCCGACGCTCCGACAGCCATAACTTCTTCATTTTAAAATATTTTGAGGTGATTCTTGAGTCCATTCTCATCAGAATTTCCCCCTCTACAATTTCTCTTTAGAACACAAATCCAAATTCCAAACGTAACTAGACTAAAAACTGTTCACAAGGATAAGGTGAAAACTAACTTCCCAAATCCTTGGTTTTATTAGTTCAAACTTGAATAAAATGTGATCTATATGTCCAAATGACACAAACTCAGTTTTGTTAACCTTGTAACTTCTTGTTTTACAATATTCCATGGTTCAATTACATTTTTAAAACGTTTTACACGAAATTTACGGATCGAACCACTTAGGGTTTAAAAACGACATCTTTTGTGGTTAAAGCTATAACTTCTTTGTTATTCAATATTTGTGAAAGGTTCAAAAAGGGTTTTTCTTTAAAACTCATAGATCTAGCTTTCTAGCCATATAAATCCAATTTCCGATTTGTACATTTCAAAATACAACCATAAACCTAGCATGCATAGTTAAGGTTTACCGGTAAAATTGTGTTATGAACTTTTCTACCATTTTTATGTATTTCTAACATACCAAAACATGTTATAAACACATAGATCTATGAATATACATATATTACATAGTTAGATACTTCTAGATCATCAAAACGAGTTTTGATCGGTTAAAAATAGATTTTAACCGATCAAAAGCTTTCTAGACTACAAAAAATGAAATGAGAAGGTTTTTAGAAAACTTTTAAACCTTAGTGATTTACTTGCTCTCCTTCTCCTCCTACCAAAGTAAGTTATGAAGCTTGAGGACATCCACCAAGACCTTCCTTAGCTTTTCTCACACAAACTTATGTGTATTCTTTCTTTAGCTCTCAAAGTCTCTCTCTCTTTTCTCTAGAAATGTCTAGCAAATAAACTAACAACCTTGTAACAAGTGTAGAGCTTCTTATTTATAGCTAATCACTAACCTAGCATTAACTCACTAATCAAGCTGTGTTGGTGAAATTAATTGCTAAGCATGCTTACTATTCCTTTGATTGACTAGTTGATTGACTCATGGAATGACTAGGGTTGTTCAACCACTATATGACATGGATGGATTTTCAAGCAATCTAGGAAATCAATTATCCAAGTGGGGCCCTCACAAAAATCAGCAAAATGGCTTTTTCAAGCCATTTTCCTTTATTTTTAATGCAAAAATGTGCATATATACATCTATATATATATATATATATACATATATATATATATATATATTGACCAAAGTTTGACCCTTAATGGACTTCACATTGGCCTTGGGAATAACTTCTATTGGGCTCATTCAATTAAATTGTTTGGGCTCAATTTAAATAACACATTGGGCTTATTTTAAATAGTCTAGGTTACATTTAATTAAATCAAGCATTGGGCTTGTTTAATTAATTACATGGGCTAGTAATTAAATTAATTACATGGGCTACTAGGTTAATATCTTTAACCTAGTTTATCAACTCATTTGGATTTAAAATATAATCCAATTAGATTTGCTTTAATTAATTATACACTTTGCTTTAATTCTTTAAATAAATATACAAGCACATAAGTACATTTATTTAATTATCTAATGCACAATTAATTAATGAGAAAAATTTAAATTTATTGCTAAATATTTATTAAGTATATTTACAATGACTAATGAAATTCGTGGTCATTACAATAAAGATGCTGACTTTTTCTAAGCTTGAATCAATTAATGTCTCATATTTTCACTATTTTTGCATTATTATATATTGCACAAATAATTCTAATATTGAAAGATTATCAAATAGTGAAAGTTTATCACTCACAAAATATACCCTCTCTAATAACATATCGTGAATATTTATTCCTTCTTAAATTATATTTTTCGTCACAAAAGTTTACCAAAAAAAAAATAAACCTCAAAATAGTGATCAATTTTATCTCTCGCAAAAATCCTCAGTAATAATATATAACGTGTAATAATTCCTTCATTAATAGTATTTTTCTTTCCAAATTTTCATCAAAGATTGGCACCAAACATCCTTCTACCATATCAATTTTGAGAAAGAAAAAATCTAAATCGTGAAGAATGTTTATTTTAGAATAACTATATTGTCACTAAAAAAAATTCTTCATTGTTCTCTCGCTAGAAAACTCATCGTGTGAAAGAATGAATTCATTCACAAAGTTTCCTTCACTACATCTCTAGTTTCTTGCAGTGACTTCCTATGATCTATATATTCAATTCGTTTCATATATCAACTTAACAAGCTTGATTTTTTACTCTAAATCGTTATACATCAATTTCACATTTTAAAGATTTTATAAAAACTGCTGGTTACAAATATATATTAGCAATCTAATCAAAATATGCATTTACACTAACAATTAGAAATAATTGTATTTAATAAGCTAAAGGATGTCAAAATTTCTAAAAATACGAGGTCATACACAGGGCACTTGTCGAGCAATTACATCTTATTATAAGCCTTTTAGAGGATGAGCAATAGATTTAATTGACAAAATTTATCTTCCATCCTCAAAGTAGCACAAATTAATTATAGTAGCTACTGAGTACTTCACTAAGTGGGTAGAGGTAAAATCTTTGAAACATACCCCCTAAAATGAAATAATCAGTTTCATAAGAGAACATATTATTCATAGGTTTGTGATTCCTCAAACCATAACAGTTGACCATAAAACTGCCTTCAATGGTGGTTTGGTAAAGGAATTCATGGAAGAATTTGGGATTTTCTTGGTAAATTTAACACCACATTATGCTCAAACAAATAGACAAGTTACAGTAATTAATAAAGCCATTAAAGTTCATATGTAAAAGGCAATCAAAAAAACTAAACTAAAATATATTCTCTCTCGGCTCTCTACGACACTTTTTTTTCTTCTTTAATTACTATTTTATCTTTAGAGCATACTTTGAGCATAAATATATTTTTTAGTTAAGAGAGAGAACTGGAAATAATTAAAGTGTAATGTTTTATAAAATTGGAGAAAGTAAGAGATAGAGAGAAAATTGTTGGTTTGTAATATTCATAGACGCAACCAAATTGCACAAAATAACGGAAGCATGGTAAAATCAAATTTAAAATTTTATAAATCATAATCCATGATCGACCTTTATGCGCAACTATTAATTAATAAAGAAGAAGTTAGAGATATACCCTTGTAGAACTCAAAGCTTCAACGGGTACAAGTTCACCTCCAAATCCTTCGCGTTTTCCTTGAATTTCACCGATTGGATTCCAATGATCAATGTTAGCCACCCAAGTGTTTGGCCTCTAGAGGTGATCCACCAAGGAATAACAATAATTTAAGAAGTGGGTGATGGCAAACCCTAGTTTTCTCTCTCTAGAGAATATGTGAGTACTCTCCCAAAACTTATGGAAGTGTATGTGTGTAACCCTAATCCATAATAAGACTTCTCTTATTTTTAGATTTAGTAAACCCTCCTAACACCTTTAGGAATAAGGTTTTTAATTAAACTCCTAATCTAATTAGGAACTTAATTGATTTAATATAATAATTATAATTTCTAAACTATTTAGGAACTTAATTATTAATTATGAGAGTACTCTTATTAATTAATTCCTAAACCATTTAGGAACTAAATAATAATAATAATAGTAATAATAATAATAAGACTCCTCTTATTAATTTATACTTTGTATTTCCAAAATACTAAATAATAAATATTAAGCTATTTAATTTATTCTATCCACATAGTATAAATTAAATATACTTAATTCCTTATTATAATTATGTCATTTACTTCTTAAATAATTATCTTCCTTTTGCGGTGTGTCCCTTTAGGTTCTCCATATTAAACCGGTTATAGAATAAATTAATTATAACTATTCTAATCTTATTTATATAAATAAATTAAACTATTTAATTTATTTAAATAAATAATATTTATTCCATAATAAGGGTAAGCCCCCTTAGCGATCAACGACTTTCCAGATAATATAGATTTCAACATTTAATCACAAAAGAACCTATTCAGCGAATAGTTACCGTACAATTCAATCATTCTACCTCACAACGTCCCAATCAAATATAAGACATGGTATAACTGTCAAGTCTTATTTTATTTGATTATATGCATTTCGATCCTTAAATGAATAACTCTAATTAATGCAAATTAGAAACTACTTTTTAATTTTCATTCTGCCTTGGCCAAGGACTACTGAGTTGTCACTTATCGAATCGCATAGGACATTCTCTTCTTTTACTAGAAGTGGTAGATTCTTTGTTGATCATTCACTTATCTCCATGTATGACTTATTATATCCAATCATACCCTTTGATACACCCTAAAGGTTTTAAGGAATATGTCAAAACATAATTCATCATACACAAGATACTATGATGATCTCAAGTACAAGATCATTTGTACTACTATCACAAAAGGAACTCCTATTGACAGGCAAGTAAGACTCCATTAGGTGTTCCTTGAGCGAGTCACGTTCAGTGAACTTATTCTCTAATAAGCACCTACATACTTGCTTTAGTGTCTCTACACAAATGATTATGAGATCAATCATCCTCTTTATAAGAGCAAGCATAGTATGTATCAATCTATCCGGATCTACTAATCCCTTTTTTAGTGATCCAACGATTAGGAACAATTTTAGTTTTGAGCTACCTTGAATTTAGATCTCATTAGCATGATCATCATCATGGTTCTAAAAGCATTGCTAAAAAACTATGGGTTTATCCATTTGATTAATTCAAGTAATTAATCATGAATAAAGAAATGCCTTGATTCTTTTATTAATAAACGAACAAGATTACAAAGTATATGCTTATCACATCAAATGTGATTGGCTTAAGGGCATACTACTTTCAATCTCCCACTTGCACTAAAGCCAATCGCCCTTTGGTATCCCTATACCATTCTTTTCTAAGTGGCGTACAAATTGCTTAGTAAATGCTTTAGTTAATGGATCTGTAATGTTGTTCTAAGAGTCTACCATCTTTATGGTGTCGTCTTATTTTCAATGATTCATCTAATCATATGAAAGTGCTGCAACACATGTTTGGATTTCAGATGAGACCTAGGTTATTTGGCAAATTAAACTCCTTTAACGCTAGGAACCATTATAAGTTCTGTAATGAACTTGTTTGAACCAAACAATCACCTTTGCAGCTTCACTTATAGTTATTTACTATGTTTTTGTCACTAAATCAGCAACTCCTTGCTGTTTGGAACTTTTTCAACTCACTACAACACCGTTCAAGGTAATCATATTACCTGAAACGGATATACTGTTATCTTGATTAGTCTGAACAAACTTGAGTTTGTTAAACCCTCTAGTTTTATATCAAACTTATCATTAGAAACTATTTTCTAATATTCTTCTCCAAAATTAAACTGATATCTGTTTATCATGCATAAGCAATATCAGGTCAAGTACATATCATCCCGTACATGATAGATCCTATTGTTGAGGCATAAGGAGTCTTACTTATACGGTCTCTCTCTCTTCAGGTGTCTTTGGGGCCTGCTTCTTCGAGAGATGTATTCCAGAACCCATCGACATGAGCCCTTTCTTGGAATCTTTCATGCTAAACTTCTTTAACATAGAATCAATGTACGTTCCTTGGGACAAGCCAAGCATCCTTTTAGATCTATCTCTATAAATCTTTATCCCCAAAATATAGGATGTTTCTCCCAAGTCCTTCACGGAGAAGTGTTTAGACAACCACATTTTTACTGATTGTAGCATCGGTATGTCATTCCTTATCAGTATTATATCAACATATAATACTTGGAATGTCACAGTGCTCCCACTAACCTTTGTACACACTTGGTTCATCGTCGTCTTTGATAAAATCAAACTCCTTTGATTGTCTCATCAAAACAGATGTTCCATTTTCGAGAAACTTGTTTCAATCCATAATTGGATCGTTGTAACTTACATACTTGATTTACTCCATCATTATGGAGACAAATTCTTTTGGTTGTATCATACATACATCCTTTTGTATAGTATGCTGCAACTGCAAGTAAAATCTGAATGGATATATGCATTTTCACTAGTGAAAAATTTCAACATAGTCAACTCATTGACCTTGTTTGAAATCTTTTTACCACTAGTCAGGTCTTATAGATCTCCACCTAGCCATCTGCTTTAGTCTTTCTCCAAAGACCCATTTCGAATTTTATGGTTATCGAACATTTCTCTTAAGTATCTAATACCCATACCTCATCGTATGTAACTGGATCATCATCCACTATGATGCGTACCTCATCACCATCATCTATGATGAATCCATACCATTTAGGTATCTTCGGTACTAAACCAGATTTACAACTTGGTTGTGGTACAATAGGTTTATCTACTTATACAGATTCCTTCACTTAATCTGTAGTGTTTTGTGGTTCTTGAACTTCTTCAAGATCTATTTTAATCCCACTAACCCTTTAAGAAAAAACTTATTTTCTTATAAGGCAGCGTGATTCAACAAACACCTTTTAGTTAGTCGGATTATAGAAGTGATACCCTAAACTTTCTTTAGGATATCCCACAAGTTTATACTTATCAGATCTTGTCCCAAGCTTATCATGTCAAACTTTTTGACATAAGATGGACAATCCAAATCTTAACATACTTAAGACTTGGTTTCCTCCCTATCCATGACTCATATGAAGTCTTGAGGAGGAAATAAAAAGGTATCTGATTTAGTAGATATGAGATCGTTTCTAAGGTATAACCCTAGAAGGATACTGGAAGATTGGTATAACTCATCATGGATCATCACCATGTCCATTGTGAGATAATACCATTTCGCTTAAGATGATCTAGAAACTTATTGCTTAAGTATTCCCTTCTCAATCTAATCGAAGAACTTTAATACTTTTGGCATTTAGTTTCTATACTTCACTTTTGCATTCTTTGAACGTTTCAAACGATTCGGATTTGTATTTCATCAAATACATATATCGAAATCTAGAATCATCAGTGAAAGTAATGAATGAATACTCTCATCTTGCATTTGTTGTCATAGGTCCCACACACGACTGTGTGTACCATCTCTAACAACTCCGTAACTCGCTCTCCATGTCCACTAAATGAAGATTTAGTCATATTTTCCATGATACAAGATTCACAAGTTGTATTTGATTCATAATCAAAAGGCTCTAAAAACCCATCTTTATACAACTTATTTAGTCTTGTTTCATTAACATGACCGAGTTAACAGTATTGCAAAAAGGTATGATCCATATCATCTCTTTGCCTTTAGTTTGTTCAATTTTGAAATATTTTCATGTAAGTCTAGCTTACAAAATCCATCAAGTAATAAACATAGTAACATCTTACTAACTAAATGGACTTGCCTGTAGGCAATGCTAAACTGTAAGTTCCTATGATTAATGCAGCAACCTTTTGCTCCATTCCCCCCACACAGGATTACTTATCTTTAGTTCAACTTTCTACTTCTACCTAGTCTCTGCAACGGTTTGCATATTTGAGACCACCAGCCAGTATCTAATACCTAAGTAGAAACTTGACTTATAGAAAGTTCTACTTCATTATAAACAAATCTATATCTGCAGTTGAAGCTTCACTAAGCTTCTTCTGCTTAACTACTACAAGATACTCCTTGCAGTTCCTCTTCCAGTGTCCCAGCTTATCGCAATGAAAGCAAACTCCTTTGCCCTCGGGATCACTTTTATTTATGTCATTTGTTTAGCCTTTCTTTTGCCTTCTATCTTTTCTGACTCCTCAGAAACACATTTAGCCATCTTCTTCAATTTAGAAGATTCATCTACTAGTAAGACTTGATCTTTCTTGGAAGGAAAGTGACTCTCAACTTATTTAACATATTTAAGCAAATCAGGTAAACTGACTTCAAGCTTATTAATGTTAAAGTTCACAACAATTTGTGAAAGGGTGTGACGCCCCCAAATCTGAGCCCACACAGCCCAAACTTGAGTCGTCAAAAGACTACAACAAAATTATTACAATGAAATACAATGTACAACAATACAGTGGATAATACAACACAACTAAGTTTTTATTATTATTGCCACACTATTTTATAACACGTGAAGACTATGATAGCTATCCCCGCACTCTCACTCCATTCCCCGGCTAGACCCAGCTACGTTCTCATATCCTGTTGAAAAATAATGGAACAAAAGGGTGAGCTCAAATAGCCCAGTAAGAAATACCATGACTAAGATAATGACGAATAAATTATCATTAGCCTTCAACAGGTGAGTTCTTGATAGAATACAACATAATACAAGGTGTATATCAAAAACTGCAGTTAAATTCTTGAACAATGTTCAGATCAATAATAGCGGCGGAATGAGCAATCTATTAGAAGAATAATGTAGACTATAATGTCCACGCGCTTCTCTTTTTCGTAAAAACATCATCAACTTTTATCATCTGAAATACCATTAGTCAAGATAATACAAATTCACAGTTCCTGGTCATAATCATGCAAATCAACAGTTCATCTATGCATTACGGGCCAAAGAGAACATTCAATATAGCACCAGCGGTCATGATTATACCAGATTCAGCCTTTGGTCATAATCATACCAAACAACAGTTCATCTATGCACTACGGGCCAAAGAGAACTTTCAATATAACAACAACGGTCATGATTATACCAGATTCAGCCTTTGGTCATAATCATACCAAACAACAGTTCATCTATGCACTACGGGCCAAAGAGAACTTTCACCACGTGCCATAAAAGACACCGAACAGATGTATCGCCTTTAACCTAATATATCGCCTTTAACCTATCATCTGTTCAACAAATATATCACATCTGTGCCCCCGGCCACAGATATTCACAACAACTTGATTCTTGATGATTAGTACAAATAATAGTGAACAGAAGAAACAGGATAAACAATAAGTATCGAAAGTTTACTTTGTGCAGATTCAAATAATGTCCAAATTGTCAACATGATGTGGAGTGAAATTTAAAAATGTTATTAAAGATTCTCAGTTCAGAATAACGGTTACAGTTCAATAGAAAGATTCAGAAAATAGGAAGGTTCAGTTGGAATAATGAAGTTCAACTATTATGGAACATATAATATTTTCAGGAATTATAGAAGCAATAGTTCCATAATAAGTTTCGATTCAGGAGTATGAAAGAAAATAATATCCCTTACCGTAGCAAGTTCAAGAGTGTAAAAAAAATGACATTTCTTACCGTAGTAAGTTTAAGAGTGAAAAAAAATGACATTTCTTACCATAGTAAGTTTAAGAATATGAAGGAAAATGACATCCCTTACCGTAGTAAGTTCAAGAGTGTAAAAAAATGACATTTCTTACCGTAGTAAGCTTAAGAGTGAAAAAAAATGACATTTCTTACCATAGTAAGTTTAAGAATATGAAGGAAAATGACATCCCTTACCGTAGTAAGTTCAAGAGTGTAAAAAAATGACATTTCTTACCTTAACACGTGACTGGATATTGATTTAAATGAGATTGATCAACCTATATATTTATAATAAAATTAGTAATTACAACATGTAAACTTCAAAGTGTATGATAACTCATATATTATGAACTATCAAAATTATATATATTTAACATAATTTTTGTAGTATAAAATACCAACTTTAAAATAGTTTTAAAAATAATATTCCAAAATAAATCTTCCAAAGAAAGCTTTTAAAAATGAATCTTCTCAAAGAAGAGTCTTCTAAAGGAAGATTTGTGAATACCGTGAAAAATAGGAATTTATAAAATTACTACTCTTTAATAAAAGACTTACTTGAAAAATTCCTGCACTCCTTTTGGCTTTCAAACACTCAAAATAGCCTTACTATTCTCAGAGAAAACTCATAAAATTCTTATAGAAAAATTTTATGTTTTAGGTGTGATTTTTCTATTCAGCTGAACAAGCTATTTATAGGAGAAAAGAAGTTACTATGCGTGGTAGGTGGCTGTACGCCAATACTGAATTCAGTAGCAACACGAGGGCTGCGCGAAAATTTTTCTTCAGCACGTTTCTGAGAAAATTTTCTTCCAGTGGGCCCCACCCTACCCCACATGTTTTCTTACTATTCACGTTACTATTCACGTCACTATTCACGTCACTATTCACGTTACTATTTCAAATAGTAAAATTAATTATTTTATTTTTTTATTTATTTATTTATTCTTCCTGTGAGTCCAACATATAAAATAATGTTACCACAATAATGTAAGAAACACGTTACATATTTTTATTAAATTAATAATATAAATTATAGTGTATTTGCTACTGTGACAATTATTAGATTCAATAATTTTAAACTACAGTGCACCAACAATTATTGACTCGATGATATGAAATACAGTGTAATGACAATTATTGAATCAATAATGCAAAATACTGTGTAACAACAATTATTGAATTGATAACATAAAATATTATGCAGTGACAATTATTGATGAAATGATGCGTAACAGTTACGGTGTCAATAATATGAGACACTGTGCAATACCGTGTGCAACTGTAGAATACCGTGAAATACCATAAATTACCGTATGCTACTATTCTTTTATCACCGGTATTTTAACAGTTAACACCGTTGACTATTTTTATTTAAAAAGGTTACTTCTGTCGTTTTCTATATCCGACAAATATTCCGTTGTGGGGTCCACAAATAATTTGTTATTTCGGCGCCGTCGTACGGCACGAATATTCCCCGACAAAACGAATATTGTCCGTCAAAAAATTTGCACATAACATCCTTAACTTTCAATTTCGTCAATTTAACCACTTACTGTTTCATGAAAAATATATATGAAGAAAAATTAAATTTTATATTTCATAAAATTCGGGGTCTTACAACCTCCCCTCCTTATGAAATTTTGTCCCCGAAATTGACGTACCGGGCATTTCAAAGTTATCCTTCTGATTTCCAGATGCCATACTAAACTGTGGTCACAAAATAATTGTTAGTTCAAACAAACTGACTCATCACTTCCTGTTCCTACATTCAAATCGATTCGTTAGATAACAAAATCTAATTTAGGTGGGACACACTAGTGACTGATTCTATTCGTCTCTCCCCTCCTAGTTCTAACCCTAGATCTCCATTAAAGACCATATCCCTAAGCTCTGATGCCAACTGTGACGCCCCCAAATCTGAGCCCACACAGCCCAAACTTGAGTCGTCAAAAGACTACAACAAAATTATTACAATAAAATACAATGTACAACAATACAGTGGATAATACAACACAACTAAGTTTTCATTATTATTGCCACACTATTTTATAACACGTGAAGACTATGATAGCTATCCCCGCACTCTCACTCCATTCCCCGGCTAGACCCAGCTACGTTCTCATATCCTGTTGAAAAATAATGGAACAAAAGGGTGAGCTCAAATAGCCCAGTAAGAAATACCATGACTAAGATAATGACGAATAAATTATCATTAGCCTTCAACAGGTGAGTTCTTGATAGAATACAACATAATACAAGGTGTATATCAAAAACTGCAGTTAAATTCTTGAACAATGTTCAGATCAATAATAGCGGCGGAATGAGCAATCTATTAGAAGAATAATGTAGACTATAATGTCCACGCGCTTCTCTTTTTCGTAAAAACATCATCAACTTTTATCATCTGAAATACCATTAGTCAAGATAATACAAATTCACAGTTCCTGGTCATAATCATGCAAATCAACAGTTCATCTATGCATTACGGGCCAAAGAGAACATTCAATATAGCACCAGCGGTCATGATTATACCAGATTCAGCCTTTGGTCATAATCATACCAAACAACAGTTCATCTATGCACTACGGGCCAAAGAGAACTTTCAATATAACAACAACGGTCATGATTATACCAGATTCAGCCTTTGGTCATAATCATACCAAACAACAGTTCATCTATGCACTACGGGCCAAAGAGAACTTTCACCACGTGCCATAAAAGACACCGAACAGATGTATCGCCTTTAACCTAATATATCGCCTTTAACCTATCATCTGTTCAACAAATATATCACATCTGTGCCCCCGGCCACAGATATTCACAACAACTTGATTCTTGATGATTAGTACAAATAATAGTGAACAGAAGAAACAGGATAAACAATAAGTATCGAAAGTTTACTTTGTGCAGATTCAAATAATGTCCAAATTGTCAACATGATGTGGAGTGAAATTTAAAAATGTTATTCAAGATTCTCAGTTCAGAATAACGGTTACAGTTCAATAGAAAGATTCAGAAAATAGGAAGGTTCAGTTGGAATAATGAAGTTCAACTATTATGGAACATATAATATTTTCAGGAATTATAGAAGCAATAGTTCCATAATAAGTTTCGATTCAGGAGTATGAAAGAAAATAATATCCCTTACCGTAGCAAGTTCAAGAGTGTAAAAAAAATGACATTTCTTACCGTAGTAAGTTTAAGAGTGAAAAAAAATGACATTTCTTACCATAGTAAGTTTAAGAATATGAAGGAAAATGACATCCCTTACCGTAGTAAGTTCAAGAGTGTAAAAAAATGACATTTCTTACCGTAGTAAGCTTAAGAGTGAAAAAAAATGACATTTCTTACCATAGTAAGTTTAAGAATATGAAGGAAAATGACATCCCTTACCGTAGTAAGTTCAAGAGTGTAAAAAAATGACATTTCTTACCTTAACACGTGACTGGATATTGATTTAAATGAGATTGATCAACCTATATATTTATAATAAAATTAGTAATTACAACATGTAAACTTCAAAGTGTATGATAACTCATATATTATGAACTATCAAAATTATATATATTTAACATAATTTTTGTAGTATAAAATACCAACTTTAAAATAGTTTTAAAAATAATATTCCAAAATAAATCTTCCAAAGAAAGCTTTTAAAAATGAATCTTCTCAAAGAAGAGTCTTCTAAAGGAAGATTTGTGAATACCGTGAAAAATAGGAATTTATAAAATTACTACTCTTTAATAAAAGACTTACTTGAAAAATTCCTGCACTCCTTTTGGCTTTCAAACACTCAAAATAGCCTTACTATTCTCAGAGAAAACTCATAAAATTCTTATAGAAAAATTTTATGTTTTAGGTGTGATTTTTCTATTCAGCTGAACAAGCTATTTATAGGAGAAAAGAAGTTACTATGCGTGGTAGGTGGCTGTACGCCAATACTGAATTCAGCAGCAACACGAGGGCTGCGCGAAAATTTTTCTTCAGCACGTTTCTGAGAAAATTTTCTTCCAGTGGGCCCCACCCTACCCCACATGTTTTCTTACTATTCACGTTACTATTCACGTCACTATTCACGTCACTATTCACGTTACTATTTCAAATAGTAAAATTAATTATTTTATTTATTTATTTATTTATTTATTCTTCCTGTGAGTCCAACATATAAAATAATGTTACCACAATAATGTAAGAAACACGTTACATATTTTTATTAAATTAATAATATAAATTATAGTGTATTTGCTACTGTGACAATTATTAGATTCAATAATTTTAAACTACAGTGCACCAACAATTATTGACTCGATGATATGAAATACAGTGTAATGACAATTATTGAATCAATAATGCAAAATACTGTGTAACAACAATTATTGAATTGATAACATAAAATATTATGCAGTGACAATTATTGATGAAATGATGCGTAACAGTTACGGTGTCAATAATATGAGACACTGTGCAATACCGTGTGCAACTGTAGAATACCGTGAAATACCATAAATTACCGTATGCTACTATTCTTTTATCACCGGTATTTTAACAGTTAACACCGTTGACTATTTTTATTTAAAAAGGTTACTTCTGTCGTTTTCTATATCCGACAAATATTCCGTTGTGGGGTCCACAAATAATTTGTTATTTCGGCGCCGTCGTACGGCACGAATATTCCCCGACAAAACGAATATTGTCCGTCAAAAAATTTGCACATAACATCCTTAACTTTCAATTTCGTCAATTTAACCACTTACTGTTTCATGAAAAATATATATGAAGAAAAATTAAATTTTATATTTCATAAAATTCGGGGTCTTACAAAGGGAGTCAGCGAATGACTGCAAGGTCGAATCTTGACTCAACTTTTCATCTTTGACAAAACCTAGGTATCCTAATTGATCAATCGGATTGATCATCTTTAGGACACATGTCTTTGCTGTAGTGCCATTAGTTATTAGATTGGAAGAACTCATTAGATATCTTATATCTAGTTGACCTACTTTGCTCAACAAACAACTATTGAATGTGCAACAATATAGTAGGTGCATCCATTTTCTCGTGTTGACGCTGTAACTAAATACTTATGGATGCGAGCATGATGCATTGAGCCATCTTTGCATCATCTTGCTATTTCTTAAAATAACAATATCTTTCTCATAGGCTTAGTCTACAACATTTGCAAGAATAGGCAAATTAAGGATATTTGCTAGCTTTTCAGCATTGAGAACTTTTCTCAAATTTGTTTAATCAATCCGAACAATTCGGTTCGATTAATTGTTAGCATCTAATATGCTATGCAGTGTTAGTGAATTAAACATAGCAATATTCTTTAAGTGAATTAAGTGAATTAATCACCAAGTTAATTAGGTCTTTATTTAAAATGGTGTCTCCCACTATTTTTCATCAAACTATATTACCCTATTCTTATATAGTTTGACAAATCTAATTAAAAACTTGCTAGTGAGAATAAGGATCATATTTCAAATGTATATAGCCTTGTGTGTGCACAACAAACTATATATAAATAAATAGGTAGACAACTTTTGTCAATTACATCAACATGTAACTCCTTGTATTTTGCCTCTTAGATTATTATGATCATGTGTGTGCACATCCAAATCAAAATTATCTAAGTTAAGTTAGACTTAGCACTTCCATATAAGTGAAGAGAAAAATACTGCCCTTGTGTGTGCACAACAAAACAGTAATGTTCAATTCCTTATAAGCATCAAATATTATAAAACAACATCTCAAATGATCGATATAAGCCTTGTGTGTGCACAACAAACGTATATTGATTATTTGATACTCTATCGTTTTATCATGCTAGAAGGCGACGTTCAATATTCCAAATATCTTTGAACGTTACAACTTAATATTTTAGTAGTAGAATAAATAAATTAGAACAATTCTAATTTTATTTAATTGAATTAAACTCATTTTAATTCATGAATTTAACATTTTAATTCATTTTATAAATAATATTTATTCTATATCTTGAGGGGTTTGTTAATATTAATTGTCTCATCTTGTTTAGTGCGCATGCACATATATATATAAAATACGCGTCATATTATTTAACATGCGAAGCATGTTTGGATAATATAATATATATATATATATATATATATATATATATAATTAACATGCACATAAAGAATACTATATTCTACTTGGATTGATTATGGACTTTTATTCTAGTTTGGTTCACTAGAGCCACCAAATGAACCAAAAGGTCAAACCTAGGGTGCAAGAATAAATTAAATTAAATGTAACTATTACATTTAAATTCGGGCTCCATTACAAACGGGTCTTCATGCGCTCCTTGCTCCTTTGCTCCAATTCTTCAAAATAATTCTAACTAATCCTATTACAAAACTATTTACAATAAATAGAAATCTTGATCAATAGTCAAGGGGAAGTACATAGGAGGGAGATAGAATTATACATAAGAAAAATTAGAAAGACGAGGTACGCAGACCCCATTTATAAAACCCATTCATCCATGCATCCATTTAAAATTAAATCCAATCACATTGGTCAAATAGTCCATAATCAATCTCATTTATTATCATATATATATATATATATATATATATATATATATATATATATATATATAGATATATATATAGCAATAAATAATATTCATCACATGAATTAAATAAAACATTCCATATATGTATTGGTATCATTTAATGGGCAATTAAAGTTGCATGAAATCTAATTTCATATTTAAAATAAACATTTTATTTTAATTATAAAATTATTTAAAAATAAACTATTTATTTTTATTATTTTACAATTACCCAAAATAAACTCTTTTATTTTGAAATTTTAAAATCTGTATAAAATTACTAAACTGTTTGGCTAATTAATATATATTATAAATATATCATATATATTAATAATATATAAATTATCGGTTAGTATATATATATATATATATATATATATATATTCTATACCATAACTGAATCATGCAAAAATGCTTTATCATTCACTTTTAGCATGACACTAAATTTGGGACACTTTTATCTCATATACTCCAAATCCGAAACATGCAGCATGATTATTATTTACATATATATATACTATGCGGGTAATTATATATATATATATATATATATATATATATATATATATATATAGTAGATTGATCTTTTGGATTTGATATATCTGTAAAGCCACAAAAGGCATCCCACGGTTTTGGTGTACAATATATGTAGTAGCTTCCTGATTTGGTGGGCTGCTTTAGCGTCATTCACCGAAAACGGGGCAGCAGTTTCGGTAAAGTGAGCATAATAATCCGAAGCTTTGCATTATTGCCTTTTGGTCATCAATTGTCGAAAACTGGTGGCTGCCTATTTTTTTTTCTTTCATCAAAACCAACACCGCGGCAGCTTGCAATTAACACACCGAAACTGCAGCCTTTTTCAATTCAATTCGGTAATACTATATTTTGACCGAATCCAGTTCGGTAAACATCCAATGTCTTTAAATAAATAAAAAATATAATTTTATACAACAATTTATGCCCAATAAATTATTCTAAATACATACCCATACACATATGGAATAAAAATAATTAATAATTCGCATAAAGTTTGGCTCTTGATGCCACTGTTGGTTTGTAATATTCATATACGCAATCAAATTGCACAAAATAGCGGAAGAATGGTAAAATCAAATTTAAAATTTTATAAACCATAATCCAGGATCGACCTTTATGCGCAACTATTAATTAATAAAGAAGAAGTTAGAGATATACCCTTGTAGAACTCAAAACTTCAACGGGTACAAGTTCACCTCCAAATCCTTCGCGTTCTCCTTGAATTTCACCGATTGGATTCCAATGATCAATGTTAGCCACCCAAGTGTTTGGCCTCTAGAGGTGATCCACCAAGGAATAACAATAATTTAAGAAGTGGGTGATGGCAAACCCTAGTTTTCTCTCTCTAGAGAATATGTGAGTACTCTTCCAAAACTTATGGAAGAGTATGTGTGTAACCCTAATCCATAATAAGACTTCTCTTATTTTTAGATTTAGTAAACTCTCCTAACACATTTAGGAATAAGGTTTTTAATTAAACTCCTAATCTAATTAGGAACTTAATTGATTTAATATAATAATTATAATTCCTAAACTATTTAGGAACTTAATTATTAATTATGAGAGTACTCTTATTAATTAATTCCTAAACCATTTAGGAACTAAATAATAATAATAATAGTAATAATAATAATAAGACTCCTCTTATTAATTTATATTTTGTATTTCCAAAATACTAAATAATAAATATTAAGCTATTTAATTTATTCTATCCACATAGTATAAATTAAATATACTTAATTCATTATTACAATTATGTCATTTACTTCTTAAATAATTATCTTACTTTTGCGGTGTGACCCTTTAGGTTCTCCATATTAAACCGGTTATAGAATAAATTAATTAGAACTATTCTAATCTTATTTATATAAATAAATTAAACTATTTAATTTATTTAAATAAATAATATTTATTCCATAATAAGGGTAAGCCCCCTTAGCGATCAACGACTTTCCAGATAATATAGATTTCAACATTTAATCACAAAAGAACCTATTCAGCGAATAGTTACCGTACAATTCAATCATTCTACCTCACAACGTCCCAATCAAATATAAGACATGGTATAACTATCAAGTCTTATTTTATTTGATTATATGCATTTCGATCCTTAAATGAATAACTCTAACTAATGTAAATTAGAAACTACTTTCTAATTTTCATTCTGTCTTGGCCAAAGGCTACTGAGTTGTCATTTATCGAATCGCATAGGACATTCTCTTCTTTTACTAGAAGTGGTAGATTCTTTGTTGATCATTCACCTATCTCCATGTATGACTTATTATATCCAATCATACCCTTTAATACACCCTAAAGGTTTTAAGGAATATGTAAAAATATAATTCATCATAAACAAGATACTATGATGATCTCAAGTCCAAGGATCACTTGTACTACTATCACAAAATGAGCTCCTATTGACAGGCAAGTAAGACTCCATTAGGTGTTCCTTGAGCAAGTCACATTCAGTGAACTTATTCTCTAATAAGCACCTACATACTTGCTTTAGTGTCTCTACACAAATGATTATGAGATCAATCATCAACTTCATAAGAGCAAACATAGTATGTATCAATCTATCCAGATCTACTAATCCCCTTTTTAGTGATCCAACGATTAGGAACAATTTTAGTTTTGAGCTACCTTGAATTTAGATCTAATTAGCATGATCCTCATCATGGTTCTAAAAGCATTGCTAAAAAACTATGGGTTTATCCATTTGATTAATTCAAGTAATTAATTATGAATAAAGAAATGTCTTGATTCTTTTATTAATAAACGAACAAGATTACAAAGTATATGTTTATCACATCAAATGTGATTGGCTTAAGGGCATACTACTTTCAAAAATGACTCTCACCTTTTCTCTATAATATATTTTACAAATATTAGTATTAATTTTAATAAGACGATTAATAACGTCAAAATAATATTTATATTATCATAACACATATGTATTTAATGAAACTTTAAACTTTTAACAATTTTTATTTATTTAATAACATAATTATTACTTAGAAATTATCAATAATATTTTGAAAATGACAATTAATATTGTCGTAACAAAAATAATTTTATCAAAATAAAAAAAAATAGAATATTAAGTATCACTAAATAATTATAAAAATATTATTAAATATATATTTTAACTGTGTGAATAACAACTTTAATAATGTAGAAAATAATTTTGAAGTTCCAAAGAACTTTAACTCTTTGATAGACCATTGTATTCCGCGTGTCTTTAGGCACCAAACAATCAGGGGCACGTGTTTTACCGCCGCCAAGGAAGGACGCTACAGCATCATAAACAAAAGTGAAAAGAAACAAATGAAAAAAAACGACATAATTTACTACAAATAAAAACTTAACTAAAATATATAAGTTATATAATATAAATATAAATCTATATAATAAAACAGAGCGGCTCAAATTCTAAAATTTCAACATTTAGCGGTCTCAAATCAATTTAAGCTTCAATATCCAACAGTCTAAAATCATTTAGGGCTTCAACATCCAACGGTCACTAATCTATCATTCATTCTACCCCCCCAATTCAACATGTTTTTTTCAAAAATCTATCCACTCACATTAATAATAATAATAATAATAATAATAATAATAATAATAATAATAATAGTAATAATTATAATAATAATAATAATAAATAAATAAATAAATAAATAAATAAATAAAATTGCACGTAAACAACATGGGTCACCCTTTTAACAGTGACGTCATTTTTCTGTTTTTCGGATATTGCGGTCGTTATGTTTTCACATGCAAATTGATTTGAATGGGAAATCACAAGGACGATTCAGATTCATTCTAATTGATTTGCAAGTTAATTTAGGTTGCAAAGAGTCTTTAGATAATAGAGTATTTTTAAAATTTTAATCTACGCTGTGCCTTCAGACACGGGCAATTACGTGTCATCTCTTTGGTGTTTTTGCGTGCTATATTGAGAGCAACTATTGTAGTAGGCTCTGACTCATGGTATGAGATTTTTTTGTCCAATTTCAAGAAAAAATATAAATGAAAAAATATTATAGTGATGCGATTTAGTTGATGTTATGACAATACTTTTTTGTTTGAACTTAAAGGGCTCATTTTATACTTTTGGATATATATGCAAAAGTTTTTCTTTTGGATTTTTGCATCTTTTTTTCCCTCATTAGATCCCACCAAATAACTTGCAGTACTACCATTTTTCCACATGAAATACTGTTTATGGATCATATTGATCGATTGTTAGAAATACAGAAGTAAATAAATACTGCTAAACTTTTCATTCTATTTTGTCAATAAAGAAAAAATACGTGGGATACTCGAAAACACTATATTACACGAATTTAAGTCCACTAGTGTCAATCAATTAATTACTCAAACTTGCCAAAAATTAATTTTAAGTTGAAAATGAGTAGCACACTAATATTTATCTAAAAAGAAATTATGACTGAATTAAATATCAATCTTTTTATATTAATAATTAAATTCTTAGTTTTATTATGAAATTAAGAGTACACAATAATTTAAAAAATTTTAATTTAAAAATATTAAATACAGTACTTATACATCACCGCTCTATGTCGGCCACGTCCTACCCCCTCTTGACAGCGCTTCTCCTCCCTCCCCTCCTGGAATCAGAATTATTCTTTCAGAATCTCTCCCTACATTTATAAAAAGTTTCTCTTCGCATTAAATCTGTATATTAGTGAAAACCCTCTTTAGATTGTCGCAGCTCTCTTATTTTTTCGCCATGACCACAGTAATCGAGATCAACGGTCAACAAATCGCCGACCCCCTTCTAGATATATCAATCCGGGATCATGTTTGTATCCCTTTTCATTTCCTGTTTAATTTTTTGTGATTTTCAACTGTTTGGACAAGATCTTTGATTGAATAAATTGATTGAATTTGGGTCTTTAAGATCATGCGTAAATGTTGCGGATTTGATGGGTTATTATTATTTTGTTTTGTTTGGATTAATAATTTGTGGAATTTTCAGAAGGAAATGGAAAGTTTGGTGGGGATTCATGAAAAGTCATGTGAGAATCATCACGGGGTGTGTGCAATTTGTTTGAACAAGATAGAGCTACAGGAAACTGCCCTTGTAAAAGGTTGCGAGCATGCCTACTGGTTTGTCTTATATCAATCTTTATCTATGTATCATTTCATTTATTAAATATGTTTAGCATAAATGTAGATCGATTGTGATGATACTCATTGGTTATGCATGATAAAGGATTGGTTTTTATGACTATAAGATACATATATGGTTTGGGAAAAAGGAGGGGTTGGGGGGGAAGTAATGAACAAGACAGAAAAAATAATAAAAAATGACTTCTACTTTTTCAAAAATCCACTATAGTTGATCATATCGTTTTACTTGTTTTAGGTTTTGCAAAGTTAATATGGTTGGATTTTTATTCATTAAGGGACTTTCATATTTCAGTTTTTCCACAAAGCTTCAGAATCGCAGGAGATCGCAAATTTGAGGGTTCATTAATTGTGCATCAAAATTATGTATCTTATGCTTAGAAAAGTATGTGATGTAATTCATTAACTAGATTTCTAGAAGAGCCTTGTTTTAAGATGGATGAGTTTCCATTTTGTCCTCGTTTGCGAACTTGAGTGAAATGGAACTTTAGTTTTTAGCAAGGATGCTTGTGTACCAATGTAATGAGGTGTTGAATTTCCTTGATTCAATTCTAGAGTACAAAAAATATTTGGACATACATGGAGCACGGGGTTAATGCATGATTATCTTTCGCTACTTCTCGGTATCAAATCTTATATTCTAGCTGTGGCTATCCGCTTATAATAAAATTTGCTTCTCTTTTTAAGTAGGTTAAGTAGTGGAAAGCCAATCTTGATTTGTTATTTTTGGATTAATACTTCAATACTACTTGTTTTTGTAGTATGATTAAAATTCTTTTTGTTGATACATTAATGATTAAGTTGCAGTTCCCAGAAAATTTATATCTTCATAGCGTTTGGATTAAACTATTGTTTGCCTTCTTTTGTACACAATGAAAGTGCACTCTTTGTGCCCGAATGAAATCGTAAGGGTTTGTTATGATACAGGATTGAGTTAAGGTTTGCCTGCAGAAATAATTCATTGCATTTATAATATAGGATCTTCTTTCCTAAACTTCTTCTTTGCTAACTGGATTGAGGATTATATTTGTGATAGGGTGGTGATTCATTACTTTCTTGCAATTATATCTTTGTTTATGTACACGTTATTTCAACTTTTTTTCATTATAAGCTGTTGGTAACTTGGCATGTGGTGGAAACTAGAAGTCTAGAACTTTGATTCGGTACGCAATATGAAGATTAAGATTATTTTGTAATATGATTTGGAGATGAAAATCAATTGACTATGAAAAATTGTTTATAATTATCTTGCTAAATGCCTTAATGTTAGTGAGATGAGCTAATTGAATGTGATAGTCTTTGTGTATCCCTTTTGAAACTTGACAGTCTGGTAGGATGAAGTATGATACTTGTTCACATTAATTAACGGTGCTGATTTGGTTTTTATTTGTTCTATGTTACTAGTGTGACATGCATCCTTCGATGGGCGACATATAAAAATGAACCAACATGCCCACAGTGTAAACAGCCGTTCCAGTTCCTCAATCTTCATCGGTCACTCGATGGCAGGTATTTAGTTTTGTTTCTATTCTGTCTCACCTTTCTATTTAAAGAAAACACCTGGATCATTTTTTCTGTTCCCTTGTGATTTTACAAGTGAACCACAATGAGAGGGTTTGAGATGACTAGAATAAATTGAATAATACATTTCTCACCGTGTCTATGGAGAGAACACCTTTGCGATTTTTGGTTTGTGGAATCATTATGGGGAGGAAAAAATGGTAGGTAAAACTGGGTAACTAAATTCACGTCAAATATATGTGTAGTTCATTATCAGAAAATTAATTGTGCAATGATGTAATATTTACATATAAACAGTCCGTACATTTTATGTAGAACCAATTAATAATTCAATTTTAAGAAGTTTTTAGCTCTGATCTTTGATATTAATAATATTGATTCATTTACATCTCATCTAGCCCATATAACAGTAATGTTCATGTCCTACTTTAACAGTATTCATGATTACATGTTTGAGGAGAGTGTTTGCCGCCTCCTTAGAGCTTCGTGGTTTATGCCTTTGGTTGTGGAATGTCGTGACGAAGTGGATGATGAAGTAGAAGATTACTATTATAACTACGAGGATGACGACGATGATCTGGATGAAGTTTACTTGGAAAGGTTATCAAGTCTCCGCATTGGCAACCGGAGATGGGGTGATAATGGATATGTTCGGGCAGGAAGGCAAGAAGCAACACCAGCAAGACCAGTTTATCGATTGAATGTTCAGGATTCTGGCGCTGGTTCGTCTCATGAGCCTAGGAAGAAAGAGGCTATGAAAAATACGGCAGCAGTGGGGCGGCGGGCAAAAAGGGCACTGAAGCGTGAAGCTGCGGATAAGGCAGCTGCTGCAAAACATCAGGAGCATTTGGCGAGGTTAGGACGGACATGATCCTCCATGTTTTCGTAATTTCCTTGTAAGCATGAAACCTTGCATATAGTCCTCCCTTGTACAGATTTTCTTTGCTTTGCAAGTTTGTGAGATAATGAACATGGTAGTTTAGTTCTTGGGGATACCGAGTATAATGGGGTTGGTTAAAATATTAGACCCTTTTGTATCTCTCAAATATCATACTACTGATCATTATAAATTTGTAATGTTTTAACTTCGGAGTTTATTTATTTTAGAGCGTTACACTTTTAGCTTATTGGAAGGAATTATTTAGACTTCAATTTCATCTTGCTTCAGTTTTTCTTTCTTTGTTTGTGTTTTTTTTTTGAATATTTTTTCTTTGTGATATTGTTTTCATATCATTTATATGTTTGTGTGAAGTTCTGTTTGAATTTATTTTCAAATTTTACCCAGATGAAAACCATATATTAGTTTCCATTTAATATTAACTTTTTTATTTTTAAGTTCTTTAGAAAGTTTAGGGTTTCTAAAATAGGACTCTTGTCGGCATGCGGAGAGGGGGATTTTTCTATATTAATTATTTGTAAGGACCTGCTTAAAATATCGACTTCGTTATTTAAGTTAAGAGGCTAAATGAGTATTTGGTAAAATTTTCCCAAAATTTAGGGCTTTTAATAACAGGACGTATGTTGTAATGGGTTGCAGGGAAGGATTTTTAATACTCCTTCGTTTTAAAATTAAGGTTAGAAGGGAGGATTTTTAGATTTTTAATATTCCTTCGTTTAAAAATATAAAATTATTTTTAACTTTAAGGCTAGAAGGGAGGATTTTTAACACCCTTTTATTCTAAAATATAAAATTATTATTAATTTTTTAAAATTAATTATAGATATTTTTAAATTTAAAATTAACATAAAATTTATTAATTCTAATCAATACAACAAAAAGTATTGTAAACTACTTAGAAAATACTATTCGTTGTAACATTTTTTATTTTACAGTTTTTAATGAATCATCTTAATTTTAAATTTAAAAGTATTTTATTTTGACTTTCAAAAAATAATAATAATTTTATAATTTATAACGGAAGAAGTACTAATTATTAAGAAAAAAATTTCATAATTTTAAAGCTAATATGAATCTAATGGGAAAATAATAGAAAGAACAAATACAACTATGTGAAAAAAGAGTAACCATTGATATATTTATGTGTTTTTAATACTTTTAGATAATTTTGTTCTGCAGGTGAGCAAGATTTGTACTTTTATATAAATGGGGACTACGTAAAAATATTAAATAGAAAAAATATTATGAAAATAGTGTTTTTCAAAAGAGATGATCATATCATTTATTATTTTTTTTTGGGTTAATAACAAAAGTGTTTTCTCATGTATGAATTTATTTTATTTTATTTTGCCTTTAAAATTTGGGAATCAACAATTGTTACTTCCAACTTTTTTTAAGAAAACAAATGTGCTCCTTTCTACCGGAAAATACCAAATATCATGTCGAAGTTGCACACGTGTCAGCAACACACGTGAGAAATACGAAATGCATATGTATATATAATTAATTTTATACGCAAATATAAAATAATTTACTTTTGATAAATTCAAACCCAAAATTCCAAACCCTGATTCCAAAATTCCCAAACCACAAAAATGGAATCCCTAATTGCCTAATTCACCTCTCTCTCAAATCAATCCCTCAACGACAAGAACTTCATCCGTCCACCATTAAAGATCTGATGAGGCTTTTCGAGATTGAGTCCTACAAAGCCTGGGCGGCCATGAAGCTCGAACACGAAACGCAAGTTCAGGAAGCTGAATTTGTCATGAGAGATGCAGAGGAGTACCTCGATTCAGTGATGGAGTGCGCGATGGAGAATTTCTGGCGGTTCGAAGAACACATGGAGCGCGAATCGAGAGACCGACTGAAGGGTTTGGTTCAGGTAGCTGAAAAAGCAAGGCAAATGGAAAATAGTATGGAAAAGGCTGGCTAGTTTTGCTTCGAAAAAGTATATTGAAGCTTGGGACTTGAATTTTGTCACTTAAGGCAGAGGTATATTGATGATTCCCAAGGACTTGAATTTTGTGTCTGACTCAAATTATGAATGAGTTTCTTGTTTGAATTTGGATTCTGAGGGAGAAAATGTGGATGAGGATTTCGGGTCATCGCCGGATTGTCTTAGGGAGGCTACAAGTGATACTGAATTAGTTCTTCCATGGCTTCCTTTATCGTCTGATGAATTGAATACGAAAATGCCAGTTGGTACATCTGTAGTTATTAAAGATTCTTTGAGTGAAGATGAACACGTTGAAGAGGAGAATTCGAATAAGTTTGGGACATGAGTTGATTTTTTTCATCCGAATAATGGTCCATAAATCCCGAAATTGAAAAGATGGCAGCTATTTTGAAATCGCGGATATTAAATTTTGAGTCCATTTCAAAAACTATGGAATTGGTTGATGAAATTCGAAAACTTTGCAATGGAAGAGGTGGGGATTCTTTGGTAGTTTTGGGTTTGATTGAGCCTTGGAAGGCAGAGGATGAAACAGCTTCGCTTATGATTTCTCATCTTTCAGATAGAAGTTATGAAGAAGCTGGTTGGCCAAGTCATGTTCTAATGCTCCATTGTTTTTCCCAAGCTGTTAGTATTTGAAGAACAAAGTAGTGTAACAACAAAGTATTGCAAGCTGCACCAAAGATCTACTATGTATGCACTTGTGTATCACATAATTCTACGGAAGGAAGGTATTTACAACCCCATCAGTGAGATGATTGCAAGGGTCATCAGAGAAGGCTTGCACCCTGCTCATGTTTCAGCCTTCTGCCAAAAGCTACTGTGTGGAGAAGAAGATTCTAGGAAATTCATCTATCTTCCTTGCCATTAATCGAGTCAATTTGGGTTTGTTTTGAACTGGTTCTGTTGAGGATTAATTCTTCTTCTTTTAGCTATTGTTTAGCGAGTTAGTGAAGTGGGTGTTGGGTTTTTAGTTCCATGATTGATGATCTCGTGTTATTGCTCTGATCAGACATTGATTTTTGTAAATTGGAAGAGGTAGAAGAGAGAGAAAGTGAATTATATATTTAATTTTATATTTTATTTTTATAGTTGTGTGTTTACTTTTTTATCCTCATAATAATAGTATTTAGAATAAAATTAGAGTATTTCTTGGCGACTTTGGTAGTGAGGATAGAATGACTCATTGCTTATCAGTGTAGTTGCAATGGTCATTGTCTTTATAAAATGTTGAGCGACTAACGAAAGATTTGGAAATGTTGAGTAGCTCCAACTGATAGAACTTTGATCATTTATGAATATAACCCTTAGAAATGGTAGTATGGGAATGAAACTGAATAGATGGTCATGATCCCATGAAATAGAATATTTTTCCATCTGACTTGCATGCTTCCTTCTTTCTCTACGTCTCCTTTTAACTTGTTTCAGTCTATATGTTTCATATTACTTCTTTTCCAGTTTTCTTAATAGTCTTATATTCTCCAGCTTCCTCTCAACTTTCTTCCTCATTCTTCTCTCCTTATGACTCGTACTTGAACTCCTGTCCATTTTCTTTATAAAACCACTTAACCCTTTTCTTCTATTTGACCTTCTTGACCTGTCTCTTGATTCCTCTAATTCATGAGTACTGGTCTCTTTTTGGAGGTGTTTATCTTTTCTTATCACATCTTCTTGACGGTCTTCTTCCTCATCTGATTTAGCTTTTCCAACTTCAGAATTTCCCGAGAATTGTTCACCTGGTATAATAACATTTTTAGCAACATCATCACCTTCGTTGATCTCAGGGTGCTGAGACTTTTTCAACTAGTTCAGCTATCTGATTAAAACCCGATATGTCTTTTTTCTTAGACAGACTATTTTTATGACTTTCTGATCTTTCCTCTGAAGAGCCTATTGATGTTTCTTCTTTTGAACTATCAGATGTTCTTTCTCCAGAATTTGAATTTTCTTCATCATCATCAATTTCTATAATTTGAGGTGGTCCTATAATGATTGAACTTTTTCACTGTTCTCTAATCCTCCAACTTCTCCTTGGGATAGTGTGAGTAACTTTCTTTTCTGTCATCTTCTTCTTCTTCTTCTTCTCAATTTCAGACCCTTTGGGATTTGTCTGCTCCTTCTTAGCTTTCTCTGTACTGACATCTTTCTTTTCTGCAGCATTCTTTACTTCATTGAATTTTCTTTTCTTCTTTGCTTCTTAACTATCATAGATCACAAGAGTTTTGTTTCTTGACTGCAAATCAGCCTCTTGAAATTCTTCCTTAGAAATTTCTTCCATTTTCCTTTTTCCTTTTCCTTTAGATTTTTCTTCCATCTTTCTGTTGATGCTTCTCGATCCTCGTGCCTTCTTACCCTTACTGGCATGAGGGTTCTTTTTTCAGTCTTCAAACAACCTTGGAGTAATCCTTTTGTTGAAGTTTAGAACTTCTCCTTCATCTTCCCCAATTGCATTTGCAGAAACTTCTTCAAAATGATGCTTATGAATCTTCTATAGAGCATCTTGGGAGTTGACTTTCCTGTTTTAGCTCTTGTTTTTGCATCATTTATCCACCTTTTTATCCATCCTAAGAGAACTGCTCCGAAGTTGATTTTTTTTCTTAGAGCAATAGCAGTGATGAGCCTTAATTGATCTTCACTGACAGTATCATATGCAGTGTCTTTGCACATAATGCTCTTCCTAACAATGTCAGCCAGAAACTCGTACTGCTGAGGGAAATCTTTCTTCTTGATTCCTTTTAGAGGAGACTTCTTCTCATAGCCCATCAGCTCCAGTCCAAGCTCGACATCTATCTTGTCAAGAGAAGTAATTCCTTCGATTGGAATACTTAGGCTGAGATTGATTTTAGAAACCCCTATTTGCAATGAGATTTCTTTAATATCCCAGATATTTTCAAGATTTTAGATAATATCTTAATTGATTTAATTAAAGGTTAAGGTTTAAAACCTAAAATTGGAGAAGTAAAATGTGTAAAAAATGGGTAAACATTTTTTTTAACATAATTTAATTGTTAGAAATTAAATGTGGAAATATTTTAATGATGCATGTAGAGAATTTATTAAGGAAATAAGAGGATGAGTAAGTTAGTACTCAATTAAACTAATAAATTAATTAGTTTAAATATGAAGTAAGAAGGAAAGTCATGAAATACAATTAATTATGTTAATTACAGTAGTTATGAGTTAAAGTTATAGAGAAACTAGAATAATTGTCTAGAATGACATTATTAAGAAGTTAATTAATTAAGTAATTAACTTAATTATTAAATTATTGTATAGAATTCAAAAGTGAATTTAAAACAAGCTCAATATTTTAATTGTTGTAAGTCTTGTTGGTAATTATAAAGAGGTTCAAATAATTAAAGGATTTAATTCCATGTAGAGTCCAAGTAATTTATTTACTACTAGTGGACTAACCCAAAAGGATTATAGATGTTAGCCCAATATGAGAATATTTGCATGAAGTGGGTAATTAAATAAGAGAGCCCAATAAAAAGTAAACTATGTAGCCCAAACCATTAAAAGTCAAATGATGGTCAATGTGTTGGGAGAAACATTTCAAGTATTGATTGAGTGTAGAGAATTAACTAGTGTAAGGTTAATTGAATAACCCTAGTTGGTAGACAAGAGAGAGAGCACTAACCAATCATTGGTTAATTGCTAGGTAAATAAAGGTAGTGTTGAGAATTAACTATGGATGAGTTAATTATGTAACCCAATGTGGTAGAATAATTTAATGCAAGTCTAATTGAATTATATTATAAGTCCAAATGAGGTGTTAAGCTAAGTTAAATAAATTAACCTAGTAGTTCATATAATTAATTAAACCTTGATCCAAGTAATAATTAAACTAGCACAATGCTTGTTTTAATTAAATGAAACATAAAGTATTTAATGTTAGCCCAATGTAATAATTAAAGTGAGCCCAAACCAATTAATTGAATGAGCCCAATATATTAAATCCTAGAGTCCAATGTGGAGCCCAAATGATAGTCAAAGTTGTGGTCAATGTATATATATTAGTGTATATATATATATATATATATATATATATATATATATGAATACTTATATAATGATATATGATATACAAATTAAGCTAAATTGGTGTATTAAATAGCAATCCCGAATTTTGGGGCCCACATGGTCATAAAGCTTACTTGTTGGTTGATTTTTGAGTGCAAAATGGTTTAACAACTCCCCACCAACCCTAGTCATTCATATGGTCAATCAAAATGTCCATCAACTAGTCATTCACTCCAATAGTAATCACAATTAGCTCATAAATTGACCAATGCTAGTTGATTAGGAAGGTTAATGTGAGATTAGCAAAATGTTATATATAGAGTACTACACCAATACTTCATGTTGGTTAGTCATTTGTCTAGCATTGCTAAAGAGAAAAGAGAGCTTCTTTGAGAGAAAAACAAGCAAACTCTTGTGAGTTGAAGATCCACCAAGGAGATTGCTAGAGGATAGTTAATGAGGAGTCACAAGCCAAGATCATGTCAAGAGGAAGGAGAGCATCCATGTATAAAAGGTTAAAAAGTGTTCTAAACCCTCTTTAGTTCATTTTTATAGTTTATATATGATTTGAACGGTTAAAATATATTTTTAACCGATCAAAAGTTATTTTGATGCTCTAGAAGCCTAAATATATGATATATAGGTAGATTCATGGTTTAGTATGTTTAATACAAGTATTGGTATGTGTGGTATGCAAATAAATGGAAGAAAATTCCATATTGTGTTACCAATAAAGCCTTAGATGGTTTGATCTTAAATTTATTGTCAAAACATTTTCAAAAATGTGATTGAACCATGAAATGTTATAAAACAAGAAGTTAGGAAGGCAACAACACTAAGTTGGTGTCATTTGGATGTGTAGAGTTCATTTTATTCAAGTTTGAATCATTAAAACCAAGGATTTGTGAAGTTAGTTTTCACTTTGTCCTTGCGAGCAGTTTTTAGTCCAGTTCTGTTCAGAATTTGGATTTGTGATCTAAAGAGAAGTTGTAGAGAGGGAAATTCTGATGAGAATGGACTCAAGAATCATTCTAAAATATTTTGAAATGAAGAAGTTATGACAATTTTAGTAAAAGAGGTCTGGACAGTCAAAACGAGTGCCGTCAGTGCTCGGACTTTCTGCTTTGAGCGCCGCTGGCGCTAGAATAAGCCTATGACCAGCGCCGCCAGCGTTGGTACAGTGTTAAAAAGTCAAAATTTTGATATTTTAAAGTTTTATCAAGTCAGAACTCTGGTTTAACTTATCGGTTAATGAAAAATTTAAGCGAAACACCGTTAGGGACTTAAAACCTAAGATAAACTTATAAAATGAATGTGTTTAAATATTAAACCAATATATATATAAAGTCTATTAGTGACTAATTGGTAGTTAAAGGTATAAAATAAAGACTAAGGTTAACACTATTAAAAAGTTAACTATTTGTATGGTTTAAAGAATATTAAAATATTATTATGAGATTAAAAGGTTACTAAATGAATAATAACATTGGTATTTAATAAAAATGTTATTAAATAATTAATGACATTACTAAATGATTAAAATATTATTAAATGGTTAATAATATTAATAAGTGATTAAAATATTATTAAATGGTTAATAATATTAATATGTGATTAAAATATTATTAAATGGTTAATAATATTAATAAGTGATTAAAATATTATTAAATGGTTAATAATATTAATATGTGAGTAAAATATTATTAAATGGTTAATAATATTAATAAGTGATTAAAATATTATTAAATGGTTAATAATATTAATAAGGGATTAAAATATTATTAAATAATTAATAATATTAATAAGTGATTAAAATATTATTAAATGGTTAATAATATTTGAATGTAGTTGTATATTATCAAAGGTAGATAATATTTTGAAGTATTTAGTACATTATTAAATGTCCGAATCATTAAGTTATGTAAAAGAATGATGTTTAATTATATTAAACTGATGTAAATAGTCTATTTGTGACTAATTTAGACAACTTATTAAAAGTGAGTTGTACAATGAACGTGTAGTGAAGGTGTAAGTTGGTTAAATTTACTCGATATGTCCAACTAGGTTTGGGCTAGGGTTTTTGTCCGGAACATAAATGTTCATTGGTCGGACAACTAAAGAGTTAATTAATAATTTGAAGTTAAGGTCTTAAGTTAAGACTAATTAAAAGTCATTGTAACTAATGATTATGTCGATTTTATATATAAATTGTAGGTTGAATGAAAGACGCAAATAAGCGTAAATGGTAGAAGCGAACCAGACAAGTTTTTCAGAACTTGCTCCTATTTGCATTAATATGCTATAATGTGATTTAAGTTGATAATATGAAGATATATTGATGATGTTTGTGGTAGATGAGCAGCATATGGTATGACTACATAAAAACTATGTACAAGAATGAAGCATGATTTGCTAAGTGCTAGTTGATTACTGTATGTGATGCATAAAAGGTATGAAGTATTATTAATATGAAAAGCCTGATGTAAGAACAAGATGCAAAGTATGTATATTATATGATGCATGTAATGTGTCATGTGTAAGTGTTAAACTTGTTGAGCCGTCGTGCTCACTCTTGTTTAAACCAACATTTTTAGATAGTGCAAGTTATTCGAAGTTTTCGATAAAGAACAATGAACAGGAAAACATATTACTTTCATTGAAGATCTAAATGTCTGTTGTGGATATCAATCCGAATTGAACAGATAATTGATGGTGTGGTATAAGACTTAGTTGGTATGTTATGTGAGTGTTAAATACTCAAATTGATTGTAATAGAATGTCGTATCATGTATGATATTAAGACATACTAGGATTGAATAAAGATTGCGATTCTGGAATAGAAAGAGATGTTGTAAAATTATAAATAAATGATTATTTAGCAATTATAATGTTGTTGTTATTCATGAACAATAAGGAAAATATAGTACTAGTGTTGAACCGGATTCGAGGTTAACGTAACCCGGATTTGGGGTTGTCACACTAACCACCACTCAGTCTTGTCATGTTAAAACATTTGTAAATATCAATTGTTGTGTCATGAATCCTTACAATCCATATCAGTGTGAGTTCACTTATATGCTATGTGTTTAAGACTTGCTGAGCATTTTAGCTCACCCTTGCATATAAACCTAATTTGCAGACAAACCTGAGAGCTCCGGCTCAAAGAAGAAAGGAAAGAAGAAGTGCATAGACTAGTTTACTGCTTTTCTTAACTGTTCTTAACTGTAGTCATAATGACATTTTGTAATAAGAACAAGTTCTACACATGTAACCGAATATTATATAAATATTATCAAGTTTTATCACATTATCTTGTTACGTCTTTACTTTGATTAAACCTATAATTGTTAAAACTTAACATAGTATTAATAATGATCTATTTATCTAGATGAGGATCGGTAAATAACTTGTAAGTGTTGTACATCCGAGACAGGACTAAGCGATGTTGACTGGTCAAATCCATCGTTAAGGTTCCTCGGACCCAGGTATAACTCGTTATTACTATTCTGAATGTCAGATAAGTAGGATTATTAATATGAAGAGATATCACTATAACAAAATATGTTTCGAATAAGGGTTTTAACTATTTGAGTAATGTTCTGTACGAAAAGAGAATTTTGCACCGGACAAAGATACAACCATTTGTCATGGATAAAGATACAAACATTTATCACGGGTAAAGATGCGAATATTCACCACGTGATTCTCTGTTCTCAAGAGTCGTCCTAATGATTTAATGTTGTGGATGTTGGAACATGTAAAGTTATAGAATATCTAAATATTAAGGATAAAATGTTATGTTTGAGTATTAAGTCTCTTGTATCGATTACAATGACTTAATATAAAATAATGAAAGATCTTTGGGGATTAAGATGAGAACTTTGTTTGAGAATAAAGGAAATCATCTATAAACATATTGATTTAGCATTTATAGTGAGTACCAAGTCATCTATAGTAAGTATAGTGATTTGGGGGCGTCATAGGTTGGTATCAAAGCTGTAGATTATAGCTCTAAAGTAACAAGTACTTTAGGATATAATCTGATGGATTAAGTTAAATGGACTTATGAAGAGTCTAATAGATAATTAAAAGATGATAATAAACTTTAAATCTTAATTACTTAAAAGACATTATGTGAAAAGAACTATACTAATTAAAGTCAACCTTGTTTTATAGGAATGGCTAACATAAACGGATTAGACATTATTGAAGACAACACTCAAGATTTGGGCAACAACAGTGATCCAAACGAGCATTTTAGTGATGAGTCCAAAAATGAAGAACCTAACCATGACATAGAACTACATGATGCCGAAGAGGCAAATCAAGTAGATGAGGAAGATGTCATAGACCTACCAACTTACGATGAGATCATCGCCGAGTTGAAAGACGAGGCTGCTGAAATGTTGGCATAAGCTCAAGAAGAGCGTATGGAACAACTCCAAACTGAAAACCAAGCCAACATGAACCGGGCCAATGATATTATGGAGGTACTTGAAAGGCGGTGGTTAGATAAAGCTGAAAGAAGCTACCAGCTACAGATTCAGCTAGAGGCTTCCCAAGAGGAAGTATATTGCCTATAAGCAAACCATGGTCATATCAAAAGAGCTTATGGTGCTACTTACGCCAAGCTTGAGAAAAAAAATAATTAAATTTCCTTCACCCGCCAAAGATTTGGGGTTGGAAATCAATAGGTCTGTGGTTATTAGTATGATCCACAAGGTCAAGAAGAAGGCTAGAAAGATCTAGCTAGAATAAAAAAAATGTGTAATGTAATAGTATGTTTTAAATGTTGTAATTTAGCATTTCCCATTTTTATAAGGGATGCTAACAGTTGTAAGTGATTTAACTCACTCGGATAATGTAATGTACAAATTTTAATTATATAAGAAGTTTGTTTAAGAAATATATTTTGCAATTTTAATGCTTCCATAGTTACACGTATTTTTTTTTTCATTTATTTAGAAAATGGTACCACCAAGACCAAGAACGAGGGCAACAACAAGTGTTAGTGATGAGAGTAATGTTCAGACTCCCGATCCTATGCAACAATTTGTAAATAGGTTAACAGGGGTCTTAGATAATAGAACAACAAATAATGTCCCACCACCACCCCCACAACCACAACCACAACCACAAATACCACCACCACCTCAGCCAGAACCCCAACCACAAAAAGTCTCATTTAAAGACTTTAAAAATGTAGGTCCTCTTGATTTCAAGGGAACCGCTGAGCCTATAGAGGCTCAGTGTTGGATAAAAGAAATAGAAAAAGCCTTTGACTTAGCAGAGGTTGCTGAGGACAAAAAGACTAAGTTCGCCACTTACCTAATAAAGGGAGAGGCAAACTTCTGGTGGGAAGCCACCCAAGCCCGTGCCAGGGAAGGTGTGGTTGCGTGGGAAGCTTTCAAGGAGTTATTCTTTAAAAACTGCTTCCCACGAAGCATGAAGAATAGAATGGAGGTGCAATTTCTAAATTTAAAACAAGGGGACATGACTGTTCCCCAATATGCCTCCAAATTCAATGAACTTGCTCGTTTCGCTCCAAATCAAGTAGATACGGAGGAACGTAAGGCAAGAAGGTTTGAAGAGGGTTTAAAACCCTAGATTCATGGTAAGGTAGCTGTCTTACAAATACATAGTTACGCCCATCTTCTAGAAAAGGTTATCAATGCTGAAGGCAGCAGTGAAGCCATCACAAAATTTAATAAGGAAAAGAATAATAATAATAATAAAGGAGGGAGTGGATGAGGAAATAATAATAATAAGGGGGGAATGGGGGAGGAAATAATAATAATAATAATAATAATAATAATAATAATAATAATAATAAGAAGAAGAAGAAGAAGAAGAAGAAGAAGAAGAGAAGGTTCAATGACGGAAACTCTCAACAACAGGGGAGAATAAAAAAAAACATTAGAACCGTGCAAAATCTACTGGAAACAACACGCAGGAGTGTGTCTAAAAGGGAAAAAAATTTACTACAATTGCAAACAAGAGGAACACATAGCACCCACATGCCCTAACCCTAGGAAAGACACCCGTTTTCACTATAGAGCCACGGGGCATCAAGCTAAGATGTGCCCTAAGAAAGGGGAAAATACTGGAGGGGACAATAGCAACAAATCTACCCCAACAACTAACCCAGGTCGTCCAATAGCAAGGACATTCAACATTACCATGGGAGATTCTATAGCATCGCAGGATGTAGTGTCAAGTATCATTCTGATCAACACTATAAGTGCTTACGTGCTATTTGATTCGGGTGCTACTTGCTCTTTTATTTCCCATGAATTTGCTAGAAAACTAAACGTGTCTAGTGAATTGTTAGAAAGTCCTTTAATGATAGAGATTGCTAATAAATAACTAATTCTTGTTAATAAAATAATAAAAGGGTGTTGCATAGTGATCAAGGGTCATGAGCTGAGAGTCGATTTTATTCCAATCCAATCAGGGGAATTTGATGTAATTCTAGGCATGGATTGGTTGACTAATCACCAGGCGATGATTGATTGTCAACAACAATCCATTAAACTTCTTACAATGTCCAAGTCAATGGTAGTCTTCAACGAAAGTCAGTCACCAAGAAAATCCCGATGTCTAACTGTAAATCAAGCAAATGGATTACTTTAGAAGGGATGTCAGGGCTATTTGGCATATATCGTAGACACCCAACAGAAATGGTTAGATATAAACCAAATACTAGTGGTTAGAGAGTTTCAGGATGTCTTTCCCGATGATCTACCCAGTCTTCCACCAGATAGGGAGATTGAGTTCGTCATTGATTTAGTTCCTGGAACTGCACCTGTTTCGAAGGCCCCATATAGAATGGCGCCTGTAGAGTTGAAAGAGTTGATGGTACAGTTACAAGAACTGTTGGATAAGAAATACATTCAACTAAGTGTTTATCCATGGGGAGCACCAATATTGTTTGTCAAGAAAAAGGATGGAACTTTAAGATTATGTGTTGATTATTGTGAACTCAATAAATTGACCATAAAGAACAAGTATCCATTACCTAGGATTGATAACTTATTTGATCAACTTAAAGGAGCATAATATTTCTCTAAGATTGATCTATAGTCAGGTTAACATCAACTGAAGGTTAGAAAGGAAGATGTTCTGAAGACAGCATTTAGAACACGCTATGGACATTACGAGTTTCTAGTGATGTCTTTTGGATTAACAAATGCACCGATAACATTCATGGACTTGATGAATAGGGTTTTTAGGTCTTGCTTAAACAAGTATGTTGTAGTGTTCATCGACGATATTTTTATATACTCAAAAACACTAGAAGAACATGCTATGAACTTGAGAAGTGTACTAGAAACCTTACGAAAGGAACAACTCTATGCCAAATTTTCAAAATGTGAGTTCTAGCTAGAGAAAGTTCAGTTCTTAGGTCATGTGATTGACAAGAGTGGGGTTTCAGTGGATCCATCAAAGATAAAAGCAGTTATGAACTGGGAACAACCAAAGACCCCAACCTAAGTGAGAAGTTTCTTGGGTTTAGCATGGTACTATAGGCACTTCATTAAGGATTTTTCAAAGATAGCAACCCCGTTAACCAACTTAACCAGGAAGACCGTGAAGTATGCTTGGACAGATAAATGTGAAAAGAGCTTTCAAGAGCTAAAGAAGAGGCTAAGTGAGGCACCGGTATTATCACTACCTGATAATAGTGAAGGTCTTGTAGTCTACAGTGATGCCTCACATAAAGGATTATGTTGTGTTTTGATGCAACACGGTGAAGTAATAGATTATGCTTCATGACAGCTAAAGGATTATGAGTTAAGGTATCTTACTCACGTTCTAGAATTAGCGGCAGTAGTATTTTCTTTGAAGATATGGAAGCATTACTTATATGGGGAGAAGTGTGAAATTTATACAAATCACAAGAGTCTAAAGTATATTTTTACACAACGATAGTTGAATATGAGGCAAAGACGATGGTTAGAATTGATTAAGGATTATGATTGTGAAATCCTATATCATCCAAGAAAAGCCAATGTTATTGCAGATACTTTGAGTAGGAAGAACCAAGAGAAGTTGAATGTGTTAACAACTCATGATGAATTGATTAAAGAGTTCGCTAGACTCGACATAGAAGTGAGAGTTCCTTCAGTCTCGACAAGAAAATTGTTCGTAATGGAGGATCACTTAACCTTGTTGGGTAACATTAAGAAAATCCAAGAGGAGGATGGAAATTATAGGAAGTTGAAGAAATCAACAGAGATTGTAGACGACAAATACAAGATGGACAAGGAGGGAATCATTAGATTTAAATCTAGAATATGGATTCCTACAGTTAAATAACTCAAGGAAGAGATCATGTCAGGAGCACATAGTACTAAGTTTTCAATACACCCAGGCAGTACAGAATAGTATTTATTCGGAACAAAACTCCTTAATATCTTACTTTTAAATTAGTAAAGATCAATTCAACTTGAATACTTAGAAATGATCTAGGTTAGAGATAACCGGATTAGGAACCCTAATCTAGACTTAAACCTAGTTACAGAATAATTAAATTATCTAACTAATTAATATAATTAGATGATTAGTACTAATCCGGTTGGAATTTAACTAGGTTAGGGTAACTAGGTTACCATTTAACCTAACTATTATGGAATTAAACTTAACCTAACTAGGATTAAGGTTAATTAAGTTAAAGATTAACCTCATCTATATTTTAAACTAATCGGTGAATTAATATACCTAATTAACCTAGGTTATTGCTAATTAACCTATCCTTGATTAAGCTAGATTATCAAAATGACTAATTTAACCTTAATCAAACTTGGTAAAAGACCTTGACTACCCCTCATTTAATTGGTTATTTCACCAACCAAATAAGGCCTAATACTATTTCTTTGGTAGGCTTGATCTTGGCCATTGATTTAAGAGACGATGATGTCATTAAACATGATCATTGCAAGCATTAAATGGACTTAAATGGAGCACATTGCCGGCAATTACAATTGGGAGAAAGGGTGATGCACTTAGCTTAGCTTAGCTTAGAAGTCTTGTACTAATGACCTTTATACCCTAGCTTTGGTTGGCCTATAAATAGCAAGCCTTGTGCACTTATTTTCTCATTCATTTCCAAAGCTAAAATTCAAGTACCAAAGCTATACATATATTGAGAGAGAGTTCCATTGAGTTGCTACCTTGGATATTGCAAAGAAATAGTTAAAGCTTGCAAACACCAAAGGTACAATCTCTAATAGTTTTTATGTTCGATTTTTCTTTCGTCTTTAATTTTCAAAAACTCAAGAACGCGAGTCATAGCCATGTACGATTGTCGTTCTTCGTGTTCTTCACGTGTTCTTGAGCCTTTCTACATTTTGTAGTAGTTATAATATCGACTTTCAATTCGTAGTTTAAAGCTCAATGAACATACGTAGTGGTCATGTACGGTTTATTCGTTCTTCGCGTCTTCGTATGTTCTTGAGCATTTTTATAAATTATTTTAATCAATTATGCAAGCCGTTATAATGACCAAATTTTGTCGATTATAAAGTGTAATAATCACTTATGTAAGCAGTTATAATGCTCAAATTATTTCAAGTACGAAAACCAAAAGCTCAAGAACATAGTCGTTACCATGTACGATTTTTCCGTTCTTCGTGTGTTCTTAAGCAAAAATCATGAATCTTTCTATGTGAAGGTTTGTGATTTGTTATTTTTATGTTATAAAGTGATATTGAGTCTTACAACATGATTTTTTAAAGAGTTAAAGCAAGTGGTACCATGTTTTACATGGTTAACCCTAAAAATATTGGCCAAAACATGCTTACTGTCTATTTTTGCCATTTTTTGAAATCTTAAAATCAGAATCTTCCTTAACAGTACAGATGAAAGTTGTATATCATGAAATTATAAGCAATTTAGACCCAAGAATCACTTTAAAATGCTTTCGTATGAAAAAGTTATGGCAGTTACCGGAAAGGACATCAAAGTTGAAAATTTAGGGTAACCCTCGGGTGGAAACATCAAAATTTAAGATTTTGAGTTAGCCAAGCCTCCTAAACATTACACCAATGAAAATAGTCTACTTTAGTTATAAAAACACGTATAGAACAAGAAAAATCGATGAACTAACATTCGGTACGCGAAACCCTTTGTATAAGCGCTTTAAACGATTACCGAGAAACCCTAATTTGTGCAAAAGACAAGTTTTCTGTCCTTAACATCTGTTTACTTGCTTTCTATATGATTTATACATTTTGTTCATGCAACGTGTTATAAATCTTTGATATGAGAGTTATTGCTTCTTGTTTCGGCATAAATTGCAAAATGAAATGCTTATTCGTGAAATTATTCGAATCAAGCTTTATTATATCAAACCAAGTTGTCTTGGGGCGATCCTAACAATGTTAAGTAAACTGAGATGAACAAGTAAGTTTCATTGTTCATAATTCGTTCAGTGTATAGTATGTTATGCATAACATAAAATGTCGTTAGGTTAATCCCCTTTCTCTATCCACTGTAAAAGGTTCTAAGTTGAAAGACAAAGAACAGTTCAAGGTCTAACCACCACTTAGTCTTGCTATGTTAAAACATTTGTAAATATCAATTGTTGTGTCATGAATTCTTACAATCCATATCGATGTGAGTTCACTTATATGCTATGTGTTTAAGACTTGCTGAACATTTTAGCTCACCCTTGCATATAAACCTAATTTGCAGACAAACCCGAGAGCTCTGGCTCAAAGAAAAAAGGAAAGAAGAAGTGCGTAGACTAGTTTACTGCTTTTCTTAACTGTTCTTAACTGTAGTTATAATGATTTTTTGTAATAAGAACAAGTTCCACACATGTAACCGAATATTATATAAATATTATTAAGTTTTATCACATTTTCTTATTACGTCTTTACTTTGTTAAAACTTAATAGAATTGTTAAAACTTAACATAGTATTAATAATGGTCTATTTATCTGGATGTGGATCAGTAAATAACTTGTGAGTGTTGTACATCTGAGATAGGACTAAGCGATGTTGACTGGTCAAATCCATTGTTAAGGTTCCTCGGACCCAGGTATAACTCGTTATTACTATTCTGAATGTCGGATAAGTGGGATTATTAATATGAAGAGATATCGCTATAACCAAATATGTTTCGAATGAGGATTTTAACTATTTGGGTAATGTTCTATACAGAAAGAGAATTTTGCACCGGACAAAGATACAACCATTTGTCAATGATAAAGATGCAAACATTTATTACGGGTGAAGATGTAAACATTCACCGCGAGATTCTCTGTTCCCAATAGTCGTTTTAATGATTTAATACCGTGGATGTTGGAACATGTAAAGTTATAGAATATCTAAATATTAAGGATAAAATGTTATGCTTAAGTATTAAGTTTCTTGTATCGATTACAAAGACTTAATATAAAATAATGAATGATCTTTGGGAATTAAGATGAGAACTTTGTTTGAGAATAAAGGAAATCATCTATAAACCTATTGATTTAGCATTTATAGTGAGCACCAAGTCATCTATCGTAATTATAGTGATTTGGGGGCGTCACACATGCTATAGAATAAATATTAGCATAATAATTAAAGGGTTAAATACATATATGATCCCTTTTACACATCGTACTCCTACATTTAAACGCTCTCATCCTGCTACCCAAAGTACCCTTAAGTAACGTCAATGGACACTTTCAAGAATTTTTGTCATGTTATTTGCCGAAAAATTGTCATGTGGCATAATTTAATATTTAAATATAGTTGATTGTATAAATACCGTAGTTGACTTATTTAATTAGTAAAAATGCGTAGAAGTTACAAAATCAATACAAAAAAGGGTTTTAATAAATTCACCCAATAATAATTCCAAAATAATTAATTTCACTAATAACTAATCCTAAAACATCATTAAAACTAAATAATTAACTGCAAATAAATAATTAATTAAAAATAACCTAAATAAATAATTAATTACTCAATTATTCATGCAAACAAATTAATTAAAAATCAATAATACAAAATACAAACTTAGATTTAGAAACCAAAACTTTAAAACTCAGATTTAGCCCAAACTTTGAACCATGGCTCTCCAATTATCCCAAACTCTGAACCATGACTCTCTAATTAGTAACTCAATTTTAAAAACCAAACCTTCAAAACCTATCAAAACTCATACCCATGATTATCCATCATCTTAGCTTAAAACTCAAACTCAAAGAAAAATTAAATCTAGAAACCTCAAACTATCACTCGATTTCTAAATTAGATCTAGAAACCTCAAACCGATCAAAACTCAGATCCATGGATTTCCATCATCCGATTTCTAACTCGGATCTAGAAATCAAAATCTCAAAACCCAAAAAAGGTGTCGTCATAGTTGATCTCAAAGAACCAATGGTTTAATGTTTTGAGCTTCTCTCTCTAACTTCTTATTAGTTGATTTACTACTTGTAATGCTAGATAGCTGCAATTGATACAATGGTTTTTCACTCTTGTGTGATTTTTGCATTAACCAAAGAACCTCTTCTTTTCAATTGTTTAACAGTAGAAATGTAATATTCCGAATATTTATAAAGCTAGTGAATGTGAAATTCAAATAATCAATGTGATGGTGGGATATGATGATCCTCATGTATGGAATTGAAGGATAGTTATTTGAGATAAAGATAAGGTTAAGATGTAAAACCTATAATTAAAAAAGAAAAGTGTAGAGAAATGATTGAGCATTTTAATCAAAACTATGATTTACGAAAAACCCGTATGGTTTAATATATATGAGAAGTATAAGTGGAAATTTTCTATGAAAGAATAGAAGCGCCAGAGAATACAGAATGAGAAAATGAAGAAGGAATGACTTTGGAATAAAGGATCAACTGTTGGAGATGGGACGTTAAGGGATTTAACTTCAGAAGTGAATTCTCGAAAGTTCGACATCGGCGAAGGTCCTCTTCGGCAACTTCGGGATAAGACATTGGAAAAGTTTAGCTCTGGTTGTGACTTTGAGGAGTATATTCACAAGAGTTCGGTTTCGGGGATTTTCTTCGAGTAGTAATGTCTTCAGGAGTTTGGCACTGGGAAAGTATGTCTTCAAGAGTTCGGCATCGGAGAAATATGTCTTCGGGAAGTTCGGCTTCGATAGTTAAGAAGATCTCATCTCTTCGGGAGATTGGGGTCGGAAAGATTGCAAGAGAGGTAGAATTGAACAAAGTAGTTATAATACGATGATTGAATGAAATGGTTAAAGAATAGTTGACAATTGTGAAACGATTGTATAGAGAAAAGATTACCTTATAGAAATGAGAGGTACAATGATGTTGTTGATGCCTGAATATTAATATGTAGTCAAGAGCATAAACAAGTCCGATAAGATTTGGACTGAGAATAGATTTTTGTCCATGAACTGGGAATAAATGAGTAGACAAAATGGTGGTGATATAATGCCCATGATAGAGTAATTTGATAAAACTAATTGATGGAAATTAAAGTCTTACAATAATAGTAAATTTGAGGAAGGAATCTAGAAATGAAAGAGAGGATGTAATGATTAAAATGGTCATGTTAATGGTGTATTAATTAAGAAGGAATATCTTTTGAAAATTTCTATGCGTAAAGGATGCGATGTATATAAACAGAATATGCATAATTTCATGTTGTGAAATGTGAATTTAATGATAAAGAAAATTAATCAATTTGATTAGTTTTAAGTGCCTAATGAGTAAAAGGAAGACTAAGAGAAATGATTAATTAAATTAATCATACGGGAGGTGATTTAAATTTATGATATTAATTAATGAAGTTTGAACGTCGACCTTGAACGCCAATGCTAAGAATTTTAATTGAGGTAACCGTGTGTAATATGGTTGAGCTTATGTTATTAATTAACTAAGCTTAGATGGTTAGTAAGGTAAGACAAAGTTGTTAATTTGAATTAATTATAAGGATAAGTAGAAAAACTCGATTAATGGATTTAAGTTATTTAAAAGTGAGAATTTAAGCTAATTAATTTATATTAGTTAGAGTGAGTGTGGACGAAGTCAAAAATTTAAGTAAAATTCAAGTTGGAAAATTCAGGGAGACAGCGCCCCGGCGCTGTCTACAGGTCTTTATATAGTGCCCCGACACTGTCCTATTGTTTTATAGGAAATTTTTAAGACTGCGCCCCGGCACAGAGTTATAATGTAAAAACAATGCTCTAGCTCTGGTTTGAATAAATAAATAAATAAATAAAATAATAATAATTAGCCTCGAGCCACGTGAAACCATATAGATGTGTGCCTCGAGTTTCGTGCAATTAATGGAGATTCGTGTTCTAAAGCCTCGTTCAAATTGTGAGCAGTAAACCCTTAAATTGTTTCCATGATAGTTCTTTTCCATAAATTATGAAATTATGTTGGTTGGGGGTAATTGAACCATGATAGAGGTGATACACTGTGCATTGGATAATAACCAATGCATAATAACCAATGAGTAATGGTTAATAACCAATGGAAAACCAAGTTTTGTGAAATGACTATTTTACCCCTAAAAGAAGATTAATAATGACTAATATACCCTTGAGGAAGCTTCCTATTATTGGTGAATGGACCAAATTGCCCTTAATTAATAATGGTTAATGACTGTTATACCCCAAATGACAAAAATGACTATTTTATCCTTATGAAAAATATGACATAACTATTATGCCCTTGAGAGCATGTGCAAAGACCAATGTGCCCTTGACTAGTCATGACTAATGGCCATTTTTCCCTTGGTCTTAGTTTCTTTATAAATAGGGTGCTGTGTTCATTTTGTGGAATATTTTGGTGGAATACTCCATTTTCTTCCCTAGAGTAAGAGTAGGTAGAATAATGGAGAAAAAAAGAGAAGAAAGTTACGCTGATGAAAATGGTGACCTAGCAAGATTGTGATCAATCATCCAATAAAGGAAAGAAGAAGAAGAGATTAAAGCTTCAATGGTATAATAATCTTAACTTAAAAACTAGTTTCGTTTATATGCATGAGTTTGTTGTTGTGGGAGGTTGATGACATTATCATGAATCAATGTAGATCATGGTGGATCTGGTGGAATAAGGATGGTGATATATATTGGTGGTTATGTGTTTAATATGTTATAACCATTTAAGATCAAAAACTAAATTGAGTTAAGTAATGCATATGAGGTGTTTGATAAAATGCCTCAAAGAATTATTTTGTTAAATTTTGAATTTCAAGGTACTTAATAAGAGTGATTCACATGTACATGTATAAAAGATATTTTTCAAACTATTTAGAGTTTACAAAACCTAGTATGTGTTGCCTAAATTCGTCTTAGCACTTTTACACGCAAGTATACGTGTTCAGTTGTAATATTCAGTAAGCAAGGATATCGTTCCTATGAGGAAATAGATTAATACCTATTAATTACTAATTTGTTAACCAAATTAATCCTATTTTAACTATGATGGATAATTGCACATTAACATGAAACTTAGTTGAAATTAATTCTAAATAGTTAACCACGCGAATAAATACAAATTTGTTAGCTTAAGATTACAGCTTCCCTTAGTATCTCATTCAAGTCAATATACTTCCTCTTCAATTAATTAATTACACTGAATCGCTAACCAAGAATTCTTTATAGTACCCATGCACCTCTTCCGATATCACATGAACGAATCCTCCAAAATCTGGCCTAAAGGCGACAGAAATGCAAGGAACATTCTAGTTAATTAACTCACTATATTCCTATGTGATTTTTCTCAACTAGGATTTAAATTCAGATTCTCTTGTTGGTTACAAACAACATATAGGTATATTCTTATCCTATATGCTAGACATATTAACCTTAACACAGATTATATGAACAGTTGTTATCATACCCCAATCTAAACCCATACTTCGTTGTCCAACTTTGTATAGATTATCTCGGTAATTGTTAGCTAGACAATTAATCAACAAACACAAGATATGATAAATAATTCAGATAACTAACTTCAACCAAAGAGGAAGCAATCAATTTAAACTACGTACTAAGTTCCATTGCAATCTTATTGTAAAATTTAGTTCATAATGTCTAGACAGAGCAACATCAAATTTAACAATAAATACATCTCAGAGATCACAAAAATCAAAGATAAAAGAAAGGATTAGAAGAAACTCTAATGGTTACTCATAATTTATGAGTTAAATCTTCCAATTTCTAGCATAACTTTGTTCTTGCTGCTTGTCTTCCAACGTCCTTCTCTGGCTCTCCTAGTGCTCTACTCCCAGTTCTCCTCCTTTTTCTCCTCTTCCACGTTCCCCTTTCTCTTGACAGTTAATTCCCCTGACTTTCAAAATTTTCGAAGTTCCATACTGGTTGATTCTGCTCATGGGCGTCTAGACGCCAGCCCTAGTACAAATCTGGGCATCTAGATGCCGTCTAGTGGCGTTGTATTCACAAAATTGCCATTTTCGGAAATTTTCAATTCTTTTAATTACTTTCTTTTCCAAAATGCCATCTACGTCCCTCCAACTCAAATCTGTAATATATAAACAGAAAAACAGATAAAACGAACCCAAAAATGCTTAAAGGTAGCAACTATTAGCTCTAACGATACCCGATTCATAGGTATAAAACTCACTCATCAAATACCCCCAACCTTGAACAATTGCTTGTCCTCAAGCAAACAAAACAAATAACTGAAACTAAATTGCAATTTCTAAACTAACTACATGAATGCATATGGATATTCTACTAATGACTCGAGCAATAAATCAACACAATTCATAAACATCCGGCCTCAAAGATTCTTAAATGATAACTATGTAAAACTTTAAATTATGCATAGCCAGAAATATAACATATCACCAATTTCATCTCACTATTGACCCCTTCATGTGTGTGTGAATCAATATATCAAGCCAGTTGAATTTCCACTCTAATACATGAATCTGCAATGCTCACTAAAAGATATTTAATCTTATACAATATTTTAATACCCCTCTATACTCTTGTTGTTGCATTTCTCTCTCTCTTTTTCTTTTTTTTAAAGAACGAGTGCGTCTTATGCTTCATCTCGCTATGTCTATCATTTTCTCGCTTATTCTTAACTTGTGCAATGTTTATTTTTATTAGGCTTTTCAATATCACCCATGTAACGAACTTTCCACCAGCGACTCCCAAACCAGACGGCTTTAGGGCACTAAGTATAGATACACTCCTAAGGGTTTACTTGTTCGAATGACAAAGGTCACAAAAATAAACAAGTCAAGTGTTGCTCTTTTTAACTTTTCATGATCCAACAACTAATAGAGGTTACTAATATCCTCAATGAGCATTTAATTCATGAATTAAATCCCAATTCAATCGGCTAAACACATTGAATACGTGCATTCAAAACCAACGGGTCTCAAGTTCAATAAAGCTAGCAACAGTTAAAATTTCAAACTAGCAATCCTTATCCGTCTTACTAACATTATTATATACTTAGTGTAATTTTTCTCATCGGCCTTCCTTAAATTTCAAGTAATAAAATACTGCTCAAGTGTTCTTAAATGCTTTAACATATGATCCTAAATGCTTTTTTTTTTTTTAATATAGACACTAAACACAAAGCATGAAATGACTAACATAAAACTACTATTATACTATTATTCACCCCCAAGCTTAAACTAGGCAATGCCCTCATTGCAAAGAATAAAGAATTAAAAACTGACGACTTCCCTAATCAGGTCAATCGTCGTGATCGACCTCCTCATAACTGTTTTCCTCTTTACTGTCTTCTGTGTTGGCATCAATGTCTAAGTCTGAAGGCGGGTATGTTGGTAAGGCTTGTGGCATTGGGTAGGAAGTAGATCCTAGAGACGGATTTAACTGGACAAATAATTTTAGCATCGTCGTGTGAGCCTCGACATTGTACCTATGCATCGCATCTTGACGTTTGGCAATGCGGTGGTTTTGGCGGTCCATCCTCTGACTAACTCCGCTCCACTTGACTTACGACCAAGTCTATTCTCCTAGTATGATGCCTCAAATCACGTCATAAGTCGTCAACAAGGTTTGATGGTGGCATAGGATTCTCCACCAACCCACACCTTATATCTTAGTATCATTGAATGGTCAATCGGTGCCAATGGTGCTTGTAAAACTTCTTCTTTATCCCATTGAATGCCCACGCGCTCACACAAGTTGATAATTAACGAAGGATGAGGCAAGCCACCGGATGTGCTACCTTTAAGAGCTTTCACTATAGATGCATGTATCATCTCACCCACATCCAATGTTTTTCCCATTGCAATACAATATAAGAGTGTTGCACGTTCCTTTGTCACATCAGTCTTATGACGAACTAGCATCAATTTAGCACATATAAAGCCAAACTAAGCTTTTCCATAGAGACTAAGCTTGGTACTTTGAAAATTAGTTGCCTCTTATGTTACTATGGCTTTCCAATCCATCTCGGGTTCACACAAGCTTAGAATTATTTCACTGTAGTCCAAGTCCGTAGTCTTGTATTCCTCATATTCACAATCTTTAATTTTTGGCAAACCATAATAGACATTGATCATCTTTCTCCCCACATTCACCCATTTGCCTCGAAACATCACTAAATTACCCTCTGCCTCTGTTGCATTTGCGTAGAATTCACAATGTTGACAGCGACTGGATCAGGTTGACTGGTAAAGTTCTGCCAATTCCGCCGTCTCATATTGGTTACGATATCCCCATCTGTCTCATGTGGTCTCAAGCCTCGTTCCGGAATTAGATTTTTGCTGGCTAACAGTTGGTGATAACGTTGTGATGTAGCATAACTCGTAAATCTTTTCTTGTCAAAAGACTGCGATGAGGACGAACCTTCTCCCTTTTCCCTCTTAGTAGGCATTGACAAGTATACAACACAAAACTCAGTAACTTAAAACCAAATAAAATCACACGTTTCTACAAAATAGTTGACTGGGCAATTTGTCGAGCAGTTGGTGTGCGCTACAAACCAAACCTTCTTTAAGTTTTCCCCAAACTTGATTCTATCCATGTTGGTTTGTAAAAATTTATAGATGCAATCAAATTGCACAAAATAGAGGTAGCATGGTAAAATCAAATTTAAAAATTTATAAACCATAATCCATGGTCGACCTTTATGCGCAACTATTAATTAATAAAGAAGAAGTTAGAGAATTATACCCTTGTAGAACTCAAAGTTTCAACGGGTACAAGTTCACCTCCAAGTCCTTCGCGTTCTCCTTGAATTTCACCAATTGGATTCCAATGATCAATGTTAGCCACCCAAGTGTTTGGCCTCTAGAGGTGATCCACCAAACAATAATAATAATTCAAGAAGTGGGTGATGGCAAACCCTAGTTTTCTCTCTCTAGAGAATATGTGAGTACTCTCCCAAAACTTATGGAAGTGTATGTGTGTAACCTTAATCCATAATAAGACTTCTCTTATTTATAGATTTAGTAAACCCTCTTAACACCTTTAGGAATAGGGTTTTTAATTAAACTCCTAATCTAATTGGGATCTTAATTAATTTAATATAATAATTATAATTCCTAAACCATTTAGGAACTTAATTATTAATTATGAGAGTTCTCTTATTAATTAATTCCTAAACCATTTAGGAACTAAATAATAATGATAACAGTAATAATAATAATAAGACTCCTCTTATTAATTTATAATTAGTATTTCCAAAATACTAAATAATAAATATTAAGCTATTTAATTTATTCTATCCACATAATATAAATTAAATATACTTAATTCATTATTACAATTATGCCATTTACTTCTTAAATAATTATTTTCCTTTTGCGGTGTGACCCTTTAGGTTCTCCATATTAAACCGGTTATAGAATAAATTAATTAGAACTATTCTAATCTTATTTATATAAATAAATTAAACTATTTAATTCATTTAAATAAATAATATTTATTCCATAATAAGGGTAAGCCCCCTTAGCGATCAACGACTTTCCAGGTAATATAGATTTCAACATTTAATCACAAAAAAACCTATTCAGCGAATAGTTACCATACAATTCAATCCTTCTACCTCACAACGTCCCAATCAAATATAAGATATGGTATTACTGTCAAGTCTTATTTTATTTGATTATATGCATTTTAATCCTCAAATGAATAACTCTAATTAATGTAAATTAGAAACTACTTTCCAATTTTCATTCTGCCTTGGCCAAGGACTACTGAGTTGTCATTTATCGAATCACATAGGACATTCCCTTCTTTTACTAGAAGTGATAGATTCTTTGTTGATCATTCACCTATCTCCATGTATGACTTATTATATCCAATCATACCCTTTGATACACCCTAAAAGTTTTAAGGAATATGTCAAAACATAATTCATCATACACAAGATACTATGACGATCTCAAGTAAAAGGATCACTTGTACTACTATCACAAAAGGAACTCCTATTGACGGCAAGTAAAACTCCATTAGGTGTTCCTTGAGCGAGTCACGCTCAGTGAACTTTTTCTCTAATAAGCACCTATATACTTGCTTTAGTATCTCTACACAAATGATTATGAGATCAATCATCCTCTTCATAAGAGCAAGTATAGTATGTACCAATCTATCCGGATCTACTAATCCCTTTTTTAGTGATTCAACGATTAGGAACAATTTTAGTTTTGAGCTATCTTGAATTTAGATCTCATTAACATGATCCTCATCATGATTCTAAAAGCATTGCTCGGAAACTATGGGTTTATCCATTTAATTAATTCAAGTAATTAATCATGAATAAAGAAATGCCTTAATACTTTTATTAATAAATGAACAAGATTACAAAGTGTATGCTTATCACATCAAATGTGATTGGCTTGAGGGCATACTACTTTCAATCTCCCACTTGCACTAAAGCCAATCGCCCTTTGGGATCCCCATACCATTCTTCTATACGTGGCGTACAAATTGCTTAGTAAATGCTTTAGTTAATGGATCTGTAATGCTGTTTTAAGAGCTTACCATTTTTATGGTGTCATCTCATTTTCAATGATTCATCTAATCATATGAAAGTGCTGCAATATATGTTTGGATTTCAGATGAGACCTAGGTTCTTTGGCAAATTAAACTCCTTTAATGCTAGGAACCATTATAAGTTCTGTAATGAACTTATTGAACCAAACAATCACCTTTGCAGCTTCACTTATAGTTATTTACTATGTATTTGTCACTAAATCAACAACTCCTTGTTGTTTGGAACTTTTCAACTCACTGCAGCACCGTTTAAGGTAATCATATTACTTGAAACGGATATGCTGTTATCTTGGTTAGTCTGAACAAACTTGAGTTTGTTAAGCCCTCTAGTTTTATATCGGACCCATCATTAGAAACTCTTTTCTAATGTTCTTTTCCATAATTGAACTGATATCTGCTTATCATGCATAAGCAATATCAAGTTAAGTACATATTATCCCGTACATAATAGATCCTATTGCTGAGGCATAAGGAGTCTTACTCATACGGTCTCTCTCTTCAAGTGTCTTTGGAACCTACTTCTTCGAGAGATGTATTCCAGAACCCATCGACATGAGCCCTTTCTTGGGATCTTTCATGCTAAACTTCTTTAGCATAGAATCAATGTACGTTCCTTGGGACAAGCCAATCATCCTTTTAGATTTATCTTTATAGATCTTTATCCCCAAAATATAGTATGTTTCTCCCAAGTCCTTCACGGAGAAGTGTTTAGACAACCACATCTTTACTGATTGTAGCATCGATATGTCATTCATTATCAGCATTATATCAACATATAATATTAGGAATGTCATAGTGCTCCCACTAACCTTTGTACACACTTGGTTCGTTCTTGTCTTTGATAAAATCAAACTTCTTTGATTGTCTCATCAAAACAGATGTTTCATTTTTGAGAAACTTGTTTCAATCCATAATTGGATCGTTGTAACTTACATACTTGATTTACTCCATCTATATGGAGACAAATCCTCTTGGTTGTATCATACATACATCCTTTTGTATAATAAGCTATAACTGCAAGTAAAATCCGAATTGATATATGCATTTTCACTAGTGAAAAATTTCATTATAGTAAACTCATTGACCTTATTTGAAATCTTTTTACCACTAGTCAGGTCTTATAGGTCTCCACCTTGCCATATGCTTTAGTCTTTCTCTAAAGACACATTTCGGATTTTATAATCATCAGTCATTTCTCCTGAGTATCTAATACTCATACCTCGTCGTATGTTACTGGATCATCATCCACTATGATGTGTACCTCATCATCATCATCTATAATGAATCCATACTATTCAGGTATCTTCGGTACTAAACCAGATTTACGACTTGGTTATGGTACAATAGGTTTATCTACTTATACAGATTCTTTCACTTGATTTGTAGTGTTTTGTGGTTCTTGAACTTCTTCAAGATCTATTTTACTCTCACTAACCCTTTAAGAAAAAATCTCTTTTCCTATAGGTAGCGTGTTTCAACAAACACATTTTAATTAGTCGGATCGTAGAAGTAATATCCTAAACTTTCTTTAGGATATCCCACAAGTTTACACTTGTTAAATCTTGTCCCAAGCTTATCACTGTCAAACTTTTTGACATAAGCTAGACAATTCTAATCTTAACATATTTAAGACTTGGTTTCCTCCCTATCCATAACTCATATGAAGTCTTAGGGATGGAATTTGAAGGTACCTTGTTTAGTAGATATTTCTAAGGTATAACCCTAGAAGGATACTGGAAGATTGGTATAACTCATCATGGATCATCACCATGTCCATTGTGAGATAATACCATTTCGCTTGAGATGATCTAGAAACTTATTGCTTAAGTATTCCCTTCTCGATCTAATCAAAGAACTTTAATACTTTTGAATTCTTTGAACGTTTCAAACGATTTGAATTTGTATTTTATCAAATACATATATCGAAATCTAGAATCATTAGTGAAAGTAATGAATGAATACCTTCCTATTGCAAGTGTTGTCATAGGTCTCATACACAACTTTGTGTACCATCTCTAACAACTCTGCAACTCTCTCTCCATGTCCACTAAATGGAGATTTAGTCATATTGTCCATGATACAAGATTCATAAGTTGCATTTGACTCATAATCAAAAGACTCTAAAAGTCTATCTTTATACAACTTGTCTAGTCTTATTTCATTAGCATGACTGAGCTAACAGTATTGTATGAAGGTATGATTCATATCATCTCTTTGTTTTTAGTTTGTTCAAATTAAAATATTTTTCATGTAAGTCAAGTATACAAAATCCATTAAGTAATCAACCAGTTCTAAATAAAACATTATCATTATAAACAAAACAACGATTGTTCATTATTATAATGTCAAAAACCCTTCCTTGTCATCACATGGAACTAAAATAATGTTTCTAAAAACTGGAACCTAGTAACAACTTACTAACTTAATAGGCTTGCCCGTAGGCAGTGCTAAACTATAAGTTCCCATGGCTAATGCAGCAACCTTTGCTTCATTCCCCAGCACAGGATTACTTATCATTTGTTTAGCTTTCTACTTCTGTTTGGTCTCTGCAACGACTTGCATATGTGAGACCAACATCCGGTATCTAATACCTAAGTAGAAATTTGACTTATAGAAAGTTCTATTTTATTATGAACAAATCTATATTTATAGCTGAAGCTTCATTAAACTTCTTCTACTTAACTACTACAACTCTCTTGCAGTTGTTCTTCCAGTGTCCCAGCTTATCGCAATGAAAGCAAACTCCTTTGCCATCAGGATCACTTTTATTTATGTCCTTTATTTAACTTTTTATTGCCTTCTATCTTTTCTGACTCCTCAGGAATACATTTAGTCATCTTCTTCAACTTAGGAGATTCATCTACTAGTAAGACTTGGTCTTTCTTGGAAAGAAAGTGACTCTCAACTGTATTCATCATATTTAAGCAAATCAGGTAAACTGACTTCAAGCTTATTAATGTTAACGTTCACAACAATTTGTGAAAAAGAGTCAGTGAGTGACTGCAAGATTGAATCTTGACTCAACTCTCCATCCTTGACAAAACCTGTTGCCCTAATTGATCAATCAAATTGATCATCTTTAGGACATGTGTCTTTACTGTAGTGTCATTGACCATTATAGATCGAAAGAGCTTTTTACATATTTTATATCTAGTTGACATACTTTGCTCACCATACAACTTTTGAATGTGCAACAATATAGTAGCTGTATCCATTTTCTCGTGTTGACGCTGTAACTCGATACTTATGAATGCGAGCATGATGCATTAAGCCACCTTTGCATCATCTTGACATTTCTTAAAATAACAATATATTCCTCATAGGCTTAGTCTGCAACGTTTGCAGGGATAGACAAATTTAGGACATTTTGCTAGTTTTTCAGTATTGAGAACTATTCTCAAATTTATTTAATCAATCCGAACAATTCGGTTCGATTAAATTATTAGCATCTAATATACTATGCAGTGTTAGTGAATTAAACATAGCAATATTCTTTAAGGGAATTAATAACAACATTAACATGCATTCATTTTATTAATCACCAAGTTAATTAGGTCTTTATTTAAAATGGTGTCTCCCACTATTTTCATCAAATTATATTACCCTCTATATATAGTTCGGCAAATTTAATTAAAGATTTGCTAGTGAGATAAAGATCATATTGACATAAGTATAAGCCTTGTGTGTGCACAACAAATTATAGTTTATTCAACAGGTAGACAACTCCTTGTCAATTACATCAACATGCAACTCCTTGTATTTTGCCACTTAGATTATTATGATCATGTGTGTGCACATCCAAATCAAAATTATCTAAGTTAAGTCCGACCTAGCACTTCCATATAAGTGAAGAGAAAAATACCATCCTTATGTGTGGACAACAAAACAGTAATGTTCAATTCCATTATAAGCATCCAATGTGATAAAACAACATCTCAAATAATCGATATGAGCCTTGTGTGTGCACAACAAACTATATCGAGTATTTGATACTCTATTGTTTTATCATGCTAAAAGGTGACGTTCGATATTCCAACTGTCTTTGAACGTTAAAACTTAATATTTTAGTAGTAGAATAAATAAATTAGAATCATTCTAATTTTATTTAATTGAATTAAACTCATTTTAATTCATTTTATAAATAATATTTATTCTACATCTTGAGGGGTTTGTTAATATTAATTGTCTCATCTTGTTTAGCGCACATGCATATATATATATATATATATATATATATATATATATATATATATATATATATAAAATACGCATCATATTATTTAACATGCGAAACATGTTTGGATAATATATAATATATATAATTAACATGCACATATAGAATACTATATTCTACTTGGATTGATTATGAACTTTTATTCTAGTTTGGTTCACTAGAGCCACCAAGTGAACCAAAAGGTCAAACTTAGGGTGCAAGAATAAATTAAATTAAATATAACTATTACATTTAAATTCGGGCTCCATTACAAATGGGTCTTCATGCGCTCCTTGCTCATTGACTCCAATTATTCAAAATAATTCTAACTAATACTATAACAAATTATTTATAATAAATAAGAAACCTTGATCAACAGTCAAGGGGAAGTACATAGGAGGGAGTTAGAATTATACGTAAGAAAAATTAGAAAGACGAGATACGCATACCCCATTTATAAAACTCATTCATTCATGCATCCATTTAAAATTAAATCCAATTACATTGGTCAAATAGTCTATAATCAATCTCATTTATTATCATATATATCAACATATATATCAATAAATAATATTCATCTAATGAATTAAATAAATCATTCCATATATGTATTGGTATCATTTAATGGGCAATTAAAGTTGCATGAAATCCAATTTCATGTTTAAAATAAACCTTTTATTTTAATTATAAAATTATTTAAAAATAAACTATTTATTTTTATTATTTTAAAATTACCCAAAATAAACTCCTTTATTTTAAAATTTTAAAATATGTACAAAATTACCAAACAGTTTAGCTAATTAATATATTATAATTATGCCAAATCCGAAACATATATATAATACCGAAAACCGGAACAAGCTGCTTTAAATAATAGTTGCTTAACAATCCAATTCCGAAAAGCTTTGCTCCTTTAATTGCATCCACTTTACCGAAACATTATATATATATATATATATATATATATATATATATATATATATATATATATATATATATATATAATCCGAAAAACAAGGGGTTGCTGCTTTTCATGCTTTCGGTAAACAGTGCTGGTGACACTAAATTCGGGACAAGGTATATCATATATCCAGTGGCGGAACTAGAAATTTTTTAAGGGGGGTCAAAATATATCAGTAAAAAAATTATTTATTGACGCTTGAAGTGCTTCTTTCGGTTGTACGACTGAGAAAAGACAATTGTATCTTGCGAGTCTTAATAAATCACTTACACTAACATATTTAATTCGATCATAATTATTTTTCAAAATACATTTTAAAATCCTAAATAGTCTAAGAGGCATCTGAGCTATAATATGTATCGGAGGGGTTGGTGACCTATATATGATATATGATTTATGTATTTTATTATTGGCATAATAATTAACGAGGGTGCATGAATTAATAATAAGTGTATATATATGCTCAAAACTTGAATACCACTCAACTTGTAAATTTTGGTACGGTCGATTATTAACAAAAAAAATAATGAATTAAATGGTAAGAAAACAAATATTTCTAAGAATTGTACTTGAGACCTCTCGCACCCTAAGCAAAAATCATCCCACCAGACAAAATGCCCATATGGTCATTCCAAGGAGTTATAAATTTATAACTAAAAAAATAATGAATTTAAATAGTAACAAAAATGTCTTAAATAATATAGTGGCATTACAAGAATTGAACTCAAGACCTCTTAGAAGTTGCACCATACTAAGCAAGAATCTTACCACTAGACCAAATATCCATATGGACATTTCATACATACATATATATATGCATTAATCTTTGGAATAGCGGGGTCAATTGACCCCCTAGACCCCCCTAGTTCCGCCGCTGCATATATCCCATGCCAAAACCGAAACCGGGAAAAGGAAGAAAAAAAACTTTGCGCTGCTGTTATATATATCATATGTATATATCATATGTATTAATATATAACATCCGAAACGGGGTACAATTCCTTACCGAAAACAGTGATGCTAAAACAGCCCACTAAATTGCTTCAATTTTACTGAGAATTCAATTTCAGTATATTAAAAATAATAATTTTATACAACAAATTATGCCCAATAAATTGTTCTCAACATATACCCATACATATATAGAATTAAAAAAATTAATAATTCGCATAAAATTTGGCTCTTGATGCCACTGTTGGTTTGTAAAAATTCATAGACGCAATCAAATTGCACAAAATAGCGGAAGCATGGTAAAATCAAATTTAAAAATTTACAAACCATAATCCAGGGTTGACCTTTATGCGCAACTATTAATTAATAAAGAAGAAGTTAGAGAATTATACCCTTGTAGAACTCAAAGCTTCAACGGGTAAAAGTTCACCTCCAAGTCCTTCGCGTTCTCCTTGAATTTCACCGATTGGATTCCAATGATCAATGTTAGCCACCCAAGTGTTTGGCCTCTAGAGGTGATCCACCAAGGAATAATAATAATTCAAGAAGTGGGTGATGGCAAACCCTAGTTTTCTCTCTCTAGAGAATATGTGAGTACTCTCCTAAAACTTATGGAAGTGTATGTGTGTAACCTTAATCCATAATAAGACTTCTCTTATTTATAGATTTAGTAAACCCTCATAACACCTTTAGGAATAGGGTTTTTAATTAAACTCCTAATCTAATTGGGATCTTAATTAATTTAATATAATAATTATAATTCCTAAACCATTTAGGAACTTAATTATTAATTATGAGAGTATTCTTATTAATTAATTCCTAAACCATTTAGGAACTAAATAATAATGATAATAGTAATAATAATAATAAGACTCATCTTATTAATTTATAATTAGTATTTCCAAAATACTAAATAATAAATATTAAGCTATTTAATTTATTCTATCCACATAATATAAATTAAATATACTTAATTCATTATTACAATTATGCCATTTACTTCTTAAATAATTATTTTCCTTTTGCGGTGTGACCCTTTAGGTTCTCCATATTAAACCGGTTATAGAATAAATTAATTAGAACCATTTTAATCTTATTTATATAAATAAATTAAACTATTTAATTCATTTAAATAAATAATATTTATTCCATAATAAGGGTAAACCCCCTTAGCGATCAACAACTTTTCAGATAATATAGATTTCAACATTTAATCACAAAAGAACCTATTCAGCGAATAGTTACCATACAATTCAATCCTTCTACCTCACAACGTCCCAATAAAATATAAGACATGGTATTATTGTTAAGTCTTAGTTTATTTGATTATATGCATTTCAATCCTCAAATGAATAACTCTAATTAATGTAAATTAGAAACTACATTCTAATTTCCATTCTGCCTTGGCCAAGGACTACTGAGTTGTCATTTATCGAATCGCATAAGACATTCCCTTCTTTTACTAGAAGTGATAGATTCTTTGTTGATCATTTACCTATCTCCATGTATGACTTATTATATCCAATCATACCCTTTGATACACCCTAAAAGTTTTAAGGAATATGTCAAAACATAATTCATCATACACAAGATACTATAATGATTTCAAGTCAAAGGATCACTTGTACTATTATCACAAAAGGAACTCCTATTGACAGACAAGTAAGACTCCATTAGGTGTTCCTTGAGCGAGTCACGTTCAGTGAACTTATTCTCTAATAAGCACCTACATACTTGCTTTAGTATCTCTACACAAATGATTATGAGATCAATCATCCTCTTCATAAGAGCAAGCATAGTATGTACCAATCTATCTAGATCTACTAATCCCCTTTTTAGTGATCCAACGATTAGGAACAATTTTAGTTTTGAGCTATCTTGAATTTAGATCTCATTAGCATGATCCTCATCATGATTCTAAAAGCATTGCTTGAAAACTATGGGTTTATCCATTTGATTAATTCAAGTAATTAATCATGAATAAAGAAATGCCTTGATACTTGTAACGACCCCGAAATTCGACCCATTTTATTACCTTAAGTTCCATATTTATTATTCATTCTTTCCTTAACGTCCAAATTTCGGTTCGTTAATAAATCTTTAATCACCTTCTTTTACCCATAAATTGATTTTAAAATCATCAAGTACAAATTTTCTGGTATAAATTTTTCTTTTTCTCAATCATTGTATTAAAATATTTGAAGATTTAAAATTCCTACATCTTGGATCCTAGTCCCTGGATCGCAACCTTAACTTTTTCTTTCTTTCACACGTATCATAAAATTCATCATTTCAAATTTACTGTTATACAAATATTCCTTGTTGCGTCATTCGTAATCAAACATATAATAATTTCTACCGTAACAATTATCCTGACCAATCACAGTTCATAATTAAACTTCTATCATATCCATGTTCAATTTATATATACATACAATTCATCACAGTAATTTAACAAATTTCTCACACTGAATTATAATATTAACAATATAACAAGCACGTTTTCTACCTTCTAGGTACTTCATCTCAAACTTAATCTGATATTCCTGAAACTTATTTCTTTACCCTGCAAAAGTTTATTTTAAACAAGTAATGAGCACAACGGCTCATCAAGTTCAACAGTTTATATTTCACGTAGCACATACCTTAACATGCTTGGTGTGTGACATATATCATGTGCTTGTGCTTCAAATATAGCAATATATCTCATATCGTTGCACAAAGAACACATTATGGTCATATTAAACACGTATCACATAGCACATAATTTGTATGCATTTAAAACAAGAATTTCATATCATAATGATTCAACATTTAACATAAAAAGGACTGAAGAACTTGCCTGACGTCCAATTATTTAAATTGATAGCTCAAACTCTTAACTCGATCAACCTTCCAAAGCTTAAATTTCTTCATTTGATGGCACCAAATCTTCCTCATCTCTTGGTGGTGGCCATGAAAATTTCCGGGTGGCAAGGTGGTGGTCGGATGGAGCAATATTGAGAGAGAGAGTGTTTTGGCTTTTGTTTTCTTTTCTTTTTCCATTTCTTTCTTTCCTTCATATATATATATATATACATATATATGTATGTATATCTCTCCAACTAAGCCAACTTGGATAATAAAAAAAATTTGCCCACCGACTTTGCGTGAATCTTCCGGATTTTTCAAGAAAAATAATGTGCAAAATTTTACTTTTTTTTTTTTTTTTAATACATTACGTAATTATATCGTATAATAAATATTTTATATAAAGTATATAAAATATTTATTTTAATTCACCAAAAATTATAACATGATTTATTATTAATTTTAATACCACTTTTGGGTACTTTACTTGACAAATTTTGTACACGCATAACGTCATGCATGTAATTATATGAGGTAATTAATACTTCCAAAATTCATAAAATAATTCATAATACATATAAAAATTATTTTTCATAATTTTTCACTTCGTTACTTTGACAACATGTTACATTAACATGTTCACATTTCCGAAATATTATCTTTCATAAAAGTCATAATAATTCCATTATATATAAACATAATTTTTAATAACTTAAAACATTCATTTTTCTTATTTATTATCCAATTCTTTACATTTCACATTACTTTCCTTATATAAATTATATAATTTATTATTATATAATTTATATAATTAAATTATCCCTTTTTATAATTTCCATTTCACACAAAATATAATTTATAAAATTTCTTCCATCCTCATTCAATTTAATCACCTTATATAAATTATATAATTATTCTTATTTAATTTATATAATTATTATTTTTCTCATATTTCACTTTAATTTCCTTATATAAATTATATAATTTATTGTTATATAATTACATATCTTCTTTATAAATTCTAAACTTTCTCCACCATTCTTAATAAAATCTAAAATCCATAATTATATTATTACAACTCCCTCATTAATTTTCCATTTAAAATTGGATTAATTTAATTATTAATCCCTTAATTTCCATAATTAATGAAATTTATATTTATCAATTAAACATAACACACATATATAAATGTATATACATATAAATATATACATATCTAATTCCTGCATTTCACATTACCACATAGCCTTAATTAAATTATAATTCATGCATTTTCATAATAATTTAATTGTACAATTTATTGTACAATCACCTAAAATTTCTCTTATTCTTCATAAATTGTTTCCAAACAATTTATTTACTTTCCAATTATTTTAAATTCTCACAAATCATCACCATCTTTGTACCGTTTTAATTTACCAATTAAATCTCATCACATACCTTTAATCACATAAATAATTATTAATTTAAACAACCTTGATAATTTTATCAATTAAATTCTCATTTAATATTATTAAGAAAATTCTGAAAATTCGGATCCTCACATTCTTCCCCCCTTAACAGGATTCCGTCCTTGGAATCATAATTGCCGTAATAATTATACTTATATTATTCATAGCACCTTGCTATGCCTTTATCTGGATAAATAATAACTTTATTCAAAATAATCATGTTTTACCTTGTTAATTTCCATAATTCACATGGATCACCCCATAATGGTCATAATTGTCAGAATATTAAATTCACAATTTCTTTATAGTATTATATTTCACAATTCTCTAAAAAAATTATTGATAATACCTTAGCTCGTCTCTTGATACGCTTATCAAGATAACTTCTCATTCTCTAAACAACTTATCAAGATAACTTCTCATTCTCTAAACAATTTCCTTTCTTTAATCATACTTACCCTTACTCAATCAACTTATTTCATCCTTCTTTTCTTAATTCTTATAAATCTTCTTCACATTTCATAAATCATTCCTTAATACTTCTATCATTTAACACTAGGTTTTAAATACTAACCTTTGCTTAATTTATCATAATCCTTATTTGATATTATTTCAAAAATCCTAGGTGTCACATTCACCCCTCCTTCATAAAATTTCGTCCTTGAAATTTCTATGTACTCGTACCTCATTCATTTACAATTTCTTTACATTTATTCCACATATCTTTCTTTCCTTCCTTTCTCGTAGTTATTGCACACTGCAATTTTCTAATCCACCGCCCTTCATAATTTCTTTACTTCACAATTATTACTTTCCTAATGCTCACATTTATAAAATACTACCCTATCCTACCATCCAATCTTCATAAGAATAGAGGAATTTCAAAATTTTATTTTGGAAAAACTTTCATGATATGCTGAATGAACATTTATCCCGGTTTACTGTACTTCGCTCCCCGAGTACTTCGCTCCCCGAGTACTCCCCGGTTTACAGTATTTCTTTGATGGGCGTCAATACGCCAAGCTGCAGAATGATAAAAGGGGGGGTCAGGCGTATTGACGCTAATTTTTATTTGTTGGATGGCGTATATACGTTGTTAAGTATTAAGGAAGAAAGGAGCTGGCGTCTTTACACCGTGTTTTCTTCATGGTTGGGCGTATCTACGCTCGTGTGCTTTTCCATCAGGATTTGGTAAACTTCCCTCTTGTTCCTTGGTAATTCGCAGACCTGGAACCAATTGACACACCCATTAAAAATATGCAAGGAATTTACACTATTAAAATTCAATCCTATCAAATCCTAAGCTAAAAAGGGAAAAGTTCATTAATTACTTGAATTAAAGTAAAATAAATAAAGATAACTCCTGGGTTGCCTCCCAGTTAGCACTTAGTTTTAAGTCCTCAGCCCGACCATCTCCTTTTATGCTTTAATCTGTAAGGGTGACTGCCAACTTCTCTCGATCAAAGCTTCTCCACTTCCATAGCCTTATGAGGGAAAACTTTAGTGATACAAAATAGACCAGCCCATCTTGATTTCAGTTTCCCCGAAAAAAGTTTTAGTCTTGAGTTGTATAATAAGATCGACTGCCCTGGTTCGAACTTATTTTCAATGATTTTTGTGTCATGCCACTTCTTGACCCATTCTTTATACAACTTGGCATTTTCATACGATTAAAGGCGAAATTCATCCATATGATTCAATTACAAAAGGCGTTTCTCTCCTACAGCACATAAATCAAAATTCAACTTCCGGATAGCCTAATAGGCGTTGTGTTCCAATTCCACCGGAAGGTGGCATGCTTTCCCATATACTAGCCTATATAGAGACATCCTTAACGGTGTTTTGTAGGATGTACAATATGCTCATAAAGCATCATCTAACTTACTGGACTAGTCCTTCCCACTAGGATTCACCATCTTCTCAAGGATTTTCTTCACTTCTCAATTTAAAACTTCGGCCTGGCCATTCGTCTGCGGATGGTATGCAGTTGTGATCTTGTGAGTGACCCCATACTTAGCAAGAGTAGCTTGAAGCAGTTTATAACAGAAATGCGATCCCTCATCGCTAACGATTGCTCGAGGTGTGCCGAATCTGGAGAAGATATTTTTTCAGAGGAATTTAATCACCACTTTAGCATCGTTAGTGGGTAGTGATGCAGCCTCAACCCACTTTGAAACGTAATCCACCGCTGCTAGTATATAAGAGTTGCCAAAAGATGAAGGAAATGGCCCTATTAAATCGATGCCCCACACATCAAATAATTCAACCTCCAAGATTATTTTGAGTGGCATCTCGTGACGCTTTGATAAATTGTTAACCCTTTGGCATCTGTTGCATTTCATCACGAAACAATGGGTGTCCTTAAAAAGTGTCGACCAATAAAACCTATTTTTATTTAAAAAGGTTACTTCTGTCATTTTTTATATCTGACAAATATTCTATTGTAGGGTCCAGAAATGATTAGTTATTTTGGCGCCGTCGTACGACCCGAATATTCCCCGACAAAACGAATATTTTCCGACAAACCGAATATTGTCCGACAAAATAAAATTTGTACATAACATCCTTAACTTTTAACTTTGTCAATTTAACCACTTACTGTTTCAGAAAAAAATATATATGAAGAAAAATTAAATTTTGTATTTTATAAAATTTGGGGTCTTATAGAATAAGTCATAATTTATTTAAATATGATATAAGTTATAGCATAAAGAATGTGAATGTTATGATTCTGAGACAGATAATGAATATAATAAGCTTTAAATAAACAAGTTTACGAATTGTATTACGTTTGAATATTATGATTATAAGGATAAAGGTTATGTTTTAATACACGAGATTGCCATTAGCAAATGATGGGATTTCGGGGTCGTTACAGCTTCTAACGTTGTTTAGTCTGAGGAGGTGTAATGCCTTGTGAAAATCCGTACTAGCTACATGTGACCTCGTGCTTTAATGTACAACATTCTCCTTACTAACCACAATATTATATAATAATATGTTGAAGGTTGTTTAATTTGATGATGATGATGATGACTGTTGTGCAAAAATGATTGTGGTAAATGTGCTTATATGGTTGATTGTCCATATGTATCTGACTAAGTGCTTATGTGTTAATGTGCCTATGTGCTTACTTGATTATGTGCGTATATGTTTTAAAGTGCTTATGTGGTTAATTGACTAAGTGATTACATGTTAATCTAAATATATGTCTACATGATCATGTGTGTATGATATATATTACCTGATTCAAATATTGTGATTTGCACACTTATATAGCAAATATGATCTTGTTAAAAACTATCTGCTGCTTATAATAAGAGTAAAAGTTATCTGGTTCAAATGTTGTAAAGTCCTTTTAAAAAGAATTATGTGTACAAAGGACTTAGATAAAAGATCAGAAATGTTAGGTTGATCTTTCCGTAGAAGTTACTCTGCATTAAAGATAAATATTATAAGCAGCGTAATATAAGATTAAATCATTGTTGTATGGCAAAGTTTGTAAAGTCCTTTCAATAAAATGATGTAATGATGTACAAGGACTTAGTTAGAAAAGATCAAATCTGTTAAGTTGATCTTATGTTATATATGTTCAGTCAATATAATCGTAGAATGGACTCTACGATTCCAAGCAAAGAAGACTCAATGATTTAGTTTGTTCGTAGAGTGGATTATACGACTCCATACCAGGATAACTCTACGATCATCAAAGAGAGACAAATGTGCAAGAGTTCTACAAAATATACAAGCTGAATTGAAGAATTGATCAAGTACAAAACGTAGAGCAGAACTCTACGATCGTCGAACAAACAGCTAAGCAAGCCTTCAAGAAACGTAGAACCAGAGAAGAAATGTACTCTACGATATGCACATTCTGGCAAGATCATAAAGTGAATTCGAAGAGCAAGCACATAGAGAACTCTACGATTTGCACAGATAGAAGAGATCATAAAGTGAAACCAGAAGATAAGACAATGCAAAAAATTGTTCTACACATGGTATAATTGTTGAGCATAAATAAAGGATGTGCTAACGAAGACAACAACTCAACCATTCCACTGAGAAGCACTGTAGTCAGCAACTCTACGATTTGAACAAAATGACAAGATCGTAGAACGACATCATAAAGCAAAGCCTGCAGACAGCAACTCTACGATCTGAACAGAATAGCAAGATCGCAGAGTAAGAGAGAAGATCGCTCAAACTCAACCTTTTTTCTGACATATGTTCTGTTACATCAAACTGTAGCTCAGCTTTCTGCATTTTTAGCCGTTGCACTTCCAGAGTTGTATATCAAGGATTATTATATATTTAACCTTCTGATCCATCGTTAAATATCTTCCTTGACTTTAATAACCAGCTGCTCTATTGCTATCAGAGATGTCCTGTTAGTCTGACTATTTTCACCAGCTTGCTGAGTAGTAGGTCCTGACTTATAGTCGTCTAGTCACAAAGTCTTCTGTGACTCTGACATGCATCTGTTCCTTAACATCACTTAATCTTTCTTTAATCTGGAAGAGGAATATTCTCTCTTCTCTCGCACCATATTGCAGTTCTGTTCCTTTACTGCTTCTGATAGTGAATTCGTAGAGTGATTTTCTGTCCATTCAGACTCTTCGAATTCAGCTCCACTCGTTACTTGAAGTATGTCAGGTAAAAGGTTGAGTTGGAGCGATCTTCTCTCTTACTCAACGATCTTGCTATTCTGTTCAGATCGTAGAGTTGCTGTCTGCAGGCTTTGCTTTATGAAGTCGTTCTACGATCTTGTCATTTTGTTCAAATCGTAGAGTTGCTGACTGTAGTGCTTCTCAGTGGAATCGTTGAGTTGTTGTCTTCGTTAGCACATCCTTTATTTCTGCTCAACAATTATACCATGTTAGAACAATTTTCTGAATTGTCTTATCTTTTGGTTTCACTCTATGATTTCTTCTATCTGTGCAAATCGTAGAGTTCTCGTATGTGCTTGCTCTTCGAATTCACTTTACGATCTTGCCAGATTGTGCATATCGTAGAGTACATTTCTTCTCTGGTTCTACGTTTCCTGAAGGCTTGCTTAGCTGTTTGATCGACGATCGTAGAGTTCTGCTCTACGTTTTGTACTTGATCAATTCTTCAATCCATCTTGTATATTCTGTAGAACTCTTGCACAGTTGTCTCTCCTTGATGATCGTAGAGTTATCCTGGTATAGAGTCGTATAGTCCACTCTACGAATAGACTGAATCATTGAGTCTTCTTTGCTTGGAATCGTAAAGTCCATTCTACGATTATATTGACTGAACAGATATAACATATGATCAACTTAACAGATTTGATCTTTTCTAACTAAGTCCTTGTACATCATTACATCATTACATTGAAAGGACTTTACAAACTTTGCCATACAACAATGATTTAATCTTATATTACGCTGCTTATAATATTTATCTTTAATGCAGAGTAACTTCTACGGAAAGATCAACCTAACATTTCTGATCTTTTATCTAAGTCCTTTGTACACGTAATTCTTTTCAAAAGGACTTTACAACAATTGAACCAGATAACTTTTACTCTTATTATAAGCAGCAAATAGTTTTTAACAAGATCATATTTGCTATATAAGTGTGCAAATCACAATATTTGAATCAGGTAATATATAGCATACACATATGATCATGTAGACACATATTTAGATTAACATGTAATCACTGGGCTCGAATCCCAGCAGCCACACTAATGGGTATCAGAGCAGGTTCTCACGAACATAAAAGCTAGCTCACGCTTTGAGTAGATCCTATGGCACTAGTAAAACTCTGTTTTGAGTTTAAAAATTGAAGTGAACCATTTCTTATGAACAAGCTTACAAATTAATGTGTCTTTTCATGCAGGTACAATTATGAATGTTGATTGATGATAATCTATCTGATGTTGTATACTCATTGTCATTTAAATCCTATCTAAGACAAATTCAGATGATCTCTGCAAAGAAGCAGTCGAGTGAACTTTCAAAATTAAATTGATGCAGCGAGATGAAGAAATCAAAAGGATATTCTGCTGATGAGATTATTAATTGATTCACTCGAGAATATAATAACTTGTATTTCTGCCTTCAAATAAACTGGGAAGTTCAAATCTTGATGCCAAAGGACACTGGATCCTATTCTTCTCAAAGGAAGCATCACTGTGCCAAGCACTAACAAAACTACTTCTCACCGGTTCGAAAGTTTATAGCAGAAGCAAGCCCAACATAAATATATGCTTAAAAGTGTTAAATGATTTTCTACATACCAAACGTCAGCAGCTGAAATCAGTCTCGAATCCAAGTATTCACTCGACGTGCTCAGCATTAAGCTTTATGATAAGCTTAAGGTCTTAAATTCAAAAGATCTTATCTGAAGATGAGTGACAAAGGAATTGCTTCATTTATTCAAAAGTAGTGTCAGGAGTTCTATCAAAAGTTACAGCATATGGTAATCAATGATGAAATCCACAAGTAGTATTTCTCCTATCTTCAAGTGGATGATCTCAAGCATGACTAGTTTTAAAGGAATCTATTTCAAAAAGTCTTTAATGGTCTTCTGAAACTACTTCTCTGAAAGACATTACAGATGTATATCTCACTGCCATGTCTTTGATGATGAATATCAAAGTCATTTTCCTAAATCACAGATACCAGGCCCAAGACCTAAAAATCAACTCAGCACAGATGAATGGACATATATATATATATATATATATATATATATATATATATATGTGTGTGTGTATATCTATGATCACCGGGTCAAAGATTCATTCTACAGATCATTAAAGTTCAAGAAGAGTTGAAGAAACTCATTTATGTACAAAGCAGCTTATTCAATGAAAAAATTCATGCAAGGCACACCTTGTGTACGTGCTCAGATTTAAAAGGCAAAAGCTCTCAACGTCAAATTTCTTCAAACCAACTATGAATGAGAAGGGTGAGAAGATCAAGGCAATAAAGAGTAATCACGGATGATTTACTCTAAGATTAAGAAAGCACCTTACAATCTGCGAGAAAGAGGAAAGTCCATTTCAAGAAAATTTATTGCACTTAGCCATTGGCAGTAGGCTCTCAAACATCAATGCATCAGACGAAGCTCTAGCTTGAAATGATTGAAGAAATATATGTTTGACATTCTATGGAAAAGTCAGATCTATAGAATGCTAAACAGGAAGTCTTTTGATAGTAGACATCCTCACAAATCATTCTGGATGGAGATGACCAAAAGGGAATCAGAAAAGAGAGTGCAACAAGAAGGAAACAATGGTGGAGTTTCAAGGTCAATAAAGAAAAGCCCTACGATCTAAAGAAATTGGAGAAGAATGTACCGAGACTCAACGATAAATATCGTAGAGTTCCTTACTTAACAAATATGTTGGATTCTTCAAGGAAGTCAATCTATGAAAGATTGAGTGAAGTCTGAATACTAGTGCAAGAAGAAGACTTGAATCTTGAAATTCTCTAGAAGAGAAAGAAGCTGGTTATAAAGGAAAGCATTCATTAAGTCTTTTAACTCACCTATTGATTTAGTAAATCATGTCAGATCTGTTGTCACTAATATCATGGTGAGGTAAAGTTCATTCAAGTCAGAAGGAAGATCGCAGAGTCTTCTAGGAAGATCGTAGAGTCTGCCAGGCCAGAAGACTGTCCTTGAACTATCAAACAAACTGAACGAAGATCTCTAAGTACATCTAAAAGCTTCTAGTCTTAACAGAGATCGTAGAGCAGTTCAAATCTTAACTCTACGATTGCACTACAGGCAAGATCGTAAAGCAGCAGAGCCAAGTCGTAGAGTGAGAAAGCAAGCTCAGAAGTACGAAATTCATCAGAAGACAGAATTAAGGAAAATTATTGATGAATGATCGCTACAGTCAACTCCGGATCTTCAATATCCATATCAGTACTTCTGTACAAGCTCAAGGATATCAAAGGAATCCAAAATATGTCCAATAGTTAGTCTCAGACAATAAATCTTCAGAAGGCAAGGTAAATTTATTCATCGTTGGACTACATTTCTCATTCCAGTCACAAAGTCCCAAAATAATGTGATTGATGAACCAAATGCACATAGTCTCTAAACTCTATGAATGATAACCAAGCTAGCCTTATCGTCCCAAATCGTAGAGTCACTATAATCATCATCCTGATCGTAGAGCATATTGAGTCTACGATTGCACTTCATACAAACCTCTTTCCCATAAACTCCTTCATAGCTAATTACTAGCCTACAATTCATGACATCAGTAATCAAGGTCATTTATTGAAAGGATGATTGTTGAGTAACTAGCAGCTCACTCTACGAACTGATCAAGCTAACTCAAACAGGGAAGGTGAACTTCACGCTCTCTAAACTCAAGTGGGTTAGAATACTTGATGTGCTTCAGTTATGAAAAATGCGAAAGTTAAGCCCACGTTCTACAAATGAGTATCTGACACGTGTCCTCTGTAAAAACAAGAGGGAACTGGCATAAGTAAAATTTTAAAACTGACGATGGTCATTTCTCACAAGTTGTCAATGCCCATTCTCCCAAAACTCTCAAAACCCTAAATTTAAAAAAATCTTCAGAAATCGAAATCACTCCATGTGCTATCCTCAAATCAGTTTACCCTCATGGCATCTCTTCAAGTTATTCTTGGAAATCTTGTTTGTTTTGAAAATTTTAGAGATGCAGAGCAGAAATTCAAAGATATTCTTCATCTGGTCAAGAATGTTGGGTTCACCAAGTGTTTAGAAACCAGTACTAGGATTTTCTCTACACACTTGTGAAAGAATTCTATTCAAACTCTGCTTATCGAGGAAATACTCTCATCATAGAGGTTAAGGAAATCTCATTGCAAATAGGGGTTTCTGAAATCAATCTTAGCCTAGGTATTCCAATCGGTGGAATTACTTCTCTTGGCAAGATTGATATCGAGCTTGGACTGGAGCTGATAGGCTATGAGAAGAAGTCTCCTCTAAAAGGAATCAAGAAGAAAGATTTCCCTCAGCAGTACAAGTTTCTGGCTGACATAGTTGGGAAGAGCATTCTGTGGAAAGACACTGCATATGATACTGTCAGTGAAGATCAATTAAGGCTTATGACTGCTATTGCTCTAAGAAAGAAAATCAACTTCGGAGCAGTTCTCTTAGGATGGATAAAAAGGTGGATAAATGATGCAAAAACAAGAGTTGAAGCAGGAAAGCCCACTCCCAAGATGCTCTATGGAAGATTTATAAGCATCATTTTGAAGTAGTTTCTAGCAAATGCAATTGGGGAAGATGAAGGAGAAGTTCTAAACTTCAACAAAATGATTACTCCAAGGTTGTTTGAAGACTGGAAAAAGAACCCTCATGCCAGTAAGGGTAAGAAGGCACGAGGATCGAGAAACATCAGCAGGAAGATGAAAGAAAAATCTAAAGGAAAAGGAAAAAGGAAAATGGAAGAAATTTCTGAAGAAGAATCCCAAGAGGCTGATGTGCAGTCAAGAAACAAAACTCTTGTGATCTATGATACTCAGGAATCAAAGAAGAAAAGAAAATTCAATGAAATAGAGAAGGCTGCAGAAAAGAAAGATGTCAGTACAGAGAAAGCTAAGAAAGAGCAGACAAATCCCAAATGGTCTAAAATTGAGAAGAAGAAGACATAAAAGAAAGTTACTCACACTATCCCAAGGAAAAGTTGGAGGATTAGAGAACAGTGGAGAAGTTCAATCATTACAGGACCACCTCAAATTATAGAAATTGATGATGATGAAGAAAATTCAAATTCTGGAGAAAGAACATCTGATAGTTCAAAAGAAGAAACATCAATAGGCTCTTCAGAGGAAAGATCAGAAAGTCATAAAAATAGCTTGTCTGAAAAAGAAGACATATCGTGTTCTGATCAGATAGCTGAACTAGTTGAAAAAGACTCAGCACCCGAGATCAACGAAAGTGATGATGTTGCTGAAAATGTTATTATACCAGGTGAACAATTCTCTGGAAATTCTGAAGTTGGAAAAGCTAAATCAGATGAGAAAGAAGATCGTCGAGAAGCTGTGATGAGAGAAGATGAACACCTCCAAGAAGAGACCAGTATTCATGAATTAAAAGAATCAAGAGACAGGTCAAAGAGGTCAATTAGAAGAAAAAGATTAAGTGCATTTATAAAGAAAATGGGCAGGAGTTCAAGTGCAAGTCAAAAGGAGAGAAAAATAAGGAAGAAAGTTGAAAAGAAGCTGAGGAAAGTAAGCCTATTAAGAAAGCTGAGGAAAGTAAGCCTATTGAGAAAGCTGGATAAGCAGCAATATGAAGAATATCGACTGAAGCAAGTCAAAAGAAGACGTAGAGAAAGAAGAAAGCATGTAAGCCAGATGGAAAAATGTTTTATTACGTGGGATCATGATCATTTGTTTAGTTTTATTCCCATACTACCACTCCTAAGGGCCATATTCATGAATGATCAAAGCTCTATCAGTTGGAGCTACTCAACATTTCCAAATCTTTCGTTAGTTGCCCAACAATTTACACAGGCATTGTCCATTGCAACTACACTGATAAGCAATGAGCCCTTCTATCCTCACTACCAAAGTCGCCAGGAAATATCCATCTAAAATCTGACTAGCTCTCAATCTGACTTTCTAAACTCTTAGCAACTCTACACCACCTCTTTGTTTGTAGAGTCCCAAAACTTTGCGAACAATATTCAAAAAACATTTTCCCCAATCATAGAGTCCCAACATTCTATGGACCATGAAAATATACTTATTCTTCAGCTCGTAGAGTCTCAAAACTCTATGGTAGATTTCCAGTTATCTATCTAAACCAGCACTGGAACAGACAGCTCCATACAGCATCTCCAATTGATGATGTCAAAAAGGGGAAGAGAATATACGAAGAAAGAGGACGCTGCCAACTAAAGGGGAGAAGAGTTATGGGGGAGCTGCCAACTAAGGGGGAGAAGAGTGAAAAATGAAGAGCAGCTAATATATGAAGAAAGATGACCACTTGTTCAACTAAGGGGAAGCTGCCAACTAAGGGGGAGAAAAGTGAAAAATGAAGAGCAGCTGTAAGTATGTGTAATTATCTCATTTAATGAGATCATCCTTTTTGCACTAGTCATACAGTTTCTCACTGTATCGTAAGACATAATTTACTTTTCAAGCAAATGCATTATATGTATTTCATATCAATAGGTCTATTGGTTTTGTCATCATCAAATAGGGGGAGATTGTTGAAGGTTGTTTGATTTGATGATGATGACTGTTATGCAAAAATGATTGTGGTAAATGTGTTTATATGGTTGATTGTCCATATGTATCTGACTAAGTGCTTATGTGTTAATGTGCATATGTGCTTACTTGATTATGTGTGTATATGTTTTAAAGTGCTTATGTTGTTAATTGACTAAGTGATTACATGTTAATCTAAATATGTGTCTACATGATCATGTGTGTATGATATATATTACCTGATTCAAATATTGTGATTTGCACACTTATATAACAAATATGATCTTGTTAAAAACTATATGTTGCTTATAATAAGAGTAAAAGTTATCTGGTTCAAATGTTGTAAAGTCCTTTTGAAAAGAATTATGTGTATAATGGACTTAGATAAAAGATCAGAAATGTTAGGTTGATCTTTCCGTAGAAGTTACTCTACATTAAAGATAAATATTATAAGCAGAGTAATATAAGATTAAATCATTGTTGTGTGGCAAAGTTTGTAAAGTCCTTTCAATATAATGATGTAATGATGTACAAGGACTTAGTTAAAAAAGATCAAATCTGTTAAGTTGATCTTATGTTATATCTGTTCAGTTAATATAATCATATAATGGACTCTATGATTCCAAGCAAAGAAGACTCAACGATTCAGTCTGTTCGTAGAGTGGACTATACGACTCCATACCAGGATAACTCTAAGATCATCAAGGAGAAACAGTTGTGCAAGAGTTCTATAGAATATACAAGCTGAATTGAAGAATTGATCAAGTACAAAACGTAGAGCATAACTCAACGATCGTCGAACAAACAGCTAAGCAAGCCTTCAGGAAACGTAGAACCAGAGAAGAAATGTACTCTACGATATGCACAATCTGGCAAGATCGTAAAGTGAATTCGAAGAGCAAGCACATACGAGAACTCTACGATTTGCACAAATAGAAGAAATCATAGAGTGAAACCAGAAGATAAGACAATGCAGAAAATTGTTCTACACATGGTATAATTGTTGAGCAAAAATAAATGATGTGCTAACGAAGACAACAACTCAACGATTCCACTAAGAAGCACTGCAGTCAGCAACTCTACGATTTGAACAAAATGACAAGATCGTAGAACGACGTCATAAAGCAAAGCCTGTAGACAGTAACTCTACAATCTGAACAGAATAGCAAGATCGCAGAGTAAGAGAGAAGATCGCTCAAACTCAACCTTTTACCTGACATACTTCAAGTAACGAGTGGAGCTAAATTCGAAGAGTCTGAATGGAAGAATTCACTATTAGAAGCAGTAAAGGAACATAACTGCAATATGGTGCGAGAGAAGAGAGAATATTCCACTTCCAGATTAACGAAAGATTAAGTGCTGTTAAGGAACAGATGCATGTCAGAGTCATAAAAGACTTTGTGACTAGACGCCTATAAGTCAGGACCTACTACTCAGCAAGCTGGTGAAAATAGTCAGACTAACAGGACATCTCTGACAGCAATAGAGCAGCTGGTTATTAAAGTCAAGGAAGATATTTATTGATGGATCAGAAGGTTAAATATATAATAATCCTTGATATACAACTCTGGAAGTGCAACGGCTAAAAATGCAAAAAACTTAGCTACAGTTTGATGTAACATAACATATGTCAGAAAAAAAGGAAAAAGCACTGACACAAGCAACAGAAAATCAACATCAAAGATATCAAGGATCTACATAAAGCCAAAGGAACCCAACGGACCTTTTCAAACGGTAAAATATGCACAAATATATAAAAGCATAAATGCTCATAAATACAAGAGAGGATGGTGGACAACAACAGATCGTAGAGCGAAACAAAAATGAATATGCTGAAGAACACTCTACGATCCACCAAAAAACTAACACTGAATTGAGAGAGACATAAAGAGAGAAATGACTCTATTGCAAGATAAGTGTTCAAAGCTGCTAAGCAAGTGATAGAGAGAAGCCTAAATGCCAACTTGATACAGATATGTTAGCGACTGAGTACAAAAAGGAAGAAGCTTTACAGTAATCTCAGAAGCTCATCTTGAGAAGCTATAAACTGTCAATGATAAGAAGGAAAACTGAGTACCAAAAGGAAGGAGCTTCATAGTTATCTCAGAAGTTCGTCTCGAGAAGTTATCTAGTACCAAAGGAGTTGAATTGCCAAAGCTTAGCAACACAATGGGTGATCACAAGAAGATATTGAGCATATAAAGAAGCTAAGCATCATTGCCAAACTCAATATCATTTCAAGCATGATCACATCCTGCTACTGAGTATTTAAAGACAATGGAACTTAAAGTACAACTCAGTAGCAACTCCAACATCTATCAACAAACAAGGAGCCAAATCTGCTGGACTTGAAGAGGGCAGTTGTGTTCTTATCTTAATGACTAAAGGAGTCAAGTCTGCTGGACTTGAAGAGGGCATTTGTGTCCTTTTCTTAGTGACTAAACTAGCCAAACCTGCTGGGTTTGAAGGGTTCTTAGTGAACTAGAGATTCCAAACCTGCTGAGCTTGAAGGGTTCTGTATGAGCCATTCTTAGTGGATTTCCTACTCGTTGAAGTAGAAGAGTGGAGTATGAGTTATTCAGTCTCCGAACCACTTAAACTCTCTGGTGTCATTTACATTATGTCATATATAGATATAACTGTCATGATTGGTTTCCTTGACAAATGGTTATCTTCAATAAAGTCTAAACTTAACTAAGAAGTTTTATAAATCTTTAAGGGGAGTTTTTAAACTAATATTCCGCTGTGCAAACTAATCTAGATTAAATAAATTACTTGGTAATATTATTTAATTTAAGTAAAAAGTTTTTAAGAGATCTATTCAACCCCCCCCCCCTTCTAGATCACTCGTGTGCCTCTGGGAACTAACATAATATGCTAGTAAAAACTCGATAAATTTAAACTTTTATAATGTTTCCTTGGACTTTGCCTCAGAATCGAAATATTTACATTGATCTTTCAAACTCAGATCGTTTATAAATCATGACCTAGTGTATTACAATCATTGTGAGTATATAAAAGCTCACACTTCAATAAAAAGTCGCTATAACTATCTGTTGAATACTCTTAACTAACCGAGTTCACGATTATTAGCACTTGTCATAATGTATAACTTCATTTTACTACTATTACAAGGTCTGGATTCAAGAATAATACAAAGTTATAATTATCCCAACCTATTATATCAAGAGACAAAAAATTATAATAACAAGATTTTATAACCTAAAAATAACTTCAATCATTTTCTTTGCGTTTACAGAGATCTTCAAATTTCTCACACCTCGCTGAAAATGTTTGATTGTAGCAAGAGTGTGCACAACGGCTCAGCAAGTCTAACAGTTATCACATAACACGTAGTTCATATTTAAATCATGCTTCTTATGCTTTGCATTTTTCAATTACTTCCAGCTTATAATGCATCTCAATATTTATAAGTTATATAGTTCATATAACATACTGAATTTCATAGTATCAATTATATATCAACTATTCACATTATATATTTGTACAAATGCATATTTAAAATCAATTCGCATATATAATAAGTGCACACATAACAGTTTATACATATAGCAACAAGTTTACAAGAGCATTACATAGAACTGAAAAACTTGCACGATATACGTATTGTCTTACGCTACTACTCTGCATCTACATTCATCATTAATACTCACACAATTCACATTACTTTCTTTGAAAAACATTATTTTAAATAAGTTTATCTTTCAATTAGTAAAACATATAGGGATTCCTATATCAATCTCAAATGAATTAACCCTTAAGCACATAATTCCCTATTTACGAACATATAAATTATAATACAATATTATCACACTTGGATAATATTTTAGTTACCAACTCGTATTATTGTACCCTTAATAATACCTCATCCATTTACTAATGTTATTAAGTATTTGACATCTTAATTTGTTACAAATATTATTAATTCTTTAATAATATTTAAACACTTACAATTATCATAAATCATTTAATAATAATTTAATCCTTTAGTAATATTTAAAAACTTAAATAATTAAATGAAAATTATTGAATCACTTTATTATTTCCTTAATTCCTTCATTTTATTTCTTTAATATTAGTTAAATAAATAAATAATTTAATTAACTTTACTTGCTATTTATCATTACATAAACAATTATCTTATTAACCTTATTTCCCTTTAATTATTATTTAATAATTAATTAATTATTCTCATTTATTATTTAATATTAATTAAATAATAAAAAATTATTCTATTAACTTTATCTTCCTTTAATTATTATTTTATAAATAATAATTAATTATCTAATTATCCTTATTCATTATTTAATATAACTCACTATAATCATTGTTGTACAATAATTAATTATTTAAAATTTATTAAGTACTTTGTTAACTATATTTTTCTTTAATTATAATTAAATCTTAATTTAATAATAATTAATTAATTAATTATACTTATTATTTAATGTTAATTAAATAATAAGTTTATTAACCTTCATCTCCTTTAATTATTATTTAAAGTCAGATAAATAATAATTAGTTAAATATAACAACATTAAAAATTACTTAAATCTTAATTAAGTAATAAGTAACTAGTTTATTAATTTTAACCCTTCTTAATTATTATTATATAATAATTAATTAATTATCTTTTCTTATTATTTAGTGTAAATAATTAGATTATTAACTTTATTCTCTTTAATTATTATCTAATGTTGTTTAAATAATTAATTATCATTACCTATTATTTAATATTAATTAAATAATAAATAAATTCATTTAGTTCATAATTTTCTTTATTTATTATGTCATTACAATTAAATGATAAATAATTAACTATTAGTTAATATTATTTAAATTATAATTAATTACCTTAAATATTAATAGTTTACATTATTTATTATTTAAAGTTTATTTAAATTATAAATAATTATTTTATTTGGGTCCCATATTAATTATATTAATATTTAAAACATTACACGACCCGTTTAATTAAATAAAATCGACTCGGAACAGTAAGGGATCAAAACAGTAGCAGTTAAGGTGCCTACTTCAGCACCTAAGTGCTCAAGGGCACAGGAACAGGCGCCTGCTTCCAGGATTTTATTACAGTTTGCAGTTTTGTTTTTTGATTTTCATCTCTTTTGCACAAACATCAACTCCTTTGCACAAACCTGAATAAAATGAAATCTACAAATCTAAATGACCTTAAATTGATCTTGTTGGATTCGTATCTTCTCGAACTATAATTTTCCATTATTGAAACACATTTTTGGACATGCTTTGATCACGAAAAAACGGCTTAAAGTGGACTATTGGGTTTAGGGTTTTAAAAATGAACTCATTTGGTTCCAAAAATCATAACTCACTCATTTTAAAACCTTTTAACATGATTTCAACTAGGTTTTAATCCTAACTTACATATCTAACATGTGAAAAAAGAAAATCAAATAACCAACATGTAGGTTTTAAAATATAGAGCTTCGAATCACACGTTCGATAAGGTTCCATCGGTAAAAATTATTTTTAAGCTTTTAGCTAAACTTTTCATAATAGATACACATAAATACACATGTTAAATCCATTAAACCCTAGATCTTCCAATCTAACATGGATATAAATATTTAGATCTTTGAAATTAGTTTTCTACCATAAAAATTACATAAACCACAAGAGAAACTTGAAAACTAGGGTTTTGGAAGCTTTTATACCTCTTGGGCTTATGTGCACTTTTTCTAGCCTTTTCAAAGTAGGAGTTGAAATTGTATGACATTCAAGACCCCTCGTAGCTGCCGACCACCACTTCTTGAAGCTCTCTTGATATTTTTTTTTATAACTCACAAGAATACTAAATGCTCTCTCTTTCTCTCCTTAGAAGCTCTCCACTTCTCTCTCTTTTTCTCTCTAAAATGGACTCTCCAATGAACTAAAGCTCTAGAAATGTTAGGAGAGGGCCCTTTATATAGACCTTCCTTGATAAAGCTTAGCCTATTTTAATCCCCCATCTTTGATTAATTAAGTTAATTAAACAATAAACATAGATACACATTTTTTGGGAATTAGTACAAGCTTGGGAGTGATTTGTGGGATGTTGTTTTCCATGTATCCCTTGAGCTTTGCACCCACTTTGCTTCTCTCCCTTTTCCATCCAATTTTTTATTTATTTCCTAAATTGTTATGTTGTTATATATATATCTACCAACTTGTAAGCATCTTGACCAAGAATTGGAAGCATAACAGTGATACAAAATGTTCTCCATTTCTTCTTGAGGAACGCACCTTCTCACCATTTGATTGGCACACTATTTAAACAAGAATGGTTCGTCCCACATATAATATTTGACATCATGTTGAAATTTCTTCTTCTGTTGACTTGTGAAATCTGGAGGAAACACTTTACACACAACAAAATTCACAAAATTCGCATATCATAGGGTTACCTGCTGCATGGCGAGAATTTGTTCATCCAGGAAAAACTCATTGATCACAGTTTTATCACCTTTATTCTGCTCGAAATTTTCCAGTCGTGATAAATGGTCTGCTACCTGATTTTTCGTTCCTTTTCTATCTCGGATCTCCAAATGGAACACTTGTAACAACAATATTCAACGAATTAATCTCGATTTGGCATCTTTCTTAGCAATTAGGTACTTGATCGCCGAATGGTCCGTGAATACAATCACTTTAGTTCCAATCAGATATGAACATAACTTATCGAAAGCATAAATGACCGCCAACAACTCCTTCTCAGTGGTAGTATAATTCAGTTGAGCATCGGATAAGGTCTTGCTAGCATAATATATGGTATGGAAAACCTTCTCCTTTCGCTGACCCAAAACTGCCCCAATTGTAAAATCACTCGTATCACACATTAATTCAAATGGAAGATCCCAATTCGGTTCTACTATTACTGAGGCTGAAATCAATTTCTTCTTCAAGACCTCGAACGCTTCAAGACATGTCTTATCAAAGTTAAATGGGACATCCTTTTCCAGCAAACTGCATAATGGTTTCGTGACTTTGGAAAAGTCTTTAATGAATCTCCTATAAAAACCTGCATGCCCCAAAAAACTCCGAATACCCTTTACTGAAATTGGTGGTAGAAGATTTTCAATGGTTTCTATCTTAGCCTTATCTACCTCAATCCCTTTAGCAGATACACAATGCCCAGGATTATCCCCTTTTGGACCATGAAATGGCATTTCTCTCAATTTAAAACCAGGTTTGTTCCCATGCATCGTTTAAGCACAAGAGTAAGATTCTCCAAACAGTAATCAAAGGTGTCCCCAAAAACCGAAAAGTCATCCACGGAAACTTTGAGGTTAAGCTCGACCATGTCAGAAAAAATAGCCATCATGCACCGTTGAAACGTTACGGGTGCATTACACAGTCCGAAAGATATCCTTCAGAAGGCAAAGGTCCCATATGGACATGTAAATGTAGTTTTTTCTTGGTCCTCAGGTGCTATAGCAATCTGATTATAGCCCGAGTAACCATCCAATAAGCAATAGTACTCATGTCCTGCTAATCTGTCAACATCTGATCGATAAACGGTAGTGGGAAATGATCTTTACGAGTGGCTTTATTTAGCTTCCTATAATCCATACACACACGCCAACCCGTGACTGTTCTTGTAGGGATTAATTTATTATTCTCATTCACTACCATCATCCCCCCTTTCTTTGACACACATTGGACTGGGCTTACCCACGAGCTATCTGAAATCGAGTAAATTATACCTGCATTCAACCATTTAATAATCTCCATTCTGACAACTTCTTTCATTATGGGGTTGAGTCTGCGTTTGTGCTCTATGACCGATTTTGCCTCCTCTTCAAGCAAGATCTTGTGCATACAAAATGATGGACTTATCCCTTTAATGTTCGCCAAAATCTAAGCAATAGCTGATTTGTACTGCTGAAGTACTCTTCACACCTTATCCTTTTGAATCTCATTCAGGGAAGCAAAAATTATAAATGGTAGTGTGGATGAAGAGCCAAGGTAAGCATACCGGAGATGATTGGGTAGTGGTTTGAGTTCCAGAGTAGGCGGTTCTTCCAAAGACGACTTGACTCTAACTGATAAGTCTCTTGAATAGTCCAATGCTTCAAGCTTTATCTTGACCCTATTAAATGTTGGAGCTGAATCTAGCACTTGAGCCAATTCTAATGAAGCTACCTCATCAGAAACCACATCACTGATCATTACTGTCTCTAGAGGATCTGCATTTGCATTCTCCATAAAAACACTCCTAACAGCTTCTTCAATTAGATCAACTCTGAAACACTCTTCACTGTCCTTTGGGAACTTCATGGCCTTAAACACATTAAATGTCACCTATTGGTCTTGGACCCTCATTGTTAACTCTCCTTTTTGCACGTCAATCAATGTTTTTCCCGTAGTTAAGAAAGGACTCCCAAGAATAATCGGTATGTGCACGGAATGGTAAAGCTAGGTGGGTCCTTCAACTTCGGTGGTAACTTCTTTTGTAGTATTGCACTACGTTCCTCCGTCAATGCTACTGTTTCAAACTCCCTTAGCTTCCTCTTCCTTGACAAAATGTCTTTCATAAATTTGACATAACTAGGCATTTGCTCCAAAGCATCTGCGAACGGAATATTAATCTGCAGTTTCTTAAACACCTCTAAAAACTTAGAGAACTGTTTGTCTAACTTCTACTTTTGAAACCTCTATGGAAAAGGCATAGGTGGTGAAATTGAATTATGCTTGGTTTCGGTCTGGCTCTCCATAATTTTTTCCTCACTCCTATCTCTTTAATCCCCTTCCTTTTCTTTCTCTTCTGAACAGTTTTCTTTCTTATGCTCAACAGAATATGTAGTTAACTCATTCCCACTTTTCAGCGTGACCACTTTACAATGCTCCTTACCCTCGCGTTTTGGATTTTCTTTAGTATCACTGGGTAGTTGTGACGCCCCCAAATCTAGGCCCACACAGCCCAAACTTGAGTCGTCAAAAGACTACAACAAAATTATTACAATGAAATACAACGTACAACAATACAGTGGATAATACAACACAACTAAGTCTTCATTATTATTGCCACACTATTTTATAACACGTGAAGACTATGATAGTTATCCCTGCACTCTCACTCCATTCCCCGGCTAGACCCCGTTACGTTCTCATCTCCTGTTGAAAAACAATGGAACGAAAAGAAAGGGTGAGCTCAAATAGCCCAGTAAGAAATATCATGACTAAGATAATGACGAATAATTTATCATTAGCCTTCAACAGTTGAGTTCTTGATAGAATACAATAGACTACAAGGTTTATATCAAAAACTGCAGTTAAATTCTTAAACAACGTTCAGATCAATAATAGCAGCGGAATGAACAATCTATTAGAAGAATAATGCAGACTATAATGTCCACTCGCTTCTCTTTTTAGTAAAAATATCATCAACTTTTATCATCTGAAATACCATTAGTCATGATAATAAAAATTCACAATTCCTGATCATAATCATGCAGATCAACAGTTCATATTTGCACTACGGGCCAAAGACATTTAATATAACACCAACGGTCATGATTATACCAGATTCAGCCTTTGGTAATAATCATACCAATCAACAGTTCATCTTTGCACTACGGGCCAAAGATATTCAATAAAGCACCAACGGTCATGATTATACCAGATTCAGCCTTTGGTCATAATCATACCAACTAACAGTTCATCTTTGCACTACGGGCCAAAGAGAACATTCACCACGTGCCATAAAAGACACCGAACAGATGTATCGCCTTTAACCTAGTATATCGCCTTTAACCTATCATCTGTTCAACAATTATATCACATCTGTACCCCCGGCCACAGATATTCACAACAGCTTGATTCTTGATGATTAATACAAATAACAGTGATACAAATGATGAACAGAAGAACAGGATAAACAATAAGTATCAGAAGTTTACCTTGTGCAGATTCAAATAATGTCCAAATTGCCAACATGATGTGGAGTGAAATTTAAAAATGATATTCAAGATCCACAGTTCAGAATAACGGTTACAGTTCAATAGAAAGGTTCACGTAAATAGGAAGGTTCAGTTGAAATAATGAAGTTCAACTATTATGGAACATATAATATTTTCAGAAATTATAGAAGCAATAGTTCCATAATAAGTTTCGATTTAGGAGTATGAAAGAAAATAATATCCCTTACCGTAGCAGGTTTGATTAACAAACGGTGAAGGAAATTAATATCCCTTACCATAGTAAGTTTGAATAATGGAAGATGAAAAAGATGGTATCCCTTACGAGTATAAAGGAAAATGATATCACTTACGAATATGGAATAAAAGTGTCATGTGATAATTCGTGTAGACAAATTATTTCCACACGAGACAAATAAAAAGGGTTATTCACCAACAGGCGATAATCCGCACCGTAAGGTTATTCCCATCAATTTGAATACGAATAGTTATTCACCAAACAGGCGTAATCCGCACCGTAAGGTTATTCCCACAATTTAATAGAATTTGAACACGAAGAGTTATTCACCAAACAGGCGATAATCCGCACCGTAAGGTTATTCTCAAAGATTAATAAGGAATGAATACAAAAGGTTATTCACCAACAGGCGGTAAACCGCGCCGTAAGGTTATTCCCACAATTTAATACATGGAAGTAAATGGCACAAGAAAGAAACGATATTATTTTCGAGAATCAAAGAATGATAATCCCTTCAAGTAAGAAAGAAAATAATATCCATTTATGATGATGAAAAGAATGATACCCCTTACCTTAACACGTGACTGGATATTGATTTAAATGAGGTTGATCAACCTATATTTTTATAATAAAATTAGTAATTTCCACATATAAATTTCAAAGTGTATGATAACTCGTATAATATGAATTATCAAAATTATATATATTTAACATAATTTTTGTAGTATAATATAACTACTTTTAAATAGTTTTAAAAATAATATTCCAAAATAAATCTTCCAAAGAAAGCTTTTAAAAATGAATCTTCTTAAAGAAGAGTCTTCTAAAGGAAGATTTGTGAATACCGTGAAAAATAGGAATTTATAAAATTACTACTCTTTAATAAAAGACTTACTTGAAAAATTCCTGCACTCCTTTTGGCTTTCAAACTCTCAAAATAACCTTACTATTCTCAGAGAAAACTCATAAAATTCTTATAGAAAAATTTTATGTTTTAGGTGTGATTTTTCTATTTAGCTGAACAAGCTATTTATAGGAGAAAATAAGGCACTATGCGTGGTAGGTGAACAGAAAAAAAATTCAGCAGAGGCTGCTGCGCAGCCTCCACCAACTCTTCAGCAAATTCTCACATTTCTCACATTTCATGTGGGCCCCACAATGGGTCCCACATGTTTCTTACTATTCACGTACTATTCACGTCACTATTCACGTTACTATTTCAAATAGTAAAATTAATTATTTTATTTTTTATTTATTTATTTATTTATTTATTTATTCTTCCTGTGAGTCCAACATATAAAATAATGTTACCACAATAATGTAAGAAACACGTTACATATTTTTATTAATTTAATAATATAAATTATAATGTATTTGCTACTGTGACAATTATTAGATTCAATAATTTTAAACTACAGTGCACCAACAATTATTGACTCGATGATATGAAATACAGTGTAATGACAATTATTGAATCAATAATGCAAAATACTGTGTAGCAACAATAATTGATTTGATAATATAAAATATTATGCAGTGACAATTATTGATGAAATGATGCGTAACAATTACGGTGTCAATTATCAGACCAATAATATGAGACACTGTGCAATACCGTGTGCTACAGAAAAATACTATAAATTACCGTATGCTACTATTCTTTTATCACCGGTATTTTAACAATTAACACCATTGACTATTTTTATTTAAAAAGGTTACTTCTGTCGTTTTCTATATCCGACAAATATTCCGTTGTGGGGTCCACCAATAATTAGTTATTTCGGCGCCGTCGTACGGCCCGAATATTCCCCGACAAAACGAATATTCCCCGACAAAACGAATATTGTCCGACAAAATAAAATTTACACATAACATCCTTAACTTTCAATTTCGTTAATTTAACCACTTACTGTTTCAGGAAAAATATATATGAAGAAAAATTAATTTTTATATTTCATAAAATTCGGGGTCTTACAACCTCCCCTCCTTATGAAATTTCGTCCCCGAAATTGACGTACCGGGCATTTCAAAGTTATCCTCCTGATTTCCAAATGTCATACTAAACTGTGGTCACAAAATAATTGTTAGTTCAAACAAACTGACTCATCACTTCCTGTTCCTACATTCAAATCGATTCGTTAGATAACAAAATCTAATTTAGGTAGGACACACTAGTGACTGATTATATTCGTCTTTCTCCTCCTAGTTCTACCCCAGATCTCCATTAAAGACCATATCCCTAAGCTCTGAAACCAACTGTGACGCCCCCAAATCTAGGCCCACACAGCCCAAACTTGAGTCGTCAAAAGACTACAACAAAATTATTACAATGAAATACAACGTACAACAATACAGTGGATAATACAACACAACTAAGTCTTCATTATTATTGCCACACTATTTTATAACACGTGAAGACTATGATAGCTATCCCTGCACTCTCACTCCATTCCCCGGCTAGACCCCGTTACGTTCTCATCTCCTGTTGAAAAACAATGGAACGAAAAGAAAGGGTGAGCTCAAATAGCCCAGTAAGAAATATCATGACTAAGATAATGACGAATAATTTATCATTAGCCTTCAACAGTTGAGTTCTTGATAGAATACAATAGACTACAAGGTTTATATCAAAAACTGCAGTTAAATTCTTAAACAACGTTCAGATCAATAATAGCGGCGGCATGAACAATCTATTAGAAGAATAATGCAGACTATAATGTCCACGCGCTTCTCTTTTTAGTAAAAATATCATCAACTTTTATCATCTGAAATATCATTAGTCATGATAATAAAAATTCACAGTTCCTGGTCATAATCATGCAGATCAACAGTTCATATTTGCACTACGGGCCAAAGACATTTAATATAACACCAACGGTCATGATTATACCAGATTCAGCCTTTGGTAATAATCATACCAAACAACAGTTCATCTTTGCACTACGGGCCAAAGATATTCAATAAAGCACCAACGGTCATGATTATACCAGATTCAGCCTTTGGTCATAATCATACCAAACAACAGTTCATCTTTGCACTACGGGCCAAAGAGAACATTCACCACGTGCCATAAAAGACACCGAACAGATGTATCGCCTTTAACCTAGTATATCGCCTTTAACCTATCATCTGTTCAACAATTATATCACATCTGTACCCCCGGCCACAGATATTCACAACAGCTTGATTCTTGATGATTAATACAAATAACAGTGATACAAATGATGAACAGAAGAACAGGATAAACAATAAGTATCAGAAGTTTACCTTGTGCAGATTCAAATAATGTCCAAATTGCCAACATGATGTGGAGTGAAATTTAAAAATGATATTCAAGATCCACAGTTCAGAATAACGGTTACAGTTCAATAGAAAGGTTCACGTAAATAGGAAGGTTCAGTTGAAATAATGAAGTTCAACTATTATGGAACATATAATATTTTCAGAAATTATAGAAGCAATAGTTCCATAATAAGTTTCGATTTAGGAGTATGAAAGAAAATAATATCCCTTACCGTAGCAGGTTTGATTAACAAACGGTGAAGGAAATTAATATCCCTTACCATAGTAAGTTTGAATAATGGAAGATGAAAAAGATGGTATCCCTTACGAGTATAAAGGAAAATGATATCACTTACGAATATGGAATAAAAGTGTCATGTGATAATTCGTGTAGACAAATTATTTCCACACGAGACAAATAAAAAGGGTTATTCACCAACAGGCGATAATCCGCACCGTAAGGTTATTCCCATCAATTTGAATACGAATAGTTATTCACCAAACAGGCGTAATCCGCACCGTAAGGTTATTCCCACAATTTAATAGAATTTGAACACGAAGAGTTATTCACCAAACAGGCGATAATCCGCACCGTAAGGTTATTCTCAAAGATTAATAAGGAATGAATACAAAAGGTTATTCACCAACAGGCGGTAAACCGCGCCGTAAGGTTATTCCCACAATTTAATACATGGAAGTAAATGGCACAAGAAAGAAACGATATTATTTTCGAGAATCAAAGAATGATAATCCCTTCAAGTAAGAAAGAAAATAATATCCATTTATGATGATGAAAAGAATGATACCCCTTACCTTAACACGTGACTGGATATTGATTTAAATGAGGTTGATCAACCTATATTTTTATAATAAAATTAGTAATTTCCACATATAAATTTCAAAGTGTATGATAACTCGTATAATATGAATTATCAAAATTATATATATTTAACATAATTTTTGTAGTATAATATAACTACTTTTAAATAGTTTTAAAAATAATATTCCAAAATAAATCTTCCAAAGAAAGCTTTTAAAAATGAATCTTCTTAAAGAAGAGTATTCTAAAGGAAGATTTGTGAATACCGTGAAAAATAGGAATTTATAAAATTACTACTCTTTAATAAAAGACTTACTTGAAAAATTCCTGCACTCCTTTTGGCTTTCAAACTCTCAAAATAACCTTACTATTCTCAGAGAAAACTCATAAAATTCTTATAGAAAAATTTTATGTTTTAGGTGTGATTTTTCTATTTAGCTGAACAAGCTATTTATAGGAGAAAATAAGGCACTATGCGTGGTAGGTGAACAGAAAAAAAATTCAGCAGAGGCTGCTGCGCAGCCTCCACCAACTCTTCAGCAAATTCTCACATTTCTCACATTTCATGTGGGCCCCACAATGGGTCCCACATGTTTCTTACTATTCACGTTGTAGACACCCAAATTTTGCATTTCTCTACTAACCCTGACAGGAGGGCAAAATCGTCAAGTGACCCAATATACGACAAGGAGAGGTGGGCGCCAAAATGCAGTTCCCACCACGGTTTACGATCAAGGCTGTCAAACGCAAAACGAGAATTGAGGCATCTGAGGCGAGGCCTACGGGCCATCCAGACAGAACCCGATGCGAATCGCCAAAAAAGGACAAGGACACTGCAATTACAGCATTAGGGTGGGGTCTCGACGTCGGGAAACCATTCCCAGAATTGATTCAGGTATCAAAGAACAGCTTTCCAAAATAATACAGCAGAAATTGGCAAATTAATACCGCGTGGCACGAAATTCGAGAAAAATGCGCCGGACAGCCGCGGATGCAGTCGCGGCTGCCGACAAAAAGACGTTCGCGTGGCTCGAGGGCGGCACACGGCCGCAGATGCATCTGCGGCTGCCTGCTGAGGCACTATAGATCGCCATCTTCAACCCGAGAACCAAAAGAAGAAAAAAAAAAAAGAAAAAAGAGGGAGAGAGAGATCGCGCAGGAGAGAGAGAGAGTTCGGATTTTGCTAGTTTCAAACAACAAATCTCTTGTATTGTGCTAGGTAATCTAGTCTTCTTGTAGTGTTGTCCGATTTGGGGAATATAGAAGCGTTAATCGGCATTTTGCAAGGTGAAATGAGTGCATTCTTGAGTTTTTTTGTTGTATTGTTAGTATAATATTGTGATTGGTGTTTTTGATGTAGTTTATTGTTACATATTGGTAATGATCCGTGGATTAGGGGTTGATTATCGAGGGTTCCATCGGAACATAATTCCTCCTAACGCCCCGATGACATCCGTACGGTAATTTGTTCGTTCGTTATGGTGATAAGTAATGTGTAATGTGATTTGGGCGATATTTGGGTTATATAAGATGTTAGCCAATGTCTAGATCTTGTTAGATTTGTTTATTATTGGTTATGTAGCTATTTGGATGATTGTGAGCCTAGGGAGGAGATCCTAGCGGTCGAATCCCGATGATGGACGTTTTGGGCATATGTAATCGTGATGTAGAGTCCATGGATGTGTATTTTGTAATATTGGGCCTTAAAACGATACCGAGTCGTGTTCGGGTTAAGGCCCCGTAATAATAATAAAAAATATGTGATTGTGGGTGTTTGGGGTTGTCTGGATGGCTCACATGCCCGTGGATGGCCCCGACACGTTGTGGATGCTTGTTTTAATTTACGACACGAAAAAATGGTTTTCAAAATAAGGCAAATGATGAAGATTTTGTAAAAGTGATCAAATTAGGATATTAGATTCACGAGGTTTAAAGGTTAAGTGTTTTGGTAAACTTTAATCCATAATTGATGAATAGGCTTTTGTTGGTTTTAAAAAAACGTCACAAAAAACGATTTTGCAAATAAATAAATGTTTTCATTAAACTTTGTGCATAGGGTTAAAGAGTTCTAGAAGTTGCCCTCGATTTATTTATATTAACTGTTAGAAGGCAATGTATAGTCTCGATTCCTATTTGACAAAAGTTTAAAAACTATTGTTTTCTAAAATGACATCTAAATAAAAAATCCTCAAACGCTTTCGAAATTAAAATCAATCTTTCCTATAAAAAGCGAATCCTCGTCATTTGGGTCAAAGAACGTCCAAAACACTTTCCAGATAACACTTTTGCCATATAAAAATAAAAGCGAACTTTTATGCAAAACGCACCACAAACATTCATCTAGACACGCACGCACACACACGCAAACCACACATTTTAGGATTTAAAAAGGATAGGAAAATATCAAGATTGCGGTAACCGTGTTTCACGGAAGTCGGGGGGTGCCTAACACCTTCCCCTCGCTTAAGCAAGCCCCCGAACTCTATGAATCTCGGTTTGCGGACCAATTAATCGGAGTCACATATGAGCCAGCGATTACGAAAATAAATTCGGATGAGTTGGTACATCCATTTCAAATATACCAACTGGCGACTCTGGTCAATTGGCTCATAAAAAAATCGATCTTTCAAAACCCGTCGACACTAAGCCGACCCTTTTCTAAACCACATTTAATTCAAAAGGCTAAAATTGGAAAAGGGCATTTTAATTATAAAAAACGAGACGGCGAAAATCCCGGCGTCGACAGCTGGCGACTCTGCTGGGGACATTAGAGGGCTTAAGCCGCATTTAAAGTCCTGATGTTTTCCTATCCTTTAAAAATCTAAAAAATGTGTGTTTGCATTATTTGCGTTGATTTACCTTTTTGCGCGTGTATGTGAATAGTGTGATTGCGTTTTCTTTTCAAGTCTTTACTTCATTAGCATCATATGCATACGGTGAGGTACGATGAATGTATGATGAATGTATGTTGAGCAGTTCCTCCTCCTGAGGCAAACCCGTCGGATGTGGATTACTGGACTCAAAGGGGTGCTCCCCGGCGAGGCTCAGGAAAAGCATCCACTCAGATCCAATCCAATTGAAAGATCGGATTTATTCCCTTCGAGTATGTTGCGAAGATCTGGGAACCTTCATGCCGAAAAGCCCGCGAGAGTAACTTAGGGTAGGTCAGCCTCAGATAAACCCAACGCACGGAAAGTCTCTTCATGCCCTTTTACGCTTTACGCGCATGATATCATACTGTAGTCAATCATTTTGTACCAACCAATTTTGTCAAAATAAAAGTACTAACCTCTGTTTTACAGGGACAGCTTGGAGAGCATCATAAATTGCACAATGTCATTACTTTGGATAAAATAAAGGGATACTAACCCTGTTTTGCAGGAAAATATTACAAAACTCAAAAACTCAAAAAATATTTGCTTTAGCATGCATCCACCAAAGTCATTTCCCGAAACTAAACTTCGGTTGTTTTATACGCAGGATTGCTCCCCAAACCCGTCTCCGATCTAAGAAAGCCAGAGAATTAACAGTCGAGATGGCTGAGAACCCTAATCCTGACCTGGCTCCCGTATCTCGGGAAGAGTTCAATGCTGTGAAAAACCAAATGACCGAGCTGACCATGTTGCTCAAGGAGCATTTCAAACTAAAATCAGGGCCACAGCTCGAGGACCCGGCGGGGCCATCATCCCAAGGAAACGCACTGACCCCGGAAACTCCTAAAGTTGAGCTACCAAAGCAAGTCATTATCATCCCCGAAGATGGGGTTGCCAGCGGTGTTAGTAAGAAAATAAAGCAGATGGAAGAGGCCATCAAAACGATGAAGGGGATCGGGTCATATGGCAGTGTTAATTATTCCGACCTGTGCATCTTTCCGGGAACCAGATATCCAGAAAAATTCAAACTCCCCGAATTTGAAAAGTACAACGGGTCGGGGGATCCCTACACGCACCTGAAAGTATACATCGGAGAGCTAGGAGGATATGCTGAGGATGAATCGCTAAGGATGCAACTGTTCCAGAAAAGCCTGACAGGGGAGGCTAGGACGTGGTATGCAAGATTGGATAATGCTAAAATCCACAACTGGGAGGAGCTGGCCCACACTTTCCTAACCCAGTACAGTTTTCAGTCCCAGATGGCCCCGGACCGCTACCAGATGACCAAAATCAGAAAACAGACCAGTGAATCCTTCAGAGATTATGCTCAGCGGTGGAGGAGGATGGCAGCCCAAGTGAACCCACCCATGAGTGAGGCAGAAATGGTCATGACTTTCATTGATATCCAGGAGGCTCCCTATTATGAAAGAGTAATAGCGGGAATAGGAAAGCCTTTTGCGGAGATGATCAAGCATGGGGAAATGGCTGAGATGGGTTTGAAGTCAGGAAAGATCAGAGATCTCACAGCTCTCGAGGCTGTGGCTGAGCAAATCCAGAGTGGGAATTACGGCAGTTCATCCCGGAGACCCCAAAAGAGAAAGGAGGAGGATGTGTCCCTGGTACTACAAGGACTATCAAGGAAAACAATGACCAGCCCCCCGGTCCACATACAAAGAAATGAGGCCCCGCGCCCATCAAATTTCAACAATCAGAGGTATGAGGGGCGTCGAAAATTCGAAAAGCCGCAAGAGAGGGAGTTCACCCCTTTGGGGGATTCGTTGGAGCAGATACTGACCCTGCTGGTAAGCCAGAAGAAGATTACCGAGCTATTGCCTCCGTCAGACCCAAAGAGCAAGAGATATGACCCTAGCAAGAGATGCGCCTACCACTCGGCATCCCCGGGGCATGACACCCAGGAGTGCTGGTCTCTCAAACACAAGATCCAGAACATGATTGACAACGGAGAAATCGTGGTGGAACAACCGGAATCCCCGAATGTGAAGGCCAACCCTCTTCCCGAGCATAATGGGGGAGGCGTAAATACAGTGGAAGCTAGTGGGGCGGAGGGTCCCCTAAGATTGAGATACATAAGGAGGATAGAAGGAGAAATTGCTGTGACCAATGCCCGGGATGATGCGCCAAGGGAGCCTATTAAGTTGGTTGGAGTAATTCAAGGGACCAAAACAGAGCCTATCCGGTTATCAGCTCCAAGACCCCTTGTCGTAACAGCTAGATCACAATTGCCAGTCACCAACCTGAAGACTGTTCCGTGGAATTACGGGGAAAAAACCGTGGAAGAGGCCAGTTGTGCATCGGTCAGCTCCAAAGGAAATCCATTGTATCTACCAAGGCGGGTTTTTGAAAACACAAAAAGGGAAAACGGGAAAATATCAGAGGATAAAGCGTTGGAGTTTTGGGAGAAGATGAATCACGGCAAGGCAAATGTGGCCAAAACACTGGAGGTGCAGCCACCCCTGACATCCATCTTAGATCTTGCCTTGGCCTCAAATGACCATCATCAAGTATTAAGCAAAGTCCTGGAAGAGGCCCATGTCCCCAAGACAATCAGTACAGAAAGATTCAGCCACTTGGTGGGCCATCTGTTAGACAGCAATGTAATATCATTTACCGACGACGACATCCCTGAAGAAGGAAGGGGGCACCGAAAGCCGTTACACATTTCTGTCATCTCGTCCGGATATGTGATGAACGGAGTCTTGATTGATGGTGGGTCAGCCCTGAACATTTGCCCATACAATACTCTGGAGAAAATGAAGATCAACCCTAAGCGCCTGCGGGCCAGCCAAGTGGTGGTAAGGGCGTTTGATGGATCGAGAAAGGACACGGTGGGAGAGATTGAGCTGCCGGTGGAGATTGGCCCGTATACTTTTGATATTTCCTTCCAAGTGCTAGATATCACGGCCAGTTATAACATGCTACTGGGGAGACCCTGGATTCATATGGCCGGGGCAGTGCCCTCCACCCTGCATCAACAAATAAAATTCATCATTGAGGGGCACCTGGTAACGATCGCAGCAGAATCCGAATACCCTGTTCCATCCGTAAAAGGCATGCCAGTGATCCATGTGGATGAGTCGGCCGAACCCATCAGCTATCAGGCTTTTGAAATCAGCACCCCTCAATACAAGCAATTGGGAGCTCCGGAGTTAAAACTTAAGATGTCCCCCGAGCTCACCTTCGTTGCCCAGGAAATGATGGCAATGAACTTCCAGCCGGGGCAAGGGCTGGGCAAGCACAGCCAAGGAATCACCGAGCCCATCCAGGTACCAGTGCAGTTAGGCAAAGCGGGGTTAGGATATCACGGAGGTATAAGGCCAAGGAGCTCACACAAGAAAATGCCCGTGCGGATAACCGGAGTCCCGATACCGAAAGCCGATAATGAACAATCCCCGAGGATAATCAAGCCTGCGTCTGGAACAGAGGGTAAGGTGGAGACTCCCCCAATCAAAGGAGGGGCCCAGCAGTCGGATTTCTTACAGGAAATTATGGAACAGTTCGAGAAAAAGTGCCATCTTCCGGGACAGTCAGGCCCCAATGAAAAGGGAAAAGAGAAGATGACTGAGGGCAAGCAGATCATGCCATTTATAAATTGGGCCGGGTTAGAAGTGCCCGAGGAAAGTGAAAATGAGAGCCGAAACCAAGTTGCCGCAATCATTGAGGAGGTGCCAGATGCAGAGACCCCCTCCATCACTAGCTCTAAAACCGAAGTGATCCCCAGGAATTGGACCGTGCAGCCAGTAGTATCCAGAAAAGGGTAAATGCAGGAGTGTCCGGGAATCTTGTCCAGTAGGGGGATCAAGGGGTTTTTAAGACGGTGTTTTGTTTTTATGTATCTGCACGTCTATTTCATACTTTTGTCATGATTATTGAAAAGGAAGTCATGTACCTAATGTTTATATATATGACAAATATTTTTGTTTCATGTCAGGTGTACCGAGTTGAGTCATTCTAGCCTAACAAACGATTTTCCAAATTTGAAAGACGATTATGATTTTGATATAGAACTGGATTTCGATTTGATGGGAATTGAGCAGGACGAAGCAGATGATGACGACGCTCCCGACGAGATCAAAGAGTGGGTCGAGGATAAACCCAAACCCAACCTAGACCAAACCATCACCATCAACATAGGAACCCCTGAAAACCCCAAAGAGCTAAAAATTGGGGCAGACTTGACTCCCAACCAGAAAGCAGAAGTAGCTGAACTGTTGAGCCAATATGAGGATGTGTTTGCTTGGTCACACGAAGACATGGTCGGTTTGTCCACGGACATCGTGGTACATCGATTGCCTATCCAGGAGGGTTTCAGGCCAGTTAAGCAGAAGTTGAGAAAGTTAAAGCCAGAGTGGAGCTTAAAGGTGAAAGAAGAGATAGTCAAGCAATTTAAGGCTGGGATCATCATGGTGTCTACTTACCCAGAATGGCTTTCCAATATAGTCCCCGTGGCGAAGCCTGGAGGAAAGGTGAGAGTGTGCGTGGATTATAGAGATCTGAACAAAGCCAGTCTTAAGGATAACTTCCCAGTGCCTTTCATACATATCTTGGTGGATAACACAGCTCAGTATGAAATGTATTCATTTGTCGATTGTTTCGCTGGGTATCACCAGATAATGGTGGCGGAAGAGGATCGAGAAAAGACTGCCTTCATCACCCCCTGGGGCACGTTTTGTTATAGACGACTTGCCTTCGGCCTCACAAATGCGGGAGCCACTTATCAGAGGGCCATGATGGCCCTATTCCATGACATGATGCACAAGGAGATAGAGGTTTACGTGGATGACATCATTGTGAAATCGAGGGCGGAATCTGACCATGTGACTCATCTTAAGAAGCTATTCGAGCGGCTCAGGAAGTATAATTTGAAGCTCAATCCAGCCAAATGTGCCTTCGGGGTTCAGTCAGGTAAACTCCTTGGATTCTTGGTGAGCAATCGAGGTATCGAACTGGATCCGGCTAAGATCAGGGCTATTGTGGATATGCCAGCTCCCCATACAGAGAAAGAGATAAGGGGATTTTTGGGGAGGATAAACTTCATCAGTCGGTTCATATCCCATCTGACCACCACCTGCGAACCAATCTTCAAACTGTTAAGGAAAGACGCCTCCCGGAAGTGGAACAGTCAATGCCAAAAGGCCTTTCAGACTATTAAGAAGCAACTAACAGAAGCGCCAGTGCTGGTACCGCCAAAGGACGGGGTTCCCCTTTTCCTGTATATATCCGTGAATGATATGGCGATGGGTTGTATGCTGGGGCAGAAGAGTGAAGCCGGTAAGGAGCATGCCATTTACTACCTCAGCAAGAGATTCAGCAGCTGTGAACAGAATTACACGCCGATCGAGAAAACATGTTGCGCCTTGGCCTGGGCTGCTATGAGATTACAGCATTACCTCCATGGACACACTACCTATTTGATCTCGCGAATCGACCCCTTGAAGTATATATTTGAGAGACCAATGCTGAATTGTCGATTGTCAAGGTGGCAGTTAATCCTCCAGCAATTCGACATCCTATATGTTACCCAGAAGGCCATGAAAGGGCAGGGAATTGCAGATCAATTATCAGAGATGCCGACAGGGGGGATGGAGCCTTTAGAGACTTTCCTACCAGGTGAAGACATACTGTGGGTCCAACAAGCGAGGTGTGATGACGAAGGGCAGTTTTGGAAAATGTATTTCGACGGTGCCATGAATGCTGAAGGGGCAGGAGCTGGAGCGGTCCTGGTATCCGTTACGGGCGAGCAATACCCTGTTCTCACCAAATTAAAGTTCAGTAACTCAAACAATACGGCCGAATACGAAGGATGCATATTGGGACTGAGATTCGCCCGCGATATGGGAGTGAAAAGATTAGCCGTGTTCGGAGATTCAGAATTGGTAATCAGACAGGCGACTGGGGAGTATGGCACTAAGGAGCTTCGGTTACTCCCGTACCACCGGTGTATAGTCCGATTGATGCAAGAATTTGAAGATATAGCTTTCCGACACATTCCCCGGGGGCGGAATGACTTCGCCGATGCATTGGCTACCCTGGCTTCGTTAGTCCACGTACTCAAAGGCAAAGCCACCCCACAGATTGAAATAACAGTACAAAGTGCCCCCGCTTACGAAGAATACATATCGGAGTTGTCAGAAGATGTGGCTCAACCAAATCAGCCCTGGTATCATGACATTCAGAAATACTTGAGGGATAGATCACTCCCCGACCAGGCGAACCGAACGGAAAGGCAGAGAATCCAGAAGATGGCGATGAAATTCTATTTAAGCGGAGACTCCCTGTATAAGAGGGATGTAGGCTTGGGATTATTGCGATGTGTGGACGAGACTCAAGCACAGAAAATCATGGGCGAAGTGCACGGTGGAGTATGTGGGCCGCATATGAGTGGGTCAATGTTGGCCAAGAAAATTCTGAGAACCGGGCATTACTGGCTATCACTTAAAGCTGACTGTGACGATCATGTCAAGCGATGTTTCCAATGCCAAGCACACGGTAATGTGATGCATGCGCCTCCTAATGAACTACATTGTATGACTTCCCCTTGGCCGTTCTCCATGTGGGGTATGGATGTTATCGAGCCCGTGGAGCCCAAAGCGAGCAACGGCCACCGGTTCATTTTCGTCATGATCGACTATTTCACTAAATGGGTAGAGGCAGCTTCTTTCCCCAAAGTAACGCAGGAAGTTATAGTCAGTTTCATCAGGAACAATGTGATTTGCCGATACGGACAGCCTGAAATCTTGGTGTCCGACAATGCCAAGAATCTGAACAATGCCCTTATGAAGGAGTTGTGCGCCCAATTCAAGATCAAGCATCTAAATTCTGTCATTTACCGGCCCAAAATGAATGGGGCCGTGGAGGCGGCAAATAAGAATATAAAGAGAATCATGGCGAGAATGTCTGCCAATCATCGGGGATGGCCGGATTTGCTGCCCCTCACATTGTTTGCATACCGGACATCAGTGCGAACGTCCACAGGAGCAACCCCTTACGCCTTGGTATATGGGATGGAGGCCGTTTTGCCGGTGGAAATGGAAATGGCATCCCTCCGGATTTTGCTCGATGCTCGGATTGACGAGGGGGATTGGATACAAAGTCGATACGACCAGTTAGCCTTGATAGATGAAAAAAGGGTGGCGGCTATATTACACGGTCAGTTGTATCAGCAACGTATCTCTCGATCGTACGACAAAAAGATTCGGTCCCGAAAGTTCAAAGAGAATGATTTAGTTCTAAAGAGGGTCATGCCCTGTCAAGACGAAGCCAAAGGGAAATTCGCTCCCAATTGGGAAGGGCCCTTTGTGATCAAAAAGGTTCTATCTGGAGGGGCCCTCATCCTACAGGAAATGGATGGCGAGGTATTTCCGCAGCCCCTGAATTCCGACTCTGTGAAACGATTCTACGCTTAAAAAAAAAAATAAAAAAAAAAAAAAAAAAAATTCTATCTCCCTTGTAACTCGAACTACGTAGGACCTGATCTCCTGACCTTGTGGGAGTACGTAGGCAGCCATCATGGCACGGTCCGTTCTACACAAAATAATAAACATTGTCCCTATACCGAAACCACTTCCCGAAAATTCCGAAATCCTATACACTCCAAAACTTACCCAAACCTAGCCACATAATTAGCCCAAAGTCCAAGACTCACTTCGACGAAATCAAAGGGGGGCACGCGGCAATATCTGTGGAGTTCCAATCAAGACTTGAGGAAAGAAATAAGGCAATATATCGAAATCATAATCGGCTGGATAAAATGAGGATCCAATGAAGGGCGACGATGCATCAAAAAGGGAAATGACTGAAACCACAAATATTTCTCTATATATACAAAACATTTTGATTACAAGTCTGTCTTTTAAATAAAAGTGATGAAACTGACATAGTCCGTGCAGGAAATAAAATCATCTACAGGTCAGAGACCAGCTGGAGCAGGATAGACAGAATAGTCGAGGCATCATAAACCTCCGGCTCATCCGCAATCTGCTGTCCCATCATGTCAATCCGAGTCAAAAGAGCAGCAGCACTGGTAACAGTCGTGGAATGGCCCTCCATGATGACTTGGGCCTGCTCTACGATGTTATCTCTGGCAGAAAGGGCGGCATCCCGGGCTAGTACAGCAGCATCCCGCTCCGCATAGGCGGTATCCCTCTCAGTCTCAGTAGCACTCAAAACGAACCGGAGCCGGGTACCCTCAATCATCAATCTCTGGATCCGATCAGTCAAGTCAAAGGAATGGGCATGTACCGAAGTAGAAACCTCTTCCACACCAGATCTGGGCGCTAATCCTGAAAGCTCCGGAGGAATGACCACATCTGAACCGGTCTCAACCGGGAAAGGTCCCCGAGGACCATCCAAGGCCCCAATCTGGTCAAAGTCGGCAATATCAGAACCTCCTCGCAACCATAGCAGATAATCGGGTGTCTGACCAGGGTGACTGTCCCCAAACTCGGCCGAGACCCTGTGTGACCAAAGATCGTATACCCTCAGCAGCTCCCTCTCCGTCTGAGGCGATATGAGAAATCGGTAGTCAGCAGCTCCCGCAAAGAGATGGAGATCTTGCATCTGGTCAAACTGCCCCATGACAGCTAAGGGATGATAAGTCGTCACCCCCCTCAAGCCAAGGAGAGGGAGAAAATCAAAAGGTGGCACATGAGTCAGGAAACTTTGGAAGGAGCAATAGCCCGAATAGATCAGAAGATGGAAAGGCTCCTCAAGGGCCGATAAGAGCTCCCTCCATGAGACTGTATCCGTGCATCGCCGGGGACGGAAAGAGAACTGCATGGCCAGGCTGTGGTTGAAACAGAACCCGTGTCGACGAAACTGCCCGATGGGTCTGAGGTGGCTCATGAACCATACGTATAACAAAGTAGAGCTTCCCCTAAATATGCGACCAGAGAAGGAATGACAATAGGAGGCCGACAGGTAAGTCTCTGCTAATATCATGGGAAGAATGGTATGGTCCTCCTGGAGAGCCTGCACCGCTACGATAACCCGCATATCCATGAGGTCGTCCCCTGCGGGCATGTACAGAACTGATACGACACAAGCCATCAAAACATCCACTCTCAAAGCGCCCCAGCGCTCTTCAGATACTGAAAAATTACTGAAAAACCGAGAGAAGCTATCCACCGAGCCAAATCTGTCAACCAGGAAGGATAGAGGAACAAGGTGGCTCGAGGAGGTCACGGATAGCAGAGCTGTCCTCCGCAAGCCTGTGAAAGTCAGAAACTGGCGGCGCATATGGCCCGAGGTAACCCGTGCACATGGACCATCCACTGATAAACCGGTGAAGCGAGCATACTCCTCAAGAGTGGGAGTCAGATACTCCAGCCTAAACCTGAAAACCTGTCGGTCCGGGATCCAACAACTGAGAATGCCATCAACAAAGCCCGGCGGCACCTGAAATGACAGTAGAGCCAAGGAGTGTCCCAAAAGACCCTCTGCGATGATTCGGTCGGAGGGTAGCAAACTATCCAGCCACAAGAAGAGCCTGCCAATAATCCCTGAGGGGGCGCGAGGGTCCACGCGAACCACGTCCAGGGATGACATCTGTAAAAGCGGTATCAAAAGACTATACAGGGGTCAATTTTTCCTTATATATAACAAATCATACATCATACAAGCTATAATGGAATGAATGAATCATCAAAAGTAAACGATTGTGCATAGAATAAAATAAATCTGTACATAATACATGAAATGAGAAATGATAGTAAAACGAGCAGGTTTAAATACAGAGATCCTAGCCTATCAAGTCTAATCAGTGAAGTCTATGCCATCAATGAAGGTGTCATCGTCAAACTGATCTGCAGGCAAGTCCTGGGGAAGGGCAACCTCACCCTCAAAATTAAGGTCTGGGCAGGAATAAGGCGGAACTGGGGCATCCGATGTACCGGGATCCGCGCCAAAATCAGATCCCTGCGGGTCTGCAGCATAAGCCTCCTCTGGATCTCGGCCCAAGCTTCGAACGAAGAGAGATAACTGATCCACCCTCCGAGTGAGTGAAGCAATCTGGTCCGAATGGGTGGGGACACGGACGCACTCCATCCAATCTGCCATCATCACCGACCCGTGAACCAGGTCTCCGAGGAAAAAAGTAGCCCGGGTCTGAGGACCGATAGTGCGGGGTCTCCACCAGGCACTGAAGCTCTCGCTCGTATGCGGACCAACAGAAAGCATATAGCCGTCCTCCCCGGCCATCAGGGCCTCTGGAAGGTGGGCATCCGCAAACCAAGCTCTCTCTGAGGGGGGGGGGCAAAGGGATACGAGCCTCCCCGGTCACACATCTGATGGCGCGCTCCCCCAGATATAGCTCCCATCCACCGTAGGTCAGAAACGGAATACGGCGAGTGGATAAGGCATGCTCCAGGTCCGCAGCATAACCACCAGCAAGGCCAGCCGCCAAATGATCCGCCGTGTAAGGAACCCAGGTCACATCCGCAGACGAGATCAGCTCTAACTGCAGCCGACAGTGAGCGAAACTATCAGACACTGGGGTCTCCTCGAGAGTACTATGATGCCATCTACGACCCCTGGGATAAGTCTCCGGACCGAGGATAGTAACGGGCCGCAAGCAGGGTAATCTCTCGTAGGCCCAGAACTGTCAAACAAAGCAGAAAAGCCGTAAGTAGCAAGAAGGAACGAAGAAATGGGACGAAACGAGAACTGTATGATAAAAGGGACTTACTAGCAGGAAGGGATAGAAGCCGAGCCAAGCATCGGTCTGTCCCTCTGAGCGGAGACGAAGACCCTGGAGGAAGTAAGCAAAGGTGAAAGAGCCCCAGTCGTAATCCCCGATCCGGGCAACATCCCTGGTGGCTCCGACGATGCTGAAATGGATAGTCGAGGAGTTGTTCCCCAGAAAACAGCCCCTCATAATGGTCAGAAACAGACGGCGGAGCAGAAAATCACGAGTAGACCGGTCCTCAGGGAATGGCTCGGAGAGGACCCCTCCAATGGCATCTACAGCCAAGGCTCCCGATCGGATGCTGCGGGCCTTAAAGACCTTATCATGGGGAGAGTAGCCCAACAGGGATCGAACAGCTGCGGTGGTGATGTCAGTCTCCAGGGGGACCCGGGATCCGGAAAACTCCACCCCGGTGATATAACGCCAGTCGAGAGGGGTCAACATCAGCTCACAGTCAAGAAGATGAAGCGACTGTGTATGGTGGAACCAGCGCTCAGCTAAAGCCCTCATATAGCCCCACGGACACCGGCGAGGGGCAATGGTGAAGAAATGTCTGAAGCCCCAGGAATCTACCATCCCCCTATAGTCGGAATGCAGCGCATGATAGAGAGTGTAGATGCTAAACCAGTTGCCCCGAGGCTGGGTAAACTCAGGAACCTGTGACAACCATCAAAAGTCAAGCATGGTAACCATACGGATTTGAATGAAGTTAAATGACGGATATACCTCGTTAGCCGCCAGGTAGGCTGAGGGATGACTGCTGAGAGTCGGACCGAGCAGATCAGGTATCCTGGCACGAGCCCCTGGTAAAGTCCGACGCGTGGGGGGAGGAGCCGCTGTGCCCGAAGGGCCCGCCTCTGCCTCAGCTGGGGCATCCTCATCAATATCCGGCTGCACGGGGCGAATGATAGACTCCGCCAATCTACGGGAATGACGGGTCAGAACGGGAGCTGGAGCTGGGGTGGCCGCTCTGCGACGTCGGACACCCGCCACCCGGGGCACTGCGGAGCCACTGGGAGCATCAGGATCCATGGCTGAAACGGCATCACGAAAAGGAGGTACACCCTTAACTCGTTATCTTTCAAAACAAATCTTATTGCATATTGCTAAAAGTCATAGGGCAGCATGACATGTTTATGAAATGGAAATGCAGGAATAAATCCTTAGGGGTGCGCTAGATTTCCCGAAATTTCGGCAGAGTCTCGTTTGTAAAATGGACATCCCATGCACGATCCGGCATGTTTAAAATCAAGTCAGACAACCAACAAATCCCAAATGCAAGTGAAAATGATGCACCATGAGCATAAAATGAATAAAATCATGGTTTTTTCAAAGTAAATAGAGCATGACCGCAGGACCCATTCGTTTATATATGCTATGGCTAACCCCAATATCTCATATAGGCATGCATTACTAAGATCAAATATTTACACAGGTAAATACATAGTCAAATGAAAGCGAAAAATCAAAGAAAAATGAGTTAAAACGTTACCCAAAGTACGTAGACTGATTTAATCGGAGCAGATTTTGCCGAAAGAGGTCCAAAAGACGAAAAAGCCGGGTAGGGGGCGAGGAAAACCGAAAACGAGTGAAAGGGACAGCCAAAAAGTGAAAGGAAACGTGGGGGTCGCGATCTAAAGTAGGGGCCGATCCCAGCCGCAGGTGCATCTGCGGCTGGCCGCAGATGGATCTGCGGCTGGTCTCGGTGACCCGTTTTGCCTCCCTTTTGCTCCCCGAGTCAGCCGGCAACGTATCCCTTGTGAAATATAAGATTTTAAAAATACCTGACCAATTTGAAAAACGACCCGTCAGATACGAGACCTGGCCAATTTGAAAAACGACCCGTCAGATACGAGACCTGACCAATTGAAAAACGACCAGTCAGATACGAGACCTGACCAATTTGAAAAAAGACCCGTCAGATACGATACCTGACTAATTGAAAAACGACCCGTCAGATACGAGACCTGACCAATTGAAAAACGACCAGTCAGATACGAGACCTGACCAATTGAAAAACGACCAGTCAGATACGAGACCTGACCAATTTAAAAAACGACCCGTCAGATACGAGACCTGACCAATTGAAAAACGACCAGTCAGATACGAGACCTGACCAATTTGAAAAAAGACCCGTCAGATACGATACCTGACCAATTGAAAAACGACGAGTCAGATACGAGACCTGACCAATTTGAAAAAAGACCCATCAGATACGAGACCTGACCAATTGAAAAAACGCCCAGTCAGATACGAGACCTGACCAATTGAAAAACGACCCGTCAGATACGATACCTGACCAATTGAAAAAAAGACCCGTCAGATACGATACCTGACTAATTGAAAAACGACCCGTCAGATACGAGACCTGACCAATTGAAAAACGACCAGTCAGATACGAGACCTGACCAATTGAAAAACGACCAGTCAGATACGAGACCTGACCAATTTGAAAAACGACCCGTCAGATACGAGACCTGACCAATTGAAAAACGACCAGTCAGATACGAGACCTGACCAATTTGAAAAAAGACCCGTCAGATACGATACCTGACCAATTGAAAAACGACCAGTCAGATACGAGACCTGACCAATTTGAAAAAAGACCCATCAGATACGAGACCTGACCAATTGAAAAAACGCCCAGTCAGATACGAGACCTGACCAATTGAAAAACGACCCGTCAGATACGATACCTGACCAATTGAAAAAAAGACCCGTCAGATACGATACCTGACTAATTGAACAACGACCCGTCAGATACGAGACCTGACCAATTGAAAAACGACCAGTCAGATACGAGACCTGACCAATTGAAAAACGACCAGTCAGATACGAGACCTGACCAATTTGAAAAACGACCCGTCAGATACGAGACCTGACCAATTTGAAAAAAGACCCGTCAGATACGATACCTGACCAATTGAAAAACGACCAGTCAGATACGAGACCTGACCAATTTGAAAAAAGACCCATCAGATACGAGACCTGACCAATTGAAAAAACGCCCAGTCAGATACGAGACCTGACCAATTGAAAAACGACCCGTCAGATACGATACCTGACCAATTGAAAAAACGACCAGTCAGATACGAGACCTGACCAATTGAAAAACGACCCGTCAGATACGATACCTGACCAATTGAAAAACGACCCGTCAGATACGATACCCGACCATTTGAAAAACGACCCGTCAGATACGATACTAGACCGATTGAAAAATGACCCGTCAGAAACAATACCTGACCAATCCAAGAGCGACCGTCGGGTACGACACCCCAGCGGCATCCATTCGTAGAATTCGAATCAACCCCTACACGATCATGTCAAGTGCGGCATTTGCATTGTCTCAACATATGCATTGCATCGATAAAACACATACTGTCTTTCCTGTGCATCTGGTGCCTACTTCTTTATCATGTCCATTTCATATTTCATTCCATAGACATGATAAAGAGGGGCAGCTGTAGACACCCAAATTTTGCATTTCTCTACTAACCCTGACAGGAGGGCAAAATCGTCAAGTGACCCAATATACGACAAGGAGAGGTGGGCGCCAAAATGCAGTTCCCACCACGGTTTACGATCAAGGCTGTCAAACGCAAAACGAGAATTGAGGCATCTGAGGCGAGGCCTACGGGCCATCCAGACAGAACCCGATGCGAATCGCCAAAAAAGGACAAGGACACTGCAATTACAGCATTAGGGTGGGGTCTCGACGTCGGGAAACCATTCCCAGAATTGATTCAGGTATCAAAGAACAGCTTTCCAAAATAATACAGCAGAAATTGGCAAATTAATACCGCGTGGCACGAAATTCGAGAAAAATGCGCCGGACAGCCGCGGATGCAGTCGCGGCTGCCGACAAAAAGACGTTCGCGTGGCTCGAGGGCGGCACACGGCAGCCGAGGAGACTGCCACAGCAGGCAGCCGCAGATGCATCTGCGGCTGGCCGCAGATGTATCTGCGGCTGCCTGCTGAGGCACTATAGATCGCCATCTTCAACCCGAGAACCAAAAGAAGAAAAAAAAAAAAGAAAAAAGAGGGAGAGAGAGATCGCGCGGGAGAGAGAGAGAGTTCGGATTTTGCTAGTTTCAAACAACAAATCTCTTGTATTGTGCTAGGTAATCTAGTCTTCTTGTAGTGTTGTCCGATTTGTGGAATATAGAAGCGTTAATCGGCATTTTGCAAGGTGAAATGAGTGCATTCTTGAGTTTTTTTGTTGTATTGTTAGTATAATATTGTGATTGGTGTTTTTGATGTAGTTTATTGTTACATATTGGTAATGATCCGTGGATTAGGGGTTGATTATCGAGGGTTCCATCGGAACATAATTCCTCCTAACGCCCCGATGACATCCGTACGGTGATTTGTTCGTTCGTTATGGTGATAAGTAATGTGTAATGTGATTTGGGCGATATTTGGGTTATATAAGATGTTAGCCAATGTCTAGATCTTGTTAGATTTGTTTATTATTGGTTATGTAGCTATTTGGATGATTGTGAGCCTAGGGAGGAGATCCTAGCGGTCGAATCCCGATGATGGACGTTTTGGGCATATGTAATCGTGATGTAGAGTCCATGGATGTGTATTTTGTAATATTGGGCCTTAAAACGATACCGAGTCGTGTTCGGGTTAAGGCCCCGTAATAATAATAAAAAATATGTGATTGTGGGTGTTTGGGGTTGTCTGGATGGCTCACATGCCCGTGGATGGCCCCGACACGTTGTGGATGCTTGTTTTAATTTACGACACGAAAAAATGGTTTTCAAAATAAGGCAAATGATGAAGATTTTGTAAAAGTGATCAAATTAGGATATTAGATTCACGAGGTTTAAAGGTTAAGTGTTTTGGTAAACTTTAATCCATAATTGATGAATAGGCTTTTGTTGGTTTTAAAAAAACGTCACAAAAAACGATTTTGCAAATAAATAAATGTTTTCATTAAACTTTGTGCATAGGGTTAAAGAGTTCTAGAAGTTGCCCTCGATTTATTTATATTAACTGTTAGAAGGCAATGTATAGTCTCGATTCCTATTTGACAAAAGTTTAAAAACTATTGTTTTCTAAAATGACATCTAAATAAAAAATCCTCAAACGCTTTCGAAATTAAAATCAATCTTTCCTATAAAAAGCGAATCCTCGTCATTTGGGTCAAAGAACGTCCAAAACACTTTCCAGATAACACTTTTGCCATATAAAAATAAAAGCGAACTTTTATGCAAAACGCACCACAAACATTCATCTAGACACGCACGCACACACACGCAAACCACACATTTTAGGATTTAAAAAGGATAGGAAAATATCAAGATTGCGGTAACCGTGTTTCACGGAAGTCGGGGGTGCCTAACACCTTCCCCTCGCTTAAGCAAGCCCCCGAACTCTATGAATCTCGGTTTGCGGACCAATTAATCGGAGTCACATATGAGCCAGCGATTACGAAAATAAATTCGGATGAGTTGGTACATCCATTTCAAATATACCAACTGGCGACTCTGGTCAATTGGCTCATAAAAAAATCGATCTTTCAAAACCCGTCGACACTAAGCCGACCCTTTTCTAAACCACATTTAATTCAAAAGGCTAAAATTGGAAAAGGGCATTTTAATTATAAAAAACGAGACGGCGAAAATCCCGGCGTCGACACACGTACTATTCACGTCACTATTCACGTCACTATTCACGTTACTATTTCAAATAGTAAAATTAATTATTTTATTTTTTATTTATTTATTTATTTATTTATTTATTCTTCCTGTGAGTCCAACATATAAAATAATGTTACCACAATAATGTAAGAAACACGTTACATATTTTTATTAATTTAATAATATAAATTATAATGTATTTGCTACTGTGACAATTATTAGATTCAATAATTTTAAACTACAGTGCACCAACAATTATTGACTCGATGATATGAAATACAGTGTAATGACAATTATTGAATCAATAATGCAAAATACTGTGTAGCAACAATAATTGATTTGATAATATAAAATATTATGCAGTGACAATTATTGATGAAATGATGCGTAACAATTACGGTGTCAATTATCAGACCAATAATATGAGACACTGTGCAATACCGTGTGCTACAGAAAAATACTATAAATTACCGTATGCTACTATTCTTTTATCACCGGTATTTTAACAATTAACACAATTGACTATTTTTATTTAAAAAGGTTACTTCTGTCGTTTTCTATATCCGACAAATATTCCGTTGTGGGGTCCACCAATAATTAGTTATTTCGGCGCCGTCGTACGGCCCGAATATTCCCCGACAAAACGAATATTCCCCGACAAAACGAATATTGTCCGACAAAATAAAATTTACACATAACATCCTTAACTTTCAATTTCGTTAATTTAACCACTTACTGTTTCAGGAAAAATATATATGAAGAAAAATTAATTTTTATATTTCATAAAATTCGGGGTCTTACAGTAGTGATCCCTGGAGTTGGTTATTCAAAGCATGTTCCAACTGCCCCATTTGATTCTCCAAATTTCTTATTACAGCCGACTGAGTTTTCACAGTAATGTCAAACTGATTCACTAATTTTGCCAATATGTCCTCCATTTGAGAAAACTTATCCGGTTGTTGATGATGCTGATTTTGAAATCCGGGTGGGTACGAATTCCTTGAAGCTTGAACTTGAGATTGTGACTGATTATTACTCCATGAGAAGTTCGGATAGTTCCTCTATCCTAAGTTGTAACTGTTTGAGTTACTATTTAGTTGCCGGTTGTAATTGAACACGTACTGTACAGATTCAGAGTTTAGCTCACATTGATCACTAGTATGGCTTCCCTCACACATCTCACAAATGATCTCCACCTTCTGAACCTTTTGTCCTCCAAGTGCATCAATCTTCTTTGTGAGAGCAGATATCTGAGTCGTCATTTGTGCAGACAACGCAGTCATTGCATCAACTTCAAACATACTAGCTACTCTTGGTTGACTCATTCTTGCAGTAGGCCATTGACAATTGTTGGCTGCCATTGTTTCAAGCAATGTATAGGCATCATCATAATTCTTTGACATGAGAGCTCCTCCTGTTGCAACATCTATGCTCGTTCTTATTAAACATGACAACCCATTATAGAAAGTTTGCACTTGTAGCCATTTAGGGATCCCGCGATGTGGACATCGCCGCAATAAATCCTTAAACCTTTCCCATGCCTCATACAATGATTATGAATCATGTTGAACAAATGAGGTAATGTTGTTCCTCATCTTTGCCGTCTTGGCAGGTGGGAAAAACTTAGCCAAAAATTTATGTGCCAAATCATTTCATGTCGTAATTGATCCACATGGTAAAGAGTAAAGCCAGCTTTTAGCCTTATCTTGAAGTGTGAATGGAAATAATTTAAGTCTGATTGCTTCTTCTATAACCCCATAATACTTGAATATATCGCATATTTCTAAAAAACCAACCAAATGATCATTAGGATCATCATTCGGCAATCCTCCGAACTGGACTGCATTCTGTATCATTTATATGGTCCCTGGTTTAATCTCAAAATTTATCGCAGTAATGGCGAGCCTCCTGATACTCGATTAAAGTTCAATCACTTGCGGCATAGCGTAATCCCGCAATGACTTTTGTTGTTCATCAGCCATTAGCTCTAGTTCTTGATTTTGAATCATTTCTTGAATGAACTTTCTGAGTCTGTGGAATTTTCTTTCAATTTCTTCATTGTATTCTAACGGTCCCTGACTCTTTGAGCGCGTTTGCATACAAAAATCAAGAGTACCTGAAAAGAACATAAAATAAAAGAGTTTAAACTAAGATTAACTTAATCAAAATTAATAATGACAAAATATTAAAATAATATCCCCAGTAACAGTGCCAAAAACTTGTTGCCTAAATTCGTCTTAGCACTTTTACATGCAAGTATACGTGTCCAGTTGTAATATTCAGTAAGCAAGGATATCGTTCCCACAAGAAAATAGATTAATACCTATTAATTACTAATTTGTTAACCAAATTAATCTAATTTAAACTACGATGGATAATTGCACATTAACATGAAAATTAGTTGAAATTAATTCTAAATAGTTAACCACGAGAATAAATGCAGATTTATTAGCTTAAGATTACAACTTCCCTTAGTATCTCATTCAAGTCAATATACTTCCTCTTCAATTAACTAATTACACTGAATCACGAACCAAGAATTCTTTATAGTACCCATGCACCTCTTCCGATATCACATGAACGAATCCTCCAAAATCTGGCCTAAAGGCAACAGAATTGCAAGGAACATCCTAGTTAATTAACTCACTATATTCCTATGTCAATTTTCTCAACTAGGATTTAAATTCAGATTCTCTTGTTGGTTACAAACGACATATAGGTATATTCCTATCCTATATGCTAGACATATTAACCTTAACATAAATTATATGAACAGTTGTTATCATACCCCAATCTAAACCCATACTCCGTTGTCCAACTTTGTATAGATTACCTCGGTAATTGTTAGCTAGACAATTAATCAACAAACACAAGATATGATAAACAATTCAGATAACTAACTTCAACCAAAGAGGAAGCAATCAATTTAAACTACGTACTAAGTTCTATTGCAATCTTACTGTAAAATTTAGTTCATAATTTCTAAACAAAGCAACATCAAATTTAACAATAAATACATTTAAAGATCAAAAAAATCAAAGATAAAAGAAAGGATTAGAAGAAATCCCAATGGTTACTCCTAATTTCTGACTTGAATATTTCAATTTCTAGCTTCACTCTGTTCTTGCTTCTTGTCTTCCAACGTCCTTCTCTGGCTCTCCTGGTGCTCTACTCCCAGTTCTCCTCCTTTTTCTCCTCTTCCACGTTCCCCTCTCTCTTGACAGTTAATTCCCCCGACTTTCAAAAATTTTGAAGCTCCATACTGGCTGATTCTGCTCATGGGCATCTAGACGCCAGCCCTAGTACAAATCTGGGCGTCTAGACGCTGTCCAGTGGCATCGTATTTATAAAATTTCCATTTTCAAAAATTTTCAATTCTTTTAATTACTTTCTTTTCCAAAATGCCATCTACGTCTCTCAAATCGAATCTGCAATAAATAAACATAAAAACAGATAAAAAGAACCCAAAAACGCTTAAAGGTAACAACTATTAGCTCTAACGATACCCGATTCATAGGTATAAAACCCACTCATCAGTATGAATGATTTTATTATGTAAAATCCTATTTTGAAACTTGTTTTTCCAAAAATAAGATGTTGAACATGAAATTTGGCCATTTTGATTATTTTTTAGAACATAATTTGAATGAGGTGTATTTAAGAGTTTTAGACATGTTCTAAGTGATTGGAATGGAAAAAGAAATCAAAAATGTGTTTAGGAATTTTTGGGAGAAAATTAGAAAAAATGAAAAATAATTTTTCAGACCTTTGTTTTAGGGTCTTAACAAATCTATTTTAGCCAACTCATATTTTTGTAAAATACTATGTAGTATATGATAAGTGGTATTTATACCTACGAATTGAGTACAATTGAGCTTGATAAATTGCTTATCTTTAAGTATTTATGTTAGTTTCTATGTGTTTTTACGTGTTTGTTGTAATTTAGGTTTTATAGTAAGTTTATGTATTTTCTGTTCATTTACGCATCTTTTTACCACATTATTATAGGATGTGTCTTTCTATTACTTTTTATGTATTTTATGTTATATTACAGGAATTATAATAAGGGCTTGCTTGTTCATGGCTTGGTTTGCCCGGCTCGCGTTTTCGGCGTGCCGTTTACATGACGGCCAACTTTCGACCTTGATCCATTCCGATTCTCCAATTTTGTAAAACATGAAAGTTGTAGAACTTCTCCTCATCTTTCCAAAACATCTTGAATCAACGCAATCGGAGGTCGGACGCAAAAGCTACACCAAACATACAAATAAATGCAGCAGCAGCCTATTGAGGCCAACTTTTGACATGGATCCGTTCTGATTCTGCAATTTGGTTAAAGATGAAAGTTGTAGCTCTACGAATATCCTTTCCATAACATCTTGAATTTCCTAAATCGGAGTTTGTATGAAGAAGTTACGCCAAAAATACAAAAGGACCCTGAAGCAGCCAACTGTCACTTTTCTGCACTAAGGCGCAGCTGCGCCCATTTTGTACTATGGAGAGGCGCAGCTTCGCCGTTTGCCAGTCAGGCCAAGATTTGGCGCAGCTGCGCCCGTTTTGCACTAGGGAAAGGCGCAGCTGCGCCGTACACCAGTCCAGCAGCGAATAGAGTGCTATAAAAGCCATTTTTTGTGCCCTAAAACAAAACATATCCGATTTCCTTCAAGAGGATGCGGCTGGGGTGATTTTGGGAGGCCAAGATGGTGCTTCCATGGTGCTCCTACATCAATATGATGCTATGATTTAGGGAGTTTGTCTATATTTCTCTTCCTTTTGCCTCTCTATTTCATGTATTCTATTGTTGTTTGATTTTTGGAACAAGTTCTTCTATTTGTAGTTCTATTGATAGTAGTACTTGTAGGTGTAATTGGATGATTTGAAATCCATTGGTGTAATATCTATGTGTTTGTATTGAATCCATTACATGTTTTATTCATATTGAATCTTGTTATACTCATTTGCTATGTATGTGTGGATGTTGTATTACTTGTTTAGTATGAACTAAGCATTGAATCTAAGTATTGTGATGGAACCCAATAGGTTGTTCTAGTTGATTTCTCTCTCTTTGGTTGGCACCATATGGATTGGTTGTTGTATTTGTGCTTTATGGTTAACTTCTAGGTCGTGCATTTACTTAGTAGCCTATACGGAACTGAGAGAGGGAGTATAGCGTTTGACCCATGTATGTTACACATGTTCGTGATTCCACATGGCGTTGGGATTATGATTCGTGGAAAGGATAGACATATACCGATCCACCATGTGGACCCTTTGAGAACTTGATCTTCAACCCTTGTTATTCGTAGCTTGGGCGTTCCTTCTTGTTTCTGTTGCCTTGTGTCGGATTTAGGTAGGATGTCGCTACATGTGCTCGAGAGAGGCATGTTAGTACTATAGAGAGTTCTCGGTTGACCATTCATCGGCTACGGCTGTGTGGATGGGTTTTCATATTTTACGCCTAACGCGTCTTTGTCTGACCAAGTTATTAGTGTGGTAACTTGTGCGGAACTGAGAGAGGGAGTACCAGTTTAGACCTAGATACAATAACACGTGTTCGTGATTCCACATGGCGTTGGGATTATGATTCGTGAGTTAGGATAGAGATATACCAGCTCGCCTCGTGTAGCCAAGAGATAATCTGTTCTTCAAATCCTTTTTAGTATTGACTCTCATAGAGATATAGTGAGTTGCCTAGTTAGGGTGTTCCTTCCCGTTTCTGTTGCCCTTGGGTCGGATTTGGGTGGATTTGGGTATGGTGCAATGAGAGTTGGCCATATCTCTTATAAAGAATTCTCGGTTGATAATTCGTCGTGACCGAATAGCCAAAGAGAGAGCTAGGAGACTTGAATGAACTATTGGGGAAAGTTACATACTTAGATTCACCTATCTTTAATTGTTTTCATTAGCTAGTATTAGTTTAATTTTATTAGTTTAATTTTCAAAACAATTATTCATTCGTTTAAATAGGATTAAATTGGTTATAAGCTTGTGTTTGGCAATTCTTGTTAATAATTCCTCGTGGGATCAATACTTTACTTACTCTTTATTACTTGTTGACCGCGTATACTTGCGCGTTTTGTTCATTCAAACGAACTCGTCGAGGTCAGAACTCATTAAATATAAAAACATAAAAATAGAACATAAACAGTTCCGACCGCGACCCCAACAGTATAACCTTGTTTGTGTCCATAAATGAGATAAACCGATTGATATTAAACAAGTTATGATTTTACAAAAGTAACAAGAAAAAAAAATGGATTTTTTGGAACAGAGCCATGGCCGGGGCCGTGTTTTTCATTTTAAATCTGTGGCCGGGGCCGTGACCCCTCTGCCAAACATGGTCGGGGCCATGTTTTGTGAAGGAAACCGTGGCCGAGGCCGTGTGTAGCAGAATGTGATTTTACCCCGTTTTCATGTATTGAGCATTGTATATGTATATATGGAATATGTAAACCTAATTATGATGTAATTAACTAACATAGAAGTGTGTGAAAACGAATTTAAGTCTAAGTATAGAAAATTAACATAATAAATTAAGTTAAAGAAAAAGGTGTAAAGACATTATAGGACGTAATGTTTATGCATAACCTAACATGTATGAGCATGGTTACAAAGTATATAACCAATGCGTTATGTAACGACCCCGAAATTCGACCCACCTTATTACCTTAAATTTCCTATTTATTATCCATTATTTCCTTAACGCCCAAATTTCGGTCTGTTAATAAATCTTTAATCACTGCCTTTAACCCCTTAGTTAACTTTATAGTCATCAATTACCACATCTTCGGTATAAATTTTTCTTTTTCTCAATTCAATCATATTAAAATAAAAATATTTGAATATTTAAACACTTAGTTTCATGATCCTAGTCCCTAGAATGCAATCTTTACTTTCTTTTTCTTTCATGTATCATAAAACTCAACATTTAAAATTTAATATAGTTTACATCCATACAACTATTCCTTTATTCATAATTTTTAATTAGATACATAATAATCTCTATCATAATAATTATCTTGAACAATCATAGTTCATAATTTAACTCTATTCATCTTGTCCGGATCCAATTTACATATATATACAAAACATCAATATAAACTTAACAACTTTATTCACATTAAATTATGCTGTTGAAAATATAACAATTACGTTTTCCCACCTTCTAGGCAATTCATCTCTAATTTAATCCGATATTCTTGAAATTTAATTCTTTACCTGCAAAAATGTATATTATGCAAGTAATGAGCACAACGGCTCAGCAACTTCAACAGTTTACACCTTTCATGCTTCACGTAGCACATAGCTTAACATGTTATGTGTGTGTTATACGTCATGTGTTGTGCTTCTACTCGAGCAATATATCTCCCATCATATATTCACATCATTGCACAAAGTACACATCATTGTCATATTAACCACGTATCACATATCACATACTTTCTATGCATTTGAAACCAGAATTAACATATCATACCAGACAAACATTTAACATAAAAGTACTGAAGAACTTGCCTGGATTGTGGAATTAAATAATAAATACCCTTCTATAATGCTTCTCGTACAACCTATGATCATAAAATAATTAAATAATAATTATTCATCTCTTTATGATATTAATTTACTTAATTAATATCATCTATAATGTAATTAACCCTACCCGTCGATTTATTTTAAGGTACCGGGTCAATAAATAAATAATATGGTTAATTATATTAACCTTGTTCTTCAATATATTTACTTAACTTAATATCAAACACATTCAATACGGACAACCCGGCTCATCGGATATAATTTAGCATATTTGGTTGTCCAAAAATTTTATTTAACCATTTTCTAAATTGTAACTTTACTAGATTAATATTTAAATATTTAAATATTAATCTACATTATTTAATATTTATTCAAAAATATTAAATTTAAAGCCCAAATATCATTTCTATATTTTTAGTAATTTTCTATAATTTTTTAAATAATTTTTAAACATTTATTTAATCAAAAACTATTTTCTAGGGGCATTTTCATAATTTCAGCGCCTTAAGGGACACCACCGGTATTAACAGAAAAGCTCAGGGGCATATTCGTAATTTTCGCGCGTCTAGAACACACTGGGTATTAACGGAAAAGGCCAGGGGCATAATCGTAATTTCTCGCCTAAAACCTCGGTCGCGCATGGTGCACGTCCTTCCACTGCTGATGCCAAACGGCGTCGTTTCCCAGCCGTTTCCCGAGCCTCCGCGCATTGCGTGGCCCTTTCTTCTACACGCCCCAAAACGGCGTCGTTTTGTCCCTGTCGTAGAAAGAATTTGGCCGCCGCACAATGCGCGGACGGTCTTTTCTTTCTTCTTCCTTCTTTACCGAAAACAGTAGCCAGCCTTAAAGAAAGATATACCATTTTCTTCACAATTTCCACAACATAACCACTCCAAAAATTATATAATTCATAGATATACATCTAAAAATTATTTAGAATAATTATTCTAATTATTTTCTAATTTTTCATAAAATTAATTTATCATCAAAAAAATACTCAAATAAAACAATTAATTAAATTTATACCTTGAAAGCTTGGTAAATCTTCCCATGAAACTTGTTATTTTCTCTTGATAGCCCCAAAAATATTCTTTCCGTGGTGGTGATGGAAGCTACGGCGGCATGGTGGTGGTGTTGGGTGGAAGAAAGAGAAGTGGAGAGTGTTTTGTTGTTTTGTTTCCTTTTTATTTCACTTTTCCTTTCCTTTGCTTTTTTTTATTTATTTTTTTATTTTTTATAACTAAGCCATTTAATTAATTTTGAAACCCAACACAATTCCACTGCCATTCTTACAACCGACTTTAACTTCTTGGATAAATTAACATGCATAATCAAAAATTTAATACATTACGTAGTTATTTCGTGTAAAAAATATTTTATATAATGTGTATAAAATATTTATTTTAATTCACTAAAAATCATAATTTGATTTATAAATAATATTAATACATTTTTCAGGTATTTTACATGATAAATTTTGTATACGCATAATGACATGCATGTAATTATATGAGGTAATTTATACCTCCAAAATTCATAAAATAATTCGTATAACATATAAAAATTATTTTTCATAATTTTTCACTTCGTTACTTGGACAACATATTATACTAACATGTTCACGTTTCTGAAATATTATCCTTCATAAAACTCATAATAATTCCATTATACATAAACATAATTTTTTTTTAATAAATTAAAACCTTCATTTTTCTCATTTATTTTTCATTTCTTTACTATTTACATTAACTTTTTTTATATAAATTATTTAATTCATTATTATATAATTACTTCTTCTTTATTAATAATTTTCATTTTACACAAATTACGATTTAAAAAAATTTCTCCCATCCTTAACTAATTTAATCCTCTTATATAAATTATATAACTAATCTTATATAATTTATATAATTATTCTTCCATTAATATTTTACTTTAATTTTCTTATATAAATTATATACTTTATTAATATATAATTTATAAAATTACTTTCTCCTCTCAATAATTTTTAAACTTCCTTCATAATTCTTGATTAAATCTAAAATCAATAATTATAATTTTACTAAATCCCTCATTAACTTTTCATAAATTTTCGGATTAATTTAATTATTAATCTCTTTATTTCCATAATTAATGGAGTTTATAAATACAACAATTAAACACAAACACACATATATATATATATATATATATATATATATATATATATATATATATATATATATATATATATATATATATACCACGTAACACTGTTAAATCATAATTTCTGCACTTCCATAACAATTTAATTGTATAATTTATTGTACCTTTACATGAAATTTCTCTTATTATTAATAAATTATTTTTAAACAATTTATTTACTTTTCAATTAATTTAAATCAACATCAATTATCACAATCTCTGTACAGATTTAATTTATCAATTAAATCCCCTCACATACCTTAATTCACATAAAATATCACCATTAATTTAAACAACCTTAATAATTCCATTAATTAAATTCTCATTTAATATTATTAAAGAAATCCTGAAAATTCGGATCTTCACACGTTATATGCTAAGTGTCGTTCCCTTAAGTTAAGTTACTAAGCGTATTACAAACCAATACATGAAATGACTTAATTGAAAATGGGAATAAATGTTAATGCACTAGTAAAGAAGTACTTGTGTGCATAGTTATTAGAACAACAATGATTAAGAGTTATACGAATAACTCATGGGAAGTCAATATTATGAACATAAGGGTGATACAAGAGGGCGATAAGTTAAAGATAAAATCTTAATTAAAATTAAACGAGAGCTAAGTTTGACTAATGTTGTAATATGAAGATAGAAGTTAAATCGTGATGCACCAAATTCGCTACAATGGGTGTACGGATTTGGGGGCGTTACACGAAAAAAGTTTTAGAGATAGCGTGTATGTGGATTTTTAGAGAGAGTAATGAGTTAGGGTATTTTGCGATCCCAAATTGGAAGATGATGAATGAGTTAGGATTTTTGGTTTGAGATTTTCAAATTTCATGAATGATTTGCAAGGGCGTATGAAGAATAATTTGGGTATTTTTTGAATTTTGAAAATTTTGAGTTTCATGGTGGATGAAGACGATGATGATAATGAAGAAGAGAATTAGTATTAGTACATACACATGTATTTAAATTTCTAATTAATCAGGTTTTAAAAAAATTTATACGGTCAAATGTATAAAAAAAAATTAGGTCAAATCGTACTTATACAGTAGTCGCTGAAACACGTGACAATTTTGACTACTTTTTTGGACGGAATTATACAAAGGCTCAGTAATGTTTAATTAAAGGTACTTTGGATAGTGAGATGTGAACGTTTAAACCTAGAGATACGATGTATAAAATGGTGCATACTTCGGGGTCATATGTGCATTTAACCCTTAATTAAAACATTATAATAACTCACTACATAATAAAAAAAAGAACACTCAACCACTGACCACACATTCACTTTTTCTCACCTTCACTTTCTCTCTCCTCATTGTCTCGTACTTCCATTTACACTCTTTTACTCTCATTTTAATATTGTTTATGACTTATTTTAATTTATAAATCATCTTAGAAGGTATTTAAGATCACTTATAAGTAGTCAAAGTTGTTTATAATCAATTTTAAGAAATAAAAAATATTTGATAACATTTTAAAAATTATTTATAATAACTTTTTATGTAAATAATCAGAAGTTCCAAGTTGAAACTTCTGATTGTTTGCTAAATCTAATAATCAGATTTGACCAAGTATATTACTAATATATCCTTATTTATTTTAGTAATTCAATCTATTATCCATCTTTATTCCTCAAAACATTTGTTTTTATTAATTGGCACTTAAAATAAGTCATTATTAAAATTTTATATTGTCAAATATTTAACACTTTTTATTAGGTTAAGTACTTTTATGTATCCAATATAAACTAATTTTTTAAAATCAAATATAAGAAAAAGTAGTAATCAAAATTAATAATCACATTTTTTAAACAATCCCAAATATATTTTTACGGTTTATCTTAACTTAATTTCTTATTTATAAGTCAAAATATTATCAAATATTTTTATTTACAATATATATTTTAAAATAACTTATAAATAATTTTAAATTTTAACTTATAAGTGGCAACAGGTCTTTACCAAAGCGGGGATCTTGCTTTGCTTAACATACCTTCCGGTTCCTCTTCTAATGACTTGACCATTTGACCTTGCTTCAATAGTATTAGTACCAATTGAGGTCCACTCAGAAAACTCTATTTATGAGTTTTGGATGAAAAAGAAAATAATAGAAAACTTAAATTATAACAACAGAAAAAATAGTAGAAAATTTAAAATTTTCCTTTGTGTTGTTTCTAAGTTTTTAATAGAAAAGAATAGAATTTTTTTTTTTTAAAAATCTTGTGTTTGTGAGTTCTAATGAAAAGAAAAATATTACTTTTACAAATTTATCATTTTACCCTTTTGCTATTTTTTTTTTTTTTTTGTTGCTAAATATAATTTTTTTTCACTACTAAACTGTATTTGTTATTCAAGCAATAAATAATTAATGCAATTGTAGATGCAAATAACATTCTTAGAAATAGTTTCATAGTGTTCCTACCTATAAAATATGCCTGCAATTAGTATTTACATGACTAGATACTAAACAACATCAGTTTTGGTCAATGACCACTCTTATATTGAGATTTCTTGCTCTCTAGCAGTAGGGAGTTGATTGAATTGGATATTTTAACATCTCTGTATGTTGTTTAAACCCCCATCAAATACCAAAGGTATTTGTACCAATTTTGGCTCCATATCAATATCAATAGTAATATATAATAAGGCATGAACCGATTCGGATTTAAGTTGGTTTGATTAATTTTGGTGAGTTATTTGTTAATCAGTGAGCGGTGGGCGAGTTTCGCTTAAAAAAATAACTAAACCGCTATATATGTTGTTGATGAGAACTTCAATTTTTTTTAGAAATTGACAGTTGGTACTGAGTTTGGTCGAGATTAGCATTAAAAACACTCAAAATTGAACTGTTATGTACTCCTAATCAACTATTCATATTCTCTAATTATCTTTTCATTTTTCTAGATTACTCAATTTTTTATGTGCATGTATGTATACAATCAATAATTCCAAATTGAACTGATATGTACTCCCAATCAACTATTCATATTCTCACAATCAATAATGCAATTATAAATAACATTTTCCCTTTGACAACGTCAAATCTATTACTCAATTACAACACCAAATTCAGTCGCAGATTAAAAGAAAAAGGAGAGTAAATAAAATAATGAGGAAGATTAGAGATGAGGAAAAAAGAAGAAGAAGATAAGTGAAACAGAGCCATCGCCAAACCTTTGCTATTGATCGGTCTGTATTTGTAGGCAATCGTCAGTATTTGACGAGCTAAATCTCGAAATCTAGATTTTTATGGTATAAGGCTGATGAATCTTCTCCACAGCATGATGGAGAGGCACGTTTTATGAGTAAGGTTCGAAACTGAAGTGAGGGATTCGGATGCCAATGATAGTGAAGTTTTGCCTAATTAGAGATATCTACAGAGAGCCCATAAAGAGGGGATGAAGTGAAAATCAGTTTTTTTGAATTGGATTTTCTAAAAACGATAAACGAATGGGCTTAGTAGTAACCACGTGTGTATGTAACAGGTTACAACTTTCTTATTCTTTCTTTATTTTCCCCTATTTTTTAATACATTGTTGAAATGATAATGCCACATGTTCATACTACTTTGTTGCTATTATCAATTCATTCAAAAAAAATAAAAATCAATCAACACATATATTACCAATGTATAGTATTGTAATATATATATATATATATATATATATATATATATATATATATATACATAGTATTTGCAATAATTTTTTTTAAAACATTTTAATAAAATTAGAACATCTACATAAATAAATAGTTTCATTTATAATAAAAATACTAAATTTTACCATGTAAAAATAATAAAAACACATGATGATCAATATTTAAATTAAATAAATAAATATTGTGACAATCCCAAATCTGGACCTACACAGTCCAAACTTGAGTCGTCAAAATACACAACAACTATTATAATATAGTACAACATATAATAATGTAGTGCACAATAATACACAACTAAGTTTTTACTATTATTGCTACACTATCTCTACAATATGGTGAAGACTACTATAACAATTATTTCGGACCATCACTCCATTCCCCTTTTTTCCCTACTAGTTTCAGCTACATTCTCATTTCCTGAACAATTGAACAAAAAGGAAAGGGTGGGCTCAAATAGCCCAATAAAGAATATTATGACTAAGATAATGACAAATAAATTATTATTAGCCTTCAACAGTTGAGTTCTTGATAGAATAATATAAACAACAAGTGTTAATTCAACAACTACAGTTAAGTTCTTAAACAAAGTTCAGATCAATAACTACAGCAGAACAACAACCACTAAGAAAATTATGTAGATTATGATGTTCACTAGCTTCTTTTTGTTCATAAAGTTCACCATCAACCTTTATCATCTGAAACACCACTGGTCATGATCATGCCAAACAACAGTTCTTTTTTACCTCAGACCAAAGAGAACATTCACCATGTGCCCTAAAAGACACACACCAATTATATCGTCTTTATCATATCATCTGTGCCCTAGACCACAAATATAACAACATGATTATGATGATTAGAAAAAATAGTAGTGATATAAATAATGAACAGAATAAAGAGATTAATAGGATAAACAATAGATATCGAAGGTTTATAATTTTATTTTGTACAGATTCAAATAACGTCCAAATTGTTAACATGATGTAGAGTCAAATTCAAGAATGTTATTCAAGATTCATAGTTCAAAAATAACGATTAAAGTTCAATAGAAAGGTTCAGGTAAATAGAAAGGTTCACATGAAATGATATTAAATGAAGCGCAAACTATTAATCATTTCAAAAATTTTACTAAACAATACTTACCATAGTAAGTTTAAGAGAATGAAATAAAATGATATCCCTTACCTTAACACGTGACTGAATATTGATTAAAAGAAGGTTGATCAACCTATGTGTGTGTGTGTGTGTGTGTGTGTGTGTGTGTGTGTGTGTGTGTATATATATATATATATATAATTTAATTAGTAACTACCACATATAAATTTCATGGTGCACAATAACTCGTATATTATGAACTATCAAAAGTGTTTATATAATATGAATTTTTGTAGTATAAAGAATAAAATATAATAACTTCAAAAATAGTTCTTGAAATAATATTTCAAATAAATCTTCCAAATAAATTTTTTCAAAATAAATCTTTTAAAGGAAGAGTCTTATAAAAGAAGATTTGTGGATACTATGTAAAGTGAGTATATATGCAAATAACAATAATTCAAAAATAATGTAAGAACACAATATTGTGATAATTATTAATTTAATACAGTGCATAAATTATTGTAACAATTATAAGTTCAATAATTTAAAATACAGTGCAATAACAATTATTGACTCAATGATATAAAATATATTGTAATGATAATTATTGAATCAATAATGCAAAATACTGTGTAACAACAATTATTAATGCATACTGTGCAATATCGTGTACCACTGTGTAATACCATATGCTATTGTAGAATACCGTGTGCTACAATAAAATACCATGAAATATCATATGCTACTATTCTTTTATCACCAGGTATTTTAACAGTTAAAAGTGATACTACCGTTGACTATTTTTTTATTTAAAGAGGTTATTGCTGTCGTTTTTTATATTTGACAATATTTTATTATGGAATCCACCAATGATTGGTTATTTCAGTACCGTTGTACGAATATTCCTAACAAAATGAATATTCTCTGACAATTCGAATATTTCCCGATAATATATATTTTGCACATAACATCCTTATCTTTAACATTTATTAAAATAACACTTTACTGTTTCAGAATATTATATGAAGAAAATAAAATTTATATTTGATAAAAGTCAGGATCTCACAACCTCCTTTCATTATGAAATTTCGTCCCTAAAATTGACGTACCTGACATTTCGAAGAGGTAAGGATACTTAGATTTCATTTTAGATTCTAGCTCCTAGGTTATTTCCTCATTGTCTTGGTTCCTTCATAAAATCTTGATTTGAGGTAGAACCTTTGAGCGTAGAATCTACTCCTTCTTATCTAAGATTTTAATAGGTACCTCCTCATACATTAAATCATTTTCTATAACGTCTAGTTCTAACTCAATGATGTGGTTTGGGTCCTTCACATATTTACGTAACATAGATATGTGAAAAACGTTATGGATGCGAGACATGCTTGGTGGTAAGGCTAATCTATATGCTATAGCTCCTACTCGATCGAGAATTTCAAATGGGCCAATAAATTGAGGGTTGAGATTTTCTCTCTTTCTAAATCTCGTAACTACTCATTTCCATAGAAAAACACGTAAAAATACATGGTCTCCAACGTTGAATCTCTCGTATCTTCGATGAAGATCAGCATAACTTTTTTGTTGATCTTATGTTGTTTGTATTCGTTGTCGGAGCATTTGGATCTTTTCAGTTGTCATTTACAATTTTTTATATGCAGTTACTGTATTTTTATAAATAAAAAATTATATGTTTATCTAATTTAACTAATTATAATGATCCTTATGCATTCATGAAATTTGAAAAACATGGGAATATATACACTCATATAAAACGATGGACCTTTCTATTCCTAGCATAGTGATATAGAAACTCACATAAAATGATGGATAGAAAGATCTCTCTCAAAATAGATCCAACATACTAAACTGTGTGTCAAATTTTTATTGATTAAAATAAAGATTTAAGTATGAGGAAAATATTTTTACCTCAAATGTAATTCTTTAAGAATGGTTAACTTATCAATATCAAAGACATTAGATACACCGCAACAGACTACCTTTTCCCCAGCCTAATACAAAACCAACAAATTAGCTTGAAACTTCTTAAAAGAAATCTTAGAAATAAAACAATAACCTAATAATAAAATAAAGTAAACAGAAAATATGTGCTCAGTAATACCAATAAAAACTTGTTAGTTGTCTTCCCCATTGCAGAAAGAACAATTACAGGTTTCACTTCAGGGAAACTAAGAATAAGTTTAGTTACTTCCCTCATCCTCTTAGCACATGACACTGATAACCCACCAAATTTCATTACACGTTAATTAATTAGCTACTTCATCAGAACCTATACTATTTGTCTCACTCCTCTGAAGCACATCTATATTTCCTTCGTTACAGCTGATCCTCAAAACTCTTATCCTATATGAACTTTCCAATGTTCTACACAAACCACTAATGGGAGCCATAGATGCTACAAAATCAAGGTGATGCTTTGGCCACAGAGGTTGGCAATGCAAAGTTTTCCCTGAGATGTCGGAGTTTTAACTCCACATAAATGCATTGCAGTCACCATGTCAAATCAGGTAAGTGAAATATGTTAAGGGTCTAATGGATCTATCACAATGTTAATAAGAAAATTTGACAAATTATGTAACCTATTGATTCCCAGTAGCAGACAGAGCAAATGCTTATCTGCTAAGCAAAATTCTGTAAAACTGTCCAACTGAGTAGCTTTCAATATAGAAAATGCACGTAAACAGGTGACCTGCAGATTCCATTATACAATTTTAATTTAACTAAAACTAAATATACTTGAAAATTTCTGAAAGTATGTAAATAGATTCATCAGTATAATTCATATTGACCTGGTGATGCATCCGAGCCAAACTAAACGAAAACATGCATTTTTTTTTATTTACTACAAAATTTATGTTCTGAAACTTGGAACACTAAGGAAACTTGACAGAATATAAGGTTACTGGTGGCCAATTCCATACCGGACAACTTATCTCTTCTTTGCGGCATTTCAACAAATATGTAATATGCACCTGTCGTCTGATGACTGGTTCTTATACTTATTTATTTAATACTTTTGAACTTGATAATTTTGTGAATTCTTTAGCATTTTAGTTAGTTTTATGTATTTTTGTGTTATTATTGTAAAATATGGTGTAATATTAGTTTTATGTGTTTAAATTGTATTTTAGGTAATTTATATTAATTATATATTTTTTATGTATTTTAATTTTGTTTTTGGTAGAAAAATATAGCTGACAGGGGCATTTTGGTAATTTTTATCAAAGTCACTGCCACAGCAGTGCCTTGCTACTGCTGTAACGATTGTACAAAGAAGAATCTAGTAGCAGGTTTCACCACCGCAACACTCTATTCCACCGTCGCGGGGCTTAAAGGTTTTGTCATAAAATATAAAGGAGCGTCACAGCGCTGCCCTATTACCGCCACAACGGTGGTATTATAGCAAGTGAGGGATCAGCCTTTTTAAGTCCAGTTTTCAGCCCTAAAAATAGTAACTTTTCATTGCCTTCTACATTTTGGGCTGAGAGAGGAAGAGGCTAGAGTTTGAGAGATGAATGGGGAAAAGGGGTTTTCCACTTTGGGATTTCACCTAACCTTGGATTCTTGATCACATGTTCTCCAATTTTTGGAATCTAATCAATGAAGAAGATGAAGAGCAAGCAAGAGCCATGGACGAAAGCCATTAATGGACAGAGTTAGGAGATTATGAGCTTGGGTGACATAAGTTTTCTCTTTTATACTCTTATTTATCTTTGTATTACATTGATATTGGATTTCTTGATGGATTTTTATGTATATTGGCTATACTTCTCTCATTGGAATCTAAATATTGCTTTTGAATCCAATATATTATTATAGTTGAATTTCTCTATCTTGATTGGCACCATATGCATTGGATTATCATATTTTGTTCTTCATGTATCAATTAATTGCACTTGATTGATGTGGTAACCTATATGAATTTGGAAGATGGATTATAGGTTTGGACCTAAATATGATAATATGCGTTGTTGTGTTTTTTCTTCGGTCTGATGCCTCCGAGCTCCTGAAGGAGTTTTATTTTGATCTGAAATCTCTTTTCGAAGACAATTTTTTCTACTCTTTCACCACATTTTATATTGTTGTCAGATTTATGTATAGACAAATTCACGCAAGTATACGTGGCCAACAAGTAATATAATAGTATGTAAAGTATCGATCCCACGAGGAAATAATAATAATAATATTCAAGTACTAATTTTATATCATCTCAATTTTATTTAAACAACCGATTCAAGTTTTATGAAATTAAATTAACTAACTAAAATAAGCAAATTATTAAGCAAATATGAGTATCAGATTTAAAAGTTAAGACTACAACTTCCCCCAATGCTTCACATAAATATTTTCACTCTCTTGACAACTATTTAATCAATACAATTCATTAAGCGAAAATTCATAAGTATTTATTAAACCTTTTCCAAGAGTTTGACAAAAATATCTATTCCAATTAATTTACTATATTCCTACGTAAAATAATTAAGAATAGATTCATTAAGTTTAAATTCCTAAAGCACTTACATGCAACATATAAATATATTCCTATTTTATACGTAATGCATGTTATCATATTTAGATCAAAATCTAGATTTCATCTTCCAATGCCATCTAGGAAATCAAATAATTGTATGGCCAAACAATTATAACATGTAAGCACAAAATATGATAAATGAATTATAAAGATTAATAATTGAAACAAGAGAGAATTAATTTATACTAAACATTGGGTTCCATTGTAATCTTAAAATAAAATTAGTTCATAAATAAATAAAAAGAATTCCACAAATTAAACAACATCGTAACAAAAATTAAAGATAAAGAAATAAAGGATAAAATATTTGTAGCGCTTCTTCAATCTCCAATTCTTGAACTCTTGATGTTGCCTCATTTGCTTCAATGCTTCAATGTAGCTCTAGGTTATTGTGTGTATGTGCTCTCCCTTTGGCATGTATTTATAGGCTTCAAATATATCCAAACCCTAATAGGATTTATTTTTCCAAACCCTAATAGGAATTAAAATCCAATTTGGAATCAAAAAAATAGCAAAATTCGCGAAAATCTGCTTCTGGAGAATTTCCGTGTCGCCAAACGCGGTGTTGACCAAGTCAACGCCTGCTCAAAACAGCTGCGCGCATTGCGCGCATGTTCTCTGCCGCGTCCCCTGAAGCGACGTCGTTTTATGCCTATTTCGTTCCTGACCGCGCATTGCGCGGACGCCAACTGTTTCTGATTGAAACGATGTCATTTGATCTCCGGTTTCTATTATCTCCATGCGCGCATGGCGCGGGAGTCCGGAAGAGTTAATTACGAGAATGCCACCACGCTGGATATTTACAATTAGGACCCTCAGGAATTTGCTTTATTACGATATTGCCACCGGCTTCTTGCAAAATTACACTTTTGTCCTTCATTCTTTATTTCCTACACAATAAAATATAAAATAAATAAAAATAATATAAAAATGCTAAAAATAATAATAATTAATAACATTAAATAAAACACTTAAATTACTAAAAATACTTAAAAACTCACAAATAATTAAGTCTAAAAATATTAAATAACTAGTTATAAAATCTAATTATCAAATACCCCCAAACTTCACTATTTGTTTGCCCTCAAGCAAAACAAAAATCAAAACTAAAATTCTACCAAATTACCAAAAATTACTCGAGCAACTCAAGCAATGAATCAATATGAATTTCAACTTTAACCTCAAAGATTTTTAAATGATAACTTAAAGAGAATTTCAAAATTATACAAAGTCATAAAATTTCAACATATTTGTTAATCTTACTCTACTCAAGACCCTTCGTGTGTGTGTGAATCCAAATGTATCAAACTAGCGAAAAAAACTTAGATCCGCTCACGTAATTAAATGTTTCATAAAAGATAAAAATATATACAACAAAACTCTATACTTTTATTTTTCACATCACTCGAAGCTAATACATGCAAATATAACTTAGGAGATCAAAAAGTTTTTAATCTTTCAAGCACCACTAGGATTATTAATTTCTTTTAAGCTTTTGTCTTTCTTCAATTAAATGGGTGCATTTTATGCTCCATCCTATTTTTTTCTCTTTTCATTTTTTTCCCACGGTGAGTGCATTTTATGCTCCATCTCACCAGCGAGTGCGTTTTATGCTCCATCTCGCTTTTCTTCATATATTTATGAGTGAGTGCGTTTTACGCTCCATCTCAACTCATCTCAACTTAATTTCCTCCACAAGATAAATTAATTTTTTTAATAATCCCAGAAAATTTTACTTAAATCATCTCTCCTAAATTATATTTTACTACAATTTCGCTTCAAGTTACGACCAAATAAAAATATAGAATTCAAAAATATCTATCATGAGCATTTAACCAAATAAACTTCACTTAAGTTAAAAACTAGCTTAAACAAATGGACATGTGCATAAAAATTTAAAGGATCTCAAATAAAATAATAATCAATAAAAAGCCAAAATTCAAACTATGCAAAAATTTATCCATTTTTTCAAAAGTTATTAAATAAAAACCAATTTTTATCATTGACCAACATTTAATTCAACTAATTCATTGCCCAAGTGACACATCCTAAAAACTAAATTACCCCATTTTCATAGGAAACACGATTGCACTTAGCATGTGCAACAAGCCTTTAAACCCCTTGGTTACCCCAAGTGGACGAGTTGTGTCTCGTGAGGGTTTGCAGTGAATTTACCCACAAAATTCTAAAATTAAAATAAAACCTAACTTTTTTTTTAATAATTATTATTATTATTATTATTATTATTATTATTATTATTATTATTATTATTATTATTATTATTATTTTAAATTCTTTCAAATTTACTCATACCTCCAAACTTAAAACAGACATTGTCCTCAATGTATAAAATAAAGAAAATTAAGAACAAGGGACTCCCCTTAATATGTAGCATTTTTTCTCCTCATCTGCTAAGTCTGAGTTGCATAAATAACCTGAAACAAAACAAAAACAATAATAAAATATTAAAATAAACTAAAATTTACTACTAAGCCTCCCAATAAGCGCTTATTTTTAAGTCTCAGCCTGACTACTCCATTTTCTCTAGTCTGGATCGAATTTATGCTTGATGAATTGCTTTGGAAGCCATGTCTTGACCACTCGCACTACTATTCCGTGAGACTTGAGACCCCCAAACTTGCGTTTATCCTTCTTCCTCCAATCACACTGACCTTTCAAACCCCCAACATTAATCTGAAAGCATTCTTCTTGACCACTTGGAGATTCTATTGCATTAAACACCTTGAATGTCACCTTTTCATCTTGAACTCGCATAGTTAACTCGCCTTTTTGCACATCAATTAGTGTTCTCCCTGTGGCCAAGAATGGGCGCCCAAGAATAATCGGTATATCCCGATCTTCCTCAAAGTCTAAGACTATGAAATCGGCTGGAAAAATAAATTTGTCCACCTTGACTAAGACGTCTTCAACTATGCCTCGTGGATAAGTGATTGATCTGTCCGCAAGCTGCAGTGTGACATTCGTAGGTTTTGCTTCTTTTAATCCCAACTGCTAGTAAATTGAGAGCGGCATCAAGTTGATACTAGCTCTCAAATCACATTACGCTCTCCCAAAGAATTTTCTGCCAATCGTGCATGGAATTGTGAAGCTACCCGGATCCTTGAGCTTTGGTGGTAACTTCTTTTGAAGTATTGCGCTGCACTCCTCAGTTAACGCCACTGTTTCAAATTCGCCTAACTTTCTCTTCTTGGATAAGATATCTTTCATGAACTTTACATAGCTCGGCATCTGCTCCAGTGCATCGGCAAATGGAATGTTGATCTGCAACTTCTTAAATACTTCCAAAAATTTTGAGAATTGTTTTTCCAACTTTGATTTCTGCAGTCGTTGAGGGAAAGGTACAGGTGGTACAATAGAGCTCTGTTTGCCTGCCTCTTTTAACATTGGGGTCTCCTACTCTCCATTACTTTCATCTTGATTGTCACCCTCACTATTATCTTTCTGTGTCTGATTGGGAGTTTCCCCAACAACTTCGGATAACTTCTTACCGCTACGAAGTGTTATTGCCTTGTACTGTTCTTTACCATCTCGTATAGGATTGACCTCTGTGTTGCTTGGTAAGGTGCCTTGGGGGCGGTTGTTGATGGCGTTAGCAAGCAGCCCCATCTGATTTTCTAGGTTCCGAATTGACACTTCTTGACTGTTTATCCTTGTCTCATTCTGTGCAATGTACCTAGAAAGTAACTCCTCTAAATTTGTCTTCTTCTCCTGCTGTGGTGGGACTTGATTTTGAAATCCAGGGGGGTATGGTTGTTTTGGAGCAGGTTGATGCGTTTGATTATTGTTCCATGAGAAATTGGGATGATTCCTCCATCCTGGATTATAGTTGTTGCTATTTTGCTGCTTGTTGTAATTTCCAACAAATTGAACTGATTCTGCGTTGATTGCACATTGTTCACTTGGATGGCTTCCTGCACATAAATCACAAATAGCTGCAACATTCTATATCGGCTTCACTCCTAAAGCATCGATCTTCTTTGTTAATGTAGCGACCTGTGCTGCCAATGCCGTCACCGCATCTACCTCATAAATTCTAGCCACCTTCGGTTGATTCATCCTTGCAGATGGCTATTGATAATTATTTGCTGCCATTGTCTCTAGCAACTCGTAGGCATCATCAAAATTCTTGGCCATCAATGCTCCTCCTGCCGCGACATCGATACTCGTCCTTGTATTACTAAATAAACCGTTGTAAAATGTCTGGACTTGTAGCCATTTGAGAATGCCATGGTGAGGACATCGTCGCAGCAAGTCCTTAAATCTTTCCCACGCTTCATAGAGTGATTCTGCATCATGCTGAACGAAAGAAGTGATATCGTTCCTCATCTTAGCTGTTTTGGCTGGTGGGAAAAATTTTGCTAGAAACTTTTGCGCCAAATCATTCCATGTAGTGATGGAACCTGGCGGTAGTGAATGAAGCCAGCTATTTGCTTTATCACGGAGTGTGAAAGGAAATAGTCTGAGTCGAATTGCATCCTCCATAACACCATTGTACTTGAAGGTGTCACAAATCTCCAAGAAGCTAACTAAGTGATCGTTTGGGTTATCATTCGGTAAACCCCCAAACTGCACAGAGTTTTGAATCATTTGGATCGTACTAGGCTTGATCTCAAAGGTATTAGCCTGAATTACGGGCCTTTGAATGCTTGATTGGATCTCCGTGACTCGTGGCATTGCATAGTCCCTCAATGATTTCTGCTCTTCAGCCTCCATGTTGCCTTGTTCCTGTTCGGTTTCTTGGCAAACTCTTTTCAAGGCTCGGCACCCTCTCTCGATCTCGTCTATGTATGGAGTTGGCTCTTGTCCCTTCGATCTCGTGTTCATACACAAATTTTATATCCTCAAATCTTAAGATTCCGGGAAAACGTAATGTTACGTTAGCGGAATTTTAAGCTATGATCGATGACTTGCACTTGCTAACACTTGATGAAAACCTGCAAAAGCAAATAATTTAGAAAATTAGAAACGTTTAAATTAAAATCGAATTGAGTGTAACTAATATTGAACTAATTATGTATTGAACTAATATTGACAACATGTTGCCTTGTTGTCAGATTTATGTATAGACAAATTCACGCAAGTATACGTGGCCAACAAGTAATATAATAGTATGTAAAGTATCGATCCCACGAGGAAATAATAATAATAATATTCAAGTACTAATTTTATATCATCTCAATTTTATTTAAACAACCGATTCAAGTTTTATGAAATTAAATTAACTAACTAAAATAAGCAAATTATTAAGCAAATATGAGTATCAGATTTAAAAGTTAAGACTACAACTTCCCCCAATGCTTCACATAAATATTTTCACTCTCTTGACAACTATTTAATCAATACAATTCATTAAGCGAAAATTCATAAGTATTTATTAAACCTTTTCCAAGAGTTTGACAAAAATATCTATTCCAATTAATTTACTATATTCCTACGTAAAATAATTAAGAATAGATTCATTAAGTTTAAATTCCTAAAGCACTTACATGCAACATATAAATATATTCCTATTTTATACGTAATGCATGTTATCATATTTAGATCAAAATCTAGATTTCATCTTCCAATGCCATCTAGGAAATCAAATAATTGTATGGCCAAACAATTATAACATGTAAGCACAAAATATGATAAATGAATTATAAAGATTAATAATTGAAACAAGAGAGAATTAATTTATACTAAACATTGGGTTCCATTGTAATCTTAAAATAAAATTAGTTCATAAATAAATAAAAAGAATTCCACAAATTAAACAACATCGTAACAAAAATTAAAGATAAAGAAATAAAGGATAAAATATTTGTAGCGCTTCTTCAATCTCCAATTCTTGAACTCTTGATGTTGCCTCATTTGCTTCAATGCTTCAATGTAGCTCTAGGTTATTGTGTGTATGTGCTCTCCCTTTGGCATGTATTTATAGGCTTCAAATATATCCAAACCCTAATAGGATTTATTTTTCCAAACCCTAATAGGAATTAAAATCCAATTTGGAATCAAAAAAATAGCAAAATTCGCGAAAATCTGCTTCTGGAGAATTTCCGTGTCGCCAAACGCGGTGTTGACCAAGTCAACGCCTGCTCAAAACAGCTGCGCGCATTGCGCGCATGTTCTCTGCCGCGTCCCCTGAAGCGACGTCGTTTTATGCCTGTTTCGTTCCTGACCGCGCATTGCGCGGACGCCAACTGTTTCTGATTGAAACGATGTCATTTGATCTTCGGTTTCTATTATCTCCATGCGCGCATGGCGCGGGAGCCCGGAAGAGTTAATTACGAGAATGCCACCACGCTGGATATTTACAATTAGGACCCTCAGGAATCTGCTTTATTACGATATTGCCACCGGCTTCTTGCAAAATTACACTTTTGTCCTTCCTTCTTTATTTCCTACACAATAAAATATAAAATAAATAAAAATAATATAAAAATGTTAAAAATAATAATAATTCATAACATTAAATAAAACACTTAAATTACTAAAAATACTTAAAAACTCACAAATAATTAAGTCTAAAAATATTAAATAACTAGTTATAAAATCTAATTATCATATATGCTAAAGGAGTGGAGGCAATGTTGGGCTACGTATTTTTACTTGAGTCAATGGGCTGTCCATAGTGGGATTCGATCCAACAGCCCATTAAGCCTAGTGCACCAATCTAGCAAGCTTGGTTAGTTACATCCTATGTTCTAGATGATAAATGATGTGGCTATTATTATGCAGTTACCACTTATCATTCAATACCGGATGTAATAGCAGTTACCGAACTTGGGGGGAATGTGCATTACTTCTCCAATATAGTAGTTACATATTTGCAATGGTTAGAGGATAATGATAACTATAAAAGGGAGAATGAACAATTGAGGTAGAAAATTAATGTCAAATTTACCTACTAAGCTCTAAGTATCTCCATTGTTAACATCTCTTAAGACTTGTATTTACTCTCACAACGTAGCTATCCCCTAACGGTACAAGTCGTTAAGTGCTTTCAGTTCTTTCCTTGTGTAGGTTTAGTGCTGTTGATGGTGGTCAAACGTCCCGACTAATTCAAGCGTTAACATATATAATTTAAATATACATAAGTGTACAAAACTATATAGATATATACATATAAGCAGATATTAACAATTAACATGATATATATATATATATATATATATATATATATATATATATATATATATATATATATAACGACCACTATATATAGGTCGGGTTCATGGGGAAAACTATAATACTCCTACCCGATTTTAATTTTTTCGAATTCGAGTTACACCTATTTTATCAAATTCAAGTTGGAGTGCAAATTGTCATCCATAAAATGAACTAAATCAATTATACCTAGGAGTGAACATGGTGCGGTTTGAACCTCAAACTGTACATTAAACCGCTTAGGCGTGGTTTGACAAATTCAAACCGCACATGAAATCGCTTATGATTGGTGCAACGCGATTTTGAACCGTGCGATGCGACTTCGGTTATAAAACCAATTGAAATAATTAACTTTTATGCAATTTAAATTAACAATTTAGTATCGCACAATATTAAATACCACTTTGATAACATATAATCACACACAACTTTACTTATAATGTTTTATCTAAACAAAAATAAAATAGAATTTGAAAACATGAATGATGTTTATCTCTTTACATATGAAAATTCTAAATAGAGATAATTACAATTTGGGATAATTCAAAATATTTGTACATTATAATAATGCTTCTTGATATGCTCCATTTTGACAGTGCATGGTATGATGCGGTTTATTGGATGTCGTTTTGCCTAGAAACCAAACCCAAATCGCATTTGCGATTTTTTAATCTACCTAAAACCACCACATATGTCGGAACTGTTTGTGCGATTTTAATTAGTGTGATTTGTGCGATTTCAGGGACAATTCGGTTCCTTGCTCACCCCTACTTATACCGGTCGGTTCATTTTATTACTCTATATAGTTTCTTAAAATAGAGTTTATTTTGTCAATTTTTTAAATTCTAAAAGAAGAGTAATTTTTTAATAATAGTAATATAAATGACATAACATTCATAAATTTTTCATAATAATTTTATTATCATATAACATAAATAATTAATAAATAATTATTTTTAAAATTATTAATTATATAATTAAAAACACAAACTTGATTTAATAATTTTTTTGTTAAGTTTTTTTCTATTCAACTTAGTAAAAATACTATCTAAATTTAAAATAATTAGATACTTTTCAAATTTGGAAATAATTCAAAAAAAAAAAAAAAAACTAACCAATTAGGAAAAAGAAAGTATCTTTTGTTTTCATATATCTAATAAGAAAATGATCTTTTAAATGAATTTTTATTTTTATATCTACCACTTTTATTATAAGTTTTTTCTATCACAATTTTGTATAAAAAATATATTTTCACAAATTTTATGTACAATAATTTTATTAGTAAAATTTTATTAATCTATCAAAAATCTTTTAATAAATCATGCGACGTGAACGTTATTATTAAATTAATATTTTAAGTAAATTAAAATTTATTAAAACTTAAAATTTTATCAAATAACATAATTAATTTTTTAATTATAAATCTAAATTTTAGTAATAATTGTAAATTATTTAAAAAATTATAATAATTTAATTACTAACTAATTGACATAACTAAATTAAATTTATTAAATTTTAAATTTCATTATTCTATTTGGATTACAATTTTGGCGAATTCATCCAATATAAATAAAATTAATAATGCTATAGCGACTAAGGAATGGTTAGAAAAAAGAAATATGGTGAATCATTTATTCAAAATATTTAGTTTAATAATTGATCGTAAAACTTATAATATATTTCAATAATTTATTAATTAGATAAATATTTAATAATTAATCACTATTATTATTTTTACAATTTATTTATTATATATTTAATTAATTATTATAATAAATTATTATATACGTATCATAATAAATTCATTATCTATGTGCCTGTGCTCCACGCGAGAAGTTATTCAGTGTTTTTGAGACATGACACCTCATATTTCAGGTTAATCACATATTGTTATTTTATTATATATAATGGATTTTTTTATATCTGGGTCATAGTAGCATGGGAATGGCCTAGAGATACTACGTCACAAACAAAATAACATTTTTAACATTTACAAATTTTAAAAGTTGGCGAAATGGGACCCTAGGCAGATTACCCTTTGTTAAACTACACAAATTGAGTCCAGTTTCCAGTCCTCGATTGCTGTCTCCCCCTCTCTTCACATTATTTGCCGATTTGGTAAGAATTTTCTGTTTATTCTGTAATTTATCTCTTCCCCAAACTCCGTGGTTTCTAATTTTAAAGGCGGAATTATTGAGTGGTTTGATTGTTTAGAAGCAGAAGTGCCAAATTTACATCTCGATTGTTTGGTCTGATTTTTCACTGATGCACACCCCTAATTTTTCATTCCTTTTTCTAATTACGTCTTTATCTTTTTCTCTCAGGTGCACAAGCAAAAAGAATGGGGGTTGAGGCTAACACCACAGAGCAGACTCCGCCGACAACAGCAAAGGAGGACGTCGAAGCTTTACTTGAGGTACCATCATCCTCTCATCTCATGAACTCACTGCTACAACCTAGTATTGCTTCTAAACCATATTTACATATGCACACACGCGCGCGCGCGTATATACATTGTCTTTTTCTTTATTGTTCTGTTTGTTTCTTGTCGGGGAATCCCATTAAATGTTTACTGAAATTCCTGTTGTTTGGTTATCAAATTGATTGAAAATGTATATGTTAGCACTTGAATATGTCCGCACCTTCAACCATATGTTTAGACGTGATCCTGCACAAGAAAATCACCGGTGAGTGCTTGACGGCTTGGGCCACCAGGGGATACCTCCGGTGTGAGCGTAAATACATGATTCAAGATGTGTTAACAATGAAGGCATAAAGTATTTAGTAGGCTAAAGTATAATGTATTAAGAGATCTCATACCTCTGCTGTTAACCATGTTTATAGTAGTTACTTGACTCTTCAAGGTTATGATTCCAAGAATCATATATCGGAGATATAGTTGGAGAAGATAATTGTCATCCTAATCATCGCTAGATAAGTAAATTCCATACCAATTGGTATTGGATATGGTAACTAGTTAGCTATCCGAAGGTGACAAGGAGTCTAACCTAAGCCTATTGGACCTAGGGATCCTTTTGAGCGCATGTTAGGCCTAATGGACTGTAGGGCTGAGCCTAACATGGACACCCCATTTATGCTAATAAATACGTAGCCCAACAGTAACAATTTCCTAGAACGGGCTAAAGAGAGACACGATTGATGAGGCTCTATATTCTTCAACTTGGAATGCATTTTGGGTTTCACCAGTATTTCTCCTTTTATACTCATTCTGCCTGTTATTCTCATTTTGTTTAAAATTTTCAACGAAAATTGATTTTTGGCTGTGTTTCAGCTTTTTGAAGTAAAAACAAGTGAAATGCTGCAGGGTGACACAAGGCTGCTTCTTTTAGGTTGTAGCTTATTGTTTTTCTAGATTGTTTTCAACAATAAGCAGGAAATAAGTTTAAACTAACAGGCTTAATGTTGGCTTCTTTGCTGTATGATGAAATGTTTGAAAGAAAATTAAATGTATTTTCCTATATTAGGGGTAAGAGCTTGTTTGTTTTGTGGCTTATTGGGTGTTTGGAGGTCCAAAGGCAAATTCTATTTGTTTTTGGCATCGAGTTTGGGGGCGTTTTGGACCCCAAAAGCACTCTGAAAACCAAAATAGCTGCTTTTTCTGTAATGAGCAAGAAGTTTGTCAAAACCGAGCTGTTGGGAATTATTAGCTAAGGTTATTTTGGGATGGATTTAACTAATAGTAGACTTTGGAATCAGTATACTCCATTTCTAGAATCAGTAAGCTTAATTTTCCAGCTAGTATAAATATGTAAAGAATGAGGTATCTTTGTTGTGTTTGATGAGTGAAAAGAGAAACTGAGAGATTCTTTTGAGCTCTTCTCCCTCTAATTTTGTTTATGTCTGGTTTGGGCCCATATCTATCCATTTTAGTTGGTTCACAAACTTAGAGATTTGACAGAATTCAAGTACGTTTAGCCTCAAACACCCCAAGCGCACCAAACCAATGTGACTTGAAAATGCTAACATGAAATACTTTTGTTCTGAAACATTAAATTCAAGGATCCAAAATTTCTTTTCCTATCTAGTAACAAGGGACAAAAAGTTTTATTTCACAAGAATGATTACAACTATGGCTTGTGATTTTTGTAAACGAGGGACATCTTTATATACTATATAGCCACCTGACCTTACTAACAACGACTATGATCAAATCTAATGGAAGATTAAGACTGCATATCTAAAACATTTCTCCAAAATATTTAGGATATTTACAAGCGTAGTTATTACATAGATAAATATTTAATGTTTAATCAAAAACTCTAGTATAAGAAAACTTTAAAAAACATCAGCTAGTATCACCAAGTGAACACCTTGTGGGCATCGAATAAGGGTAACATGGTGTGACCTCTTGAAAATGTGCATGTTGTGACGCTAACTTAACCAAATTTAACTATATATCTTTAAAAAAGTTATCCTTAAGTATCACATTTCGGATAAACGTATTTGTACCAAAATGACCCGAAGAAACCTACTCCTATCATACTCCATAACATGATATTTGATGTTTTTTATTCTCGTTTTCGTTCCATGTACCATATCACACCACGATTCGGGTAACATTGCTCCAAACGTAACATGCACAGAGAAAGGTGTAACTTGGCCTCTTAGAGGGTTATGAAAACGAGAAATACAGGTATAAACACAATCCATATATATATAAACATCATATATTTCCTATATAAACACATCATAGCTGGTAGAGTCACTGTAGGTTGTTAAAAGTAAAAGGGGAAGTAAGGGTAATTAAATATTTTTTGTTTTACAAGTGTGTGATAAAAGGAAATTAGTTTGAGTTCCTAATTTAGGTGATATTTTATTTGAAAATCAACTTTTACAATGAGAATAGGTTGGCTATTTCTTTTAATTTCACAAAGTGAGGGAAATTACTTTTGGAATGACAAATGTAAAGTGTAGCGATATTTCTTTGATGTTTAAGAAGAAAAAGACTTGTGAGATACACAAAGTTGTGGTATTTCATAGGATTCATTCCATGGAGTTAGATATGGGGACAAACTAGATGAAATTTAATGTTTTTTCTGATGTCAATTCGATGGTATGGGAACTATGCTGTCTAATAGTGTCACAAAATTTCTCTAGGTTGCTTTCAAGCCAAGGGTAAAATAGGAAAGAACAATACTTAAATAGTAGATTCTATTAGCAGTGTATCACATGTGAGCACATGTGTACATGAGGAAAGTTAGTTATTTTGAGTGTAGGATAAGAAAAGAGGTGTAGGATAGTAATTCTCCTTTTCAGTATTGTTTTTCTATAAATAGTTGTAAAGGAGTAACCTTCAAGGTTTATGAATGCAGTAAAGAAATGGAAGTAATGAGAAGCTTGTTAAGCTTTCTCTTTATTTTTTCTATCCTTCGCTCTTCTCTTTCACGAACTCAGTGAAGAATCATTGAGTTTTTTCTCCTTCTTCCTCCCTAATTCTTTCCATCTCTCACTCTATATCTCTTTCTGTCTTTATGTTTTTGGTTAGGTTCCTAGCCGAGCCTGGCAGTTACTGTTATGTTGCTTACTCATGCTACAATACCTAGTGAAACTATTGTTAACTCCAATATGTGTATTATTTAAAGTCTTGTGATGTAGAAAAAGAATTATGAGATGGTTCAAGTGTTTGATTCCAGTAGGATAGTTGGGTGGTTGAGATGTTGCTTGGTGAGATTCGTGAGCTTATTACTGGTGCAAGGGATACAAATGAGTTGGAGCTGATTACACATGGTAGCGGTGTACGGTGGAGTTTCTTGAGGACTGGTAGTTGGAGGAGGCACATGCCTTGTTGATGTTGTTGGTAGAGATTGATTTCCCTAGTGGAGTTCACATGCTTTGATGGATGGGACATGGAAAGTTCATTTCTGATTGGTGTTCAATGTGCAAGACAGATAGTGAGTGAAAGTAGTATGCCCTCAAGCCAATCACATTTGATGTGATAAGTATATACTTTGTAAACTTATTCGTTTATTAATAAAAGTTTTATTTAAAGGCATTTATTTATTCATGATTAATTGGTTAAATTGATTAAATGGATAAACCCATATATTTGAAGTAATGCTTTTAGAATCATAATGTTGATTATGCTAATGAAATCTAAATTCAAGATAGTTCAAAACTAAAATGTTCCTAATTGTGAGATCACTAAAATGAGTGAATCCGGATAAACTAGTACATACTATGCTTGCTCTTTCGAAGAGGATGATTGATCTCACAATCATTTGTGTGCAGACACTAAAGCAAGTTTGTAGGTGCTTATTAGAGAATAAGTTCACTGAACGTGACTCACTTAAGGAACACCTAATGGAGTTTTACTTGCCTGTCAGTAGGAGTTCCTAATGTGATAGTAGTACATGTGATCCTTAAACTTGAGATCATCATAGTATCTTGTGTATAATGAATTATACTTTGTTATATTATTTAAGACTATTCAGGTATAACAAATAATATGTTCGGGTATAATAAGTTGTACATGGATATAGGTGAATGATCAACAAATGATCTATCACTTCCAATAAAAGGAGAATGTCCTATGTAATTCGATAAATGACAATTTAGAAATCCTTGGCTAAGGTGAAATGAAAATTAGAAAGAAGTTTTTAATTTACATTAGAGTTGTGCATTTGAGAATTGAAATGTATATAATCAAATAAATTAAGACTTGACAGTAATTTCATATCTTATATTTGATTGAGACATTGTGTGGTAGAATGATTGAATTGTACGGTAATTATTTGCAGAATAGGTTCTTTGATCAAATGTTGAAATTCATATTATCTGGAAAGTCATGAATTGCTAAGAGGGCTTGCCTTTATTGTAGAATAAATTTATTTATTTATTCTGAATTAAAGGAGTTTAATTCATAATAAATAATATTAGAATAATTTTAATTTATTTATTCGACAACCGGTTTAATATGAAGAACCTAAATGGTCACACCATAAAAGAGAAATATTTTTTTTAGAAGTGGATGACACAATTGTAATAATAAATGAAGTATATTTAATTTATACTATGGGGATAGAATAAATTAAATAACTTAATATTTATAATTAAGTATTTTAGAAATAATAATTATAAATTAATAAGAGGAGTCTTATTATTATTATTATTATTATTATTATTATTATTATTATTATTATTATTATTTAGTTCGTAAATGGTTTAAAATTAATTAATAAGAAGTACTTTCATTATAAATAATTAAGTTCTTAAATAGTTTAGGAATTGCAATAATAATAATAAATTAATTTAGTTCTTAATTAGATTTGAAGTTAAATTAAAAACCCTACTCCTAAAGAGTTTAGGAGGGTTGAGCAAATCTATAAATAAGAGAAGTTTTATTATGGATTAGGGTTACTTACTTTATTGAAGTATTGGAGAATACTTCATATTGTCTCTACAATCTAAAGAACTAAAAGAGGGAGAAAATTAGAACTAACCACCTAAGGTTTGGAGAAATCTAAATCTACTTCTTCAATTTATATTACCTTTTGGTGGATCACCTTTAAAGGCTGCACGCTTGGGTAGCTAACGTTGATCCATAAATTCTAATTGGTGGATTTGAAAAAGAACGCGAAGGATTAAGGGAGATGAACTTTTAGCTGTTCAAGAGTTGAATTTATAAATGTATATTCTTTTGTCATTTATCAATTAATAAGTATCGCATAAAAAAGATCCTGTAATTGAATTGTAGAAAATTTTTAAATATAATTTATGCATGCTTCCCGTTGTGTTACATCAATTTGATTATATGTATGCATTGTTTTTGCAAACCAACAGTGAGTTGGTTTGATTACTTATTGGTTCATCGTGAGGTGGTGGAAATGTCGCTTGGAGGAATATTTGGTTTGTTGGGCCCCTTGAAAAAGTTGCACTTTCTACTTGTACAACAACCTTCTGCGCAATTTGACATGTGACAATTTGAGATAACTGGGAAGTTCATTGTTAATTGGTGTTACATGTACAAAAAGGACAGTGAGTTTGTTTGATCACTTATTAGTTCATCGTGAAGTGGCTTGGGACCTTTGGCAATTGATGTTCTCACTTTCGGAGTCAAATAGGTGATTCTGAGATCGGTATTTGACTTCTTGGGGGTTTGAGAGTTGACTTGGTTCAGAAGAGATTAGCAGAGGAAACAGAATAGGCTCCACATTGTTTATGCCTTTTGTTGAACTCTGTGGAGGTAGAGAAACATTTGTTACTTTGAGAGCAAGGAGAAGTCCATTCTCTGCATATGCATTTCACATTTTTGAGTTATACTTTTGCAAAATGAGTCTAATGATCTTAGATGTATTTTCTTTTCTGGTTTTTTTTTTTGAGAGATTGCCTTAGGAGCATAGTGTGAGTTTAGTCACTTTTTATTTTAATATAAATGAAAATTTCAGTAACAAAAAAAATCACTGGAAAGAAAAAATGGAATTTTTTTAGACCATTGAATGAAAAAATATATATTTTGAATTAAAGAATCAAAATCAAGAAGAAAAAGAACCCACATACTGAAGAGATCTTGATCGGATGCACAAAAAGTAAGGAAATCGTGGATCCTTCCTCTCAAACCAACAAAAAGATATTGAAGATAATTGTGTGGATCGTGATGAGAAAAGGTAAAATGGAAAAACAACACAAGCAAGAGTAACATGAAAGTTGAACGACATGTATTACCGAAACGGCATTTGCTTTTTAATGGTTGTGTGGATCGTGATGAGAAAAGGTAAAATGGAAAAACAACACAAGAGCAAGAGTAACATGAAAGTTGAACTACATGTATTACCGAAACGGCATTTGCTTTTTAATGGAGACGGGGCGATGATGTAGGTTTAAATCAAAGATCGATCAATAACATCAAGGTATGTTTTGTCTTGCTTGTTCTGAGAAATCCAAAAGATGTTTACTATATTGTCTATTCAAAAGAGAGAAAGCGGAATATTGGGATAGAGTGTCTTTCTTATTTGGCTTTGCTTTGGACCAGAAAATGTTTCTTCTTTGTCTGGGCCATTTTGTTTTTGTTTTAACTGAACTATCTAATTACATACAGATAAAACAAAGTTTGACTTCCATTACGATTTAGATTTGGGATAAAACAAAGTTTGACTTCCATTACGATTTAGATTTGGGATTTAGTTTTAGTGATACACCCACTCCACTGTTGTCCTAATTATAGAAAAAAACTATATTAGCTATCAGTGACACATATGAAGCACATAACTTTCTTTGTTCGAAGAGAAATAAATATCTTTAGTTAATTATATCACACAACTACCACATGAGCATTCAATTTCAAATGTAGGTAAGATATTGCTAGGTGTGCCCAATAAATCAAGAACTACTTTCGTTATCTGCATCACTGTTTTCCATGTAGGTTGTTAGTGACTTGTTTAGACAATAATTTTACACTCAGATCATGTAAGGTTCATAAAATGCCTTGCCATCTTTAACTATTGATTATAGTATTATATATTAATTATTCAATCTACCATGGCTTAGGGACAGCCTGATTGGTAATGGTAACGAGTATATCAATATTTTCTAAATTCTGATTCATATGCTTATATTACTTTTTAAAAGCTCAAAAGCTCTTGGAAATTTTGATGGATAACTTGAATGATTTGAACTGTATCCAAGCTTGAGAGATGAACTTTGTTGTAAAGATGCCAAGAATAAGTACCAATATTACTTTCCATTAGCGAAACAATCAGCTTAGCAAATAACTTTGTAATAGAGGAATTAAGAAGCAATGGTAATCTAGCAAATCCTGAGTACCTAGGTGGTAACCCTAAAGTCTAATCCAACTTTCCTGCTGCCTTAAATTTTAATGTTAGAGCATAATTTTAGACCTTTTAGATACATGAACACTTTTCTTTATTTTCATGGAGGCAGGGTTTGGTTTGACACTCTTAGATACAATGGTTCATTTTCCCATGCCATTAAAGCACTATTTTAAGAAATTTGCATTAGATTATAATTAAGTACTGATGTTTCCTTCGCCAAAGTTTTTCCAGCTTCAAGAGGGGTCTCTTTTTCCCATGGGATTTTCACTAATCCTCAACTTGAAATATACTTTTCCTCATTGTCCTCTTCAAATCAAGGTAGGAAAGTGTGATATGCTTCAGGCCATTGTTCTTATTGATCTTTTTTGACATTTTTACATCAAAGCAACGGTCTTAGTTTTACCATAACTTCTTTTATTTGGAAACCCAAGGTTCTTTGAAAGTTTAAGTTTTGTTGGTCAACATCTATAAATTGTCTCAGTACTAATGATTTACACCGGTTTTTAAGATCTACTGTGGCACTATCCTGATGTATGTGTGAAGTGTAAGCAGTATGGGGAGTCCACAACTGTATTTCCTAAATTTATGTAGTGGCAAGGAGTCTTTGGTGTTCGTTATTTGGAGTTTTGTGTCGAGATTGGGTATGTACTGCTACTAAGCTTGCAGAGGTAGTTGTTAACATGATTAAAATGTTTGGTGGTTGCAAGATCTTTGAATCGTTCAGTGTGCATGTTTCGCCATTACTTGGAATCTTTGGAGTGACAAGAGTTTAGAATTTCGAGAGATAATTCTCTCTATTTCTCTGCAATTTTTATGGGATAGGGTGTCTTATTTGATCTAGTTTTGCCATAGGACCCTTTATAGGGATAGACTGAAAGATATTCTTGTTTTGCATAGAATTTGGCGGAGCGTCCTGGTACAAGGACTTTGTATGTTCTTCTGTATTGTGTTTTTGTTGGTCTATTTCTTATCTAGCTCTTTGTTCTTTCTTCATTCGACTTTAGTTCTTCTATTTTTAAAAAGTACTATTATTAAGTACATTTTATTGCATTTACTAATATCAATTTCTTATAAAAGAAAACCTTTAGTAAGTTATTATGTATTAAATGTTCTACTCGAAATTCATTTAGAATTTAAGTAGTTATTCCTATTATTGTAGTCATTTTAATTTTCTTTGTATGTTTAATTTATTGATTTAGATTAGAAGAGTATAATGATGGATAGATTAAAATATGCAATGCACTAGGCATCAAGTTCCATATTTTTGATATTTTCAGAATAAAGGTATAGAGTTTTAAGGTAGCAATATTGAACGTTTGATATTCGATCCAACCCTAAATTGTGGACAAAACTGAAGTCAATATTTATCTACAAATAAGTGAGTGAATTCAGTTGGAAGAATTATTCTTGGTTTGTTTACGTAATTTTAATAGGCGAAGTACATAAATTTTGCTTAGCAGCCAATCACTAGCTTAGAAATTCTATTTACACTCAGTAAATTCTACTAGCTGGTTATCTTTGTTTAATTGTTTTACAGGCTGCAAGATATGATGATATTGACGACGTGATAAGCTTAGCTTCTGCTGGAATTTCTCTCGACTCCAAGGATTCTGAAGGCCGGACAGGTTATAACTATAATATGTGCAAGCAATCTAACATGTCTTTTTAATTACTTTTTTCTTTGTATATACTGTTTTGTCTTATTATTTAATTGATTTATACAATAATTGTTTGTCTGCTGCATGCCAATAATTTTAGACTTCATAAGGTACTTTAAATTGGCATGGTTTTGTATTTATGAGTTTAATACTGTAATTTTGGGACAATATGTTGGGAGGGTGATTTGGAGAAGATGCTTGACCAGGGTTTTCGCTAAGTTTGTGTTTGGCTTTGGTGTGGGGACCAAATTAAGGTTTAGAATTACATGGGGATTTGGGGAATAATTTGGGAAGACTAAGGGAAAGACCACAGAGTCAGTTGCTCTAAAAATCTGTATATTAATTCCCTGCCCTTTAAAGAGCACATTACATCCATATTTAAAAGAGTCTAATAAAGGTTCCTAAAACATGTATTTAATAAAATAACTACAATTCTAAATTCCTAATGTAATAATTATTTTTTTTATGTATAATTTTGGCATGATTGGTTAATCCTAATATAATAAGTATTAATATTACATATAAAGTTAAACTTCATAAAATTAAATTCTACAATATTCTGCTTGTTGGATTTTTTGGCATGAGCTTCCAAAGTCTGTATTTATCCAACCATGTCTCACGGGCTTGTCTAATATCCTTGCTGTCATATATAAAAAAATATTGTAATAACCTGGCTTATAAGTCCTTTTGCCTAAGATTTTAATAGCACCTTCTTGGATATGCATTTTGAGTAACAGAATCTCTGGTGGTGGATTTGTGATTATCTGCAAGGCTGATCATGGTTTTGTAGTGCTCGTTGAGAGTATTCCATTAAATGTACATCTGATTTGGGTTAGCTCTTAGGGTTGCATGTTCTTTTTCCCTTTGTAACATGAGGTTGAAGATGACATAGAAAACCAAATCGCAATCACACGAGAGTTGGTGCATCGCACTTCCTAATGTCTACATAGAGGTTAACCACCACAACAGCCAATAAGTTGAGGAGTGGATTGATTTCTTTTTCCATGGTTTATGGGCCTCTGTGTTGTCAAACTAAATTCTATCCAAGATGTAGTTGGCCATGTCATAAATACTGCCTCTGTGCTCCAACATGTTATGCTTGGGGATCTTTTATTTCTATGGCATTATTTGCAAACACAATATCTATGCTCCAAGATGCAGTTGACTTCTTCATGTTTTTCATCTGTGCTTGACCTGGTTTTGCTTAATAAATACTTGCAGCACTTCACATGGCTTCAGCTAATGGACATCTCAACATTGTGGACTATCTTATCAATAACAGAGTGGTGAGGGACCAATTTTTTTCACATTTTTCCTAATCAGCTGAACTGAATAATATTTTGGTTTATTATATCAGAAGGTTGATTCATCTTTTGATAGATTGATGTGCTTATTATTTAACTGCATCTGCTATTTCAAGGTGTTTGTTTGCTGCAGATATTTATCTATAATAGTAAATGTGTAGTTGAAACCCCTTTTTTGTTATGCTTTGTTTTAAGTTTTGTTATAGCAGAAAAGTAGGAAAAATAAAAACTAGACAGTATCTGTTGCGAAGTTTGCAGTTTGAGTTCTATTGTACTTCTGAGTGGCCTGAACACTGCAACTTTCTTTTTATACTTTCATTGTTACTCTCAATCATACTTCTTCCTGGAGAGAATTTTCTAATCAATGAATTGATTACCATATGGTCAAAGATTAAGCCAGACGTTAGAGATGTACATTCTCATGCCCGTTTATTATCTGTTTGAAATGATTCTTGTATATTCTTGACCATTTTCTGTTCAATTAATGATTTCAACTGCTCATCATTAGGACTCCTTTTTCTATATGTAAATTTCTTTCTCAAGTTTGCGAAGAACTACAAATACTTTGTTATCTACTTTCTTTATTCCATACTTTGGTGTTATAATATTTGGAACAATCCATGACTATAGTGTCTCTATCAAACAGGATGTTAATGCTTCTAATGTGGAGAAGAATACACCTCTCCATTGGGCTTGCCTCAACGGGCACATCGAGGTAATAATTGTAGCTCCTTGTACATGGTAATCTCCAGATCCTAGAATGAATGTTCGAGTTTAATTTTTTCCCTTTGTTTAGGTGGTGAAGAGCTTGATTCTCGCGGGAGCAAGTGTATCAGTTTTAAACAGGTCTCTTATTTCTGCTCCATTTCTTATATTAGTGATTATAGTCTCATTTTTGGGAAACTTCAATTAATTTACTTTGATGCTTGGTCTTTGTGCAGTCATGAGCAGACTCCTGTGGATGAAGCTGTGACAGCGGGAAAGTTGGATGTCATCAACGCAATCAACACAGTGGAGGCACAACTCGAACTCACAAGTGCAAGGGTTTCCTAATAGCGGCATGCCATTAAGAAGCGTAAGAGATAAAGGTGTTTTACTCCAACACTATAAGTAGTCCTTTGGTGTTGTTTTACTAGATTATATATATCCATCCCATCATAACTTATGTAACGATACTACATTGACACCGAAAATACATGTTATGATATCTGTAAACTTGTTCCTTTGAGCCTGAAAGCCTGGTCTAGTCCACCTTAAAAGAAGTCTGAAAAAACCCTGGTATGATTTGGATGGGGCCGGTCTGGCCTGGAGTCCTAAATAGTCCTCTTTATTTTCCCAAAAGACCGGTGTGACTCGGCCTGAAGTCTGTCCTGATCTTTGTCTGGACCTGAACATGCTAAAGAAGGCCTGAAAAATTAGGCCAAGAAGCTTGAAAAATCAGGCTTATCCAACCTTGTTTGTATTCTTTTACCATTGATCCCTTATATCAAGGCTAATTTAGAAAGTTTTTTTGGTCCTCCAAATTTCAACAACTATAATTTTTTTTTTATATTATATCATTTTTTGTGTTACACATTAACTTTTATTTTTATCAATCTATATAATATATATTTTTAATTTCTATATAATAAATAGTTAATTTATTTAGAATTTACTTTTATGTTACTTTTATATTTATTGAAGTAAAATCGGAGTTTAAATATAGGGAACTGTTATTTCCATAAGGATTTTTGTTATTTCCGCATGTGAGCTCTATTTTTTTTTTTTATTACATGTGAAAAGTATCATAATAGGTCTATAGCGACGGCTTTAAAACCATCGCTATAGATAAAAAATGGGCTCCCTTACGAAAATAACAAAAAGGTCTGCAAAAATATCATTTTCCTAAATTTATTAAAGCATTAGAGTAGGAAACTAGCCTAAAAAGGGCGAAGACCTGACCAGTGCCTAGAGGCTTAGCATTAAATCTTAAAATAGTTACACTTGGCACGCAAAAAGCTTGACCTAGCCTGGTCAAATCAAGTATTGAAAAAGCATGTCCTAACCTGGTCAAAGCAGACCTCAAAAGGTCTGGCTTGGCGTCCAGCCCGACCCAAGCTTTGAGCACTCCTATTGGAGTCTTACTATATATTATGAAAAAAATATGGCCGGTGCTGAATAGATACAATGATATGTAAATATTTGTAGCTCCAGGAGAATTTAGGTATTTTACTGCACACAATGTTGCATGTTTATGTCGCACTATCAATTTCATATTATAGTTCACATATGTTTGTTGCTGCTGTTGGGTTGAGTATGTTTTCCCTTTTTAACTGGATTGTTTGGAGTTTGGACTTTAAAAAGGAGAAAGAAGCTAAACATGAAAGATAGCGGGACTTACAAAAAGAAGAAGAAACGTAAGAGATAATAGGTAAAATGAGTTTTCTTTTTGTCAATAATATAGTATAAGAGACAGAATGGGTATGTTTGGTGATTAATGTTTATAGTTGTGGTAACATTTAGTATGTTTGGGCAGTGTACCAAAAATGATGCTTTGCGAGGGCAGTGTACCAAAAATGAGTTTCAAATACTATTTTTGTGAGTTGCTGATCGTAGACGAAAAAGATTTATAAGTGCTCTCTAAACTTCAAACACATTAAATTTTTCGTAAGCTGATAGGCGAATAAGCATAATTTTCTTAACTTTAACATTACATTTTCATTATTATGTCATTATTATTACTAAACATGAAAGATTTTTTTTTTTTAAAAAATTGTAAAAATATAATTTATTTTTATGAATAGGGTATTTTATAAAATATTCAAGAGTTAGACAGATTAAGATTCTCTCTATTATATCTATTCTATAATTTTTCTTAATACACATTTAGCAACACTAATATTACATTTAGCAACACTTTCAGCAAAATAATTATTTGCGATGAATTTTATTGTGTTGCTTGTTAATTATTTATTATGATTTTTATTTTGTCGCTAAATATAATATTTATATCGCTAATTTTGTATTAGGAGAAATTGATGGATAGATGTAATAAAGGGATTCTAATTGGTGTTAGTTAAAAGGATTCATGATGCGAAGGCATTACAAAATTGAGTAGGCAGAAATAAAACAGAAATGAAAGCGACGGTTGAATCTAATATCAGGCGCCATTCTTTGTCAAGTAGAACACCGACTGTCTGTCTATAGGGATAATGCCCTAAAATAATGCATCTTGACCTAAAACAAATGCGTTGATCTTTGGTCCTCGTGATATACTATAATATTGTTACATTTGACGATTTATATCGATAATAAATATTGAGGTATATAGATATATGAGACAGAAAAAAATTAAAAAGAATTTACATTAATCTATTCTATTTTATCACTTAAAATTAATTCTACATCACTCGTAATTTAATTTTATCATAAAATTTATTGACATATAAATCATATCCAATATACTATTACATTCCCTCCAAAGATGAGACATCTATGTGACCTATTTTTAATATACTCTAACAAAACTCATTCTGAAAATTCCTATTATATACGATGGCAAAACTTGTAACTAGTTACAAGTTCAAAGATAATCTGTGTGTTAATTGGGGGGATTTGCGGAATAAATTTTGTAGAAGATAAAACATTTTCTGGCATCTAATTTATATTTTTAATTTGAATTTGTTACTAGTCTTACATTTTAACATTGTTCTTTTTTATATATTTTTTAAAGTATAGATAATTAGATAGTTATTTCCTTCTAAAAATTATTTATGTTTCCTTCTTTTCTTTGGCACTCCAAGTTAATCCCAAGCATACCCAAAATCCAAAAATACCATAGTAGCATCTGATCATTGCTTTGTTTCTAATAATTTTCACCCCTTAACATAAAATCTAGACGAAAACCCTAAATTATGGCAATTGGGGAAATAGACGGGGATGTAATCTCTCAACATTCATGCCAATGATCAATCATTCAATTTTATTTATTTATTTATTTATTGATCCATCATTCAATTGTGCACTTAAAAACAAAATCCAATAAAATCTAAACTTGTTTGTATAGTACTATCGTTCGAATTCAGATATGGTATCCCTCTTGGGTTCGTGGGCTCCGAACCTATGAGAATATTTTAATTAAGGCATAAAATCCTCTGTAATCAAAATACTTTGTTTCTATGTGTCGAGACTTAAGAAGACGATTTTTAGGGTCTATGACGACGGTATGTCCTGTTGCTGTAACCCTACAAAAAAATAAGGCTACCATAAAAACAGAGGATTTGGTTACAAATGATCTCACCCCCCCTAATTAAATTGGATTTTTTTTTAATTTGGTAATTTAGTTTTACCATGTGGAGCCTATCCTTAACTGATGCAGGAATAATTTCCTAAAATTATTAAGAATTAGTTTAATACGGCAAGGAGTCGTAGGCTTAGAAATTCTGAAACCCGTATGGAATTAAAGTCTACTAGACTTAATGTGCTCGTGCTCGGTTGGATTCTTTTTCCAAAACCAAAATGGAGTTGATTATGGTGTGTATATATAGCAATTATTCATAGCGAGTACTTATTATAAAGTACGATTGGAAAAATATCATTCATACCATCCTTCGTAAGGACCAACGACTGAGATTAAAAAATTATAACCTGTCGTCCGCTACTAATAGTAGCAGATGACTATACCATCCGTTATTAATATAATAGCGGACGATGATGAGTTACATCTACTGTTATTAATAACGGGTGGTTTACGTCCGCTACTATTAGTAGCGATGCTAAAAAAAATTAGTTCTCTTATCCGCTACTATTAGTAGCAGATAAAGTTTTTTAAGTTTTAATTTGGACCGTTGCTTAATATATCGGATGCTATAATGGTGTTTGTCATATCTTACTCCATAATAAGTACTTGCTATGAATCATTCCATATATAAGTGGTGTGGCTTGAATATATGCTACAAGAACACAAATTACAATCAATTCGTGAGGTAACATTATTTTTTGTTTTAGTAGAAAGGAATCCAAAAAATCAAGACAGAGGCAATAACACATAAGTTTTGTAATGCGGGGCGGAGCAAAAATTGAGAGATTTTGTGAAGGTTTATTCTTGCTCTCTCTCTCTCTCTGTCTTTTGCTCTCTAGACTTGGTGACTTGATTAAATGAAGTAAACCTCTACAAATGATCGGTGTCTTCTATTTATAGACAAACATTCTCCTACATGTTTGGCCCTAATCTCCACTTAATTTAAGCTAACTAGGGTTTAAGTTAATTAAGCCTAGCTAGGATTTGATGGGTTTTGGTGAGTGATTCAAGGAGAGTTGTTAAAAGTTGGTGAATCAATCTATAAACTACACTCCATCCCATTGGGCACACGATGGTCGGCACTCCTTTTCCCCTTTCTTTCCTTTTTCTTTCCATTTTTTATTGCATCACAAACATATGTCATTAATTACATAATCTCCCAACACTTGGACTTGGGAGGTTTTGGGCTAGTTATTCATCTTGCCTTGGGCTTGTATCTAGCTTACTAGATTAATAGGTAGGGTCATACAACACTTGCACACAATACTTACAAGTATTCAAGAAGGTTGGGCTAGCTTGATAAATTGGTCGGACTTGCAATTTACCAAACAAGGCTTACAACAAATCTTGTTAATTAATAGCTTAGGTATTAATTGATTCAACTTATAATTACTTGATTTAATTAATTCCTCTTGCCTTTCCTTTTTGTTTCATATTTAGTCCAAACTAATTTAATTCATTAGCTTCCTTGACTATTAATTTACTCCTCTCATCTCTTGTTTGACTATCATCTTCAATTAATATATAACTCCTACATATATTAATTCGTCCACCTTCCTTGCACATTAACCTACAAGAATAAAAATTTAATTTCATAAATAAATTTCTTACATAATTCTTATTATAATATATTCGAAAAAATCTTGGTCATTACAGTGGATCCTGTAAAGGTAGAACAGTAATAAGTTGAGAACAACCAAAGATACCAACAGAGGTTAGGAGTTTTTTAGGATTAGCAAGATATTATAGAAGATTTATTCAGGATTTTTCTAATATAGCAGTCCCATTAACTAGATTAACAAAGAAGTCAGAGAAATTTGTATAGACAGAGAAATGTGAAGAGAGTTTTCTAGAGTTAAAGAAAATATTAAGTATAGCTCCGATGTTGTCTCTGCCAGATAATGCTACTGGTTTTGTGGTGTATAGTGATGCATCACATAAAAGATTATGTTAGGTCCGATTATGTAATAATTAATCTACAAGGAGGATTAAATAGATTAATTAGCTTTTTGAAGTAATCTTAGCCTTTTTAAATTTTAACTTTAAATGAGTTTGTAACAAAATATTTATTTAAATGTTTTAGTGAATCAAATTAAAGACATAAGGATAGAGAGATATCGAATAAAGAATACAGCGATATATTTTGGTTTACTATATATATGTCTCTGATATATATAGCTACTCCAGTCCCCAAACTCTTCTCCAAGATTTGAAATTTTTTTACCATAAAAATAGCTTAACTCCTTCACTTAAGTGGAAAAACCTTTATAAATCTGATTTTGTCTTAAAACAATCATCCCTTAGTTTTCTTCAAGAATTACATATTTTCTTTTCAGAGCTTCTGTATTCCTTCTTTGGCTGGTCTTGGAACGTGATATCTTTTCTTTTCTTCACTCACTTAGAAATCCAAACCTATGGCTTTCCTACTATCTTGATCTTGGACCAAGAATCACTCAATTCCTCACACATTAGAAGAACATTCAGCTCTACTCTTTTTTGTTTAAAAGAATTATTTATCTGTAATTAAATGCTTCTTTGATTAAGTAGATAGACAGCAGTGCTAGTTCAATATGTCAAATATTGCAGGATGATAGATTCAGGTTTAATTTCTGCGAACTGATAGTTAAATCAATGATCACAAATAATATGACAGTTTACATATATGGATCAGTTTGGTTTACATAGAACACTTTTTATGAGGTGAGATTAACTTTTTAAATAAAGGTCAATCTACTATGCTCTATAAATCAAGTGTCTATATATATTTCTTATCACTCTCAAATAGAGGACTATATACAAATCTTCTTTTTATACACAAAATGACAATAATTTTTCAACAAAAATTATATGGATAAATTATCCAATCTTTGAGAAAATATTGTCTTGTATCACTTAATTAGAAAGGACTACAGTTCACGGCTTTCAAGTGATATCGATCCTTTTTAAGGAAAGTTACTGAAGGTCTGATCAATGTCTTTCACTTTCTAGAAGGATTATATATAAAATTGAGATTAATATATATAGGCTATTAATTTAAGTGTATATAGATATAATCAATGATGATCAACTTGAATGAAGCACAATGATACAAATAAAAGTAAATGATAGAACTTTATGCTTGTTGTGTTTAATATGTATAACAAGTATAAGATTAAGAATAATATTAAACACAAATAAGAAAGTGATATGTTAGCACAATATATAATGAAGTGCGTGTGCTAATTCGTGTATAAGAGCAATGTAAAGATTTATAGCAGTATGTGTTTTTCTTGCTCTTTTGATCACTTTATACCCCACTAGAATCTATCTTTTTGAGAATTTAAGACTGAGAGAGAATTGTGGGTATAGTTTGGCTTTTGGCTAGATTATTTTAAAATGAATGAAGTATTTCAGTATTTATAGGCAAAATAAATTTGAATAAATGGCTAGGATTAGTTTGATCAATTTGTGATCCAATGACTTTATAATCCGCCTAGCTCTTTCTTTCTCTTTCTTGCTGATGTGGCCTATAGATAAAGTGTTTTCTTGCCATGTGAAAGAAAGATCTTATGTAGTGTTGGATAGTGTACTTTGCACAATGTTAGGGAGGAGAGAGAAAACACACATGGACTTTCTTTATTGGAGAGATTTAAAGCACAATTGGTTTTTCTAATTTGAGAGAGAGAGAGAGAGAGAGAGAGAGAGAGAGAGAGCTTGCATTCTTTTTGTTCAACTCATCAGTACTTGACTGTTTAAAGCTTATATTGGAACATATTGAACTTATCTCGTATAGTATAGTTTTGTGATAGATGTAACTGAAAGTTCATTGAGTAAAGGATGAAGTTCTGATTATGGGTTTGACTTCGGGAATTTGGCTTCGGGAGGTTTGACTTCTGGAGTTTGGGGTTTAGGTTCAGGTTCAGGAGTTTGGGTTTGGGGTTCAGGGGTTCGAGTTCGGGATTTAGGTTCAGGGGTTCGGGTTTAGGCATCCTCTTTAGGTCGGACTTTATGCGACCTCGCTTTTTCTTTTGGATGAATAAAAGAATTTGAGCCATAGTTAAAATAACTATATAAATATTACATCATGTAATATAAAATCTTATGAAGAAGATTTTATCCTAGATTTTCTAAAGGGTTTTAATTCTTATTTTCTATCATCAAAACAGTATAATAATTTATACCTTTCAATCTCCTCCATTTTGATGATGACAAAACCACTTAAGTTTTTTAACTTTTAGAAAAACCTGATTGTATTACTTCCCCTTACTTTGAGCATTTTTTAATTTGCTTCCCCTCACTATAATTACCGTTTTTTAATCTGAAGTAACCGTTGTTCTTTTATCCTCCCTTTTCTTCCTTCTACCCTATAACTGTTGTTCTCTCTTTTCCTTTTTGTCATCAACAAAAGGGAATTTTTCTAGGTTCTTATAAGACGAGAATTAGAACAAAACAATATAACAATTGTTTAACTGTTACATTGCTTCACAAAAAGACATAATCAATCACTTTTTGTTCATTTCTCAAATATTACATTTCTTCCAAAACACTTGCATATAAATGAAGTTAGGTAATATTCAGAAAGTGTACATATAAGCATATAATATATATTGTAAAGTGCACATTGATATCAGATATTGCCAAGAACATGAGCAAATATCATAGTAGGATCAAGACTGTGACTCTCCCAAATTCGGGTCTCTTGAACGTTGGATTCGGTGCTCATGATCCAAAACCTAGTCAACATCTATAAACTTAATCTTCAAGAACTAGCGAAAAATACATAATTGTTCTTTACAAAACGTACTACCATCCCAGGTTATACTAACCTTAAATACATCACAACTACTTTAAAGTACAAAATGTTTACAGCTACACAAAACATAATAATAATAATAATAACTGCTTCTAAGAGTTCTACAAACGCCTTTCCTTTGCCTTTGTCCTTCTTAGAGCACTCGGGCTTAGCTGAAAACTATTCATGATATAGCAAGAGTGAACAACTACTTTGCTCAGCAACTTTAAATAAACAATGAATAAATTGGATGATATATCATGAATGAAAAAAAATTCACTTTTGGGACTTCAACAATATACAATAATTGTGAAGGCATGAAACTTCGGAACTATATTCAATAAAAGAATTTTTAGAATATTTACTGTTGAGTGACCACAAAAGACCGTGAACATGTGGGAAGACTTTTCAGGTCTTAACTGAATACCTTGGGAATATGGAGGACTTACTAGGTCTTAATTGACTACCTTGGGAGTATTTAACAATAATAAAAATTATAAACACTCAAACAGGATACTTAAGGAGATTAACCTCTCGTACCCAATGTATATGCATAACATTCAGACATTGTGTGCGCAAAATCGGTTTCCATAAAAATATACCCCTTTATAAGAGTTGTTTTACTCAGTCTTACTATAAGAGTCCGCACCAACTATTTGGTTTGGATAAGTTTTCAAAAATATTCAAGGTAATGAATTGATACATGCAATATCTAGCCAAAATAATTGACATATACCCACTTCTTAAAAAGTTCATATTAAGAACAAGTATTATGATTGCACATAAGTGTGAACAATAATAAAAGTATAGATATGAAATAATTTTTAATAATTATTCCATCTTGCACAATATTAATTTGAGTACGGTTAGGGAACTTGCCTGACTCGTTGACTACAGCTAATTCTTACTTATTGTCATTTGAACGACCTAAGTAATAGTAATTTATCCTACCAATTAGTAAATCACAAAACGGTTCACTTAACTCATTAAACATGTAATACTTCACATACCATCCTTACTCCTATTACATCTTAATCATATAAGACTTAACCAAACATATCACATTTGAGACCCACACATAGATCATTTAAGGAATAAAATCATTTTTCAAATTCTACATGACAGGCGCGGGACATGCCACACTTACTCTATACACAGTGCAGGGCGCGCCACCTATGCAGAACCCAATCTGAGCAACGACGAGAGTCACGCTAGATTTTGTTCCTCGATGGCGCGAGGCGTGCCATATGACCCGAACTTTTAAACATTAATTTCTTTCATTTTCCAACTTTGTTTCATTTCACTTAAACACTTTTAAATCATTCAAAACACATTGGATTGCATTCAAAATCAAATCATGACTCATTTAGTTCATCATTTTACAAAATACTACAAATTGTAACTTTTTTAAATACGTTTTACACATCAAAGCCCTGATCAAAAGTGACTCAAATCCTAAGGTTTTCCATCTTGACAAAACCTTTTTATAAAAATCAGTAGACATTCACTTTAGTACATTTTTAGCTCATACTTCCTAGGTCATTCACACAACAAATGATTCTAACACATAGATCAGCAAAATGGCTTGCACATGTAAAACTATTTGCTAACAAAACATACATTAACCTAGGGTTTGACCTATGTTCATACATAAACTCGTACTTTTTTCCATTTTTGCATACAAAGACATATAATAACATATATTACCACATGATCTCTAAGCCTTCATAAACAACTCATACATATAGATTATATAGTTTAGAAAAATAGGTTTTTACCATAACTTTTACAACCTGTAACGACCCCGTAATTCGACCCACTTTGTTATCTTAATTTTCATATTTATGAAACATTATCTTTCTTACGTCCAAATTTCGGTCCGTTAATATATCTTTAACCACCTTAACTGATCCATTATTTAATTTCAATATCATCAATTACCAAATTTTCGGTATAACTTTTTCTTTTTCTCGACTTAATCATAGTATTAAAACATTTGGATATTTAAAATCCTTACATTTTGATCCTAGTCCCTGGATCGCAACCTTAACTTTTTCCTTCCTTACAAATATCATAACGTTCAACATTTAAAATTTAATAATAATTATATCTTCACATTTGTTTTTTTTTCCAATCGTAATTCACAATTAGACCATTTTTGTTGAAATAAAATATACTTGCCACCGACTTAATCCACGCCTGCAACCGACTTAGACTCTCTCGAAAATTCCAAATTTTGTATGTAAATCAATTAATTAAATACATTACGTAATTATTACGTGTAATAAATATTTTATATAATAAATATTAAATATTTATTTTAATTTACCAAAAATCATAATATGATTTATGAATAATTTTCATACCCTTTTTGGGTATCTTTCTTGACAAATTTTGTACACGCATAATGACATGCATGTAATTATATGAGGTAATTTATACTTCCAAAAATCATAAAATAATTCATAGGACATATACAAATTATTTTTCATAATTTTTTCACTTCGTTACTTGGACAACATGTTACATTAACATGTTCACGTTTCCGAAATATTATCTTTCATAAAAGTCATAATAATTCCATTATACATAACCATAATTTTTATTAACTTAAAACATTCTTTTTTCTTATTTATTATTCAATTTCTTTAATACTCACATTAACTTCTTTATATATATAAATTATATAATTTAATATTATATAATTTATATAATTACATTCTCCTGTGAAATAATTTCTTAATTTCCTCTAACTTTATTCCATATAATTACCTTATATAAATTACATAATTATTCTTATATAATTTATATAATTATTATTTTTCTCATATTTCACTTTAATTTCCTTATATAAATTATATAATTATTATTATATAATTTATATAATTACATCTCTTCTTTATAAATTCTAAACTTTCTCCACCATTCTTAATAAAATCTAAAATCCATAATTATATTATTACAACTCCCTCATAAATTTTCCATTTAAAATTGGATTAATTTAATTATTAATCCCTTTATTTTCCATAATTAATAACATTTATAATTATCAATTAAACATAATACACATATATACAAATGTATATATATAAATATATACATATTTAATTCATCATTTACATTATCACATAACCTCCTTTAGAATCATAATTTCTGTACTTCCACAATAATTAAATTGTACAATTTATTGTACATTTACCTGAAATTTCTTTTATTCTTCATAAATTGTATTTACACAATTTATTTACTTTTCAATTATTTTAAATTCACATAATTCATCACCATCTCTGTACAAATTTAATTTACTAATTAAATCCCTTCAAACACTTTAAATTACTTAAAATAATAATTAACTTAAACAACCTTGATATTTTTTTATCAATTAATTCTTATTCAATATTATTAAAGGAATCCTGAAATTCGGATCCTCACATTCTTCCCCCCTTAACAGGATTCCGTCCTCGGAATCATAATTACCGTAATATTTATACGTATTTTATTTATAGCATCTTATAATACCTTTATCTTGATGAATAACAATTAATTCCATAATAATCCTATTTTACTTCTTTAATATCCGTAACTTACAGGAATAGTACCATAATTGTCATAACTGTCAGAATATTCCATTCTTATTTCAATTCATAATTCCTTTGTAATATTGCATTTCACAATTCTCTAAAATTTTATTAATAATACCTTAATTCATTTCTTGATATACTTATCAAGATTGTTTTTCATTCTCAGAAAAATGTCATTTCTTTAATCATACGTAAGTATTATTTTAAGTAATGTAAAGTGTTTGAAGGGATTTAATTAGTAAATTAAATTTGTACAGAGATGGTGATGAATTATGTTGAATTTAAAATAATTGAAAAGTAAATAAATTGTGTAAATACAATTTATGAAGAATAAAAGAAATTTCAGGTAAATGTACAATAAATTGTACAATTTAATTATTGTGGAAGTACAGAAATTATGATTCTAAAGGAGGTTATGTGATAATGTAAATGATGAATTAAATATGTATATATTTATATATATACATTTGTATATATGTGTATTATGTTTAATTGATAATTATAAATGTTATTAATTATGGAAAATAAAGGGATTAATAATTAAATTAATCCAATTTTAAATGGAAAATTTATGAGGGAGTTGTAATAATATAATTATGGATTTTAGATTTTATTAAGAATGGT